>OY728145.1:1288901968-1290151968 GCA_963277665.1 Viscum album | reverse complement strand
AAACCGAAATTAGTATCATATAACATTATATTGATTGGAATCTCCCTATTTACCTCATTTAGTTTCCAAACCTCTGTAGACATATTTCGTGCCTCCTCTGAGATCCTTGGTATTTGTTAATATGAAAAGGGTCAATCTAGTTGGATTGGAGACCTTACTTTAGATTCCCTTTGAAAAACCCCCATCATAGAGAATTAATAACCTACCAAAATAAGAAATAGAAAATGGTTGTGTGAATAATCACATGGTGAGATAACTCCAAAGGCACTAACCACCACAAGAGATCATCCACATCACCAAAAAAACGTTATGAAAACACAAAAAAACCATAACCTTATTATAATCACTCTATAAAAGGATATACCTCTCAATGATAGTTTTCTAAAATATGAAATAAGGAAATCACATCTCATATTCTTGAAATATTCTACCACCTAAAAATTGACACTGATTAGAAATATATAAAATATCACGGGGTACTGATGTAACATCCCACGTATGTAAAGAATTATGTATTTTCATATCTAGATATAATTATGAATTATATAGTGTTTTAGAGGCTTAAAATTAGAATAAATCCAATCTTAAGCATAGAATACTCTAATATCGTTTTACCGACTTTTGATGGAAAACATTTTTTAAATAAAACATTTAAAAAATTTATAAGTTCTATATGTCAAGATATACTTATTCTTTAGGATTTGGACATTGTAATTTACTTTGGTATTAGGCATAAACAAGTGTCAAACTTTTGATGGATACTGTTTCTAAAAAATAAGCTATTTGTTTTGACAAAGAGAATTATTTTTAAATTAATTACTACAATTTCTGTGTCTGTAATTTTCTAAAATTGATTCCATATTTGGAATCAGAAGGTCCAAATTATTTAATTAATATTCCTTTGTTTTTTGGACATTATGAACAGTAATGTCGGTAATTATCTTTAATTATCGTGATTAATTAGTAATCGGGTAGTTAAGGGTAATAAAATAATATCATAATAATATAAAATGAAGCCAACATGTTTCCTAATGCTACTGGTTGTTTCAAGGCCGTCGATGGGATGCCTTGTGCAAAATTAGGGAGCCCATGAATCATTTTGTGTGATAGGGACATTTTATCATTTTATTTTTTTTAAAGAAAGAAAAATATAACAAATGAATGTTACACCTAAGTAAAAAAAATTTAATTTCATCTATATAAATGATCTATTAAACTATAAATATTAATTTGAAATCTAAAAAAACATCCTACATCATGGTATTTTTTTCATAATTTTTAGACATTAAATAAATAAATTTATTTATGACACCATGATAATGAAGTGATTACCTCATTAATGAAAGATTTAAATAAAATGAATATATAATGTAAAATATAAACATACACTTGTAAAAAACCTATTGGATGAGTGGTTTTCAAACCCATAACACCTTATACTCGAAATATATCATTGTGACACCTTTAAAATATGAAACTCATTTTATAATAAAGAATCATTTCAAGACTTTCCAAGAGTGCCCCTCCTCCCTATTATAAAAGGCCCCCACATCTACCCTCATACCCACACCTCTCCAGCCATTGGATCGGCCAAACTATGCTCATTTTATCTCTCCACATCCATATCTTTATCCTAGAAGCCTTACCATAGGCAGAAATCTCTTCAAGATTCTTTTTTCATTCATACCAAGGGGAGTTACCCGATTTAAAGGTAGTGTCTTCTCTTCCGTTTTTTGTTTTCTTTTGCTTATCCAACCCCCTAAAATATTTTTATTCTTTTATTTTGTAACAACACCATTATCTTCAATATAATAGGATGTTTTTATGAGATTTATTTAACTTACACTTACACACTCTCTCGTATAATGGTCAAGGAACATATAGTCTCTATGGGTGGAAAATTACTGCCTCACGAAATGATGATTGTTCAATATTATATTAACACCTCTCATGGTATCCATTAAGATGTCACTATATTTATATATGATATATATTATTTATATGTTTTCTTTATTCTTCTGTATTTTTCATTTATGGCATACCTTTATGGTTTCCATTATGGGTAAACGCGATAATTTCATTTTAGGAAGTGCAGACTACCGCCCCTTCAAAGTGATTTGATTCGTTAATGCCATATGTGGGACGTATAAAGGATGAAGTTAGTGGTATTTCATATGATATCATACTGGAATTATAATATACCTTTATATCATTTTGATTTCATTAAATTAAATACAAAAAAGAAATGAATGTAGCGTTCATGCGTACGTATAGCTTACCGTCTCCTTGAACGGTGCCTTTCATCTCTTACCTCTAAAGGTTATGTAATATTATAAATGCATATATATAATGGATATATATTATATATATGATATCTAAATCATGAATATAATTTTGGAAATAATGGATATTTTACCACATGAAAAACTTGTAATTATAAGAAGTTTATTTTTGACTCAAGTACCGAAGATCGAAAAAATGACCTTTATTAACATAAATAATTACATAATGTTAATAACATGGTAACAAGTGATATAAAAGGAACAATGAACTTGAAAAAGGTTCTTAATCATGTACACATTAACTCTAGATTATTATTCAGGAGATTAAATAACGATCAAGTCACGTCAGACACGAGGTAAGGGACTTCGTCTCAATCTCCATTCCATAAGGCATATTTTTTTCATACACAACATTCTTTTATATGGTGTATAAACCCTTTTGAAATTTTATTTTATTCAAAAGTAATAATTTTATACGAAGCATTTTACAAAACGTCAAAAGGGAATTTTTTTGTGTTACATATGCGGCAACAACGACTTCTCTGCCACCATGACAATAATTTGAGTTTCAGCTTCCTCTTCATGATATAACTTTTTTGAAATGAAAAATAAATACCATGTTTTACTTTTCTTTTATTTTGGAATTGAAAATGGTTTTGATTATTTTTTTATTATTTCAATTTCTTTTTGATATCTTGTGATTGAAATGTGGAAATGTTATGTTTCCTTTATGCATGTTTTATGTGATACAATTATGTTATCGTTATTGGGAATGTTTTATGAAGACGGGTGGTTCCATGATAAAATAAGGGCGGGTGAGCCCAAGAAATCTCTCCAATGCATTGGGTAATGCGAATGGGTTAAACACTAAGGTTTTTCCGAAGAGATTTAGAGAATATACCGTAACGGGTATTCCAAACGTAACCATGAGGGTTACTACCTACATAAGAATGTTATTAATGCCTCAAGATACCTTTATATATTTTGTTTTATAGGAGTTATTCATAATTCTTATGATTTCATGAGGTATGTTAATGTGCATATATTCTATGATTAAAGTATGATTTCATTGATTCGTATGTATACATGGACTAATGCTTACATTCCATACTTCTATATACCTTAATGAGCTTTTTATGCTAATCCCATGTTTTTAAATGTTTTTCACATGTCAAGAGAAATGTACATGATGTGATGATAATGTCGAAGAAGTTTCAGGAAATGATCCTTGTTTTATTTTAAATATGTTTCCTTTGATTAAAATAATGAATATTTTCTTTGATGTAACCACATTTCTTAAATGTGGAATGCAATACTTGATTTTTGATCTAATTATCTAAAACACTAAACCTAAAAATATACATAATGTGTATTCTTGTAATAAATTAATATTATGTAATGCTTGAGTCTGGGGCCTTATAGTTGGTATCAGAGGTCGGTTTAGATATCTTTAGAAGATAGAATTCTATTAAATGATTATAAATATTTTTATGGTCAAGATGAAATGATATTGCATTTGAATATTACAATGTTGCTTCATCTAAGACATGTTTGTTCATAATGGTTTTCCACAGATGAAATAGAGATGCAGTGCTAGGAAGAAATACAGAAGGAAATGACCTTCCAAATCAGCATCCTATGATGATCAGAATTGGAACTGAATAGTTTTTTGCAGTAATGGTACAGTTTGCTCAAGCGATAAATAGTGGTGGTATCCATGCAAGATATCATCCAGATCAACCGCAGTGGAACATGTCAGTGGTGGAACATTTCATGAGGTAACATCCCCCATCATTCAAGGGATCATCTGACCGTGTTCTAGCTAATAGCTAGATTAAAGCACTAGAGAATATTTTCAATGTCATGGGGTGTTCATACAATAAAAAGGTTAGTCTTGCTATTTAATGTTGGGAGGGTGAAGTAGATCAGTGGTGGTCGATGGTTAATAATATGAGGGACGCTAATGAGAATTATGCTCTTGATTGGGATGAATTCAGAGGTATGTTTCTTGAGAAATATTTTCCTAAGGATATTCGACATAGGATGGAAAAACAATTCTTAGAATTGAGGCAATAGGACGACTCAGTGGCTGCTTATGAATAAAAGTTCACTCAATTGGAAATGTATGCTACAAATTTTATCCGAGACCGTGATAGTAAAATCAATCGTTTTTACATAGCACTAAATCCAAAATAATGATGGGAATTAGCTTCTTGTGAGTTCCAAAGATATGAAAAGCTTGTTCGTTGTGCTGAAAATTTGGAAATGGAGTTTGTTGATGTCCAAGTGTTCAATAACAACCAACAAAATGAGAGACCCGGGTGGCATGAGAATGGAAAAAATCCTTCAAAAACTTCTGATGGTAAGAAAACTAAGTTTTTAGTGTTTGATAAATGTAGTAAAATCGTGCTGGGGTATGTCTTTTGAATTCTAGAAAGTGATGTCAATGTATTAAGATGGGACATAAGGCTCGTGATTTCATTGAAAATGATTAGGGTGATGGCAAGGCAAAATTTGATTTACAGTTAGTGAAATGTTTCAAGTGCAATGAGATGATTCATTATGCACACGAGTGTTTGAAAAAGAGATTGAATGATGGGAAGCAGTCAGACTACAAGCATAAAGGTGTGGTGAAATCCTTTGCAACTACTTCAGTAGATGTTAGGCCATCAAATGAAGTGGTATCATGTACTTTGTTTATTTTTTCAGATTATGCCAATGTGTTGTTTGATTCAGGGTCTACAGATTCTTTCATCACTAAAACATTTTCTACAAATTTGGGAATTCCATATCAAGAAATAACTCTTGAACTTGTGGTAAAAACTCCTGGGGGAAATGTTGAGGGAAAAAGTATTTATAAGAATCATCCTATCCTTATATGTGGAAAGAAACTTCTTGAAAACATTATTGTTTTACCTCTAGTAGAGTTTGATGTTATCCTTGGTAAGGATTTTCTCTCTCTTTACCATGCTAGGATTAATTGTAGAGATAAAGAAGTTTCTTTTCAGAAAGACTTTCTATTTGTGTACAATAATGAACCCTTACTTTTGATAACAGATCAGGAGGCTAAGAAACTTGTAAAAGATGGAAATTAATTTTACCTTACACATATTGATGAAAACAAAGGAATAGTTCAGATTAATGATGTGCCAATGGTAAATGAGTATCCTGATGTTTTTCCGAATGTGTTTACTGGAATAATACCAGATCGAAAAGTTAAATTTACTGTTGACTTAGTTACTAATTCTAATCAAATTTTAAAGCCCCTTTATCGAACAGCTCAAATTTATCTTTTATAGTTGAAGGAGTAATTGCTTGATTTATTACATAAAGGTTTCATTCGCCCTAGCACATCACCATGGGGTTCTCCTGTCTTATTTTTTAAAAAGAAAGATGGTTCAATGAGTCTTTGCATTGATTATAGAGCCTTTAATAACATCACTATTAAAAACAAATATGCTTTGCCACATATCGATGATTTGTTTGATCAGATCCAGGAGGCTTAATATTTTTCAAATATTGACTTGAGATAGTGGTACCATCAGTTGAAGGTAAAGGAAGAAGATATTCCAAATACTGTGTTTCGTACATGATATGGCCATTATGAATTTGTAGTAATTCCTTTTGGGTTAACCAATGCACCTGTTGTATTCATAGACATTAGGAATAGAATTTTCCATGAGTTCTTGGAATGGATTTTGGTTGTTTTCATTGATGATATTTTGGTGTTTTCTAAATGTAAAGGGGAGAATGAGAGTCATTTAATGGTTATTTTTCAAACCTTAAAAGAAAAAAATTGTTATGGGAAATTCAGCAAGTGTGATTTTTGGTTGCAACAAATTTCTTTCCTTGGACAAATTGTTTCTAATTATGGAATAACTATTGATCCAACAAAAACAAGGGTTGTTGAAGAATGGCCAAGACCCCAAAATTTAACCGAGACTCATAGTTTTCATGGTTTGGAAGTCTATTACCGAATTTTTATTAAAAAATTTCATGTTTATCTAGTCCAATGAATATGTTAACTCCAAATGGAATTAAGTTCATCTAGAGAAAATAATGTGATGATTGTTTTCATAAATTGAAAAGAAGATTGGTGAATGCTCCAGTTTTGGCACTACAATCCCAGAATTGTGAGTTTGTTATCCACAGTGATGCTTCCTTAAAAGGAATTGGTTGCGTCTTAATGAAGAATAATCAATTAATTTCTTATAATTCACGTCAGTTGAAAACTCATGAGAAAAATTACCATACACATGATTCAGAATTAGATGATATTGTTTTCACTTTAAAAATTTATAGGCATCATTTGTATGGTGTAATGTGTGAAATATATACTGATAACAAAAGTTTAAAGTATATATTAACTTAGAAATAATTGAACAAGAGATATAGGAGATGGATAGAATTAATCAAGGATTATGATTGTATAATTCATTACCATCCATGAAAAGAAAATAATGTGGCTGATGCTTTGAGTCGAAAAAGTAATGCTTCATTAACTATGTTACATTTGAAACGTGATCCTCTGGTTAAGGATTTGATGAACATTGGCATAGAATTTGTTGGTGCAGGATGTTCTCCTGTATTGTTTTAGGTATCAGTGAAATATTCTCTAACAGACAGAATTAAGCAAGCTCAGAATCAAGATAGTGGGTTGCAGAAAAAAGTAGAGCTGGTTCAGAAGGGTAAGTTTCTTGAATTCAACATTGATAATTATTATGTTTTGATATTGGAAAGAGGTTTTATGTGCCTTGTGATTCACAGTTCAAGGGAGAGTTGTTATGTGAATCTCATAGTTCTCCATTTTCAGTTCATCCTAGAAGTAATAAGATGTATATAGATCTTCTAGAGTATTACTAGTGGGATTGAATGAAAAAAGATATTGTTGATTTTACTATGAAGTGTTTGACTTGTAAATAGGTTAATGTAGAGTGTCAGTTACCAAAAGGGATTCTTCTGCCTTTACCAGTGCCCGATTGGAAATGAGAGAATATATGCATGGACTTTGTTGTGGGATTTCCAATGACACCTCGAGGTAATAATGCAATATGTGTTATTGTTGATCGCTTGACTAAATATGCTCATTTCCTTGCTATACGAGATACTTTCTCCGTATATCAACTTTCTCATTTGTATCTTAATGAGATAGTCAGGTTTCATGGAGTTCCCCTCTCCATTGTATCCGATCGTGATCCCATGATTACATCTATCTTTCGGAAAGGCCTTTAGAAGGCGTTGGGTACTGAATTAAATTTTAGTACAACTTTTTATCCTCAATCATATGGGAAGTCAGAATGAAAAATTCAGACATTAGAGGATATGATACGTTCTTGTTTGATGGATTATCAGGGAATATGGGACCTACATCTTTATTTGGTTGAGTTTTCTTATAACAATAGTTTTCATTCCAGAATACAGATGCAACCATTTGAGGCATTCTATGGGAAGTAGTGTCGAACTCCAGCTTTTTGGGATGATGTTGGTGAATGGAAGTTGATGGGACCAGAATTTGTACAAGAGTTGGTAGAAAAAGTTCATTTGATACAGAAACACATGAGAACAGCTCAGAGGATGGAGAAAAGTTATGCAGACAACAAGAAGAATGATCTCTCTTTTGAGGTAGGTGATCAAGTCTTCCGTAATGTTTCACCATGGAAAAGTGGGATGCTATTTGGTAAGAAAGAAAAGTTGTGTCCAAGGTTCATTGGACCATATGAAATTCTGTAGAGAGTTGGATCAGTTGCTTACCTATTGGATTTACCTCCGAGTTTATCTTACGTACACAATGTTTTTCATGGTTCAATGTTAAATAAGTACATGCCAGATACAACTCATGTTTTGATTCCAGAGGTAGTTCACCTGCAAGAAAATCTATATTATGAGGAAAAACTGGTCCATATTCATTGACCACATGTATCATGTATTTCTGAATAATGTGAATAATCAAGTAATGGTTTTTGTCATAAAACCACATGATTGAAGATGCAATATGGGAATCGGAAAATTCAATGAGGGATAAATACCCCCACTTATTTAATAAGAAAATAATTCACAGGACACATTTTTCTAAAGGGGGGAAGGATGTAACCTCCCAAGTAAGTAAAGAATTATTTATTTTCATATCTATGTCTATTTATGAATTAGATAGTGTTTTAGAGGCTTAAAATGAGAATAAATCCAATCTTAATCGTAAAATATTCTAATATTGTTTTACCACATTTTGATGGAAAACCTTTATTAAATCAAACTTTTGACAATTTTTTAAGCTCTATTTGTCAAAATAAACTTATTATTTAGTATTGGGACATTGAAATTTACTTTGGATAATTTTTTCATAATTATCTGACAATGTTCATTTTTTATTGAATAGAGAAAAATACTGCATTTTACTTCAAAACTGCTTTTTCATCTAATTTATTTATATAGATATATTGTAATTTTAATTTTTTTAATGTTTAATTATAATATAGTTTTACTATTTAATCCCATTTTGGTCATTTTAATTCATTTCACTTTGGAATTGGGAATAAACAAATGTCAAAATTTTGATAGATATTGTTTCTAAAAAACCCACTATTTGTTTTGACAACATAAATTATTTTTAAATTATTTACTACAATTTCTATGTTTGGAAATTGGTAAAATAAATTCCATCTTTGGAATCAGAAGGTCCAAATTATGTAATTAATACTCTCTTGTTTTTGGACATTATGAATAGTAACGACGGTAATTATCTTTTATTTTCATGATTAATTATTAATCGTGTAGTTAAGGGTAATAAAAAAATATCATAATATTATAAAATGACCCCAAAATGTTTCCTAATGCAACTGTTTGTTTCATGTCCGACCATGCGATTCCTTGTTCCAACTTAGGGACCCCTTGGAATCACTTTTTTGGGATTGTGACATTTTATCATTTTATTTTTTTAATGAAAGAAAAATATAACAAAAGTATGTAACACCTAAGTAAAACAATATTAATTTTGTCTAAATAAATGATGTATTAGACTACAAATATTCATTTTAAATCTAAAAGTCTTTCTTTCATCAAGGAATTTTTTTTTATAATTTTTAGACATTAAATAAATAAATTTATTTATGACACCATGATGATGAAGTGATTACCTCATTAATTAACGGTTTAAATAAAATGAATAGATAATATAAAATCTAAGACTCACACTTGTCAAAAACCAATTAGATGGGTGTATTTTGAACCCTTGTCGCCTTATCCTCGTAATATATCATTGTGGGACCTTTAAAATCTAAAACTCATTTTATAATAAATTAACATTTCAAGACATTCGAAGAGTGCCCCACCTCCCTCTTATAAAAGCCCCCCACCTCTACCCCCTTACCCACACCTTGAAAGTAGATAGCTCTGCGAAAATCTACTCATTTTATCTCTCCACATCCCTCACTTTATCCTTGTAGCCTTACCTTAGGCATAAATCTCTTCAAGAAACCATTTTTGTTCAAACAAAGGGGAGTTAACCGATTTAAAGGTAATGTCTTCTCTTATGTTCATTGGTTTTATTTTTCTTCTCCAACCACAAAAACTCTAATTATTCTTTTATTTTGTAACAACACCAGTATCATAAATATAATAGGATGTTTTTATGAGACGTATTTGACTTACACTTACACACACTCCCGTATAATGGTTAAATAACATATAGTCTCTGTGTGTGGTGAATTACTCCCTCAAGAAATGATGATTGTTCAATCTTATTTTAACACCAATAATGGTGGCCATTATGATGTCACTATATTTATATATGATATATATTATTTTTATTTTTTCATTATGATTCTGTATTTTTTCATTTATTAAATACCTTTATGGTTTCCATTATGGGTAAACACGATAATTTTATTTTAGGAAGTGCGGACTACCGCCCCCTCAAAGTGATTTTATTTGTTAATGCCATATGTGGGACATATAGATGATGGACTTAATGGTATTTCATATTATATCATACTATAATTATAATATATCTTTATATCATTATGATTTCAGTCCATTAAATACTAAAAATAAACGAAAGTAGCATTCATGTGTACATACGGCTTACCGTCTCCATGAATGGTCCATTTCATCTCTTACCTCTAAATGTTTTGTAATATTATAAATGCATGTATATACTGGATATATATGATATATATGATATCTACATCATGAATATAATTCTGGATATAATTTATATTTTTAAAACATGAACAAATTGTAATTATCATAAGATTATTTTTGACTCAAGTGCCAAAGATCGACAAAACAACCGTTATTACCTTAAATAATTACATAATGTTCATAACATGGTAATAAGTGATATAAAAGTAAAAATTTAATTGAAAAAGGTTCTTATGAAATTAAAAATTAACTCTAGTTTATTATTCAGGAGAATAAAGAATGATCAAGTCAAGTCAGTCATGAGGTAAGGGACTTCGTCTCAATCTCCTTTCATTAAGGCATATTTTGTTTTATACACAACAATAATTTATACAGTGTTTAAACCACTTTTACTTTTACTTTTATTCAAAAGGAATGTTTTTATATGATTCATTTTACTAAATGACAAAGGGAATTTTTTTGCCTTACGTATGCGTCAACAATGAATTCTCTGCCGCTGTGAAGATTATTTCAGTTTTTGATTCCTCTACAAGCCATAACTTTTTTTTAAATGAAAAATAAATACCATATTTTACTTTTATTTTATATTGGTATTGAAAATGGTTTTGATTATGTTTTGATTATATCAATGTTTATTTGATATCTTGTGATTGAAATTTTTAAATGTTATGTTTCCTTTATGCATGTTTTATGTTATACAATTATGTTATGGTTCATGGAAATGGATTATGAATACGGGTGGTTTCGTGGTAAACTAAGGGCGGGTGAGCCCGAGATAGATCTCAAATTCATTGTGTAATGCGAAGAGGTTAATAGATAAGGTTTCTCTGAAGAGAATTAGGGAATATACTATAATGCGTATTCCAAACGTAACCATTAGTGTTACTCCCTACATAATAATGTTATGAATGCCTCATGTTACCTTTATGTCTTATGTTTTCTATGAGTTATTCACTAATATTTTGATTTCATGAGTTATTTAAAAGAGATTATATTCTATGAATAAGGTTTTATTTCATTTATTCTTATGTATACATGGACTAATGTTTACTTTCTGTACTTATATATCTCTTACTGAGATTTTTATGATCATCCCATGTTTTTGAAATGTTTTTCACAGGTCAAGGGAAATGTAAATGATGTGATTATAGTGTCGAGGAAGTGTCAAGAAAGAATCCATGTTCTAATTTAAATATTTTTCCTTTGATGAAAAAAATTAATATTGTCTTTGATGTAACCACCTTTTTTAAATGTGGAAATGTAATGCATGATTTTTGATCTAATTCTCTAAAACTCTAAACCTGAAAAGAGCCTCAATGTGTATTATTTTAATAACTCAATATTAAGTAATGTTTAAGGTTGGGGCCTTATAACTAATCATATATCTTCAAATCAGGTTCCTTCATACACTCTTCCATTCCACCATTCCTCCAAAATACCTAAAACTATGGGGTAAAACACATGTGAAACATGTTCTATTGGCAGTCTTTGATATCTAATAGATGCTAAGGTCAATCATTTTCAATATAGTTCTCAGATTAATGGATGACATGAGATTTTACATGATGGTAATAATGGTGTTGCGACACATGAAATTCATCATGTATCCATCTCATATTCAGGGTATGTTCTATATGTAAAACTAGAGTTCCAGAAACATCTAACTCCTGAAAAGGCCAAAACAATATAAAAGTAAGCATTCACCAATTACAACTCATTCACTACCCATGATGGGTAGTCACAATTAATAACACATATTCCACAATTCTGAAATCATCATGTCTCCTCCAATGATTGGAATAAGTTTTATGATAATCACACACCACTTTTATTCACTCATAAATCGCATAATCCATCTCTATTGTATTGTGTACCAGTTCCAGCAGGAGAGTTAATGACTCTTTGATCCCATTCCAACATATTACAGAACAAAAAATTAAACCATATAAGGATTAAAATAGAAACATATCGATATTGGCGTGGAAACTGTTGTTGTTGGTGAACTCTACCATGTATTGGTGCCTCATCCAGAAACTTCCAAAATCTATAACACAAGAGTGTAACAGGTCTTCATGAGTCTAGATAGTCCACATTGTCTAAATGACCATCTGAAGAATAAATAAAGTGACAAGGAATAGATGATAACCAAAATATTTAAAGATACATTTCCATACCATAATGGTAAAATAATGTAGTAAATCTAAAATGATCATCCTCGGTAATCTGTGGAGTATCAACGCCACCTCCAGATAATACCTCGACAAAACCTCCAATGTAATGGAATAGTCGATCGATATAATGTTGGACGATTTCATCAAACGGTTGAATTTTATTCATATATAATCATAGACTCCCTAATATTGAGGTTGAATGGTAAAAAATATCAATATGTCCTCCCTTTTCCATGAAGGTATATCTAACGGATAGAGAAACCATCAAGAAAATTGTGATAATATTTCACCTTCTTGAAAACCCCCAATTGAGATACAAACCTTGCAACTACAAACTTCTTCTAAGGCCAAAAAAATTGACCTCTCAAATTTAAGTATATCATTTTCACACAAGGATGTTCCTAAAATGGTGAACTATTGAACTCTCTATAAACCATATCATGAATAGACAAAGGGAAAAAATTTATTGAAAAAATACCTAATGTAGTTCATATTTTGTTTAACAATCAAGGTACTTGCTACAAAAACTCAGTCTCTCCATACCTCCACCTCATGTTCCCATAAATTGGACTCTCCCAACTAATACAAAAATGATGATTTCATCATCATCTAAAATTGGAAACCTCTTCCCAAAACTTTACCAATATCTGCATGCAATGTGGAATGTTCATCCATCACTCACTAGGTGTTGCCTGATTTTCATATTGTCTTATTGTGTAACCTCAAACTCGGTACATCAGCCATGAAAATTATTTTTTTAGGTATATATGAGATCCCTATATCATTTTCCAATAACAAATACATCTACTGACACAGTTGAAAAGTCATGTTATCTTGGGAGAAAATATAAATATGGCCCTAATGATCCCTGAATCCCATAAAACACTCGCTGATAAGGTAATTAATCTATAAATTTAGAGGAAACACCACTGAATCCAAATCAATATCATGGATAGAATAGTAACAATAATGATTTTGTTACAATTAATTCTCATACGAAATTAGATATCTCGGATTTATTAGAACATAACCAAAGGCAACATTATATGTGTCAAAAAACCAGAAACTGAACTTCATCTTTTAAAAGAAAAAGAACTTGTGCACTGACCAAATTCACTTTTATATACTCAAAATATGTATAAAGTAGATTTATCCACAAGAATTTCTAATACATTCTGTTTATAACTTTTAGAGGAGTCCCGAACCAATAGAAATAGGATACAAGCATTCTATAATATAATTGAAGGCACCAAAAAATTCACCCATCTATCACTATCTTGTGGGAAGCCCAAGATAATACTGATTCTAAATTCAATGGATCCAAATATATCACCTACTAGGATATAACATTCCTTATGAAACATGCTTATTGAACCGAAAAAATGTCCATCAACTTCCCTACAAACAAGAATGTAAAATAACACCAAAAGCAGCACATAGATTCTCTAAATTCTCATCATATTATGTGTCATACACAAGGATGTCATCGATGAAACCCACCATTAACATATCATGGAACTCATAGAAAAATGTGTTCACATACCCCATGAACACAACTGGAGAATTTTTCACACTTAATGGGATCAAAATAAACTCATAATTCTAATGATTCCAATAGAACATAGATTTTATGATATCCTCATACATCACATGAATCTAATTCTATCCTAAATGAAATAAATCTTAGATATCCAACTATATACCTTAATTTGATCAAATAAATCATTAATATATAGAAGAGGATAGTGGTTATTCATTATCACATGGATCAAACAATGTTAATCGATAAAAAAAATGCATACTACTATCAAACATTTTTATGAAAAAAATGGTTCTCACTACGGTAACACCCTCAATTGATGATGAAATTACTACAAACCATTGAGATATATAAATAGAACCCACAACATAAAAGGCACTATCCAAGATGGAGAAATCTAGATTCAAGACAATCAACAGTGTAGCTTGCTCCTAAACTTGGTCTCTCATCATGGGGGTTATACTACAACCTCGTTTTGAAAGAAATGAGGTTACTCTTCTACAACATAGGGACACACAGACAGATGAACCACACAAAAACTCAACAAGAGATAATCAGTCATGGGTGACAAGTAATGAACATGTTTTAACCAATTCAATGTTCTTACTCACCAATAGACACTGTTATCTCTCTATCATCATAAAATAACCAAACTTTCCACCTGATGAAATATACGATTTCCTAGACTTAATACCACCAATCCATGATGGGGATTATGTCATATGATTTTACCCATAAATATAGTTGATATCTCAATGAGTAGTGCTTCTTTACCACTAGATCACAATTTATATATACTTCACTCAAGTTAGTTCGACCCTTAACCAGCATAGCCAATGCCACATGAATTGGAAGTCTCTCTACCTTATGTCTCAAAGCATGAATAGGTAATATGATATGAATGAGTTTTTCACTACCTGATAAAAAAATGAATTATCTTTATTAGAAAATATTAAAACTGTACTTAGACTATGTCTACCTTTCTTGTAAAAGGAATCACTATTTCATGATGCTAACCATGACCAGCTACATAGCTTATCAGACCAAGAGATGACTAACTTACCATTTATGCTCTTATATGTAGGTATTGGGAGTTTCATAGGGATTTAAACAACCAAAAAAATTAATAATTAATTAACCCTAACTGGGTCATGATGGTTCTTCTACCCCATACGTGACACCCACAGCGGTGGAGCCTATAGCGGAATAACTGGCATGTGACTAAAAGATATAAAAAGTGAATATGGAATGTGTCTTAGAGATGTAAAATGTGAGAAGTAAATATCATACCTAATGTCTCAAAATCAATCATACATATTTTAATCTCATGTATAATTAATATATAGTTTTTTAAAAATATGTAAATAACCATAATTATATATATCATTGCGTTAATTATTTACATATGAACATTTGATTATTATTACATTTTAATATCATGTTTTGGGAAACACTATTTTGATTTCATTGTGTGTTTTTATATAGAATATTAATTCCAATTAAATTGGTCATGTATAAATAATAATTATTATATACCTATTATAAATATCATATATATTTACTATATATGTATTTATAGAAATACATAAATTTAGAGATTTAAAATGAAACAGAAGGTTCATCGATACAGTGGGTGATAGATACACATGGTCGATGATTCCATTTTATCAAAGGATAAAATTAAAGGAATTTATATAATATATTACTTTTTTTGAATCAATTTCTATAATATATATCAAATATATTAATTAAATCTTCCATAATTTCCTTATATTAAATGCATTCCTAAAAAAAGTTACATCACATCTCATGGTGGTTATCTGCAGTAGACATGGTCAATTTTATTTTACCCACCACCAAATGAAATATAAGAAGTTATTCTTGAAATAATAATTAAAAAATAATAAGTATGTTATAGATATCATATATAATTTTTTAATCTATCCATATTACAATCCATATAATATAGGATTAAAAAGTACAGCACCCGGATTGGCGAGGTGGAAGTCCTTTATACACACACGTGATGTTTTTCATCTATAATGGTTCAGAAGGTAATAAATTTTCTATGATATAATAGTTTCCAAGTATAATAATTCCACAAATATAATATATAAATATTAAATCCATAATTATTATTATCTGTGAGAGGTGGTAGAGGAAAAAAATAACATTGATTTAAGAGACCATAGTTTGTCAAACGCGTGAGGATTTCATATCCCATTTGATAGGGATGTGATTGGATCCTTTGAAGTTTCCTTCTTTAAAAATATCCTTTCTAACCCAAACCTGTCTATGGTAAATTGCAGTCCCAGTGGAAATACAGAGCTATTTGAATAGATTTCGTACATGATATATGTCGTGGATGATGAAATGCTGCAAGCTGTCCCTGATGAAAACTAGATCCATAACACTATGATAAAGCATAATCTGAATAGTTCCCCTGGTCCTAATGGATTTCCAGGGGCGTTTTATATAGGGCCTTGGGAGGTGATCAGGGAGGAATTGATATTCATCATTCATGACTTTTTTCGGGGTGTTTTTATTCCTAAGGTGGCTGGTCCTACTACCTTGGTTATGATTCCAAATGTTAAAAATCCTTATTATATTTGTGATTATAGGCCATTGAGTATGTGTAATGATTCATGAAATTTCCTCTATATCATCATTAACTTGCGCCTAGCTGGTCATGTTTCTAGATGCATCTCTCTTGAGCAACATGTTTTTGTTAATGGTCGATCGATTCGGGGTGCGGTTGTGTTGGATCATGTGAGGATTCGTGATATTAACATCAAATGCCATTAGTCAAATATGGATTTGAATATGGATATGAATAATTTCTATGACATGATGGAGTGGGGGTTCATTATCAGTGTTCTTAGTGGTATGGGATTCTATCCGTGGGTTGTTGATCTTATATTTCGATGTTTTAGTTCTTGCATGGATGTCAGTTTCGTTTTTGGGAAAAACTCTTTGTTTCGTCAAGATAGATCGAGAACTCAAAGAATGGGATCCTATTTCTCTGACCCTTTTTATTCAAATATATGATTCTCTAATTCGTCTTATCTATGAGAATATCCCCATGGGTAATATTTTACAGTTCTGGAGAAGCAGGAGAGAAACTCAATTTCTCATTCAATGTATGCGGATTATTCTCATTTCTTCATTAATGCCAGTGTTAGATTGGTTGGTGGTCTAATTAGAGTGATGTATGAGTACTGATTATGGAGTGGAAAATCGGTTAATAAGAAGAAGATAATTTTTTTTCATTTCTAATAAATGTGATGACAATGAGGTTATCTCTATCTCAAGACTATTGAATATGCAGAAAGGTTCTTTTCCTATGACCTATATTGGTTCCCCTTTATCTCTTGGTATTATTCTTATTAGATAATTTGATGATATATTGAATAGAATCTTGAGGCGTGTTCTTGATTGAAAAAACCGTTTTTATCTTTTGGGGGAAGGATTTCCATAATCAATAGTGTGTTAACAACTATTCTGATCCATGTTCTTTCAGCATGGAATGTGCCGAAGGGGGTTATCTTTTCTATTGATAAAGTCCGGGCTAATTTTATTTGGGATGCCCAGTTTGTGGGGATATTTCATTGTACTTCATGGGAGAAAGTTGCTAGACCAATTCCGGAAGGTGGTGCCAACATCAGATGTCATGGGTATACAATTCATTGCTTGCATGTGAAGCTTTCCTGGGAAGTTGTGGAGGGTTGTAATAATTGCGGGAAAATTATGTCATGGCAAGGTGAAGATCATTTGGAGGACAACAAAAATTTGTCACCTTTATTAGCTTTAATAGAAAGTTTTTTCCTATTATTTAACAACACTCTCACTGGATTATAGGGAGGCGTGATATATCTCTTTGGAATCATAACTGGACTGGGTGGGTTATTGGGTTTCTTGGTTTCCTTGCTCCAATGATCTCTCTCAGAATAGCTTGTATCTATCATACTTTCATCAATGATGTTCATGATGAGGAAGAAAAAAAGAAGTCTTGTGATTTTATTACATTAAATATGTAACCGGACAGATGTGTTTTTACCACCTCAAAATCTTGTATATTCTCTTCTGAAGATTTTCAGAATATTTCTAATTCCCAGGATCAACACGACTCTTAGAATGATATAATATGATGTAATAGAATTACAATAAAATTTACTTTTCTTGTATGGAGAATTATAAATCAGGCTATTCCTACAGATGATAATGTGAAAAGGAGGTGCATTTATTTGGCTTTAAAATGTCACTACTGTAGTGCAAATATGGAAGAGGATTCCAATCATCTACTTTTTGAGAGTGATTGGGGTTTGTCTATTTGGAGTTTATTTGGAAAATTCACTAAGGTTTCATATCCTCTCCTTGATAGAATTCCTTTTCTGGAGACGTGGTTCTATGGTTCTAATAGTGTTGGTTCTGAAAAAATAGCCAGATCTGCAAACCTTAGTGCAGGGTGTTGGTGTTTATAGAAAGAAAGGAACAAAGAATGTTTTGAAGATATTCAATGCTCAAGAAGTTTGGTTGTTTTAGGATTAAAATTCTTTTACTTTACTTGGTTAAGTATTCATGAATTTCAAGTGATGGTTCTTCCTTGAGGTATATTTTTCCAAGCATGCCTCGTCCAGATCTTATGAGGAGAGGAAACTGGGTAAGTTGGTGTCCTCTTAACATGGGTATTTATCTAAACTTTGATGGATCATGGGTTGAATGATTTATTCGAGGTGGTTGTGTAGTACGTGACGGTAGCAGAAGTAATTTACATTCATTTTCTTCTTTTTATGGGAGAGGCAGTTCCATTCATGCTGATGATGAGGCAATGTATACATGGATCATGTTGTGTGTTTAGAGGAACATTTCTATTTCTCATATTGAAATAGATTCAATGATAATTTATGACTCTATGAATGGAAAGATTTCTACCACTTGGTCGATTACTTAAATTATCAGAAAATGTAGAAATTGGATCGACATGAACATGATTCATCATTCTCATACATGGCGTGAAGTTAATAAAGTTTTTGATTACTTTTCTTCCTTGATGGTGGTGGACCAAGGTAGCATTGATGTTTATTTTCATAGTATTCTTCAAATTGATCTAGAAGGGGTGGATTTGATTAGGGGAGATCAACTTGGTCTCCACTATTTCATACCACCTTAAAATGGTTAGGTATCCTTCTCAAAACCTTGTTTTTTTTGGGCTTTCCTTCTATTATAATAAAAAATGCAGATTGTGGTGGTGAGTAATATGAGTTTAACATATAACAGAATTTAATGAGAGGTAGAACTTGTGTTCCATGTAATATAAAATATCACTGATATTAAATATATTGGAGAAATAAATTGAAATAAAATTCATTTTCTTCCATTATACCCCCTTTAAATTAAATTTCACCATCAAAATTCTAATCTTTTTTGCACCAAATTGTGATACATGTACTTCTATACATCCACTTCTTAAAACATAACTTCCTTGTAATGGTGAATTATTCATAAAAAAAATTATTTTTTGATTGATATTATATTCTTGAAAATTATATATATAATCTAGAATATCCCATATTATTACAACATTAAAAGGATCATGCTCAAGTGGTATGACAATTAAATTTTAATAATTTGATTTATTAGATATTTACATACTTAAGAGACAAACCATGAAATTTTTTTGAACACATCAGAGGTTCAGTAGTAGCTCCATTTTGAATTCTAACATCAGAATACACTCATGAATGTATATGGGATCAATATACCAATGGGTTAACATATCTTTTTCATAATAACTCTAATTTCATCCATTAGTGGTGATTCAAAAAAATTACATGTAATATCATACTCTATGATATGAAGATGAGTTTTCCATTATGAATGAAAAAATGGAACACATGATTCATAAAAGAATGGTAATTTATTCCTAGAATCTCTATTTATCCTCATATCATAATTTTTTTCACAAGATATCCATTATGCATAAAAAATTAACATTGAAGTAAGAAATCAAAATATAAAAACTATTCATAAAGTTAACATATTTTATTCCATTAATAATTAAATTTATGGTCCATTCAAACGTCTCTTTTTATAAATAAGATAAATAAAATTCCAAAAAATTTAAATGGCATTAATACATTAAATGTAAAAAAGTTTCTCTCAATGGACACATACAAAATATGTGAATATATTGGTCACATATACTCCATAGGAATAATAATAAATCGAATTAACAAAAAACCTCAATTGAATCACACATGATTCTTCATTAAATTAATAAAACCACATATTATTTAATCTATTACATAAATACCAAAATATTGTAATCTACATCTTGATTACACATTTCACCTTTTCAGAAAATAAATAATTAAAATTGGGGTCATCAATAATATCTAGATTACATTATCTATACCAATCAACTCATTATAAAAAATGAACACAATATTCCATAACATCATGACTATTATGTGTTATCCTTGATTAATCATGGGTGTTTTTTGTAAAATATCACAATACTATTAAATCACATTAATAGTTAATCAGTACTTTTAATAAAATTCTTCAAAATAAAAAATTAAAATAATTTATAGAATCATATTAATATATTTAAAAATTAATATAACATTATTCATGAGGTCCCAAAAAAACATCAATCATTCCACTTTATTATTCAACCATTAACTATGATTCTGTTAAAATGAAAATATTTGTGTTGGAAAAATATGAAATTTAACCAACATTGTCAAAATGGGATGCTTCCTAAAGCACCATTTCAAGTCTCTTTAGCATGGTAGAATGCACAAATCCCATCACCACCATGGCTGGCACAAATTCAAGGCCTCCTCTATGCCCTCCATAGAAGAAAGAGATGGTCGATTATAAAATTATGTTTAAATTGATGGATGTCTTTGCACTATGGTGGGAAGACTATCGCCTCTATTATTCAATTAAAATTGGAGGATAACTCTACATGCACTATATAGGGAAAGAAAGAATCCTCCACACAGTGGAAGTGACGACAATCGACTCTACATATATAAAAAACATGTCAAAATCCAGCTCTAATGGTGAAGCCCAAGCAGCGTCACATCACACCATCAGAGCATCGCCCCCAGGGGAAATAAATACCCCTCTCACCGAACTCCAAAAGTTATTGACACCATATATTTTTTTCATCCAGGCACTAAATCCCAAATAACTCTTTTCTATAAGAACCCCCTAAAAATAAATCATCCACAATACTTTGGTATTGAGAAATCTCTTTCACATTACACATGTTTACACCTCTTCAAGGAGGGATTCCCTTAGAAGATCCTATGGGCCAACATAGACAATGGAGACCCATTTCCGTACCTAGGACATTTAGTAGAACTCGAGATTCATAAATCACCCTCATGAAACATGTTTAATTGATTCTGAGTCTAATACACTATTCCCTGCGAAGACCACGTTGCAGATTTATATCCATAGTGAGCCCATGTGATTTTTGAATCCCTGATCCCTTTGAATCCATATTCTTTGTGATACCTTGAGATTTTATAATCCCCTCTATATGATGCCTCTTTCTATACAAACACGTTTTCCATATGACCCCCACAGCTTGAACGATGTGATTTTATGGTCCCTTGGGTTGGGATTTTTTTTTTCATTTCCTAAGGATTCTTTCCAAAGGAACACTAAAGGGTATTGCTTCATCACATAGCCATTCTGACATGAGCCCCTCATTGGGTCATTCCAAAACCCCATCTCCATATGGAATTGTTGGTTTATTCCCTTCACTAACTGTTAAAGAGCACTAATTATGCAAGTATTAGGGGTGATAGTTTAATCCCCATTGTCTGAGATAAATGATGTTAAAATTACAATCATGATCATCCCCAGAGCATGACATTAAACTAATGCCTTACCCAATGCAATGGACCTGGGGTTCCCCATTATAGGAATTTTTCAAGCCCGCTTGTCACCACATGAGTGAGATATTCCTCTCATGGAATGAGATCCTCCTTGCATTGGGCTACATCTTTCAATGTGGATGGGAAACCATCACAGTGAAATACCATATCCTTTCTTGCTAGAGGTTAAACTCTTTCCCCTCCTTGTCTCTAATTTGCACAAATACTGGTGGGGAGATGGTCATAGGGGACTCTCAATAACCCTTCCTTCTCCCTTTCGTATTTATCAACAAATTTACTCCCTCCTAGAGTAAATCCCAATATTAATCTCCTTCGACTACTAGAAATGTGTAAGCCCTCTATTTCCTCTTTGGGTCATTAACCATGTGTAATACCTACTGTATTCCTCATGGATGCACCATTCGTGATGTGATCATCTAGTCATTTTTGCCTCTTTTTTCTCAAACCAAGCATGGATCGTGTGGGCATAGAGTAATCAGGACCATGAAACCCCCTTTGGGATGCTTAGTGTGTAAGACCCACCCCCCATTTTGAACAATGTGGACTATACTCTTTTCCAATTCAATTCAATGTATGTAAGAATCCTACAAGAGGTTCAATCCCATCACCCATCTGTCCTAACTACATCACATTTTCCCCCTCATCCCTCATGATGTTAAATTTTACGTCTATGAACTATGCGGGGTTTGATCCATGTTTTATACACAATGTACCTAGGAAGCCTCTCTGAGGGTCAACCCTAATCACTGGAAATATTACTATCCCCCTTATTAGAACCCACATACTTTGTTCGTCCTACAGTTGTGTTAGACCATATCCTAGGAATCTAATCATGTGTAATCCACACAATCAATTCATACTCCTCTAACAGAGATATACTCACTTGCAATGGGATTCAAACAACGTTGAAGCCCCAACATGTGTTCGGGTCACTGTACATTGTGTAAAACCCCATTTAATTACTGATCTTGAACTCTATAGACTTTGATTCCTTGCTATATGGATAGCTAGAAATAATCCTAGTCATTCAATCCCATCACTCATGTCTCATCATGGTCTCTCCCTTCAGCGTTTGGGTTTCTGGATGGTCATTCCCCAACCAAGAGGTTCAATTTCCTAAAAGTACCATCTATGTGTCCATCTTCATAGTCTTCCTTCTCAGGTGTCCCATCACCCCTCCCAACTATGTGGAATTTGATTACCTACCACATGGATGAGTAGAAATCATTTTTAAGGTTCAAGTCCATCATCACTGCCATATTCATGACAGTTCTATCACATTCATCATCCACTCCATTCAACACTCCATCACCAATCATGTTACTTATGTGGGTCAGCACATCCTGGTAAGATCATGTCATGCACCCAGGCATCTAACTATGCATAAGCTCCACTAAATCTGTAACTGTCTAACTAAAATAATCGCACTTATAATGGGATTCCATTCACATATAAGTCCTATGATGTCCTCGGTTTATTTTAAATTGTGTACCCTACAATACCATGTTTCTCCCTTTGAACTATGTGGTTTTTGATCTTTATTATTAACACATGGTAATTAATGAAGTTATAACCCAGTCAATGGTAATTCACTGTCCCCTTTGTCGGGACTCAATCCTCCTCAGATCCATCTTTATTGGAAACATTGATCCACCATCTAGTAAACCTCTCATGCGCTCCCAGTAGCTATATGCATGTGAGACATCACATAGGAGATAAAGCTGTGGGGAATTGCTCCATTTGTAATACTTGTACCCCTATGTCTGTGGGGTAGTTAATATTACCCCAGGTCGCCGCAAAAAATAGTTTCCCTAGAATCAATCTCACTAATGTCTGTGATAGTTAATCATTGGGAATTCCAATATGTGATGTTGTCAATGTGGATCATTCTTTCCATCCAAGGAATACAGAATGATGTTGGGGAACTTTGCATCAATTTCATATTGTTTTTAGTAATGTAAATTTTTTTCATTACATGCCCTAAGATCAAGATAGAGTAAATCAATCCTTCCACCCACCCCATGCATGCATTGGTAGGGGATGTATGAATGATGCAATTCCCCACAACTTTATCTCATATGTAATGGCTCCCATGTTCGTAGCTACTCGGCACTCACGCCCCATCTCCACACTAGGATCCAATGCTCCCCACTTCGACCATCAGAAGCATCAGGATTCTATCCCTAGAGAACTCCTACGACTCACTCCCTTATTCTAATGAAGTATGTAAAGCATGATTCCACCCAGACCGAACATCATAAAGAGACCCACTGAGAAGGGATCCCTCTCATCCATGTTAGCATTTACAGATGTTCATATAGACTGAAGGGAATTTTGTTCATTCCCTTGAACATCAAACTCTGGTTTTATAGACACAACATCAATGTTTAGTGCAATATCAAGAGAATTCCTACCAAGGGCATCATCTTCTGTGACTTCAGTGGAACGAGCCACCACTAGGACGAGCTACCAGCACCCATTCATCATTGGGAAGGGGAGCCTCCTAGTTATCATGTAGGGAAACATCGAATTTGGTCCAAATTTGAAGCACTATACACCCTGTGAAGATGATGAAATGACACTCACAATTACTAATGCAAGCATCAATCATTATGTGTCGACATAAGATGATGATATCTAGAAAGGAGGTTCTCCCTATACAAGTATAGGATAGAGTGGAGGTCCTCCAAACTTCTCTATTTAGTATAGATTTCCTCCCCATGAAATCATCACCATATCTGGTGGATGCCCACCCTACTTCCTCAAAATTCAACATGAAGGTCCTCCCCTTGATCATGGAATTAGTTATAAGAATTTATCCCATATACCATATTCTCAACACAGGGGGTTTTCTTTTCCCAGTCTCCCAACATACTAGAGGCCCTATCTTTGATCGGATCAATTCTAGCATTGGTCTGCCTTGTGATATCAATCACCAATGTAGAGGTCTTCCCTGATTTATCAATGGTTAACACAAAGGACCTTCTCGTGTCTAGTAAAATCAGTACGTAGTCCCTCCAGGTACAACTACTATTAGGGCCTTCCATCGTGAAGGTCCTCCATACAATATAGTTGACCACTATGATGGTCCTCCACATGTGTTTATGAGCTCTAGTATAAGACCTCCCCAATTTAGAAATATAAAACAAGAAGGTCCTCCCTTTGTTCTACATTACATCTTTTCAGCTACCCCTCGCACTCCATCTCATCAAAGAAGAGGTCCTCTCCACGTCAACAAAAACTGGTATGAATGTTATCCACATGTTGCATCTAGTGCATGTGGAGGTCCTCCCCACTCTATTACAAGTATTTACGGAGGTCCTCCCCATGTAAAAAACCTACCATTTCCTATTGAACTATCCCATTTTTGTATGGCAGGTTTCCACTCCCAAAGGAAGAATTCATAGAAGCTTCAAACTGCAATGAAACTCATCTTCTTTTTAGATTCTTAGGTGGAGTCCGATTCAGGGATGAAACCCTCAACATGATCTTATAGGCCCGTGTATGGGGCATGAAGAAGGCATATAATCCTCATCCTTCTAGAATGCGAGGTCTATTAGATCCCTGCACACCTATCAAGAATCATATATGAGGGGGAATATTTGGCCCTTTTTGGGGATGGCTGCACAATCTCCTTACAATCAATAGGATAATTGACTTTTTCAAAAATAGATCATGGATATTTGTTATGGGGACTAATAGAGGATGAGAAAAAATGTGACCTACATCCCATTATTGCATCCCTTTTTTGGAAAGAAATGGTCTTCTATCATTCTTACAAGAATGTGGTGGAAAAAGAAGTGCATTCTTTTAAAGAAAACCCAAGATGTGGCGGTGTGTCAGATCACACACCATACTCTCCACGAGTTAGTCCACCATCACAACGGTCATCTTTAGTGCCATTACTATTCTTGAAACATCCCCCAGTTCATGAGTCGATCAACTGACGAACAAATTCCCTTGTCTAAGGTGATTAGTTTTTGTAACATGCCCTGTCCATATCATCACCCTAATATGTTCTAGATCATTACAACAGTATGTTTAGGAATTTTGGAATCTCTCATCCTGGAGGAGGTCATTTTCATTCTCCAAACTCTCTAGGAAACACACTTTGGTCTCTTTCATCGATGGGTGGCTTACCCAAAGTTCCAGAAACAAATAGACGACATCATCTAGAAATGTTTCATGGTAAAATTTGATGTTATCCCCATGGATCAATTCATCGAGTCACTCGATAATCATTAGACCCTCCTTCAATTATGCATCTAAAGTTTTATAGTTCTCCACCAAATTATTTAGAAGGATTCTCCCTATATTTTTATATGTGGTTGAGGCAGAATGACACCCATCCTTTTAGTCCTATCTAGCACTAGCCTGACATGTCAGGAGATATTGAGGATATGCCTCTAGGTACAATTGTAGTTAACAGTGCTAACCTATTAGATGTTGAAACCATGATTGGACTCATTAAATATAACATATACACTTGGGTGGTTCCACACATGTTTGACCATTTGGGAAGGGATACTTACCATCAATGAAATTTACTCAGCCTTCTTGTACCTTCTGATTCATTATCCTTTAGTTAGAAACCTAATATGAGTAAAGAGTATGTTGGAACCATAAATCCCTCTATCCCATATAGATCAATATAAAATATAGAAGATGTCCCTAAAATGGTTGTGTTGTGTCAACAACATGCTGAACATAAAAAGATGGATGTTGACCTTATCACCGAATGTGCGGCAGAACGGATGCCAGATTACAGTAATCCTCGACCAGGGAAAGTAAAACCCCCCTGCTAGTTGCCTCATATAGTCAAGGACCATACTTCCCTTGTAGACCTCGCAGATTCCAGATCATATGGAACAGAGGCATGATATGCCTGACAAAATCCACCCGAGTAGCATGGTAACCCTCCTCAGAACGTAGCTCAGGTTCCCCTAGATACTCAAAAGTTTGTTACCCCTAAAATACCACTTGTAATGCCACCATATTCCCTATAAGACAATGGAATTTCATACCATGTTGATGAACCATCCAACAAACTGGTGGTTAGTTACCCTCATTATTACCAGAATCCTCATTCATATGAACTGATGGTAGCACTTATTTCTATTCTTGAGGCCCTAGAAACCTGAATAGTAGTGATCCTACATGAAGTAAAGCCATATCTTGCATGGGAGGATGATATTCTAGTACAAAAGTGTTTTGGGAATCCTAAAGTGTCTCCCATTAATGAGACTCGTGATCCGCTGCAGAATCTGGACACATTATTTCGCGGTGCAGACCCATGATGGGAACTCCAGCATAGAAGGAGGTCACCATGATACAATGTTTCATACATACAATGTAAGGTACCACATTCATTTTTTATAGCCAGAGAGGCTCAAAAATGTCTCGTGATACCAGAACTCCACCCAAAAATTCAATGAGATAGTAATGCTTCTCTTTTTATTCTAGTATTCGTCAGTCAATGCACCTTTTGGAAATAAGATTGAGTTGAAATTGAATTCATCCACCCTTACGAATCTGTTTAGTACTAGTGGTGGAGTCAGCAAGTCTCAGAAACTCCCCACCATGTTCATGATAGTAGATTGAAAGTCTTGCTCAGTAGTGGAAATAGAATTAGAATATTAATAAGTTCCCATGTGCACCACTACTCATCCATACAAAATATGGAGCGGTCCACACACCCTATGTGGCTTCTTGACCTCTCTGATGTGACACAACAACCAATAAAATTCAACCAACACTAGGATACCCATATTGACCAGCTCCCCCATTACCAACAAGGATTCCATGATAGATGTGCATAGTCAAAAACCTATATTTATGTTTTAGACCACCAATATCTATCTATAGATAAGCCTAGAAATGTTATTGGCCAGCATATCCATAGGTGGCTACTTAGAGTTGGTGTTGTACCCCCACATATTGAGTTGGATATATTCAATTATTCTCCAATACGAATCCTCTTTTCTAAATTTGTCTCCAACTAGACAGGTGTTAGGCATGCTCGATAGCTTCCTGGGAGCTTCCTCGATTTTTGTTGTAGGCCATTATAGAATAATTACAAATTTATTAAACCACAACTCAAACTGGATTTCCCCCACCGAATTCTTATCATCACCCGACACCAGATCCATCAATGCCTATGCCTGCTACATCATATTTTCTAGATCCTCAAATTTGTTCTTAGTTGGAAAGAACTAATCATATATACCCCCTAATATTGAAGACCCTGAAATCTTTTTATGGTCCTAGAGGTTGATAGTGGCCTCCCCATATTGATGAAGAATTGTATTGGTCCTTGACAACCCCCTTCTCTACAATAAATGCATCAGGTGTTTTGGATTATAAATGTTGAATTTGGATTCCCACACAACTTCATATAGTCATACTCTCTTCAGTTATTCCGCGAATTCCTCGCAGGAATCACATACCAAGAAAGCTATGACCCAATCCTCTGTAAAATTTCCAACCTAGCATAGGTCCAAATAATCCATCCACCCATTCTCCAAATCCCCAAATATTCCTTAAGGATGGTTTGGTACTATGGTCTAGGTAGCTCTAGCTCCAAGATCATCCCATCAACATTATTGAAATGATTATACAGGCCCTCAACATTTATGTGTGTGTGATCCTTCTAGGTATGATAGTTGGCATCCCTGAGACCCTGGCGCTGGAATGTTGTACTCCTGAAACAATAGTTTTGTTCATCACTACTTGTACTAGGGAGGTGAACATCATCCCTTAAACCAAATCCTTATAGAGGAAATATTTTTTCACAAATGATTGTTTGTTTGGATTTCTGAATACATCTCCACCAAGGATTTATAGTTTCAATGGATCCATAAATATTCCGCAATTCCTATATTATAAACCATATGTTCTGTTCCATCAGCATCTAGATAGACGCCCCAATAAGATTCTAGGTTGGCTATTCCATCCAATGACATTAGAAGTTTTTGTTTTGGATTGAAATTATTGTTCACATAGCTCTATCATAGAGTTCAATCACAATTCTCAATCATAGATACCTGTCATAGAGCTCAACCATAGAACTCACTATCCCGAATCATGAAACACACAATCATAATTTATAATGACTTTTTTGTGGCGTAGAGAAAGAGGGAGATCATTTCATAATGAGATATCATAGTGTGCATTGAGCATCACAAATCAAGAGGTAAAGAACAAAATATGTGGAGGTATGTAAGGACAATAGAGGGATCCTCTTCTATTATTCATAGGTGAGAACACCAGATCCTCATAGAGAACTTGTTCGCAGCGATCTTCATGACATTCTCAACTCGCATACCACCTATCAATAAAAGGAATCATACTTTTCAATATTTATTTGTGATCTGCCTAAAATTTTGGAAATCTATCCTCATAGTTTTTCCCTCTTTTTCTTCCCAACTCCATGTTTGAGGAGGATATTTGTTGGTGATAAAATAAGTTTATGGGAAAAATATGAAAAGGACCCTATAATTCGAGAAGGGGATTCATCATGAAGAACATTCACAAATCACTTTATCAGTGTGGCTAGCACAAATCCATTCTACAGTAAGATCGATGCATAGTCGAGGCCTCCTCCTCAACCACTACATTGTGAAGAGACACTTGACTCTTTGGTTATGAAGAAATTGATTGAAGTCATCCCATCATGGAGGGAAGACAATTTCCTCTATGATTCCTATGTAATTGGTGGATGAATTTTCATGTTCCATAGAGGGAATAAGGAATCCATTGTTCCACATAGGGGATGTTGGTCAACTCCATGATTATGTATAATGTGACACAATCCACCTTTCATGGAGAAGCGGAAGAGGCTTCACAACATTCCATTAGTAATTCACACCCCCTGGTGCATCTAAATACCTTAATCCCCTCACTCTAAAGGGATTGACACCCTCAACATTAGGCTTCAAATATTCCAATTCACAAAGAACCCTTGGAACTAAAAACAATAAGAAAAATGAATCATTCTAAGAACATGATCATTGTGAAATTCATTTCCCATTATTCATGTTTACCAACTCTTTATAGAGGGATTACCTTCACGGAGCCTATAGGAAATCACCAAGGTATGCGACCCCTTTGGGTACAAGAGACTTTGTGAAGCCCTAAATTTTCATGAAGAACCCTCCTAGAACAGGTGTAATACATGATAAGACTAAGACTCTATGATCTAAAATGTCCACATTAAAGATTCATATCTTCTGTGAGCCCATGTGCTCTGTGAATCCCTTTTCTTTGCATCCCCTTGAACTTTATAAAGCCACTCTCTATGAGGAATCTTACTTTGAAAAACCTTATCTTGTTTGGCCTTCCAGGCTTGTATGGTGTGATTTCATGGTCACATGGGTGGTGAATCATGGTTCATTAATTTTTCTCATGCTTCTTCGCATAGTCATGTTAACTGTTATTTCTTCTTTGTCTTTCCACACAAACAAGATCCCCTTAATGGATCACTCCAAAACTTCATCACCATATGAAACTACCCATTCTTTCCCTTTACTGAGGATTGAAGTAATAAAATTATGTAAGTTATGGGGGGGTGTGAATTTTCATTTTCTATGATGTATAATGTTAAACTTCTAAGCATCATCTTCCCAACTGCATGAAGATAAACTGTTGTCTCGCCCTATAAAATGTACATGGGGTTCCCTGTCATGGACAGTTTTTTATGCCCACTCTTCTCCACAGAAGTGAGATCTTCATCAAATGGAATTAGATATGTGTTTCATGGGGAAAAATCTACCCATTAGGATGGTAAACCATCATTGTGTAAACCCTTATCCTTTCTCGTAGTAGGTTTCATCCTCAATCCTTTTTTATTATTCAGAGCGTAAAGACAAGAGGGAAGATTGGAACATGGGACTCACGATACCCCATACCTCTCACATTGGGCATCATCACCATCAGAACTCCCTTCTAGAGTAAATCTAGATATCCATATCCATGGGCTGGTAACTAAGTGTAATCCCTCTGTTTCTTTATTGGTCTGCTAACCATGTGTAAAGACCAGTCTATTCTATATGGACACACCATTCACGATGAGACTGTCGGGTCATTTTATCCTCTTTTTTCTCACATCAAGAATGACTCACATGGTCTTAGAGTAATATTTATATATTCATAAACTAGATAATATATTTCATAATCCGAAAATCAGATAAAAATCAATAGAAATATCATGGATCACTATTTTACATTGGCATAGAGTAATCATCGACTATGAAAAACCATTTTTTGGCTGCCTTAGTCCATGAGCCCCATCCCCCATTCCAAACTACATGGAATTTAATCTTCTACCATTCTAGGAAACGTAGGTAGGATTCCTCCCTGAGGTTAAATCCCATCACACATAGGTCGAGACTACTACACATTTGTTCACCTTCATCCCACATGACGTTAGCTATAAATCTATTAACTATGTGGTTTTTGATTCTTTTATCTTCGACATGGCATGTTGGAAGCCACCCTAAAGCTAAACCCCAAACACTGGAATATTTAGTTTCCACCTTATTGGGACCCACATCATTGGTTCATCCACTAGTAGAATTTTACCATCGCTTGAGAATCTAATAATGTGTAGTCCCCAAACTCAATTCATACTTGTCCAATAAGGAGTTTCCCAATTCATATGAATTGCTTACCACGATTAATCCATAGCATGTGTTCTTGTCCTTTTCCTTTATGTACAGAAGAATTTTATACCCCATATGAAACTATGTGGAATTTGATTATGTAGCATGTGGATACATAGTAAGCCTCCATGATGTTCAATCCCATCACTCAAGTCTCATCCCTTTCTCTACCTTAATTGTTTGTGTTTCGATAAGGTTATTCCCCAACCCATAGGTTCTATTTCCTCCCGGTCATGTCTATGTTTCCATATTCACAAGTTCCTTCCCAAGTGTCAAATAACCCCACCAAACAAAGTGGAAATTGATTCCACTCCACATTGATATATATGAAGCATTTCTATGGTTGAATCCCAATTGAACTTCCATCTTCATGACAGTTGCATCTCATTAACCATCCAATTCAATCAATCATCCATCATTCATCTTATTTCGTATAGGGGACACCACATCTCGGTGAGATCATTCCATTAACCAAGGAAGCTAACAATGCATATAACCCACACAATCCATAACCATCTAACCAAGAGTGTACCTCTTATTATTATCCACTATCCATTTGTATGCCACATCATGTCTTTAGGTTGTTTTACTTTGTATACACACTGATTCCATGTATTTTCCTTTGAACTACATGGGTTTTGATCCCTATAATCTACACAAGGAATATATGAGGACTCCACAAGGTTGTAACACAGCTAATGGAAATCCTTGGTGTCCCCATTTTTGGGACCAAATCATTCTCAGATCCTTCCTCACTAGAAATTTAGATACACCGATCCAGTAAATCGATCAGGCCCTCCCTCATAGGGATGTACCCATCTAATCTACTCCCATCAAAGTTCTGATCAGGCTGATCCATCTCTACTAGATGTTAAAATTGGGGTATACCATGTGCTAACCATTGTAATCCGAGGAAAACCATGTAGACATGCCCATGGAATTCAATTCTCGGCACTCGATGTGGGATTCCTCAGGATTCTTTGCCATCGAGAATCCCTATCATAAGGGAAATAAATCCACGTGTACTAGAGTTTCTATGTCCAAACATGCCAACGATTTACAACATGACTACTCCCTTGACTGAAGATTTCTAACCTGACATGACCCCTTCTAATGTCATGATAGAAAAATTGTAATTAATCAACCTCCACAATGATATGGCATCAGGAATGAGATGCATGAACAAAATCTTAAATCAATGAGGGAGACCCGAACTAGGAGATAAATTCTGAATATAAATCCAAGGAAGGATAGACTGAAATCCCATCATCCCATGTTATTGATGTAGTAGACATCCCCAAATAAGTGACTGATAATGCTTGCCTTTTTAAAGAAAAAATTCAGGACAACATCCAGTGCATCGTAGTAGCATGATGACACACGCCCTTGTAAAAGCATCTGAAATAGATTCATTATCATTTTACATAATAAATATTTCCTATAATATGAAATTTGAATCATGTATTGAATTTTGTGAACCATTATTTAATCCTGAATATCACATTTACAATAAAAACACTATTAAAGAACACCCATACCATTCATATGTCATTAATTGCCTCTTCATCATTATATGTATTACCATTAATCATAAATCCTTGTATATTATATTCATAATCATTCTACCATTGAAATAAATACATATAATAATTATGAATTAATCATTTATATATTCAAATCATTATAAATGCTTCTAAAAAACATTATTGTCATCATTTTTTATCTAAAAGATTCAATTTTATATTGACATTAATTTATATTTTCCATGTTTTCCACACTCAAAAAATGCTCTCATCCCTATGAGACATTCAAATTTTTTTACCTCCCATGTTCATCACATATATAAATATAAATCATATTTACTCCCAGAATTACACTAGAATAATTCTATGTGAACCCTATCATTCTCTTCTTTGGTGAGTCTAAGAGTTTTTTAGGTAGAATGATTTTAATTGTTTTTTATCATAACTGATAAGGGATAATCTTAATAATTTTTCTATAGTAATAATTCCATTTTGATTATCATAATGAAGATTTATATCTCATTGAATTTTAATATATTTTTTATAGATCCCTCCATCGATAAAAGAATATAATAATAGTATAAGAAACAATAATAATAGTGATAAAGCACGTTATCATGAAAAATAGACTCAAAGATGTGAAAATCATGGCCACAATTTTAAATATCTAAAAACTATTCTTATCATGGATTATTAGTTTTCATTACATAAACTATTCAGTATGTTTCATAAAGATTTTGTGAATATCTGAATTCTATCCCAAGGAGTTTAAAATTAGATATGTTGACAGGCTCATTTACAAGGAATTAAGTGGTGAACGAATCCTGATCAATGCAACCATTTCTGTGTTGTTACCCCTATGTACCTCTATAATAGAGCCACATACACATTATTTTTATATAGAGGGATGAAGTTTCCTAGAATGAACCTACACTATAAGCTAAAAAATTCTAATAAATTTTAGGATTACTTCAATAATCCATATTCCTTCCCATTGAAATATCCCTAGACATATTTGTATGCATCTCAATAATGTTTTCTCAGCCAATATTACAATGTATATCTAAAAATTATTTTCTTACCAAAGTTATATAACATGTAATTAACATTCCATTGTATTACATATTAATAGAAGAATAATGGTAAAAAACCATTAGAATGTATTCCATAATCATTTATATATATTACTATTGGAAAGTCATAAATATAAAAAACTGGTCCATAAGTGAGTTGCATCATCTCCAATAAGGTTATTAATTAGTATCAAACGTTATAGAGCTATCACACATTAAATATTTCAGAATAACATGTGGAATGTAAATATTATAAATGTTGATCTCTTATTCTGAGTGATGTAAATAATATCTGATATAATCATATCATGAGAATAAGGGTATTATTTTATGGGAATAAAATTTGAAATCGACACCTTGTATATTATAGATCATAAGAATGAGTAATGAAATATATATTAGAATTTCATAATACTTGAATCATAATGTATTAAAAAAATATAATCCATTAGAACAATATATTGGAATTTGACAAAGATATGTATAATTTTGATAATAATAGAAAATCATTTTCATTGAAGTCAAGAATCATTTCCCAAACCATCATTATTAAATGTGTTCACTCAAAAAACAATATTAGTAGTCAACGTTCACTCCAAGGACTAGAATAGTGGATATAGTTCCTTACCGAACATTGTTCACTCCCAATTCCAGTCCAATATCTATAATGAGATATCAAATCTTATGTAATTAATTGTAATTAGTTATAGATCTCAACCATCATTGTTATAATGAAAAAAACATTTCAGAGTTATAACATTTCTATCATATTTGGTTAAAATATAAACACCATCACATAATGAGAATAGTACATATGTGTTCAAAAGATCAGAAAACATTCATCATATCAAATCAAAGGAAATGAAATGGGTTTTATAAAACATTAATCATATCAAAACCCATGAAATTTATTTGGCTTTATTAACACATGTTCATAACATAACATGAAAAATAAAACAAATTTTCTTTTAATTTAGTTATTTTATTATAGTATATCCCATTGGAAAAAGAAGCATGACTCATAATGATCATGTCATCATAAAAATAAATCATTGTGAATGAGAGTAAAAATGGAACCACTAATTCATATCCCACAAAAATCTTTAAAAACATAACATAATATCATATTAGATGGATTTTTTTGAAAGTCACATGAAAAATTTCGTCTGGAAAATTTCCTTTCAAAATTGAAAAACACTTTTAAAAAAAATCAAAACATTTCAATGGTTAAAAAATTGATTTTTGGAAAAAAAATTTAAAACTAAATTCATTTTCAAAATATGTTTTTGTATAAATATACACTGAATAATATAAAGTATGTTTTAATAATAATTTAGACACATTTTTTGATGAAAATATAATTTTTATTTTTGAAAAATCATTTCATAACTAAAAATTCATTAAAATAATTAGAAATAAATTTTATATAAAATAATGTTTCAATATTTTAAATCATGTGTTAAAGAATATTTTTGGTCATTATGAAGTGAATTTCCATACATGTAGTACACATTAAAATAAATATTTCATTCACATTTTTGGTAAAGGAAAAAATAATTGTTTGGAAAATACATGAATATTAATTTAATAATATTTAAAAATAAATTTAAAATGGTTCCAAAATTTATTATTATATCATATTTATAATTTAAAAAATATTACATTTTTAAAAAATATGACATTCAGAGATAACTAATTTTTGAATGAAATAAAAAATAAAATTTATTAAATTAAAAAAATCCTTTTTAAATCATTTGATCATAATAAGAAGAAAATGAAGTGAAAATATGTATTATTCTAAAAAAAATGGTGGCATGATAATTCATGGGTTTCATGATTTATAGATTACAATATTTAATTATTATATTCATAAACATCAACAATCCTAACAAACAATGAGATTATTACATAAAATCCATATAGCATTGGTAAAAGTTAATCATAACCCCTTGATTGAATAAATATAATTGAACTAAAATATATCATGATAATTAATAAATTGATGATATTACATGTCAATGGGGGTGTATATAAACCTCAAGAAACATAGGTTCATAAAATAACTTATATATATATCAATGATGAAAAATTTAGAGGAAAACCCCTTACCAAATTTTAATAGTTTAAACCATAAACCCCATGATCGTGAGACAATAAAATGGATAGGTAAATACAAATAATTTTTATTTCATACATAATGAAATTCATTCATGTCATGTATTTAAAATACATAAAATAAATTGGTGGTGACAATGAATCATGTATCACGAGAGAAAAAATTGAGAATAAAATATCTAACCCAATGTTTGAGCATCATTTTACACATTAGGACCTCAAATATAATAAATATAGGTTTATTATACATTTGTTAAATAACCATAATTATATTTAAAATAGAATAAATTATTTCCATATGAAAGTGTATTAAATATTTATTAACAATTACATATTAAATTGATGTTTTTTTGTGATAAAATATTTCTTATTCTCATTTGTTTTGATTCTTTATTTACAAAAATATTACATTGAACTCGGTTCCATAATCTCGAAAATGTGAATAATGATATAAAAATAATATATATTATGTATATCAGTATTTATATTAGTTTATGAATTTAGATATAGAAAATTAAATACAAGATAAATGGTTATAGTATGACATATGTATACCAGAGCTCTATTTCAATTTAATCGACTAATAAAAAATGGTAAAAATATATTACACTTATAAGAACATTTACATTTCATAAAAATCTAATTAATTTATTATATGTAACCAAATTTCCATCCATTCAATGCATTGGTGAAAATTGAATTATATCACTTCACGATGAGGTGATCTTCCATACAGATGATCAATATCATCATATCCCGCAAGGAAAGGAATGAAAGATGTTATATGAGATATAATAAGTCCATATTCTAATTAATATAATTAAATATTTTATATTATGGAAATATATTATTATGTTCAACCATGTAAAATATTAAAATAATAGATACCACATCGTTTTATAAGGTGGTAGTATTCTATAAATACGATAAATATAATTGTTTTGAAATCAGTTCGATATTTATAAGTTAAGTGTGATATTATAAATATGGAATTAAAAAATATAATAAATATCTCATAAAATCATTAAGTTGATCAATATATAAATATGTGTGATGTGGTCTAGTAAAATGAATAACATCAGATTTTGGCTATGTATTCTATCGTACAGATGAGCGATGATTTCATATCCCATCTGATAGAAGAGTGTAATGATTTTTATTATACCATCATAATATCAATATATTATTATATAGAAGATAATGAGGTTATTAGAGTTAATAAATATTTATGGAGATATATGGAAGAAATGAAGTTATTCTTATTGTGATATGATGAACCAATGTTATTTTGATGTGTTATGAGTAGAGGATTGGTGTTTTATTAAATTAGTGAGGTGAGTGAAACACATAAAATGATTCAAAAAAATGTGTAGACAAATTCTCATGAAAAATCTCTAAAATAATATATTATCAAACCTTATAGGTAATAATGAAACATTATGGCCAAAAAATGTGAATTGGAATGGTTTACTTGTAATTTTACTCTATATATAATCTGTTTATCCCCAAGTAAATCAGTTTTATCTTTGAATACAATAAATAATTTTTACTATTTTTTCTATTAATTATGTTCAAAATATATTTTGAAAATATAAAATAAAATTAATTATTTTAAATCTAAATATGAAATCTATTTTTCCAAATTATTTTAAAAGATTCAAAAAATGTTAATATACAATTATTTATTTTATAATTGATGATAAAGATATTTTCTGAAGAGAAGACATTCAAATGATTAAATAGTTTCTATATTTAAATCTATATCAATTTTTTTATAATCAAATAAATATTAATAAATGTTATTTAATGGAAATTATTTTTTTAAATACACAATAAAATAAATATATTATTTTTAATAGTTTTAAAATAAATGTTATATCTGAATAATAACATGAAATTGTAACTATTTGTATATAATTTTCTTTCTCTAGACAATTATATCTATTTATTGTATAAACTTTTTTACTGATGAGATCTAACATGAGGTTTATATTATTAATTAATTTTAATATATATAATAATTAATTTTTCCATAAATAGTGAAAAGGTGAAAAAAATTCCATCATTAAATAAAATTTATGAAAAATGTATTATTAAATATTATATATTAATGAGAACACACAAAATATGAATGTTAAAATTTTAATTACTGTTATAATAAATAAATAAAATTTATATCATTCAAAAACATGACTAATTTAATATATTCTGATAAAATGTATTTTTTTCAAACATTTTTTTAGATAAATATTTTCATAATTTTCATATTGTATTTATTTTACTTATATAATATTTTGTCACAAATGAATTAATTTTATAATCATTTTCAAACAATTTCGTTTTAAAATTTAGTTTATATTATTCATACACTCTATTCCAATGTCTAGGTGACAACAATCATATAAAATAATATCAAATTAAAAGTATGTCACGTCTCATTTAATGTTGTTGTTTCATATAATGTAATCTAAAATTAGGGTTACATAAAACAAAACCTAAATACTATATCTGATATTAAACAATCTAAACTTACTACAATGTGAAACAAAAATTATTGTAATGGTTAAAATTATTTGAAAATAAATTCACAAAATCTCAGGGTGTTATGTTCACATTCTTAAATCTCTATATTGTCTATAATCACAGAAATGATATTCTAAAATGAATATGTGAAACCACTATATTCAAATTGGAAAAAAATTAAAATTAACATTTATTCAGGGGGGAAAAATTATCCAAATTTATTTTCATGTAATCTCATTGTATGATTTATATGTCCAATAATCAAATATTTGAAGCTTCATCATTTTTTAGTAGCATCACCAATTAAACAAATTTCAATATTATTCGTTGGACATTTTGGGATTCATTACGAAATTACTTATTAATACTATGGTGGAGGTTTTGTGTAGTGGTAGTTGAAATTGGTTCATCAATGTAATTCATATTATTATATTTAATCTCTTAAATATAAATTGGTTCAATGAAATATTATGGTCCCAAAATATGTTGTGAAATCACCTAATAAGTTGTGGGGGTGATCAAGCATGTCAAATTTTACAAAATTCCAATTAGGCATATAATATTTTACCTCTAGGAATTCGAATCACTATTTTGGGTTAAAATTGGAGGAATGTTTTAGGTTTTATTCAAAACATAATAATGATATAAAAATATATAATGTAACGTATATAACATCAAATGGGTTTTTAAATGGTTCCCCCTATCATGGGAAACCAAATCCTTATATTTTGTATTTTTTAAGATCCAAATATAATCCATTATATACTAAATGTGTAAAACATAATAACAAATTATTCATTACCTAGTGTATCTCACCCAACATCCAAAATGAAAATTTGGTTTCCACTATAAATCATTTACTTCATTCTATGATCTTATCTTGCAAAAATTCCTCCAAACTAATTGAATAATATATATTTCATTCTCAAGGATATACCCACATATATTTTTTAAATATTTTTTCTAAACTGATTCTTTAACATCTACAAGGTATTAAACTAAATCTTAGATGAATTAAATATTTATAAAAAATAAATCATTATGATATTTTATACAATCAAATATGTCGGTTTTCTTTGATTATATTTTATGTTTCATGATTATCAATGAGTAATAAGTATTACTGTTTAGTGAAAAGTATTTTGTTTTTGGTTTTTTTCATTCCATTTGAATTTAAAATCATAAAAAATTCCCTTAATAATCAAATACTATATATTTTATGTCTAATGTATTATATGTTTTTGTATATGTAGTCATATATTATATCATCCTGAAATTTGTTTTATAAATAATGATTTATTAATTTATCAATAAAATTCCCAACATACTCATCACAATAATTATAATGAATTATTCCATGATAAATATAATGAGTCTAGATATGATTTATATCATACAAATCTATTCTGATTAATATTGTACCTATCAGATATGATTTTATCATACACATTTACCTGTATTTTATACTGAAATATTTTCTTTGTGATATAAATCAAACAGAAAGTCATGATAATAATCAATTGTATCAGTTGATTTTAATTTTTCATATCAAGAAAATTTTTTTGTAAAAATTGAAATCTTTTAAACCCAAAAAATGTAGAGTATTATATGTAAATAAAAATATTTCATGCCTCAAGTTATCATATGACTATTCGAGTGTCAGGTGTACAATCCCCTCAAAAATATCAGCAGAAACTATAACCATTGGATGGAATGGTGACTGTTGGAATTCACACCAATAAATACCAAGTCATTTGAAGAGTTGATTTATATGATTTTGATATATTCTGTGAGAACTATACAAAATTACTATTATATGAAAAGGATATGAAGTTTATAATTTGTGAATCGCTTTTCCCTTGTTCTTGTAACGTAGAGAAGTTTGTTTTTCGTTAGGTGATTTAAATCATTGTGATTATGATTTATGATTTAAATGGATAGAAATACAATGTATTTTATCATTATCAAGATATCTGGATTTCGATTCTAGGAAGGAAGAGGAGACGATCAACTTCTTTATTGATGGATTGTAGGGATACCAAAACAGAATTTTTTCATCATATCAAGGGTATATTGTTGTGTGAGAAAGATATAATTTTTTTGAATGTATAAAATAAGGTACCTTTATATTATGTTATTGGATACACGCCACTTTTTGTTAAAAGAATATTATTCATTAACATGTATTTATCATTCACTAAAAACATAATAGAATGTGATTATTTTATAAATTAATTTTTATATATTATATTACTTCATCATAGTTACGCTAATTACAATACTTATGTATTACTCTATGATTAAGATTATTATTATTTGATTATGATTAAATAAATTACTCTGATTACGATTATATTTTCTTTAATAGAGAATCATATATATGGTGACTTGGGACAATAAAAAATATTGGATTTGATCTAATAGTGATATCTTTATTAATATACCCACGGCATAGTCCATTTATTGTTTTATGTCATAATATATTTTTTAAATTGAATTAGTTTAAATTATATTAACTATATTATCTTCTAGAAAAAATGAATATTTTTAAACCTAAAAATCACAAACCTCTTGTATTTTGTCATCCACATATACATTACATTCCAAAAATATTTATATACGGATAATTCTACTAATTAAATATTTTAGATAATAATTCATTCGTATTTTTTTATAAGTTAGAAATATATCTTTTATAAACTTTTTTTTTCATAAATACTTGATAAACTAATGTGTTTTTTGGAAAAATAATTTATGTATTACAATAATGAGGTTTGGATAAAATATAAGTCCAATAGAAAAACTAAATCTATCAAGATCACTGATTATTTATCTAAATGACTACGAACACACGTGAGATAAAATGATGAACATTGTAATAAAAACTCATGCTGATAAAATTTTTACGTTATCTAGAGACGATAAATCAACTAAAAATGATGTTTGAACCATTACAGATGAAGGTAAAAATGAATATCGATTGAATTATTTGGTACTAAATACTTTATATTTTTTTATGACTAGAAATATAATTTTCTTGATTTTTTTTATTTGAAGCAGCGAACAATATCTGCAAAAAACTATAGATTACTCATTTTGGTACCCCTAATGTTATTTAAACAATAAGTGATATGGAATGATATGATTTTCAGGCATTAATATTTTCATATAGAGAACCAGTTTTTAATGTACATCACCTGTTCATGAAAATTATTAAATAGTTTACAAGCTATTGGTGAAAACTGTTTAGAGTATGAGATCATTGAAGAAAAATTATTGATATCAAAGTAAATGAATGAGAATCAAAGAGAAAAATAATTCATTGGTCATGGAAGGAGATAATTATAACTCTTTATGAATTGTTTGAAACACTTTTATAATACGAGAAGCTATTAATAATAGATGTTGAAAAAACAATGAAAAATAATGGAGAAGCTAATTTTAATATAACTTCATATCATTTAAAATCCATTGATCTTGAGAAGATAATTATTTATAAAATGAAAAATTATTTTACTTAATATTATACATGTTTTTCAGAAAAATTTGAAAAATAGGTGGCCAATAATGCAGGAAGGATGATCAAGATGGAATGATTTAAATAATTTTAGTACTGATATAGGTAAATAAACTATGTTAAAATGGGAATGAAATATTCTGAAGTTACATGATATGAATTTAAATAAAATTTTCACATTTTAAAATATTTCCAAATGTGTAAATGAAAATATATTAAGTATATACATATTGAAAGGAATCAAATAAATTATAATAACTCTAAATAAATGAATTTATTTATTTAAGTTGATTTATGGAGTTCTAGTGGTCGAGATTCTTGTGGTGACACTTCATAATATTATAGGTTAAATCAAAACAAAATTGGTCCCTATAAAGGAATGAATTTTGAATGTCAATGTTTTATGTCTAAGGTACGAACATCTATCTCTTTAAAAAATTAACATTAAGTGAAAAGTATCATAATTGGAAGGATTATACTTCTGAGGAAAAATCCACAACAACAACGAATTTTTTTATAATAATTATGATGAGGTTTATATATTTATTAAAATTAATGAAAAATAAAAATTAAATGTAGTTAAGAAACATGAAAAGGGAAATTAGAATATAGATGTATTATCAAAATTATTATCAGATAATTATAAAAAAACATGGTAAAATGTTTATGAAATTGATAATATTTACAATTTTTTTTTGAAAAAGCTAAATATGATCAAGATAATAATAATAATTATTTTGAAATTTATATATATGAAAAAAAAACCAAAATCAACTCTAAAACCCATTATTGAAATGATAAGTATTTAGTTGTAAAATGAAAATCTGAAATTTTTTCTTTAAATAAACAATAACCAAAATATAAATATGCAAAGGATGGTTTTGATGTAATTTATAAAAAAATTAACCCCATTGGAATAGTTCTGAAATTGAATATTCTCATTCAATGGTTGTTTTTAGCAAGAACTATATTGCTCTTAAAATGACCATTTTTGGTACTAAATATCTATGTGGATGGAATTGAAATAAAAATTGTTCCCTAAATTTAATTCAATCCTTTGGTTTCATTCAATACCATTTTTCAAAACAAATATGGGTTCCCAAAATTTTGTTTAATAAAATTTTCAGACCCATGATTGTTTGGGTTCCTAAAATCATATTGTTTTTAAGAAAAAAGAGTAAAAACACCAATAATATCTGGTACATGGGTCATGGATGTTACAAGAACATGAATAAAAAAAAACATTCATTGAAAATTTCATCCAAATGAATAGTTGACGAGTTAATTTCAAACATAGTTCATAAGGAATTATTATTTGTGTAGGTAATACTATTTTTTTGGAAATGATTTCATTTCAAATATTATAATTTTTATATTCCTAAGAACATACTTATATGTATATTTTAATCATTTGATGAATGGTACCTTGTGAATTTTACAAAAGATATATGTATAGTACCAAATGATCAAGTTGAATTCATTCATTCTTCCAAACAACATGAGAATATTTAAAAAAAATTAAACAAAATGACCTTAGGAGACAAGGAATACACATCCATATTGTAATGGAAGATCAATTTTGGATGGGGCCTAAAAATCTAGACAATTGCAACCATATAAACTTATTGAAGTTAAATATGAAAATACATTTCAAGGATATACCATAATTGAGATTTGATTCTTCAAATGAATGTGACCCTTGTCTATATTTAAAGAATATTACCTAATGATTTAAATCAATAACTGAAGTATAAAATATTAATTCTTTATAGCTAATGTACATGGATTTATTCGGTCCCACATAGACTAGATGTATTGAAGGAAAATATTATGTGTTTCATTGTTGATTATTACAGTAGATATACATGAGTATATTTTCAGGAAAATAAATTTTATGGACTTTGATATTTAGAAATATTGTATCCAATAATAATAATTTGAAACACTTATAATTGTTATCTATTTGTTGTGATCAATGTAGATAATTTTTAAATTAGGATTTTGAAACATTTTGAATAACGAAAGTTAATACAAATAACCTTTCGTCACCTAGAACTCCTCAACAAAATGGTTCTTTTGAAAGAATAAATATAGTTCATCCAGAAATAATAAGAACCATTTTGAGTGAATATTCTATTACTTATCATTTCTGTGAATAGTGTATGATTACTACCTGATGTACTATTATTTGAGCTTTAATTATAATTTTAAGTAAAAACACAACTTATGAGTTGCTAAAATTCTCACATTTTAATATAATTGAATGAAAAGTAATCATTTTGAGTACCAATGATATTTTATATAAATCTCATCCATATCAAATGATGTAATATTCTTAGGCTAATCCAGTAATTCTAAGTTATACATTATTTTCTTGAAGGATTATGGTACTATTGAGGAATCAATACATGTCATATTTGATGTAATAGATTCTACTATTTTTAATGAATCCCCACACCCATCATCTAACGTGTTTTCCCAAATATAATATCAAACATTAATTTTAGGATATTATAATAAATAGAGCAATCATGACATTAATTATGATGTATTCACTACAGAATACATTCTATCTTACTTTAATGAGTGGGTTTTTCAGAATATATGTTAGTGGATTCATAGGAATCATTCTACTGAATCAATCATTGGTGATTTGTATATACCTATATGGAGTAGATTTTATTTGAGTAGTGAATTAGAAAACCTTTCATTCCAATCACAATTTTAAACTAAAATTCCTAATGAGTATTTAAGTTATGTATATTGGATTAAGGATATTCAAGATAGTATCCATATATTTATATGGAATAATGTCTGGAAATTGGTTAAATGACATAATGAAACATTACTCATAAGAGTAAAATGGTTTTTCATAAATAAATTTGGAGAAAATGGAATCATTATTACAAATACAGAATGAATAGTGGCTAAAAGTTATAATCAATAATAAGTAATAGATTATGAAAGAACCAATTATCCTATATCAGTACATGAATATCATTGATTATTATTATACATTGTATCCTTATTTAATTTGAAGCATTTTCAAATGGATGGGAAGGGTTATTTAATTAATAGATATTTTTAAGAGGATGTTTTTTAATATAATTTTAGTTTTTGATATAATACATCTTGAATGTTTTTACAATCAACAAAAATCCTTATATGGAATTAAAAAACCCCTAGAACGTGGTAAGTTAGATTAACATGAATTTTGTTACAAACTATTTTGATAAGGGAACAACTGATCCAACTAATATTGTAATTAATGATAAAAATGTATTCATTATCAAAATTTATTTTGATTATATTATATTCTTATAAACATTCTTATATTTAACAGATTCTTCTACAAATCATATATAATATGATTTTGAAATGAGAAAAATAGGTGAGTTAACATTCTTTCGTAGTGATCAAATTTCTCAAAAACTAGAAGGAACCTATATTTCAAAGAAGAAATATATTAATGATCATATCAAAATGTATTTACATGACAATACTAAATGTATATGTACTCTAATCGGTACATCAAATAATATTGATAATGAAGAAGCTTGGAAACCATTTAATCAAGCAACCATTAGAGACCTAATATAAAGTCTACTATACGTAACATATATTCATCCACACATACTATTTTTAGAATTATTATGTGCAATATATCAAGAAAATTCACAAGAATACCATTTTAAAGTTGTAATAATATTTGTTTTTACTTATAAAGGGAACTAAGAATTTGGGAAATTTTTAATCTTATGGGAATTAATTTTAGTTTAAAATGATATTCAGATTAAGAATTTGGTGATTATAGAGAGGATAGGAAATATTCATCCTGAACATTTCAATTCATATGAGACTTATTAGTTTCCCAGTCATGTAAGAATCATCTCTAGTTATCACATTCCACTACTAATGTTGGATATGTTGCAGCTAGAATTTGTTTTTGTGAGGTGTTGTGGATGGACCACACACTCAATAATTTTGGAATTAGCTTTACAAAAAAATAAATATTATGTTATGATACTTGTTCCATAGATTTAATTAAATATTATTTTCATCACTCTTGTGAAATCATATATATATTAAGAAACAATTTCTATATATTACACAATCAATGTAGATATTATTTTTATAATTTATCGGAATTCAAGATCAACTATCTAATATATTTACATAACCATTACATTCAGATAGATACAAATACATTAAACATAAGATAAAAATTATTACTATAAATTAATTATTCATATATACTTCTTATTGAAATCATCTCATTACATTAAAATACTCCTTTTAAAATTGGGAGTATATATATTTTTTATTTTTCAATTATTTGTACTCAATTTTTTTCATAATAATAAATTAATCATATTCATAAATTTTTCATACTCAAATTTTTAGTTCTCTTGATGTTTTAAATCCCAAGAATAGAGTATGAAAAATTTTCTTACGCAATTTTTTCTCCCTCAATAAAACAATTTACTCAATTTTCTCATTCTCTAAATTTTCATATTTAGAAGTTTTTTGTACTCAAATTTTTTTTCACACAATATTTTTATTCTCAAATTTTTTCTTCCCAATTTATTCATACTCAATTATATTCAAAAAAAATTCATACTCAATATTTTTAATATAATTTATTTCAACTATATTCAAAGAAAAAAACCAAATACAATAAAGATAACTTGAAACATCGAAAGGTACAATTTCTTACCATAACAACTTTCAATTAAATTCTAATTGTTTCAAATTAAATTTTGGTTTTTTGTTTTATTTTTAAAATTATAATATTTATTTTAAATATAATAAAAAACATAATATTTTAAAAAAACCTGAAGAATACAGTCATTCATAATTGTTGGATCACCTTGATTGAATCTGATATATAGAATTGTAACATTCCCATTTCTTCACATATAAAAGTGGACAACATACACAATCCCAAATCAAAATTTATTTTCTTAGTGTGGATCCTTTTCCTTACTTCATGTACTCATGTCTATAACTTTTCTTTCCTAGAGTATTGTATCAAAATCATGTTAGACTAAAAAATATCTACATTTACGACAATGGATTTGAAATATTTCTCATCCACCATGTTCTTAAATTAATGCTTAGTAAAAAAAATATTTTAATGAAAAATATTATTCTTCATGGAAAAGGATTATCAATTTTCATGGATATAAATCATTTTTATTATAAAGAAAAAAACTTTTCCATATCATATTCATGTTTATTATGTGAGATAGTATTATGGTTTTTTGAAAATTGTTAATGATTTAATATTATATTTTTCCATGTATGAAGGTGTAATAATTATTTCCACAAAACAATCAAAAATTTCCTTAGGGTACCATTAGAGGGTGATACATTTTTTCCTCCACAGAAGCTTCTATAATCAGAAGGTCCATTCAACATACAAAGATCCAAGGAATATAATTTTGAGATTCATGAGGATAATAAAAAAAAATTCTCATTTTTTCATTATATAATTTAGTTTTTTATATATGTATTCAAGGTCTACACATTACAAAAATGTGATACAAAATCTTTTAACATCATGAATGAATTCATTCGAGATTATTTTTTCAATATGAGAATGTTGTATTTGATTGGTCATATTTTATTAACCATGAATAACATAATGATTGGCTCTAATAAGTATTTTATAATTATGTTCTCATGGATTATAAGTATTTTTATAACTGAATTATTTATTTATTTCAGTCTTTCAAAAATGTCAATACCCAACTATATTAATTTCCCACAGATCGGTGACGATAATATTAAAAACAAAAGTATCATTTTTTTATATTCAAAACAATTTCTGAATGATGCCGAAGACAATATTTCAAGAGAATCTATTGAAGGAAACAAAGATGTTTTGAAAGAATTAGTGTCTATTGTTTTTGAGAAAAAATATATATCCATATTTGAATATTATTTAAATCCTAATAAGATGAAAGTTTATAGTGATGAAATTTATGATTAGTTGAGACAAATAAAAATCAAATGAAGAGAAGGAAATCCTTGGTTTGGTCCTGAATAAGTAAAAGATTTTTCTTAAAAAATCTGCACTAAGATACATATAAAGAAAAAGAATAAAAAAGGTAAATTATAAATGAAATAGAAAAAATATATTAGATTGGTATGATATTAAAGTATATAGAAAATTTTAGTGTTGGATTTTTTATCTGGGAAGATGTTCAGGATGAAAAATATTACACCCTCAATCCAAGACAACAGAAAATGAAAACAATCATTTTCCGAAGCATGAACTCCACCAAATGATTTTCCAAATTAATCATCAAAATAAAAATAATATATTAAATTGGGAGAGATATATGAGTATATTTCTAAATAATAATCGATAAATAAATAAGAATATATAGTGGAAAAAGTAAAAAATGAAAATGGTGAATGTGAAAATTAGAATGATGAGAATGAAAAAAATATAGTAAGAAATAAATATCATTACAATATATTACTGCTAATATATTCAGAACCAACATCATGTAAATTACATTCTCTAAGACTTGATACTTCTAAGAAAACTTCTTAGAAGATTCGAGGTGAAAATTTTATCCACATTACAAATAAAGGGGGTGAAATGAATACCAATGAAAATCAAACATATATTTTGGAATATGATGATATTGAAACTCATTATGGAGAATTTATTAAATATGTGGAAGATACAAAATCTAAAAATAAAATATAATTAATATGGGATCATTGTACTGTTAATAATTGATATGTAATTGAGAAGACAATTCGATACATTCCATGGATTAATGAAATTATTGACTTGGTTTCAGAGAAACAAAACAAAATATATATTTAAATAAATTTTTTATGACAAATATTACTCATTCTTGAGGCATAATTAAATGTATTTTCAAAAATACTACTGATTAGAAACTAGTTTACATAAATTTGGTCAAATAGTCTAATAAAACCGATTCAACTATCAATGTTCATAGATTTTCAATTGAATACATATGGAGTGTAGTGAATTAAGCCACGATTTCCATTAAAAATTTGAATTGAGATACTACCTAAAAAGTAAAAGATTTAAAAATACTATATTACATTTAATTGGTTTAAATTGAGGAGATTATTTAGATGTTTAAACTCACTCAACCAAAAGTTTCAGGGTTGATATGTTACATGTATGATATAATTGATTTGAAAAATGAAATATTTTGTCTTAATGATAAAATTGATGTTCAATATTAGTTAAAAAAGTATCCAGACGAAATATTTCATCTTCAAGAATAGAAAATTAAATCCTAGGAAGATAATATTCATACACTCGTGGAGAAGTTTCATTATCATGAAGAAATTATTCTATACCAAAAAATTTATTTCCAGAAACTGATAAACATTTACAGTCTTAGAATGAATATATTGAAAAGAAAAAGTTTGATAGAAAGGAGTTTAGGAAGATGAAGAAAATTTTCTTATGGCACATAAGTATGGGTAAGAAAAGTCTTTTTGAACTCTAGTTTTATTTTTTTGGATGCATCGATGTATGTTTTTGTTATCTATATATAGTTTTATTTTATGTTTTCTAAGACATTAGGATTAATATTCTTCCCGTAGTTCTAGATTACCAAATTTTAATATTACATTACTTATATATACCTTTTTATGTATTATAAAACTTCTATATTTCTTTTTTAAAATACTAAATTGGGAGAATGATAATGGGGGATATTTTTTATTATGGCAGAAAATATTTTTCTAAAAAGAGGGAATATGATCCTTTAGGAATTTTTAATCCTATGGGTTACTTAGTCATATTCAATATCATTTTTTGAAGTGTATTTAAACACTTTTGGAGATATGAACAAGTTTTTATTTATAAATATGAATTTTCCTTATAATTCATCTTTTCTATATGGTTTTCAATGTAATTTTATATTTAAGAAAAGTGGTTTGTGCTGTCCAAAAAGGTAGATATTATTGAGTCAAAAGTATCCTTTTTATTTTTCTATTCCCTTTTTTGAAACCAAAATACACTTTATGAAATACTCAATAACTAATTTTTTTCATTCCATTGTATTTAATGATTTATTTATAAGTATTCATATAACATATAATCATGAATTGTTTTTCGAAAACAATTTCATAATTTATCATATTGATTTTATTTTTACTCAGGATAATTAAAATAAGGACTTATTTAATGGTTATCATAACAATTCTATATATGATTTAAATCATACTCATCATTTATTATTATTATCATACACATCTGGTACAATATATATTGTACACATTGTCCAATCATTCATACTATAGATATATTCATAATGATATAAATCGTACTGGAACTCATGAAGAAAATCCGCAAACTCATTTGATTTTAAATTTCCATTTCTATAATACCTTATGATAATAGAATGAAATTCTATATATCAGAAAAAATGTTGTGTATTATATATTAACCAAAATAATGACTTCTTTCAGTTATAATATGACTGCAGGAGTGGTAGTTTTCCAAGACCCTCGAAGATTTCAGTAGAAAATATGTCTATTAGAGTAAAAAATGAATGTTGGAATGAAATCCTGTAAATATAATATCATTTGAAAAGTTGATATACATTATTTTTATACAGTATATGCATGATAAATCTAATTGCTACATTGTTTGAATGATAAAAAGTGTAAAAGTCATGAACTGCTAGTTCCATGTTCTTGTAACTTCAATGTGTTTGTTTTACATTTTAATATTCTACTCCTTGTGATTATGATTGATGACTTTAATGGATAATAATATAGTGGTTCTGATCATTATCCTGATTAAGGGCTTATGAGGCTATGAATATAGGGGATCCAATCACATTATTAATCAAGGGATTATAGGGATATAATGATAGAAGCTGATCATCATATCAATATCTTTCCCTAGTGTGGGTAAGAGAGGATTTCCTAAATGTATAAATCAAGGGGTTATTATCATAGGTTATTGGATACCCTTATCATTAGGTTAAAATAATTGTATTCATTTACATGTATTTATTGTTTTCTACTAATGTAATAAAAAGATAACATTTTATATATTCTTTTTTCTATTCACTATTTTGTTTATCACAATTACTCGGATTATGATACATGTGTATTACAATGTGATTATAACTCTTTTTGTTACTATAATTAAATCAATTACACTGATTACATTCTATTCCCCTTATGGTATAATAATATATCTATGACCGGTGACTTTACAAGAATATTGAAACCAATATAATAACAATATATTTATAATCATGCCAAATGTAGGATCGAAAGGTACATTAGATTTCTCAATTAAAAGATTAGGTTTATTGTATATTTTAAAACATTAATTTTTATCATTAAAAAATATATATTTTCAACAAAGTTAACAAGGTTTATTTTAAAACCCCTCTATAGTTTTTAATATGAAATATAACATTCATAGGATTTGATAATGTGGATCTGATGAAGAAACCTAAACAGGTTGACATAAGTAAGGATTCTACCTTAAAAATAATAGAATCAAATATATTAAAAAAATTACTAGAAAAATAATGGGCACAAAAGTTACACTATCAATCATTAACTAAATGCATAATAATACAAGAAACTATATTTAATCATGTAATACTGTTGTAATTAAATATTTTAACCCAAAGAGAAGGGTATCCAACAACCTTGGATAATGGTCCCCAAATGTACACCTTCATGAAATTCCATCTCACTGCACTAGGGTATTCCCTCCATATAATGATTAGAATCATTGATTTTATCCCCTCAATCCCACGATCTATAAGGTGATCAACACCTTGGTCTTCCTTTATCTGGGAATGCCGAGATTGTGTACAACAACAATCCAAATATCACAACGTAGGACAATGATTTTTGATGATTTATTTATGTTGAACAATCTATTCACAACATAAAAACATCATTTATTTCACACAAATGAAATATAATAGATCCCTCCTAGATTTCCAATTCTCCCAATTGTTCATTTAATTCACACTAAATAAGTTGAGAAATTCTTTTGTATTGTATTAATTGAAATAAAATCATCATGAATTAAATTCATGAACAATATATCTCTATAAAACTCATCACCCATAAATTATTTCATATGTATGGGTTTTTAAAGGAAATGATTAAACAATCAACATCCTCCTCCAACAGTCATATTTCATTGATATTTTAGAGGGATCTATATATGAGGCGTTCATGCAACAACTAATTCGTAACAAGTATAAAAAAATTGTTTTCAATAAAAAAAACATGAGAGATATGTATCTGAAACATTATCATAATTTTTATATGATAGTATGGAATGTTAAATTACGGAAATTTGATAACTGTATTGAAAAATAAATCACATTGTAAAAATATTGAAATTTAGATTATGATTTCTAGGAAAATTTATGTCTGATTTCAAAATAAATCAAAGTCAAATATCTGTTGAAATCAAAGTCTAATTTCTAAATAAATTATAGTATAATTTATGAATAAATTGGTGTTTAATTTCATATAAAATTAGTGTATGATATCAGAAGATAAAAATGTTCGATTTATAATGATGTTAGACTCACATTTCTAAAGAATTCAAATTAATATTTTTTTAGCGTATTATAGTTAGGTTTCGGAGGAAATTAGTGTCTATTTAACTTAATGAAATTCTTGTTTAAGGAAAAAATATTAACCTTGTTGAAATTAACATTATGTAAGACAATGAAGTTTATGGGTATGGTTTAACACATTCTAGAATATTAAATACCTTTGAGATTGAAATGTATAATTAAATTGTTTTTCTAAAATTTAAATTAATGGAAAAATTCATAAGAAATGTTATTAATATAACATTCTCCCACTTTTTGGAATGCACAACAAACTTTACATAAAATAATATTTAGGCTAACATTTTTTTTGACATTAAATAAATACATATATCTTATCTTTAATAATACTTAATGGATATGACTAAACCCCCCTTTGGTTATGAAATCCACTTAGTATTGTATTCTTATCTTTGATTTTTCCTATCTTTGAGAAAATATTTTCCCGTTAATTAAGCATATTTTTAAGTAAAATTTATCATTCAAGTACACCCTCCCCTTTATTTTATTATTATATTTGAACAATTATTTCTCCCCCATGGTGATTATAAAAAAGTAATGGGAAGATATATATTTCAACTGAGTGGCTAGGAAATGTAAAACACAAAACAATTGTATAACTAAAATTACATCATGATATGAAAGTGTAATGAAATATTTATTATAAAAAAAGATAGGGAATAAAAATGATGAATTAATGTTCTTTTCTGACATCACCTTTTTCATCATAGCTTATAAATTCTTTAACTCCCTCTAATCTTCTTGTTATATTTCCAAAAACATATCATGAACCTAATTTTTCTTTTTAATATCTTTGATCCTCTTTTCATGAGACCGAATCACTTCTTTATTAAACATAACCTTCTTATCCAACTTATTTTAAAAAAAATTGTCACTTTTTTATTGATTTTAATATAAATATATTTTTCATTTAGATCATTATATTCTTGTTGATAGTTATCTTGTTCTTCATTAAATTTCTCAGAAAAAACATGTTTATAGATTCTTGAGTTTTCTATCAGACTGATCAAAAAAATAATTGACTAAGTCAAGGAAGTCCTCAATGATCATGATATCAATGATAAAATATTTGGAACATTAATCTATTTATTTTCATGACATTTAATGAGAATCATAGTTTTGGATAATGGTCGAGAAATCAAGATTAATGTTTGAATAATTTATCATAAGATCGTTTTTTGATTATATCTTCAGATTAAATAATTATTCAATCAACTGCAATTTGAGTTTATGATTGGATATAATATAATGGTGTTCACAAGAATCTTTATGGATTGAACCGAAAAATATTCACCTATTGAAGAGAAATATTTTTAGTCAAAACTTTTCTTAGTGAAATAGCTTCAACATGATCATCATATTTCATATTGGATGTACTAGTGACAACCTATTTTATTTTTCATGAATAACATTTTTAGGTGTATCATCTACAACTTTCTGAGCTTTATCTTCCTAATATTTTGACTTCTCAATTTTCTAGAGTTTATTGCTCACAAATAGAAACTTATTTTATTCTATAATCATTAACAAATACTTATTTTCAATCAAATTTTTGGAAAACATCAACATATTTTCTTTTAACTTGTTGAGTAATATTATTATCAAATTCAATTTCATCAATTAAAGAAATTTTGTTGATATCCTCCTAATCAACTTAATAATTTTAAAAATATTTTCCTTCTGAAATAATGTTGTTGGAGGAAGCATGGGATATTCTTATTAACAATTTTTTTATTGAATTTATTTCTTGACACCCTCAAAACATTAATCTGATCATCATTATCCCATTTTTCATAGTTTTATTCTTTTTTATTTTCTTATTCATGATTTTCATATTATCATATAATTACTGTAACTAATAAAATAATAATTACCTTATTTAATAATGTTGTTTGAATAACTATAGGTGTAGAAGAAATATCAGGTTCTTAAAAGAATTTTTTTGGTACATGAATTTTATCAGAGGATTTCTCGGTGTCTCTATGTATATTATGAATAATATGAGCTTCAAAAATTTTCTTCTTTTTATTCTTCTTTTTTTATTCTTTGTCAATATCACCAGTAGATTGAATTTTTAAGGCCTTATCCTCAACTATATGTATTCCAAAAAAATGGACCTCTTTTATTTTCTCTTTTTTTCTCCCCACACAGAAACAATTTCATCTAAGAAGGTATTCTTCTTCTTGGGATTAATAGGTAAAGATGATTGTTCTGGGGAATGCAATTGTTTCGAAGGTCCTTCTAGTTATGGTTTTGTTTAATGAGCTTTTAATTTCTTGGGTTTTCGCATTCAACATTCACCAACATGATCTTACTTGTATGCTAGTTCAACAAACTAAAATTTCTTATATGAAAAACCAAACACCATTCTAATGAGGGTGTGATCAATGAAAAACATGATTATGAATGTTTTAGGATTTAATTTTATGGAACCTTTCATTTCTGTAATTATATAACTATGAGTTTGTAATGAATTTCTGGATTCATTATATACTGAGATATTATCATTCATCGATTTTTGTTTCTAATGGTGAGGAATATTTACGTCATGATGATAATAACTGTCGAATTTATTAGAAAATATATAATTAGGATGTCTTATATATTTAGAGTTTATTTACCCCCTTTTATTAGCATCATAACCCCTTGCATACATTGGAAAACAATTTTGTGTTTTGCGGAGATATTTGAAATCATAGATATATTCACTCCATGAAGACCTAATCATTCCATTTCATTAACTTTATCAAACCATCCTTATTTTTCTAGTAACCTATGAGAATAAAAACATGCTACTCCCACACAAGGTATGTCAAGAACACTAGAATCATTCTTGTAGGAAAAAGAATGTGTTATTTTATAACTTTTTAATTGAATTGAATAATTTCGCTGTTTTTCAGAAAACTAATTTCTGTAATAGAATTCAATAAAAATATATTCATATTATAGATATTTATTCTTGTCCATTGATATACATATACATTCCAATTCACTGATTTTATTTTCTTCCTTATCAATGAATCAAATATTTTTATAAAAATCTGATCTAGTAATATTTCACCAAATAATAACCAGTCACTGAGTTCCTTAATCGAAGGCATCAAAGTTTGAGAAGAAACTTCTAATGACTTTTAAAATAGTAATTAGTAATGGAATATTCAGATTGATGACATTTAATGGTGGTAGAGCTTGGGCACAAAAGTTATGGATACTGATGTGGGATATGAAAAGGGTCACTTTATATATAATTCATAGTGATGGTTCAATTTCATAGGTTAATCCAATGATTTAGATTATTTTGATATGATTAACGATGGATATTGATGTCAACAATTCATTTACGTCTTGATATTTTGTGGTTTTGATGATATAATCTGATTTATAAACAAATGAATCTGAAAAAAATTTGATAAAAAAATTTAAATACCATCAAACAGAAATGTATATAATAGAATATAAGTATTAAAAAACACATTTTAGGGTTATCATAATGATTTATCGGTATTGGTATGATTTATCTTAGAAAAAATAGGTTCTAAAATATTTTATGTTTTAAAAGGAATTTAGGTTCCAAATAAATTTTAGTTGCAATTTTTTTTTAATAAAGAATTATTTGATAAATAAATTTAAAATAATGAATATATATACTCTTCCTATGATAAATAGTATCATAATGAAAGGGGAATGATACTGAAAAATGTATATATGAATGAATACCATTCAATTATCATTTCTAACGTTTATATAATTTTTTCAAATCAATCAAATGTTATTGATTTTGTAAAAACATTAAAATGTTTGGTTTGTCTTCTGATAAATTGTATAATAATATATCTATTATGTGTGCAATACCTAAGAAAGTAATTTCTAATATCTATGCTCTTTTCAAAATAGTTGTGTGCATGGTTTTTTCATAGTGAAATATCCTTATTGTTATCACACATTATCTTTGGTTTTGTAAAACACATGTCATATTCTATGAGTGTGAGTTTCATCAAAAAAATTTGAGCACAACATCATCCAACTGCTACATATTAATCTTCTTCAGTGGAATATGGTATTCAGTGTTGTTTCCTGAATAACCAGGAAACTAATGAATCTTAAAATAAATTACATTTTATTTATGTACTTTTCCTATACATTCTACAACCACCTAAGTCTATATCTAAAAATCAGTTTAAAACATAAACATTTCTAGATAAATAAAAATTACCAAATCAATGGTTCCCATTCTATACGGAAGAAATTATTTCAATTAATTTAAATGGGATTCATTTATATTAGATTTATATCTTGCATATAAGAATACTGTGAACATTATGTACCGACAATTAGATATTAATTATTATATGCTTCATAACATTCCTCTAAAAGGACATTGAACCACTAGTTTCCCAACTTAATCAATATCATGTGTATTCATGGTTACTATTAAAGTAATTATAGTTTTACAGTTTTCATAAAAATTTATTTTATGTAAATCATTAATATACATATAATTATATAAGTATTTTGTTTCTGGTTTTAGATAAATTTTAAAAAACATGGAAAATAGATAACCCACCGAACATAATAATTTCAATATTATATTTCATAATATTATCAAATGAATTAGTTACTTATTTCTAATTTGTTCCTAATATAATTTCATCAATATAAATTTTAACAATAATATTATTTTTCTTATCATTATTTATAAAAAATTTTGGATCAAAATTTACCTAAAATTTATAGTTTTGTAAAGAAATCATGTAATTACATCATACTAGGCTCCATGGTCTTCATAAAGTGTATATAATCATTTTTATATTTAAAAACATGTTATGGATGTTTTCTGTACTCAAAACCATCTGATTGTTCAACATAAACTTCTTCTTGAACATATCTATTATGGAAACCACGCATCAGGTCCTGTTGAAAAATTTTGAAATTGAAAAATTATAAAATGGCTATAAGAATACGAATACATTCATGTCATGCTACTGGAGTGTTATTTCTTCATAGTAAATTCATTGATTTTTATTATAGAATTTATCTACTAATCTTATTTTATTTAATACAATGTCACGACCCGTCCTCAGGACCCATGCCGTGACTACCCCAACACCACCTCCCATAGGCCAGGGGCTGGTGACTAGCACCAAAGGCGTAAATCCCTGTAACTAGGAAGGCATTGCATTTAAGAAACGTAACCACACACACAATAAGAGAACAAGCGGAAGCAAGCAATAAGTAACGAAATATAACAAGAGTGTTGAAAGTACAAAGGGGGGCGGAAATACAAGCCCAACAGTAATGTACAAGAAAAAGACAAACAGCAGGAAGGTGTCAAGATGCTCCTGGATCGTCCTCCGGAGTCCATACCTAAAGGGTAGGTACAGATTGCCACCTCAACTCTCTACATTCGTCTGTCAGCTCCGGGTACCGTCTCGTCCTGGAGTCCACCTCTGGGTACCCTCTCATCATCACATCCACCTTTGGGTACCATCTCGTTGTGAAGTCCACCTCCGGGTACCGTCTCATCGGCACGTCCACCTTCGGGTACCGTCTAGATCTACAATCATCAATCTCAATCAGTGTTGTTCATCATCCGCTTCCAACACAATGATGTGCGGGCATAGCCTATGCAGGGGTGAGTATACGCTATATAGTAGGGACCCCGAGTCCCTCAATGGTCTCCCAGAATCCACAATGTGTAAACCATAAAGGAAAGATATAATCATGAAGTAACAACCAACACTACTTAGGTATTTGATGATACATATACCAAAGTCACCGATTCCAGTTCGGCTCCATCATCTGAGCCCAATTTCGATCACGTCCACATAGGATAGTACAACCCAATCCACACAGGATAACACAACCCAATCCAGATAGGAAAGAATGTCAATCATATTGAAAATAATGATTGAATGTCAAGACTCATCTCACACAGGTATACTTCGTAAGGTGATAGAGATGAGAAGATATATCCACTTATTCATCAAAGCTAGGACCCACGTAGGATACTAGATTATTAGTCATTTTCGTCAAACCCATGGAGGATTTCAGTACGGTCTTCATCACTGCCGAACCCACATAGGATTTCAGTACAGTCTTCATCGATGTCGAACCCACATAGGATTTCAGTGCGGTCTTCATCGCTGCAGAACCCACGGAGGATTTCAGTCCCGTCTTCATCGCTGCTAAACCCACATAGAATTTTAGTGCAGTCTTCATCTCTACCAAACCCACGATGGATTTCAGTGTAGTCTTCGTCGTCGATCCCATTGAGGATTCTAGTACAATGGTCATCATAGTCAAACACATGGAGGATTCCAGTACGAACATCTTCATCATCGAACCCACTGAGTATTACAGTACCAATGTCTTCATCGTCGAACCCACGGAGGATTCCAGTGCGACAATCTTCATCGTCGAACCCACTGAGGATTCCAGTACGAATTTCTTCATCGTCAAACCCACAGAATATTCCAGTACAAAAGTCTTCATCGTTGTCGCAGCCAGCTCTATGGTTACAGCACACAGCACGCTCGTTTCCAGGAGGGTCTGCTCCACGATAAAAGGGGGGGTCTATACATCAACTGACACGTAGTCCGGAGTTGATGTATCCCAAAGTTCCGTCTTGACAAGAGGAACCCAACGTGACAGATGGCGTGTAAATCGGACGCCCGGCCTGAGAGTTATTGACTTTTTCATTCCAGGGGCCCTATTGTCTTTTAAGTCAAAACAAACCCGACCACACTCCAACTGCATCCAAACCTCGAGTGGAGTAATCCAAAAGGTCCTTCTCACTAAGAGGAATCCAACAAAGTTGACGGCACGCCAATCGGACATCTGGAGCTCAAGTTATAAGTGTTTCTGCTCCGAGGGCCCGGTTTGTTTCGTGTTTGAACCAATCCGGACATAAAAAAAGTTCTCCGAAACCTTGAGTGTAGTATACCGAAACGGCCTTCTCGATCCAAAGATCTCCACGAAACAGACGATGCATCGATCTGAGTACTGTAGCCCATGATATGGGCAAAAGAACGAACATGTCCGGTTTTAGGGGGTTTTGGGCCCGTACCAACCCGGCCCGAGACCCCTTGGCTCAGCCCGAACATGGTTGAACCGAATTGGTTCCGAGTCCGGCCCATTAGAGCGCGGCCTGGCCGGCACCGTCGGCATGGCCCAGCCCGGCCTAGGCGGACGGTGGTCCAGCACACTCACGCGGCCCGCGTGGCTAGCTCGGCCAGCGCCGAGATGAGCGGAACATGGTGGCGGCTGCCCCCTTGAATGAAACCACGACACCCACGTGGTGGATGATCCCTTGCCAATGGACGTGGCATTGGGCGACGTGTCTCCCCCAAGTCCAGCGTAGTCGGGGGTCCCCGGTCGCCTGCGTCGGCGTGGTCTTCCGCGGACCACCAGAAGCGCTCTGGTGGTCCATTTTGCCTGCCGTCTTCGCCAGCTGTCCTCCCGAGACCGGCTCTTCATTGCGAAGTCTTCAAATCACCTCTGCGGCCCATTCTGACATCTCCTGTCGATCCGAACATCAACTAAACAAATTTAAAAGTCCTTGATTCACCTTTTCGGCCCCCGACTCCGACCACCATTTTGTTCAGCCTCAACGACGCGGTGCAAAGGCGATGTGCTTCGTCGCCACATTATTCTTGTTTCCGCATGGTGCCATTACACCGCGTGCCTTTGTACATGCCGCGACAACCACAACATCGAAGGGGGAGGAGATTCAGCCATGTTCGTGTGGTCCGACCTCCTTTCGTTAATGATAACATGCGGCTCAGGAATAAAACGGTGAACAACAAGGAAAATATTCACAAACAAGAAATTAACCCCTACCTCAAGGTGAGGTCGAACAAAGGTTCGTCGCGGGAAAAGAACGTCGTGGAAGAAGGCGTCGCGGAAGGATACTCTGTAAGCATTGTCGGCATCGCGGAGATTAGAATCTTCAGTGTCACGGTACATGGCGTCACGTCATCGATCTCTGAGGATTTGGCATTCTTCATGGTCCTTCATCGGAGGCTGGCGTTCTTTGCTGGCGACAATGTGTTCTTCACGTTCTTTAAGGAGGAAGATGAAGTTCAAGACTTGAGCAAATACTCTCCAATCCTTCTCGCACAACCAAATCACCCTTAATGAAATAAGACTTGTCTTATTTAATTAACTCACACAAGCCACCAATCAATTCAAAATTCAAAATTGAATTCTCAAATTAATTATATTGAACAACTTAAAAAGTTAAGTAATAAGGGTGTTGACTTTTCATTTAAGGGGGGGGGGTGCAGGTGTGTTGCAAAATTAATAGGGGTTTGTGGAAGTTGAATGGGGTGGGGCTCATGAGGGGCCCACCTCACATTTATCCACATGTGGGTAGTTAGGAACTAGTGGGTCCCACCACAACTCCCTTACAAAGGATAAAACTACTTAGATATAAACAATAAAATTGGTTGCACAAATTTATTTTTTTTCATTACATAACCCTTTATTTTAATAACCACACCCAAGCAAACGCAACTCCAGAATAGGTGTTACTAAAAAATTACTGGTGCTACGGTTTCATCGGTGCCCTCAGATTTTGATTCCGGTCACCGGTTCAAAAGATAGGAAATCCCGTTGGTTCGTTCACTGAACGTACCCGAGCTAAACTAAGGAAATTGATTCGGGGCACACCGGGCCTCAGAATCAAGTGCCGTCAGAAACTACGTTCTTATAAAATAAAATTAAATTATTAAAAAGTAATTTTACTTGAAATTTACTGGTCATTACATTACTCCCACCTCAGGGAATTACGTCCCCGTAAAGCTTCACCTCAAACTAGGATTACAAAATTGGTATTGAGCACGCATCTGAGCCATCTGCTCCCATGTGCTCACTTGGAGGTTCCCGTGCTACCAACGAAAGCGCACAAGAGGAATCAACAGTTCTGGTAAGACCTGATCCTGTAGATCCTCAACCGCTACTGGAACCCTGCAAAATCCACCACATAGCCAAGGCCTTTCTACCAATGGTCGATGATATGCATCGAGTCGTGCACGTATCTCATCAACTGAGATTCGTGGAAGACGTCGGGCGCCCAGTGCAACTGGGGTGGTAGAGCCAGGCGGTAAGCCATCTCGCCTACCCTGCTGAGGACCTGGAATGATCCGATGAAGCGCAGAGATAACTTGCCACCTCGGCTAAATATCCATAAACCATGTCGAGCCGAGACCCACCAGAAAACGTGGTCACCATCCTCGATCTCTAGTGGCATCTACCTCCTATCAGCATATGACTTCTGCCGGCTCTGAGCTGTCCTCATCTGCTCTTGGATGACCTGGACCTTCTCTGGTCCTACAAGATATGATAATATTTCTTCTTTTCTGATAAGAGAAATCCGGTTTCATCCCCTGTATGAACCACGTTCTTTGCCTAATATAGTCATTCCTGACATGGATGATAATAATCCATACCAAGGATGACTTCGTAAGTCATCGATGCTAATACCAAGAGATACAACCGTTACTCTCGCCTCCAAGAGTTGAGTCACACTATCGGCATCAGTGTGTGGTCACTGGTATTCTCCAGTAGGAATCTCAAATCTGAGGGACAAGTCAATAGTTTAAACTGGAACCTCTTAGTAACAACATAGAGAGAGGACATGAATGTAAATGTCACAAAGAACGGTGTCTTTTATTACTGCAGCTCAAAGTAGAAAGACACAAAGCATCCACAAAAAAACAACAACAACGCTAGAAGGAAAATTAAAAAAAGTCTCTGGGTCTGGGGCTAGTCCCGCTCTTATCCATCTTCTCTCTAAGCTCCATGATCGTAGGCCTCAGCTGCCTGATGCTGAGCTCTCCCATGTCCACCTGTTCCCTGTAGTCAAGGTGGTCTCCATGGTGGTGGTGGTGGTAGGGCCTCATTGTGTCGCCCAGCACCCACTGCTCGGCCAGATCCTCCACCTCGCCCACCTGCTCCCTGCGGACCGCCATAGTTGAACCTCTTCCTGGGTGGTCCCTCTACCGCCTGCTGCTCATCAGCAGGACAAGTTGGGCAGTCTCGAGCCTTGTGACTATGCCCTCTTCATGCGTAGCATTTCCTGCTCCTCGTGTAGCTGGATATCCTTTGTGTGCCCCTCACCACCAAATCGTCATATTGAGATTGCCCATCTGATGGTCTGGCCCACTTGAACCTCTGCTTCACCTGTCTACTGCAAGCTGCAGAAGACTCCGCTACGGGTCATCCTGCGGAGGGTCCTGCCGCTGGTGACTGCTCGGTGAGAAAACTCTCCACTAGAAGGGCTTTCTCCAACACCCCTTCCTATGTCGGAATGTTGAGGGAGATAATTGAAGCCCTGATCTCATGCCTCATTCCCTACTCTAAGGTCCTGGCCTAGAAGAATTGGTCTCGTACCATGTATGTGGAGTAGCGCAAGAGATCAGTAAACCTCACTGAGTACAGGGCCATTGTCATGCTCCCTGTCGTAGCTGTAGTGAATCTTGAATGTGCATAACACGGAGGGTGGATGGGATGATCTCCGATCGGAAGAGTCTCTCAATGTCTGTCCAAAGTAGTGATGCCTCATCGTGCAACTGGAGAATCATGCTCCACCATCTGCCTGCTGTCGCATACAGGAGGCTCGCTGCAAGGATCAACATGTGGTCAGCTGGTGTCCCCACTAAGCATAAAACTTAAACCACAGCCTCCAGCCCATCCTCAGCTGCCTAAGGGACCATCTCCCTGCGGAACCTGGGCAGTCTATGATGCTGAAGCTCCTGTAGTGCACTAAGGTGATGTGCACTCTCAGCGGCTAGGGCTGGTATCATCGGTGGCTCGGCGGGTAGAGGTACCGCCGGTGCATCCGCTGAAAAAAGGGCCTGCACTGAGGCCTCGTCACTCGGTTGGTTGTCATCTCACACAAAGCTCAGAACCCTAGCTGGCTGCCATCATGGGGCCATCCTGAAAATAAACAGGTGTGCCACGGTCAATACAATATACCTATTGAGCTGACACAAAGTAATCACAAAGAAACCTTTTGAAACACGCATGCAATAAATGTTTTCATGAATTGGGTCAGAAATCCGATGTCAGGGTCCTGGTGTACGGATACGTTAACCGCCACACCAACACTGGACTGCCTGGACTGATAACCACACTCAATACCCTTAACATTATTGCTTCACTTAGAAGATAGATCAGAGTCCTGAGTTCTGCGGTAGAACCGAATTTCGCTGATACCAATTTGTCACGACCCATCCTCGGGACCCATGCAGTGACTACCCCAAGCCCGCCTCCCATAGGCCAGGGGATGGCGACTAGAACCAAAGGTTTAAATCCCTATAACTGAGAATGCATTGAATTTATGAAACGTAACCACACACACAACAAGAGAACAAGAGGAAGAAAACACTAAGTAAAGAAATATAACAAGAGTGCTGAAAGTACAATGGGGGCTGGAAATACAGTCCCAACAGTAATGTACAAGAAAACGACAAACAACATGAAGGTGTCAAGCTGCTCCTAGATCGTCCTCCGGAGTCCCTACCTGAAGGGTAGGTACATATGGCCACCTCATCTCTCTACGTTAGTCTCTAAGCTTCTGGTACCGTCTCGTCTTGGAGTCCACCTCTGGGTACGCTCTCATCGTCATGTCCACCTCCGAGTATAGTCTTGTCATGAAGTCCACCTCTGGGTACTATCTCATCATCACCTCCACCTCCGAGTACCGTCTAGCTCTAAAATCCTCAACCTTGATCAGCTTTGTTCTTCGTCTGCATCCTACACAATGAAGTTCGGGCATATCCCATGCAGGGGTTAGTATACGCTACTCAGTAGGGACCCCGACACCCCCAATGGTCTCCTAGGATCCACAAAGGATAATCCAAAAACGAAAGATACAATCACGAAGTAACAACCAACACTACTTAGGTATATTCCCATACATATACCTAAGTCACCAATTCCATCTCGGCTCCAACATCTGAGCCGAAGTTCAATCATGTCCACATAGGATCATACAACCCAATCCACACAGGATAACACAACCCAATCCGCATAGGAATGCAAGTCAATCATATCTAAGATAATGATTTAAAGTCAAGACTCAGCTCACATAGGTATACATCTTCATAAGGTGACACATATGATCAGATATAGACAATGATTCATCTAAGATAGGACCCACGTAGGATTCTTGAATAGTAGTCATTGTCATTGAACCCACAGAGGATTTCAGTATGGTCTTCATCGCTACCGAACCCACATATGATTTCAGTACGGTCTTCATCGCTGCCAAACCCACATAGGATTTCAGTGTACTCTTCATCGTTGCCCAACCCACGAAGGATATCAGTGCAGTATTCATCACTACCGGACCCACATAGAATTTTAGTGTAGTCTTCATCGCTACCGAACCCACGAAGGATTTCAGTGTTTTCGTCATCATCGAACCCACTAAGGATTCCAATATGATGGTTTTCATCGTCGAACCCATGGAGGATTCCAGTACGAAAGTCTTCATCGTCGAACCCACTAAGGATTCTAGTACGAAAGTCTTCATCATTGAACCCATGGAGGATTCAAGTATGAACATCACCATCGTCAAACCCACTGAGGATTCCAGTACGAAATTCTTCCTCATCGAACCCACAGAGGATTCCAGTACGAAAGTCTTCATCGTCGTCCCAGCCAGCTCTAGGGTTCCTACACACAGCACGCTCATTTCCAGGAGGGTCCGCTCCATGAGCCAGGGGTCGATACATAAACTGACACGTATTCCGGAGTTTATGTATCCCAAATTACCATCTTGACATGAGGAACCCAACATGACAGACATCGCGTAAATCGGACGCCCGGGCTGAGAGTTATTGGCGTATTCGTTCCAGGGGCCCGGTTGGATTTTAATTCAAAACCAACACGAACACAATCCTAATGCATCCAAATCTCGAGCAGATTAAGCCAAAAGGTCCTTCTCACTAAGAGGAATCCAACAATGTTGACGGCACGTCAATCGGACGTCCGGAGCTCATGTTATAAGCGTTTCTGCTCCGAGGGACCGGTTGGTTCTGTCTTCGAACCGACCCGTCTATACCCAAAGTTCTTCTAAACCTTGAGTTTAATATACCGAAAATACCGTGTCAATCCAAGGATCTCCATGCAACTGATGGTGCATCGATCGTAGGACTGTAGCTCATGATATGGGCACAAGAACAAACCTGTCGGGTTTTAGATGGGTTTTGGGCCCGGACCGACCCGGCCCGAGACCCCCTCGGTCTGCCCGAACCGGGTCGACCCGAAACGGGTCCGGGTCTAGCCCATTAGGGCGCGACCCGACCTGGTGGGCATGGTCCAGCCCAGTCGGTGCGGCACGACCCAGCCTGGGCGGCCGGTGGCCTTGCGCGCCCACACGGTCAGCGTGGCTAGCTCAGCCAGTGTCGAGCTGAGCGGAACATGGGGGTGGCTGCCCCATTGAATGAAACCATGGCCCCCACGTGGGGGCGGCACACATTCCAATAGAAGTGGTACTGGGCGCCGCGTATCCCCTGGGTCCCGCGCGGTAACGGGTCCTCGGTCACATGCCGCTGCAGCTTCAGCTGCGGCGGTCCCATTTGGCGGTGCGCCAGCAAGGTCTTCACCGGACCACCGGACGCGCTCCGGTGGTCTGTTTTCCCTTCCTTCTTCGCCAGCGGTCCTCTCGGGAAAGGTTCTTAAATGTGAAGTCTTCAAATCACCTATGCGGCAAGTTCCGACATAATCCATTGATCCGAACATCAAATACACAAACTTCAGAGTCTTCGATTCGCCTTTGCGGCCCCGACTCCAACCACAGTTTCGTTAAGCCTCAACGGCGCAACGTGACAACAACACGCTTCTTTGTCGCATTCTTATTGTTTCCACGCAGTTTTGTTGCACCGTGCGCCTTTGTTCATGCCGAGAAAAACACATCATCGATGGGGGAGGAGATTCGGTCGTGTTCGTGCAGTCTGACCTCCTCCTATTAATGATAACATGCACCGCAAGAATAAAACGGTGAACGACAATTAAAATATTCACAAAAAAAGAAATTAGCCCCTACCTCAAGGTGTCATTGAACAATGGTTTGTCACGGGAAAAGAACATCATGGAAGAAGGTGTCACGGAAGGATGCTCCATAAGCGTTATCGGCATCGCGGAGAAGAGAATCATTAGCGTCGTGGTACACGACGTCGCGTCGTCGATCTCCGAGGATTCGACATTCTTCATCGTCCTTCGTCAGAGGCCGACATTCTTCGCCTGCAACGGTGCGTTATTCACATTCTCTAAGGAGGAAGATGAAGTTCATGACTAGAGAAACTCCTCTCCAATCCTTCTTACACAACCAAAATACCCTTAATGAAATAAGACTTCTCTTATTTAATTAACTCACACAAGCCACCAATCAATTCGAAATTCAAAATTGAATTCTCGAATTAATTATAATGAACAACATAAATAGTTAATTAATAAGGGAGTTGACTCTTAATTTAAGGGGGGGGGGGGGGGGTGTGTTACAAAATAAATGGGGGGGGGGGGGTTTGTGGAAGTTGAAAGGGGTGGGGCTCGTGCGGGGCCCACCTCACATTTATCCACATGTGGGTAGTTATGAAGTAGTGGGTCCCACCCCAACTCCATTACAAAGGATAAAACTACATAGATATAAAAAATAAAATTGGTTGCACAAAATTATTTTTATTCATTACTTAACCCATTATTTTAATAACCACACCCGAGAAAACGCAACTCCCGAATAGGTATTCCTAAGAACATATCGGCGCAAGAGTTTCATCGGTGCCCTCAGATTTTGATTCCGAGCACCAGTTCAAATTTAAGTAAATCCCTCTGGTTCGTTTACTAAACTTACCCAAGATAAACATCGTAAATTGATTTCGGGCACACCAGGCCTCGGAATCATGTGCCATCATAAACTGCGTTCTTTTAAAATCCAATAAAATTTAGAAAAAAATATTCCCTTGAAATTTTTGGTTCTTTATATAGAATGATATTATTTTCATCACATTTATTTCTAATAGACCATTTTACCCCAATAATAGTATTTTCCTTAGGTCTTTTAACGGAGGAGTAGACATTATTCATTTCAAATACATTTAGATCCCCTCTCATTGAATTAATTCAATCATCATTACATAAATCCTCATCAGTATATTTATATTCTATTGGGAATATAAATTATAGATGTTCTACATCATTCCCTAGAGAACTTCTAGTCTTTATATGTTGACTTTCATCAATAATGATACTATAATTAGTATAATTCTTAAAAAAATGATTTGAGTTTTCTAAAACAAATTCATCAATATAAGGAATGAAATATTATATGGTAAATACATCAAGATCATTATCATGAGTATTTTTTGGATTAGAATAATCTCTTATCAAAGGATGATAATTTGTTTTTGAAAACACATCCGAATATATGGGTTGGGGTTGTTAAAAAAAATAATTAGTTTCATAAAATATAAACTGTATAGTTTTCTTACCAATAAAATATTTTTTCTTAAAAACACTATAATCCCAAGAAGTAGTGTAATTATAAACTCCCACATTTTGAACTAAAAACAAAAATGAAATTTAAAATTTCCCATTATATGGGATGTCCATTTAAAAAATAGAGTGTTAGAATATTTTTCTCTCTGAGATTTTATGATACAATATATGTTTTTATTTAATGAATTTAAATTAATTAAATTTAAGGTATAAATATAATTCAGTTAAATGTTTTTGAAATGGAGATTTTAATTTATTAAATTCGATTGAAAATAATTTTAATTAAATATGATTAAATGGGTTTTTTTGGGATAAAAAGGAATGTGTAAATTAAAATAAGGATATTATTATGGTATTATTAAATTATTTTTATGTCAAAATATTTTAATTAGATGAATAATGGGGTGCAATAGTTAGGTGAAATTTACATGGATTTTGGGAATACCAAAGAAATATTTAATTCAAAATGAAGAGTTTATGATTGAATGAAGAAGTATTTTTTTTTCATTTAGGTTTTGGTTTATCTATGTTTTGAAAAAAAAAATGATATTATCATTATTTTAGTTTTATTTAGATAATTATTGTTAATGATGTTATTTAAAATTGGGTGTTTTTGAATGAATTATTTTTTTAAATTGGGAGTTTTCACTTATTAGATTAGGGTGTAATGTGTATAAAAATATTAATAAAAGGAGTATTATTAATATCCATTATAATAATAATTGTTATATTAATGGTATTATTATTTTGGGTATTAATAGTTTAATAAGAAATATTATTAGTGTAAATCAATTTTCTGGTTTCAAAAAGAAAATAAAGGGGAAATAAAATAACGTAATGAATTATCCTTCCTTCCCTAGGGACATGAAGCTTGACCCCCTCTGAAACCCTCGAAATGGCACACCAGTCCTCCTCCTCCATGCATCTCATGCATCCATAGTCGATGTTTCCTCTCAGATATTCACCACTTGTAGTGCAACCAACCCTTAGTCGGACCCCCAGCAGCAGCGTGAGGCAATCCTAGGTAGCCTCTCCTATGATGTGGGACCCCTTACCCATCTATGTTCTCTTTTTGTGTTTATTTCCTCCATTGGATTCTTAGTTTATGTTTAATATTTCCAGGTATGGAATTATCCCATGTTGTTCTTCATCTCTTTGGAGATTCTTTATGGAATTTGTACCTGTTTAGGTCTAGCCGATTTTAGGGTTTGGTGGTAACCTAATTTTATAGTGTTGTTTAGTTCTAAGGTTTTGGGATAATATTCTTGGGACACGTTGGACTGTGTATCAGAAAAATCCACCGATGGCAAGGCGGTTTGTGCAGATTCTATCCATCGACAATTTTCAAAGGTAAGGAATTATTCCATTATTTGGTTTTGCACTATCAATTTTTGAGTCTGATGATTTATATGAGTCACTGGTTTATATTTATAGGGTTGTCATCATTTTTGAACAGTTTTTGTTCTCCTATTTATAATCTAGTATGTTTTTTATTATTTTTCAGGGCTTCTTCATTTGAAAAATTATATATATAGGTATATATATGTAAATATGTATATTTCTATATATGTTGTGTGCATGAGACTTCATGTCGAGTGAAAATAATTGTCAACATATAAATCAATGTGAGGTTTATTAATCTGATTCCTCCTTGAGGTAGGGTCCCTCTCTTATCCTCATTAATTCATGAATGCATTAGAATAAGATTTGATGCTTATTAATTATCCATGTTGTTAATTAATATAAATTCATGAATATAATGTTAACAGATGATAGTTTTTTGATAAAAAAATTCATGGTTTTATAAAAAAACCCTCTATTGAGATGAGCTGCTATTAATGTAAATATATGTAATGATTTACCTTTTTTCTATCAATTCCTTAAAGATTTTTCATATCTTAATTCTTGAGATTATAATTTTTAAATGTCATGATTGTACATGACCCTCCCCGGTTATTTCGAAATATCTTTTATTCATTGAAAAATAATAGATAAACCAAGACACCTTCTATATACATGGATCAATATATAATTGGAACTGCCATTTTAGTGAATATACCATCTTCCTTTTACTTCATCGCTTACTCCATGTCATGTCTTTGTGCCGCTTGATGCAACCTCCTAGCAACGTGTCATTATCTCTTATTAAATTGTTTGGGTGGAACAATCATGCACGTTAGGGCCTTAACATATATTAAAACTAATTCAGGATGTTTTCCATGCCTCTGGGACACCCCTTTGAGTGTTTCTAGCCTACATTACCTCTTGGTCTGATGGTTTAATAAATAAAAGTTATGTTGGTTTGAATTGAATGCCCTACATAAGAAAACGTTTTAGACTGTAAATTTTAATGTGATTAATAACCTATTATTGAGTTGAATTGATCGAATATTCCTTTGATTACATTTTAATTCTTATGAAAGGGACAATTTGTGAAACCTAGTTTTAGTGGTATGATGTTATTTCTAAACTTTTTCACTTGAGTTGTTAAATTTCTAATACTATCATGTAATTGTTATAAACAAACATCTATTAAATGATTTATGTCGTGCTGATGGATTGAATTATTTTACATTATAGCTTCATTATCTTATCTCATGTGGTGCCTATTTGATTAGAATGATTTACGTATATTATTTCCATGTGATATATATAATGGGATTATCCTTGCAACACATTTTGGGTATAACTGATGGGATTAATTAATTAGGAAGAACGTGGAGTTTATTTACTTAATTTATTTGTTGCAATTATAGATACATTACATTTTTATATCAGGTGTTTGAAAGATCATTAAATTTTGGGATGTTATAGAACATGGGTTCCATATTAAGGACTCCTGGATGGACTCCACGTTCTTAACTAGTTACCACTACACGCTGGGGGCGGTTTCATAGGAATTTCTAAACCAATACTTCCTCAAAATTTCTATATACTTATGGGTGATATCTATTCCCAAATGTCCCATCGATGACAGGACCATTGTAAAAGTGCCTTCCCTAAGCCTCATATGATACTCGACCCCGTCTGTGCGATATTGGGAAGGAATCATGGTAAAACCATGCCTCAATCGATACTTGGGTTTTCTAAATATTTAAATGGATAGGCTCAGTGGTATTTGATAATTTGAATGATGTACCGTAGTGATACCTTTTATATGGGCTCTGAATCCTACTTTATAACTTTAACATGGAAATAATAAATATTCTTATTGGTTTACCTTGGGGATTATGACACCTTCCTAATGACCTATGACATTCATTGTTTATACATAAATCAGACCCATATTTTAAGAAAATGATTTGGGTTATTTTTTTACCTTCGTTTTTCTAGCCTTTTATACACATTCATCCTTTTTATTTAAAGTAATTATTTTGGATTCCCGACCTAAGAAGAAGTATGACGTACGAGATGGGTGCCCACTTAGGAATACAATCCATGTTGTTATTTTTTATCTGTTATCACTCACAATTTAATTAATATGGCGCACATCAAATTTTATAATAATTTTTCTGGATTGGGTTAGACATGAGTGGTTCTGACATAATGAGAGTAATATCTCACAGCCTACTCCGGACTACATTGCAATGGGTTTCCTGAGTAGACATTCTATTATTCATAGAACTGTGGACCGTGATTGGTTTCTTATAATGTGTTGTTTTTATCATGACCATGACATGAACTAACTTATTTTATAATATTGAATTTTATACACCCATAAAATTGTTAAATATTTTCTTCTGTTGTTTTGTTCAATTTTTACTTTAATGGTTATGATAATGTATTTTAATTGTAACTTGTTATATAGATGTGAAACTCAAATATATGAGGGAATATTCTCCCCACAAACACACCCTAGGCCCTTGCTACTAGTTGTCATCTGGTTGCGTTCAAGAAGAAGCGGTTGGGTTCATGTGATCCACCGGTCTGACCACCATCTTAGAGGTGATATGGGTGGTGAAAATAAAAAGTGGTATCATAGGATTCTTTTATATTTTCATAAAATTTTTGGGTGGGTATACAAGAGATAACAATTGACTTAGTGCTTGCTTAATAGTCATTCATATGACTGATCACCCCAATTATAGGAAATGACCATGTGGGCAGGGATGGGAATTAATGATTATAGTGTTTGAGGTTATAGTTGATATAATTTCACCTAGAGTGACTAGTATATTTTCCACTGCTTATTGGATTTTTTGTTTTGGGATATTTTCTATGACCTTAAGTTGTATGTATGTTTCATTTCATAGATCATATTATGATCTTATAGATTAACATTTGATGCATATATTCCATTCCATGTAGTTTCATTAGTATGATTCATTCTAATATTGATAGTGATCCCATAATATATTCCATGCTTTTTAATTATTTAGCATTCCTTTGTAGTTTTGATGTTTCATTGATATAATTAACTTGCTTGGGTGATAATATTTAGTTCTGTGTTTCTTTCTTAGGTTCCTTGATTCTATGTTATAACATGTTTTAGTGATTTTAGCATGTTTCTCTTTATTAGAGGCTTATAGTGACATTCTCACATGTTTAATATGAAATTGGTTTATTTTTTTAAAAAAAATATTTTAATTAAATAGAATGCTATTGACTTATCTATTGGAGCGACCTAGAGATAGTGTTAGTGCTGGGTCATTACTAAGGGACTAACATGTAGTAGGTGTCACCTTTAGAACATAATAGCACTGATAATGCTATGAGATTTATACTTCTTTTCATTGTGTTCTATTGTCCCTAGTCAGACTACGAACTTTTAAATGACCCCTTGTTCGGATGGGTGGTCATGGTATCCTAGACTATTTTTTTGTCTTGATTATTGGCTATTGTTCCTTTTCAAAAGGTTAGGCACACCTCAGGAATGTTCAACTGATTTGTAGATCATTCGACTCTATCTTATCCATAGATATGGATGACATGGTATGAAATTCTCTGAGATAAAAGTCATCATTTTTCTATATCACCTCAGGGTAGTATGTGTTCATGTACATGGTGTTTTCGAGTGCTTAAAACAATGGAAAACTTGTTGACTTCTGTGAAATCAGAAAGTCGTGCGATGTTAAATACATTACATGACATGCCTATAGTATAGTGACTTATGTGTTCATGAAATCAAATCCATAAAAATTCTTATGATTACTTCTAGAGTATTGGGTGTTTTGATATGTCGGTCGGTTTGGTTTTGGATTTCATCCCAACTGTTTAAATGTTTTCCTTTATAAACATTCTGAGCTAGTGTGATTTAGAGTGGCTAGTCTATCCCTAGATTTCGGAAATACGAACACACTTAATTCGGGTAGTGTCATTTTGGTTCAGTAAAAAACGTGTTCGTTAAGGTAGATGGATCACTACCATAAAGGGCCATTAGATTATGGTCGATCATATTTAAATGATAGTGATTTTGTGAACATTAAATTTTGTTGGTGCCTTCCCGATCGCACTACACTATTGTGGTTGGTAGTATATGAAACCTTTTAGTAAGATCGTTGGTTGTGGGTGGAATATGGTGGTAAAATATGAACAATCATATATTTCCTTGTGTGGTAAAGGCTCGAAGATCAGTTAATGAAATTATATTTATAGATGAAGCCGAGTTCCATCATTAAATAGAATAGTTGTAGTTAAACTATTTTTCGTTCAATGAATTTTGTGTATTCAACTAGAATATGTTGAATCATTTTAGTGTATCATGTATAATAACAATAATTCCCCCTATCATGACATATTATAGTTTCACAAATAGCGCATCATCCTAATTCCATGATAAAGATTTAAATATTGGTTAGATTTAGCAGTCACACAATGTTGAAAAAAATCATTATTCTTATCAATGATGGGTTTGTCATCAGTTTCCCATTGATTATTATGTAAGAACTCCTTGAACCAACTCATGAAAAACATCTGTTTCATCGAACATGACTGCAATACTGATTCCACTCTGGGATCAGTAAATGTTTTGGTATAGAAATATTTTCCTTGTATGAAAATCTCATTTGTAATCATAGATTATGTAATACCTTACATTAGATCATTTATCACATGTTGTTCCAATTCGAGGTTACCCCATATGTCACGACCCATCCTTGGGGATCGTGCCATGACTACCCCAATCCCGCCTTCCATATGCCAGGGGCTGGCGACTAGCACCAAAGGCGTAAATCCCGATAAAAAGGGAAGGAAATGCCTTCATGAGACAAAAACATACACAACCCAAGTACAAGCGGAAGAATACACTAAGTAAAACTAAACACAAAAGTAGTGTTGAAAGTATGGGGCTGGAAACAAACGCCCAATTATAAAGTACAAGTAAAAGACAAAACAACTGGAAGGTGACAAAAAGCTCATAGATCGTCCACTATGGATCCTACCTGAAGGCTAGGTATAGATAAAGCAGCTCCTAGATCATCCCACATGGATCCTACCTAAAGGGTAGGTACAGATAACCTCCTCAGTGCCCTCATCCAGCAACCTCATCCGGGTACTGACTCATCTTGTGGTCCACCTCCGGGTACCAACTCATTGTGAGGTCCAGCTCCAGGTGTCGTCCAGTCCACGTACAATAGGCCTCCATCAGCGCTGTCTGTCATTTTCACCCAACATAACATGGTGCGGGCATAGCCCATGCAGGGGTGAGTATAACGATACTCAGTATGGACCCTGAGACCCTCAATGGTCTCACTAAATCCAAAATGTATAAACCAAAACAAAATATCTCAACAGATAACCTTTACATAGATATATGCCCATTTATATACTTAAGTTATCAAGTAACCCATCCCAATCATGAGGATAACACAAAGGTCATTTACTCTGCTCAAACCAGGATTTTCATTAACAAAACCACATCTTCTGAAGAACACCTCATTTGTTGAGTACAGCGCCCCTGTTGCGACAATCAAGATATCTAGAAACCCAAACCACAATAACCAAATGCATATTCCCCAGATATGTGAAACATAAACATGTCTACATACACTCTAGGATGTATGTATCATGTGTTCCTATGATCAAAATGATGACACCATACAATAGATTCCATTTATTAACTATTATAACATAAATAAGTTAAATGTTTTAAAAATGAAAGAGAAGAATCATTTCATGGAATTTTGTTTTGATGAAAACAACATTAAAAAAAACATGCATTCTTCTAAAATAACCATAAAAATATATCATGTGATAATGGTATGTGTGCTATAACCAACGATAAATAGTAATGAGAAAACCCTGTAGGAACTTGCTAGAAATGAGACCCTATTTACCTCTCATCATAGTGAAATGTAGAATAGAAACAATCGCTAACATTATTCTTATTTATCAGAAACAGTTTTTTTCACCAAAAATAATAACCCTAAGACATTTTTAAATATCAATGAAATCACAATAGATTCATAGAATAATGTATATGTATGGAATCACCTATATTGAGTGTAGAAATCATAAAAATACGGTCTTAAACACCAACCACACCTCAATCACATCACAATGAGGAAAGATAAAACACTAAACCAGAATATTAATCTCTAGAATTCGTAAATGAACCCCCAAATCAGAATCCTAGAGATGAATAACCCAAAGAAAGAGAAGTTAAAACCATACAATAGAGGATGAAAATTATAAGGAAAACTCACAAACTTGAATAATCCGGAAGACCTCCCACAAAATCACCCAAATAAATGGAATTCCAAGAAATCATTAAAGATATATTATGGCTTATTGGGTTGAAACTATTTTGTGGAGATAAATTAGGGTAGATATTGGGTTAATTATGATAAGTGAAAAATAAAAAATCAATATTTTTATTGTCATAGACATGATGCATGTTTAGTCCACATGGTTTGTCAAACTGTGTGCCAACGGTGCGGTTTCCAATGTCTACCCATGAAATAATATTTGAATACAAAAAATGGTTATTAAAACATGATCTAACCATGATATAATCCTTTATCTAAAACCCCACATGGACTCATGCTCACATGGGTACAGATCACTGTTACTACAAACCGTGCACCTGGGTATGTCCACCCAAAATAGTCAATTTTACTATGAGAACCCAACAGAACTCTGAGGAGAAATTTAGACTAATATGAAATGAAAAATAAATAAAATTTAAAAAATATATGTCACATGATAGGGATTATTCTCAACTGTGTTAATGGATAACGTGTAATGATTTCCACCTATAACTACTCATTGATTCTAGGAAGGTATGTTGTGTATTGATTTTTCAATGGGGATTCCTTGTTTTTAAATTTTTTTCTTTATTAAAATGATTCAATTTGAGAAAAATGTGTCTTGTGGTGGTAATAGGATATTTCATTGTGCATACCATATGTTTTTAGTTATAGGTTGGGTGAGATGTGGAAACCCAGAAGATGTTTATTTAGTTATTATATTTTTTATATATGTAAAATTAAATTCCAAATTAACGAATTTCATATTTTTTTATTTAGAATTATATAATTTAGAAATATTCAAATTTTTATACATAATCATGTTATTTTTTAGGTATGGGTGATGCTTGGTCATGAATTTGAAGATTTTTATAGATTTAATGATTTTATAAAAGGATAGAATTCAATGATGGTAGTTGTAATTGGTACTATTCCTATGGTAATATCCATTTTTTTCAGGAATATTTTTTGTGATTTCTATCCATAGTGTAATTGAACTGTATAAAATTGATAATCAGATAATTTTTATTAATATATATATTTAAAATAAATTAAATTTCTCTTTAATAAAATTGCTTGATTATGATTCACCATGTTATAGGGTGATGATGGAATTTAGAAAAAGTCGGGTATGCTCATCTTTATATGGTTGATGCCTTGAGTATCATGATGTTCCATGATTTATATAGACCATTGAGGCTCTATATATGATGTTATATAGTGAACATTTTGTTTTCAACTAATGATTAGGTGACTTGGGAATCTCTGTGTTGTGGTTATTATTGTCCTTAAAGGATTGTTTGGAGGCTTTCCTTGTGAGACATAATACATTAGCTTATGTGAACATGAATTTGAGTTGACCATGGGGTGTTCCTTCCATCCAGAGACACAAAAAAATAGTGTTATATACCCAGAATACCTAAATAAGAAGGTTTTGTTTTTAGGCCACCATAATGTATTTTGGATAGGGGATGGTCTTGTGGTCATCACAATTATTATGAAGAACAGATGTGAATTATTATCCAATGTATTCTAATTGAAAAACAAATACCTCTCACTAAGGTTATCATGACATTATGGCACCCACTGAGTTCCCCAATTACTCATCATCTCATAAACACCTCATAAGGGTCCATCAATTCCATCTTCTATTTTGTGTCAACATCCCTAAAAATTTTAATTGACTCAAGTATACTCTATATCCAAAACACTCTAGATCAACATGTACACACAAACATCCCATTTCACACTTCAGTGTATACCCATCCCCTGTTTTCGTTTCTTATTGAGGAATGAACATCTCATAGTCATCTAAATTTCATGAAGTCATATAAGTATATATTGGCCATTAAATTGTAACACCCAATGTAATTTATTCCAAATCATCATAAAAATATACATGGTGGTCTATATGGAATCTACATGAAGGGAATCTACATAACAATCTATATATAATATAATTTTTTTCTCCTTAATGAGCATGTCTTTTATAAGATATATTAGGATTTTCAAGGTCATGAATTTTGAATTCTGAGGCAAACTTGTATGTTCTAAAGTTCATCAGTTTCAAGGAACCTTGTGTATCCAAATGTATTGCTTTTCTCAAGGTATAATGTACATGATAGACAACCAATTAAAATTAATATTAATGATTATTTCAAAACATTTCATACTGTTAGCATTTTTTTTGGGTGACCGCAGGACCATTCATAAAAAATGCATTATAAAATACACTAATTATAAAAGACCACATAACTCATATGAATTATTTCTATTTAGAAAAATTATAAATCTAAAAAACTATTCCAAGCCTCAACAATTCCCCATCCATGATGAAACCATCAATTAAGAATCTATCATAATCTAAAAAATATAAATTAATTAATTATTACCCAAACTATTCAATATAATATTTTAGAAAATATTTTAAAAAATAATCCTTACCAAGTTAATGAAAAACATACTATGAGGACTTAATTAAAACAAACATTAACAAAAATTACAATAAATCACCATTCTATACTTTATAAACCATATACAGTTAATATCATATCAACAGGAATCATTATAGAAATTACAAAAATAAAAATCATATTAAATATATTTACAATATCAATAAATTATATACATTTTTAAAGTCAATGGGTTTCTGAAAGAACAGACGGATAATGATATTTTTTCTGTAAAGGATAAAATTCCCCCACACCCTCGATGAATCCCCCATGAAATAATGGATTTATATGTGAAACCCTGACTAATGTAAAAAATATTAATGAGAATGATAGAGGAAGATATTAAACAAATATTTAAGTCATTAATCATCAAATAATTCACTAGAGTCCACCCCAAAAATGGAGTTTGGATGAAAAACTGCAGGGGTGGTATATTCCAATGATGAGAAGGAGAAATGGGCATCCAATATAAATTTTTAAATTTAAATGTGGTAAAAATACAATTACTAATAAAATAATCCATGTGGCATGGTATGTTAACATTGTTTCCCTAAAATTCTTCTAACCATATTCCATAGAATAAACAAAAAAAATTCAAATCACATGGTCTATATGCATAGTTTTTGAATCATTATCTAACTGTTTTAAATGGTACTATAACACCTTAAAAACTATTTTCACTATTTGTATTCAACTATGAAAAAAACCACATACCATAGACATAAAAAGCCAATATCGAATAGTTTCCTATGACATTTTCATTGTTTCCTAAAAATATTGATCTTACTAGAGAAATAAATATTTTCTTTTGAAAAATAAAATGAATCCTCACCCTCAGGGTGATGAATAGTTTTTTCTTAAATTATGTATACCAAACTGTATGCCTTGGGATAAATCCTCCAAATGAATCGAAATGATCATTGACATCACCTAAGACTGATATGAGATGTTTAGGTACCTCTTGGGCCTTGATATGTGTCTATAAAAATCACAATCATAACTCATAAATCATATAAGTCTATTATAAATGTAAAAAAAATTAGAATCCATATTAATTTAATATTAAAATGCATACAGTAATTGTTTGACCAATATAGGAACTATGAATTAATGATGTGATATCCAAAGATTCCAAAAATGAGGGTTTTTTGTGGATAATGATTCTATTTTATATGATAAAATAGAAGATACCCTAAAAGTAAAATATTTTATTATTGAATAATTATTTATTTATTATCTTGTATGACACAAAACTCCAATCCAATATGAAAATCCAACTATTTTATCAAGATGATTTTTAGTGTTGAATATCCCCATTATAATATAGGAATTAAATTGATTGGTATAATGATATATAATTACATTATAAAAATATGAATAGAAATAATATAATCTTTCAACAACTTATAAATGAATTACTTTCATGGTTCATTTATCTAAGAATATATAAGAGTTATAATCCATGAGATCATCCCAACCCAAAAGATATCATAAAATCCATCAAGATTATTTTGACAGAAATAATTTTTGGTTGAAGTACATCATCCTGGCATAATCAAACCTCATATTTTATTTGGATGTTTTTGGGGTATTTTATTATAGAAATTATCATGATATATCCCTATATTTATTTATTTTTTATTATATTATATATATAAATCATTTCATGATAAAATTAATGTTAAATAATAAAACATTTTGTGTTGAATATATGTTTCTTTATATAATTTAACTCTTATTATACAAGAAATCATTCCTAATAAAATGGGAATAAAATCATTTTTTTGATAAAATGAATTTTTCTCGTAGAATTATGCTTTTTATATGTATCTAGAGTCACTAAAAAAATTGATAAATGTCCAATTAATGAAAATATATTTATATATAATGAAATCGAATTTTTATTAAGTAATTTTACTTATTATAAAATATGAATAATCGTTTAAATACTTAAAAATAAATTATTTAAAAAAAACCTATTTTAGGAAATATGCACTTATATATTAATTTTCCTTATCAAAAATAGAAATTATGATTTTTATAATTATATTAAAATATTTATTCATTATATTCAGATATGATAATAATTTTACTTTCATTTCATATATAAAAATAGGTTACAAAATTAAATATTTTCTACCATAGTAAAAATGTTAATATAAAAAATTATTCATAAATATTTTGTTATTTGATTGAAAATAAATAAAAGTTATTTCGTTTAAAATTGTAATATAACTATGTTTTAAACCCCATAATAATCATATTTTACTAATTATGTAGTTATAAATTGATAGTCAAAAAATAAGGAAAATGGATAGTGCATGAGAAGGATTTTTATGCAAAGATAACATCTTATATAGAATATTTTTTAATTAAAAGATTTTTTTACAAATACTAAAAAATTAATTAGATTAAATTTAATATATATTTTTATTCATCAAATAAAAATAATGAAAGTGGGTAATCATATATTTTATTTAAAAATTAAATTACTATGGATATTTTATAATCAATGTTAAAATTGTCAAAAAATGAGTATTTTTATGTTTTCAAAATTAAATTTATAGAATCACATTATAGTAAACCATTTTATTTTTTCTATAGTCCTAAATTAATGCATCTATTAAATTTCCTTAAATAAATTGATCAAATCTCATAAAAATCCATCAATTCCCCAGAACTACCATTCAATTTCGTGGAATAGTATATCATTTATACATATAAATAGAAAACATTACTACTCTCTTTAAAATAATTACATAATATAAATAACATTGAAAACCTAAATTTATTTACATAGATTTATATCCCTAAATATCCATCCCTATTTTCATATAATATCCAAAATCATCCAATTCTAATAGGTCCGCTAATATAAAATTCATGTTCTCACCATGAGTATTATCCACTTGTTAACTGTTTTGTAACCCTGTATACCTCCATAAAATATATTATACCCATAAAAATATTTAAATTTGTAACATAAAAATAATTAAAATTTTTTATTCTATTTTAATTATTATATTATATATTCCTCCAAACTTCTATGTAAATGAAAATTCCCCTCACGTGTACATAGAGACTGCGACCTCCATAAATGGAATTTGTCATTTTTCATCATTGCCTCATAATAATGGTTATAAGAATATATTTAATGAATAATAATTATATTTATGACTTTAATAATATTTTGGGAATATTAATCCCCTATAATTTATTACAAAATGATGATGTCAGTCTTGTTTACTTCCAGGCTTCCAAATCAATGAATGCAATGTTTTTTCATCACCATCATAAATTAATGGTTTTAAACATTAATTTGATATATATATTTATATATATTATTTATGATTAAAAAAATTCATAAATAATCACAATAATGGATGAAAAATTTCAATTATCATTGTAATGTAATCCTTTGATATGGTTAAATTACCCTGGAAAATGTCTTCCGTGATTTCATATTCTTCTATCATAACTAAAAATCATATGGAATTATATAATTATGATATAAATCAATGGTTAATTTGTTTTATAGTACCTTAAATATAATGGAAAGTAATTTATTTATATTATTAAATAATAACTAACCACAATGTTATGAATATCTTACGAAGCTACAGAAATTAATAACAATTTATTTGGAAAATAAACTATAATTAACTAATATATTGGTATATAATGAATAGAAATTAAATTTAAAAAATGTATTATATATAAGTGTTATTATTTATAATTTATTAATATGTATTGGTTTATTATATAGGTGGTTCAATCACATTCTTAGAATATAAATGTTTTGTTAAACTTTTTTTATTTACACAATATTTTTTCATTTATACATATACCATTTTTAGATTTATTTTTTGATCGGTGTTTTTAATACTCCCCGTATATGATTTTTTTAAATTCTCATGTAATAAATGGTATTGTTATATTCATGATTGGTTTTCTCATCCACTTATCTTTCATTTATATAATAATAAATGTGTATTTTTTTGTCAAACATTACCCCTTTCATTGACTCATAATATTGATTCTTGAACTTATTATGTTTTTTCGGTGTATTAAAAATGAAATTTTTTTTATATTAAATAATTTATTTATTATTATTTAAAAGTTCACTTCTAATTCATTGATTCATCCTAGATTAATTTCATTCACATAAAATAAAACGTATGTTAAGAATTATTTTTCACCTTTAAATATTATTTTTGTATATATCTCTTATAATTCATTCAAAAAATGATTTTTTTTTCTTATTTTGAAATAAAAATATATATTACATTTATTAACCCAAAAAAATTTAAATTTTTTTGAAAATAATATTTATAACTATTTTTATGTTGAGGGATTTAATAAAATTATTTTCTAATATTAATATATTTTTTCCCAAGGATCAATGTTTTGTCTTCTAAGATGGTATGTTTTAACATCGATTCCACACTTCCATTTTCAAACATATATGAGATTTTATGCGTAAATTTTTTAAATTTCATTTGGAATATGGTGTTATAAATTCAGGTATTTATCTAGAAATGAACATCTAAATGTTAATCGAAACTTTTTTTTCATGAATGTTATGAATGTATGATGAAAAATATTATTATGATTTAATGATTATTTTCCCCATTACCATTGAAATATACTTCTCCATTGGAAAAACACATCATGAATCATTCTACAAATTATATTTTCAAATACACCTTTAAAGTGATTGAATTTTTTCTATATACTAATATAACTCTTGAAAATTATTTATGGGTTACCATTTTGAAATGTTACATTACCCATTCTCTTCGATAGGGTTTTATTGATATGTTGAAGGATTTGTTTCATATGACTCCCATATGCATCCTTAGTGATGTATGTGGTTAAATACAACTATATTATTATTTTTTTCAATTTTTATATCACATAAGATAATTCTGAAATTTCAGTATCATTGCTTCTCCATGATGGAAATCGATATGCTATTCCTGTTGCATGATGTTTTGTGAATCTAGAAGTGATTCCTAAAATGATATTATTATGGGAATATAGATATAAATTATAAAACTATATGTTATGTGAATTAATAATTTAATCCTTGATTATTATGTTATTTTAATAATTTATTGATTTCTACTCCACTAGTTTATTGGAATAAGCTAGTGATGCCTACTTGACTACATTATGGTAATTAGGTAGTGATCCCGTATACACTATGTTTTGGTAAATATTTATAGATGTCTCCTCTATGTTATTAATTCTAATGTTTATCCTTATGAAAAAATATATCTATGCCTATGTTATGATCCATTTAATGACCACGATAATTAAAATTCTAGAAATCATTTAAACCTAATACATTTGGTAAAATGGGTTATGTGTAAAAAAACCAAAAAAGACCATGAATGCTTAAATAAATATTTAAATTTATTCATAAAATTAACACCGAAAAATATAGGTAACCATGTTATAATAAAATATATATATATATAAATATATTTTTTCATTTTCAGGAATTGATGAAATATAATTACTATAGCTACAAAATAATATAAAACATTAATGCTTAAAAGGTAACCTTTTTAAAAAATTGATTTTATGAACATTATTTAAAGATAAATAATATATTATGGATAAAATATATTATATATATGAATAATATAACAACTCCAATCAAATTATTACTTGATATGAATAAATAATGGGAACACTTAATGCCTTGATTGTTATTTTCTGAAAAAATATTTATTATTCAATTTTAATATTTCCATATAAACATTTTAGAATTATTAATTCACAAAATTATCATGTTTATTAGATTTAGAATTAAAATATTTTCTGAATATATTGTTATGATTTATAATAAAATAAATATTTTTAATTTGTATATTGAAAAATAAAATTTGTCATAAATTTGATTTGGTAATGTATATAAATAATTTTAGACTAACTTAAATAATAATAATACATTTTGGTTGATCAAATTTTTTTAAGGTTTAGAGACATACATTTAAAAATATTAATATAGGCTTTAAAAATTAAGTATTATAATTTTCTATATAAATTTATTATATGAAAAAATGACAAAAATTGACTTTTATTTTAATGATATATTAATCTGGTTTTATTTGGTTTCAGTTTGTTTTGAATGAAATAGAAATTTTATTTATATATAAAATAATCCAATTTATATTATTATTATTATATAACATAATTTTAAAATTTTCATATTTATATATTTTGGATATAAAATATACTACTTCATTAAATGGGTTTTGTATATGTATATTTTCAATCAAAAGAATATACAGTTCACCATAATATGGGTGTTGTAGTTTATAAAACTAAAACATTATATTTATCCAACCTCAATAATGAATTTTACTGGAATAAATTTATCAAATATTTATTTATACTTATTAATAATGAATAATTTTTTAAAAACAATTTATAATAAATAATACTAATCATTTTTAAAAATAAAAAATCTTGAAAATATATAAAAACATGTAAATAAAAAAGATAAAAAATTAATAAAATTTCTATAATGAACATAATAATATATAAAAATCATTTATATTAAAATTTATAAATATTAACATAAATTTATGAAGAAATACCTAATCCTATATTTAGGTATACATGACAAAACCCACGATAAGGTAATGCATTATATCCGAAGAATCCCTTGAATAGTGTGATCTGAATGAATACATATCTCTATTACTAGAAACCCTTAATCCATATGATCAGAAAAACTTATTTCTTTATAACATTAAAAACAAGAAATTAATAAGATTAATGACAACAATAATTACAAAAACACATTATAAGAAATATTCAAAAATCACCTCACAAGGGACGCCTTATAAAAAACACAGTATAAGCTTGAAAGGGAATGAATTTAGTAATAAGACATTATAAAACATGTGAAGAGAATGTTTAGATCTTCAATATATAGAATATCCTTATTTTCTAGGATGTGGGTTTATTAATAAATGAAATTTAATGATTATATTTTAATCATACAAGAAGAATATATAATTAAATCATTTGAATTCATCCTTTAGTATATTGGTTCAATGTAATAATATTTTTTATGGTGGTCATCTTGATGTAGAACCATTACACTAATCAAATTATTTATATAGTACAACGGATAACCGTTAATATTTGAATTTCATTTCATTATCCATAATAATTAATAAATATATTTCCTATCAACATGTCTATGTATATATAATAATGTATTTCTAGTAGACTTTATTCAACATCAAGATATTAAATTAATTGTAATATACCAAAAAGTTTTTGTATTTCATTCATATAATTACCTAATATAAATAAATATTATGTAAAATGTACATATTTCCATTCAGTAGAACTTGAATTATCCATCTATTTATATTGTAATTTTTAATTACAGAATAACATTAATAATTGGGAATAAAAATTTTAAAAAATTTATTTTGTTAATATAGAAAATTTTGAATTTATAAATTTAGTTATCAGTTGGACATTTAAACTCAATAATCCACACATTTTTTAATATCACATCACATAACTATTTTAAGGGAAGAGTGTACACAAGGTGGGAACAAAAGTATCCAAAGTGAATTGGAAAGCCTATCCTCATTAAGGTGTAAATAATATCCCAAAATTAAATGAATTTTTGATTTCAGGTTCACTGTATTTGTTATTTGGGAATATTTAGATGTTTTATATCATAATGTTCTGATTTATGGGGGTGGAATACTTCATGTATCTATATTAAATCACACCGCCATTACCATTTTTGTTTCAATTACATATTAAAATACCAATTGTTCTGGTATCTATAACAGAATACAGTCCTTCTTTCCAAAGGCTAGAAAATAATTGGGGTTTTAAACAACAAGGTACATAAGAATGTGAATCGGTCTGGAGGATGTGAGTTCAAACTCATCGTATCATTTTATGGGAAGTTATTTCCTATATTTTTAGTCTCTAATAGATTTATGATATGACTTTTAATTTATTCATAATCTCTATGAAGATCCATTTAACATAAAAATGATAACATGTTGAATATTCCCATGTGTAAAGGTGGTGTCCATTAATGAGTCAATCATTATGTATGTGAGATTCTTCAAAAATTTCATATTAATTGTTATATAATTATATATTGAATAAATTTAACAAGTAACAACAAAATTTTCAATCATCATAGGAGAAGATTAATATTCTTAGGATGGCATTAAACCTTATGGGTAATCATATATATTCTTCATTTATGATAAATGAAAAAAATATTTTTCTAATCACATGTTGCTTAAAGTCAACATATAGGATAAATACGAGACCCCATAAGTACTGAGTGTTGATATTTAGCCTCTTGCTGGAATCTTGTGTATCTTTGATATGGATGGAATTATATTTTCCATAGTTAAGTGACTCTCGTTGTACATAAACTGAGGTGGATTTTATTGTATGGGATAAATCATTTAATTCAACAATTGGGTCAGAAATTTTTTTTCACTAGATGGTGGATATTGCGAATACAAGTGATATGATCACTACAAATCCTCACAACCATGTGAGCCATGGTCTGTGTGAGGAAAAGGGGACCATATGTAATCTGTCTAAAAAATAATGGTCAAGTGACATAGTCACTATGGATTCCATTTGGATGTTTTAAATTTAGATCATTTATTTAGAAGGAATCATATATATATATATATATATTAGTCCTTCAAGGAAGATCAATCATTATAGATTAGTGTACTTTTCAATCCACTAGTCGATGAAGAATATTTATAAGGGCATTGGAATGATTAGGTATAAATGAATAGAATAACAAACTCATTGTGGAATTACACTAATATGGAAGGCAATATTTCATGGTTGCATTAGAAAAAAAATTCAAGTAGTATGATTAATTATTTTTTTCAAATATATCTCATATAGAAGAATATGCTATCTCCTGATGCATGAGTGACATGTCATGATTTCATAATTAAAATGTTCTTGGGGTCAATCTGACAGACATGAGGATTCCTTGACATATCGTATGATAATATCATGATCTAGGTTTTCTTTTCTGGTGGACAAATAACAAGATGGATGAATTTTATAATATAAATAACATGATAACATATAACATGTATACTGGGCCCTACACACCCTCTATGGAAAGTCTATAAGGTGTCACATTATCTATATAAGTATGTTTAGACATTTCATATTGTTTATAATAAATTTTTGGGAAAAAATATTCTAATCTATTTTATCTTTTCAGAGTGGCACTGCATGAACTAGCTTCCTTCTCCTAGTGACCTAGATGACATGTCCTCATGTTTCCACATTACATGGGTATACATTATTTTAGTTTATCGTACTATTGGACTGTAAATCCCATAGGATGTCAAAATTCGTTTGTAGAATTCTTATAGGGATTCATTTCAACTTCATTACATGTCCCAGATAAATAGAATTATCCTCATCGAATGCCATGAGATCCCCAAATGATTTTGATGACATGTGTCAGTGTTTTAGTATGGTTTGAGGTGGTCTTGAAATGTGCATAGGGATCATTGTATCCATGCTATCATAAGTCTCCCATTATATTATGTCATTTATTTCATCCTTTATTGATTATTTTTCTCATGGTTTGTATAGTGTTAACTTATTTAGTTTTTGTGGACCTTGATGACATGTGTGATTTCAATCACATTATTTTTATGACATGATATAATCCCTATTTATGCAACATTGAGTGATCAAGTGATGAAACGATTAATGTTGTGAGATCCAATAGGTCATTCCCCATATTATAACTGGTGGATGACCATTGTGATCACATTACATTAAAAATGCTGAATTCTGATATTGTGACCATATGTAGAAGTCAACATTCATAGGTGGGTTTTGGATCCATTTTTAATGTCAAGTGAGATGTATTTATAGTCCTCTCATCCATGGTTATACATTTTCATTTTCAGTTCATATATCATGAATATATTCTAATGTCAATTTAAGAACAATTTTTTAAGTGACTCATAGGATCTTTTAATGGGTTGTCTATGGTGTAAAAAGATACCCATTAACCATGAGATCATTTAATTATTTCCAAGATTATTTGATCCCATATTATCAAATTGAATTTTCATATCCATGTTAACATGTAATTATATCATTATAAGGTTAATATCACTTGTATAAATGTCTAATCAATATTTGGATCCCTATGGGATCACCTTTAAATGATAATAGATGACATGTCATGGGTCTTTTGTGAAATATATGTATCATTCCAATAGGTCATCCATGAAAGTATGATATCATGTGTAAGGGACATTATGAGATAATTTTGGCTTGTTAAGGATCCCAATGGTTATCACCTATGTAATATAACCCCTTTCACATGAATTACTGCATATTCTATATTTGAAAAAAAAATCATCCTTTTATCTTTTTATTTTATAATTATTAAAAAATGTGTAGAAATATCCCACAAAAATTTCATTGTTGTTTATGAAAATAAATCTTACTTTCAGTGATGTGTTTTGTGATAAATAATGAATCTCAAGGTGCAAGGAATTCATTTTCATTGACAAACAACTTTCATATCTTTTGAGCTGGAGGGGATACACATAATTAAAATTACATTCTCGGGACCATTCTCATGATTATGTTGACATTACAAATGGTAAATCACATATTATTTATATTTTATTGATTTATTAATATAATTATCAAAGAAAAAATAAGGTTTATTCATTTTTCATATTATCATCATTCATTTTAAAATTACTTTTTATTGTTGTGAAGGTGCCTCTAGGTTTAATAGTCTCATAATGATAAGGGATATTATATATCCCATTTCATGATCTCACATTCTTTTTATGATTCCATGAAAATATCATAGTTACTTTTCAAAGGTTATTTGGGTGATCAAAAGAAGATCATCAATCATTAATGATCCATTCTCATTAAATTCCATGGGTAATTTGATCATATGTACTTGTAAAGGAAACATGAGCTGTAAGTGTTTTCTACCTTATATTGATTTGTTTTTCAGGAATATAATGCCCCTACATCACATATTTATTTTTTTATATGTTATAATACTCACATGGGAGGATTTATAATATTCCAATTTCTATGAAGTGAAATCTATAGGGATAAGGAGTTACATAAAATTAATTTATATTCCCACCGAATTCTATTGGTATACCACCAATAAGTGTATTGTTAAACATTTGGTCTTTTGAGAAACCGTTGATTTTTTACAGAGTGGTATAAAAATAGGGGGAGAAGGTGTGCTTCAATAACCTGGGTCTTAAGAATCAAATCTCTAGAGATATTATGATTTCCCTCTTTTCATGGCCATGTATTAATACATTGTTTCAGTATCCCATTCACAATACCTCTCTATATTATCTTTTCAGAAGACATGTCCATAATATAATTTCTCGATAAATATTCAACAAGATCTGTTCACAAGACCCTAATAGCAATTTCACTCTTCCGAATCAATCAGGAATCTATTCTTAATAATTAGAAAATATTCAAAATATGTACTTCGTTGTATGGTTGTCTTGTAAGTCTCATGTGATACGTGAGCTTGATCACATAATCACATGAAAAAATTATGGTTTACTTGACTTTATCAAGATTCCATGATGTGGAAAATAATTAATTGTTGTGTGTCTTGTAAATGATTTTTTAGTTTTGAAATCCATTTATTCTATATAGGTCATGCAGTTATTGAGACTTTTATCAGGTCATGCAGTCATGAGTCCCCTCATGGCTCATATGATTCACATGATTCTTATGGAGTCATGTAATTGTTTTGATGTTTTTTTTAATATTCCACTTTCTATTATTTATATTGATTATAGCTATAATAATTAATTCCCATCATTTATCTATAAGTCCAATATTACTGGGAATCATAACATTTACCTTGCGTATCTTTTGATCTCTAACATTGATGTTTTGAATAGGATCTACTGGTATTCTCTTAATATTCATCCATTATCACATCTTCTTCCATTGTATTTGATTTCACTATCATACGATGCTAAAATAATCTTTCTCGACGACAATATATATTCTTATTAGTTTTCTTCTTACCTATTTGTATTCAATGTATAATTTTTAACGATGTCCAACTGGTAGTATCATGGTACTAAGGGTTGACCTATAAAATGGAGAACACCCCTCTAGTCCAAGATTGATATTCTTTTTCTCATTAACCAATCACTCAATGTTATACATGCATCTATTTCTCCAATAAAAATAGCTCTACAAATGGATGGATCCCAAAATATTAATTGATACCATGTGTATGCTTTTACAATGAATAAGAATTTCTATTTTGGGTCAAATAGATGTGACCTTAATTTACCAACTAGGTACACATTATCCATATGCAAGAATAAATATTGGTTTATAATTTAATATTATATCATCACACATAGCGTCTTAATGAAATAACTATCCACTGGTTCTCTATAACTAATTCCATTAATTTTTCCCGTATAAGGGTAGGGACCGTCCTCTTGGTAATTTTATTGCTGGGAGAGATATCACCACATTGGATATGTATGACGAGGTCATTCCTAGGATGGACATCTACGACGACCCCACATGTAATTTTTTTTGTAATAGTAAATTCATAATTTGGTGAAATTGATTCTAAGGATGTAGTTGAATATATGACAACTGCATCTTATTATATATTTGATCAACTAAAATCTTTTAAAAAGCTGAATGTAGTTGATGGCTATATGTCTTCATCAATGATGATGATTGTAGTTTTGAGATTTTGTTGTATCATACATGGAAATCATCTAGGATAGAGATAATACCTCATAGGGTTATAATTGGAGACCATATATATCCCCACTACATAGGATATTTTGATTTAGTTCATATGTCCTTGAATGGTTGGTTTTTCCGAGCTAGGTTTTCCCACAAGGAATCTATGATTTCATGTTAGTGATGGTAGCTTGATTATTTGAGTGGTAAACTGTTAATCATGTAGTAAAAAATCATGAACACATTGACCATATAATTTTCATTATTTTTCTTGAGAACATTCCATATAGAATCATTGTTCATTTTTAGTTATTATATGGCTATATAGAGGATACATTTCTCTATCATAGATACCCAATCATTATCAGGATACCAATTTCCTCATGCCTCCCCATTCTTCAATTAATTTTTTGGGTTCAAGAAATGTAAATTGTCCCAAATGAGGTTTCTAACATGATGAATAATTTTGATTGTTTCATCATTACACATTATCATTCAACGATTAGAAATATTATTTATAATTGTGGTGGATCTATTGATGGATTAGAATACAAAAGATCTCTCCATGATGGGTTTTTCAAATAAAATATTTATGTGTTTTTTATCTAGTAACCATATACACCTATATATTTTCCCACCGTTTTGGTTGTATTAAATGATATTCTCCACATTCCTTAGTTTTCATGTCGAGGAAAAAATATTGTGTAATTATTTGTTAATTATGGATTATATTGGCTACAAGGAAAAAATGTTGAAATCACTCTTCCTCTTATTGTTACCCACTCATTCCTTTCATATGAGTATTTCCATGAATATGTAGAAGACTACATAGGTGGTGTTCTATATAGACTGGTCCCTCATAAGGATATACATAATGTTTCACTAACCACTATGTCCATAGTAATTATGTAACTAACTAAATATTCGTGTAATTATTTGATGAATCATTAACATTATAGAGATTTCCCAACCCATTTATGCGGATGTTTTTTCAATGGATTCTAGAGCTTCAAATTGAGAAACGAAAAATAATAACAATGATATAATAGTATATGAAGATTCATGCCTAGCTTCATTCAAAACTAATATAGTTATTCCCCTTCTAAAATTCTGACCCTGATAGTTATAGAGGACTAATCAAAATAGATGCTAATGTTGAAACATATTCACAACATGATCACTATGACTCACCTAGATACATTTTATGACAAAGAGGAGTGTATTCATTGGATATATTAATATTTAGAGGTAGTTGTCTTTATTATCCCTCCATTTCTTTAAATAATGTGATATATCAGGATAAATCAACATCTGTTGGCTACTACTGAGAGGGGATTACATGATATTGATCAATGAACACGCATTGAATCACCAATATGGAGAGTTGTACGAGTGATGTTAGAGGTTCCTCATAAAATATAATATATGCATGACCAAATAGATTCTTTGAATACATATGTATAAATTCATGTGAATATTATAAATCACCTAATGTTAGATATATCGATGCCATCATCTTAATTAAAAAATAATCAAAATTGGTGAGGATAATTATTTTATTATCAATACCCTTAATACTCAGGAAAAATTTGTAGAATCAGGTTGGGAAGAAAATTATAACTCAATAAATTATTCTCGTTAGACTCTTATAGACATGGGAAATTCCTCAAATTAATTTTTTTTATTCTTATAAAAATTGTTCTGATGTTTGATGGAATCTTGTGAGATGCTCTAGAATGATTGTTACACCCCCAATTTTTATAGACCTTTGGTTATCATGAATTAGTTAAATTTTAATTGATATCTTATATTGTACTATGTGAATCATTCCTTTCACATGTCATATAATTGTTATACTTTACACATAATACAGACTTGGTGTACATTGTAGGCAGCACTATGTTTCTATGAAACATCTTATTTTATTATAATAATTTAAATGATAATGTTATAACCTACTAATGAAACATAAAAATATTAATAGTAATAAATAATTTTCAAATATTGACTATAGAAGGTTTATATAAAAAATACTATATATAATGAAATATATATGTTTTGGTAAATTCATTATATGTTTAAAAATTATTATTTTCATTTAATATCCTCAATGATTAATAATAAAAATAATTTTAGAAACAATTTGAAATTTAATTTTATAAAAAAATTCATTTTAAAATTATTAATTTTGAATTTATGGTAATTTGAATTTCAATATTCTTCTAAGAAATTTATATGAGGATAAATATTAAAAAAATACCTCATTATAATAACAATATTTCATTAAAAAAAATTATTTATATGGATAAATAATTTTTAAATTCTGTTAGATGGATTAATTTTATAATATTGTTATCAAAGAGTCCAATGTGGGTTATTATAATAAATTACAATATTATATTATATAAAAAATGTAGTAATCTTTTTGTTGTTTTTACATTTAAAACACTCCTTGTCTACCCAACTGTAGAAATAAATTTAAATAAATTTCCATTAATTATGTGATAAAAGTGTAAAAAACTTCTTCCTTATTTATTATAATCATATCATAAAATTTAAAATAAGGAAAAAAATATTATTTTACCTAAAATAATACTGAATATAAAAAAATTTAATTACGTATATTGTGGTAAAATTTAGCTTCTATTAGGAATAAACCAATATCTTAAGGGCCTAAATGACATAAAAACAAGTCAGAATCCCTTTTCGGGCAATATTTAGACCCTATAATCACTTTTACAAACATTGGATAACTATTGTATACAAATGGAATTTTACAAATTTTTATGGAAGTCCTTTGTAAAAATATGGCAAGAGTGCCCCTCCTCATCCAAAATAAAGAGGCCTCTTCTACTCCCACTTAATCACACATATCAAGACTTATTGGCTCGATAAATATATTCCAAATACATCATATATTTGCATAACCTATTACCAGAATCAGGCTATTTTTAATAAATAAATCCTACTTATCCATTTAGTGCATTCCAAATGGAGTTACCCGACTATGAGGTAAAATTTATCCTCATATTCTTTTATATAATTTCAATTTTACACCCCATAAACACATAAAATATCATGATTGTATTACGACATAAGTATCCAAAATATAATATGGTTTTTTATGCTATCATTTTAACCTACACTTATACACTCGACCATAAAATAGTTAAAGAACATATTTTTTATGTGTACAATGAACTACTTCATCTCAATATGATGATTGTTTGTTTTTTCTTAAATACCTCTCATGCTAGAAATTATGATTGAAAATATATTTATATATTTTATATGATATATTTAATATGAATTAATTATTAGTTAATAATTAAATAGATAATATTTAAATTCAATCCATTTGTTGTAAATACGATAAATTTGTTTTAGAAAGTGTGGACTATCGTATCTCAAAGGAATGTGATTCATTCACAAAATACATGGAATGTATTAAGGATGTTTTATGTGAAATTATATTATATATTACAAATTAATTATACTTTAACTATAATATATATATATATAAGCACATATATTTCATTTTATTTCTTTCCTTCAAGAGGAAACTAAAAATGGAGACAAAGTACATGAGTACGTATGTCGTACCATCTATATGAATTTTTAATTACATTTTATACTTCCGAATTCTATATATTATTAAAGAATGCATATAATTATTTCATGGTTTAAATAATAGAGATCATGATATAACTATAATGATAAATGATTTTACATTTTAGGATACATGGGAACAACAAAGTGTAAATTACCTGACATGAAATGTTATCATTGAATGGTCAACAAGAGGTTAACATAATGTAATAATGCCACAATATATAATCACGTATAAAATTATTTTTATTTAAAATATTTATAATAAACATATAATGTTTTATAATGTTTCATTGAGTATGAATAGAGGCAAGACACATGTTAATGGAATTTCATCTCACATTTCATTTTAGTAAGATAAATTCTATATTCACCACCCATCCATTTTTTTTGGTGTGTTTACATCCCATTGATGTATTACGTGAGTATTATACATTTATTTTTGGGTGAAAACATATCAATTTGTAGAATTTTATTTCACGGTGTAGTTGTTCCAATAGCTACAAAATCAGTAACAAATTTTTTTTTGAATTTCCCTTCTTTCAGACACATCTTTTATTATATTCCAACATTCTTTTTTTGAGGTGTATATACAGATATTTGACAAGTTATATTAAAAATATCATTCATTTCATGATATCATTAAGAATAATGTGAATTAGTTTTTTACATGGAGATTATGATCCCATTTACAAAAATTGTAAGAGTTTATTGAGAAAATATCACCGCTTTTCAAGACTGTGAGTGATTAAAATTAATATTATTTAAATATTATGTTCCAACACAATAGAAAATTAATTATTGTACTTATACTGTGTTTATTCATGATATATCTATGTATTACTAATATTTAAAGTCTTAGGTACTTTTTAAAATCAAGATTATTTTCTTAATAAAAAATGACTATGTTTCTCTATTCATCTAGAAATAAGTTTGACTTCCAAAGTCATGTTTAAAAAAAATCATGTTTTTCATCAACTGATCATTTAAGATAATTTTTAAAAAAAAAATATAATTTAAAAGTATTTTATTGTTTTGAACACTATAATTATATTTTTTTAAATAAATATTTAATGAAAAATTGATTTAAAATTATATATGTTTTAAAAAAATTTCAAAGAAAAAAATTGATATTTTCATCAATTGTTTTCTAAAAAGATCATTCCAAATTAATTTCTATATAAGATGACATCCATTGTTGTTACTCAACAATTTATAAGGAAATTATTCAATGATTATATTCATACAACATCACTATATGGTTTTTATTTTTATGGAATGTTACCTATCAAACCTATTTCTCAATCATTGGTTATGTGTTTTTGAAACACACTAATTTTAACAGGTTAGGGTTTTTATGAAATGCGGTAAAACGTATGACTTTTTTCATAGGATATAATAAAATTACATATTTATGATACCCATTTCATTTAATGGGTTATTAAATGATTGTTTTTGATTTTGTGGAACATGTATGTATGACTTAATTATGAGTGGGTTAGGAATAATATATCCCTAAAATACATTGGGTAATGATTTATATCTAATGATATAGACTAATATGGTCATGTGAGTGGTTCTGGACTACTAAGATTCCAATGGGAGTGAATCATGCCTATCAAAATGGTCCGAGGAGTGATCTCATGCTACTAAGTTGGCAAGGGGAGTGATCCATGACTTCCCACATGGTATGGGGAGTGAACCTATATGATGAATATGTCATGGGTGTGATTCCTTAAATACTGTGGAAATCATATTATATGCTTTTGTGTTATCCAAAATTACATGTTTTATTCCTATGTTGTTATTTCAGGAATTTTGTACTTTTTTCTGATTCATGACTTATGAATTGTTAATATTTATCCAATTAATCAGGTTTATGATCATAATATTTAGGTTATGATAATTAATTTTCATGACCACATTCTCATACACATATTCTCAGGTTTATCCATACATGTCTCCCGTTTTTACCCTTACGGTGCATCTTAGATCAACACTATTTATGTTTACTTCTCTAGATTATAATGATATGTGTTATTTATTATGTGTCTAAGAAGGGTGTTAATAAACAAGAAACTAGTGGGATATAATGTATCTCAGTAATGTACAAGTGTTTTTGTTTCTATGTCTCAAATGGAACTTGACTAGTACAGTCTTTTGTCATCTATTTGTATATTTTTTTAATTATTCAAAAAAAAAATCTAAATTATTATATATGAAAAGACAGGGTTTAAAATGTTGTTATTAGATATAATTTTTAGTTTAAACGTTGAGTATAGGTTAAGAAAATCATAGTGAGAACCATTAGTATATATCTATGGAAAAGTATTATGATGTTTAAAAGTTTAGGAAAACATCATAAAATATTGGTAAAGGATAAAATGAGTGGGTTACAAATAATACAGTATTTTCATGATAATACAAGAGGATGTGGATCTGTACAAATGTACTTATGTGGTAAAAAGTATGAAAATATATCTCTATCCAAAATTGGGGTTATTTGGTGCACAAAAATTGGTTTTGTTGCACACTTGGTTTCAAACTCTATTGTAGTATTCTATATGAAATTATAAACACTTCATGAACCATCATGATTGATTCTAAAATATGCTAGTTATGAATAACCAATGATAAACCAATGTTTTTCATGATTATGATTTTTTTTAATTTTGACATGCATTATGATTTTTTTTGATTGTGTGGTTCTAGATTATGATAACTATTTATTATTCAATACATTTGGTTATAGTTAATGAATAGAATGTGAAATCGCCACGTTAACAGTGATTGTAACTGAACATTAAATGAATGTCCTCCTAATAAACTAAAGGCGATGGGATATTTACACGTGGCAGGGGAGAATAACTATGATTAGTATATTTATAAAGATTTATATATTTTAGATATCTTATAAGTGTTTCTTGATGACTATGTGGTTCCTCAATATTACAACTATTACATAGTATATGATTTTTTTAGTGAATTTTGTGAAACTGAAGGAAATATGTAAATAGTTATTGAGACAGACAATGAAATGATATTCCATTAGATCAATGGAATGTTATGGGATTGGGAATAAGAAATTTCATTTCTATGCACCCCTAAATTTCTCAAATTAGGAATCATGTTGGACATCCAAATGAGAAAATTAGGAAACTACATTCTATTGATTCTACTATCAGGAAATTTAATCCTTCATTCAATATATCTTCTGGTCTAATTGTGGTTTAATAATGGATAAACATGTCTAGTAATACATTCTATGTTATCCTTTGATTGGAACATCAGAATTTCATTCCATAAGTTTATCGATTTGGAGTCATGTAAGACTAGTGGTGGACTATAATTAATAACATAATGTAGTGTGATTATGTTAAATCAATGTATTGGGATGAGTTAATGAAATTATTTTTTTTCTAAAAGGGGATTCCTCATTTTCATCTAAAAAATAATGACAAAGAGATCATTGAGTTAAATAAAAAAATGAGGATTTTGTTTTTATCAACATGGAAAATATCACAACAAATGTGAGTTAAATTTTTTTATTACCATCCAATACTAATATAAAGTTGATAGGTTTATCAATATCTTAAATCTATGTCTCCAAAGGGAATATTCCATAAGATACTGTAGAAGATATGAGGAGATTGTGCATTGTTAAATCAATTATAAAATAGATGATGTTGTTTTGAATCAATATCATTCTATAAAAAAGACAACGATTATGGTGTTCAATGGGAAATGTAAAAATCATAGGAAAAAAAGATGAAATTTTCATTGTTCCCTATGCATGGAATGAAACATGTGGGACATCTTTATAAGGTTTCTAAAATATTTTTTATGTAGAAAAATAATTGTCATTGGAAATATTATTGTTGAAGTGATGAGACTACGTTAGGTATCTTTTTAAATGGGGGGATATTTTCACAGAATGAAACTCCCCAACATAATTTCCTTAAGTCTACGAAAGAATAGTTACAATGCTATAAAGTTCCCAAACTAGGGGGTTAATGCTGATTATCGACGTCAACAACCTCTAATGCTGAGGGTCAAGGGAAAGTCAAATGTGATCAAGGTTTCTAATGATGGTGGCGAAAAAGATGTGGTGAAAGTACCTATACCATATACACTAGAAACACGTAATGTCTTATTTGATTCTGGATATACCCACTCTTTTATACAAATTTTTTTATAAGTGATTCTAGATAAAAAAATAATTTATAATGAATCAGAAGAAAAAACCCCAAATGGTAAAATTATTTCATATAAATTATATGATTGCTCTCTATTTGATGAATTTATGAATATAAGCCTTTTAAATGTTTTCAATCTTCCTCAAGTTGAATTTGATTTCATTATAGGCATGGATTGTCTTACTTTACCTAATTCCAAAACTAATTTTTGAGGAATGGGTGTTGAGTTTGATATTTCAAACCAACCTATAATGGTTTATCAATGTGATAATTAGTATGATCATCCAATAGATATTAAATAATTCTAATGGGTATAAATTACAATTAATAAATTTTTTTATCTCATAAGGTTGGGTAATATTGTCATTGATTATATTCATATTGTTTGAGAGATTTTGGATTTCTATCTAAATGAGTTTCTATCCTTCCACCAAAACATGATGTTCAGTTCTCAATAGAACCCATACAAAGTGCCACAAAAATTTAAATTTATACAAATAGAATGCCCCCAATAGAGGTGAAAGAATTGAAGACTCCACTCAATGAAAACATTGATAAGGGGTATGTAGAATCCCAGACACAAATAACACCCAACTGCTACATGCACCCAATTTTACTAATAGAATCAAGTCACTATCCCAAAATTCTAGAGGCATCCAACTAGTAGTTTGGAACATTTGTTAGTATATGGGTAGATTTATCCCTTTTACCAGAGCGTATCCTATTGGAATATCAATAATAGTCAAAATTGAAAGATCCATAATAGTCAAAATGTATATAACATTAATAATATATAATGATAACACATTATGTTTCACATATAGAATGATTAAAATAAATGTCTCTGGAATGAGGAATAAATATGTACACAATATTACAATACAATACATATCCCAAAATTCCAAAAAGACCTAAATAACTATCTCTCTTTGGCACCACAATCACCAACCATGTCCCATGATCCCCTTTTACAAAACATGAAATAATATTTAGAATATAATTGTGGGTTCTTTCTCCAATCCCTGCATTCATATATATAGTCTATTCTGGTACAAAAAGACTACACGTACATGGTGTGAGGAACAATAATTGTAGGAAAACACATGTCGATCAATACAATAATAGGCTGTGTAATAAAATAAGAATGATTGTGTGAATGTAACCAAGTGAGAAATATATATGTAATTTGTTAATTGAATAACTATAAAAAAAATTTAAATTACATATACATACATGGATCCACAAAAATCAACATTCAACTCCTATAACTACGAATCCATAAGAAATAGAAATAAGAAAAATGACCTCACTATACTTCTATATATCGTATATCAACCACATTCTTGTCACATAACTATAAAATTCAGAACATCCATGGATGTGTGTAGTATGATGATGTAATGACCCAGATTCTCCATGTATATTTTTTAATTATATGGAACTATTACGATTGTGTGAAAATTGACGGTGTGTCATTCTGAGGCCCGGTGTGTCCCAAATGAATTTCTGATTTTTTTTAATTTACATTTAGTAAATGCTAGGGTGGTATTTTATATATTTTGAAACGGTGATTTGATTAAAAATTAGAGGGCACCGTTGAATCTTCATTGCATGGATTCACTTAAGTGATGCTTCATATAGACCACAGATGGTCAGGTGAAAAATATAGTTTTGTAATTTTTTTAAAAAAATAAAATAACAATGTTATATTATTTCTATTTTTTATTTCTTCCAACGGACACGTGGCAGTGGCGGGACCGAAGACATGTCAATCCATTAATGGATTGAATCTCCTGTACATGTAACAGATTGGTTGGAAATTTTTATGGTCCATTAATTAAATGAACCTCATAAATTCCTCCGAGCATTACCCACTTCTTCTACTCCTATTTATTAAAATATTAGGGTGGGGTGTTGAAAAGACTTCACCATGAGACAATGCACTAAAGAAGAAACCTGACACCATCCACCTGGATGCCGAGACCGGTTTCAGTGAGCGGTGATGACAGCCACTGAATAAAGAACAAACTTCAACGATGAAGGATGTTCTGTCGATCATCAATATTGGTCATCTTATCTTGGAAGGGGGATTGTTGTAATATTCATCTTTAGGAGATAACTTATTGGCCACCTGATAAGATGCTAACGTGGAGGTCACATGGAAAATAAACAAGGCCCAGAACCTCCCCCACTTCAGTATGTGTCTCGTTTTTCTAGAACGATTTTCCAAAAGGAGAGGCAGGTTGAAACTAGAGGACATATTGTGGAGATGATGACCAGAGATCCTCGTAGGCACTAACAACACCAAAAAACATACCACCGAAGAACTTCCAGTAGCCCGCGGAAGAATCTACTGGTGCGCTATGTCAGTAGTGGTCAGAGGATACCCACATCGATCATCCGCGGGTGGTGGGAAGTGTCCTACCTTCACATTCCACGAAGGATAGAGGCGGCAGACACGATCTGGTCATGCGGGACAATGGAAACGCTAGTAGGCACCACTAGCGGAAGTGGGCAAGACTAGTAGGGCATGATAGGAGGGTGCAACGCGTCTCTACTCCACGATGCGTTTGCGAAATCCCATCGTCAAATCATCCAACTGTTTAATTCGATTGGGAAGCATCCCACTAGAATGGCCAAACCACCCCACAAACTCAGGGCCAATAGATAATGTGGTCCGCCTTCTGGAGGAACAGGCCAGACATGGGCCAAACCTGCAGCTCAGTGGGCTAAACTCGTTGAGCAGACCAATGTGGGTGGGCTGAGGCCCACCAGGAGGGCTATCCCCATGAATCAATAGGACAACCTCAACAAACCGGACCAATTTAACCAGTCTGAGTCTAAATGGGATGGACCCGAGTGGGGTCAGGTAGACCTCGGTAAGCATTGCATCGGGCAGGTCGGACTGAGTCGGACTCGGCCCATACCAAACATACCTCTGAATGAATAAGCACTTGTAACTAAAAAACTAGGTGTCCATTTGAAAAAAATTATATGGTGATGGGACCCCTTTTGGGAAGTGGTCCCTTTGGAATATTCCGGTGGGCCCGAATGAGCTGGGTCGGACTGAGGTGCGATTACCCCCATTTCACATAAAGGGATTTTACTAACATATCTGACGTCCGATTGAAGTTCCATCTGTGGCATAAGGAACCGTGAGATAAGTTTTTCCTTTGGATATACTTGATGTGAGTCATGATGGTGTCTTACATTTTACTTGGGTTGGATCACTATGGAATTCAACATAGTCCTTTTTTACCAATTTCCCATATGTCAACTATTGGTTGTCTGATCAACATGTCATCTATCATGTTTGGACCCCCCATGATGGGTTTGTCCCTGGGATATACTTTATGATGGAATTAATACCATTTGAAATATGATAGATGGATCATTGAGTGGTTCTCCCAGAATCAAGCATGCTATGAGCAGTAATCCAATGATTGAATGTCTTTGAAGATAGAAACCTTGTGTGGGTTTGAATCATAGCGACCCTGTGTGGGTCAGCATCTAGAGACCCTATGTGGACCAACATCATAGAATCCTTGTGTGGATCAATATAACAGAGACCATGTGTGGATCAACATCATTGTTTCCCAATGTGGATATGCATTATAGCAACCATGTGTGGATCAACATCACAGCAACCCTGTGTGGATCAACATCTAGAGACTCTCTGTTGATCTGAATCAATGAGAACTTGTGTGGATCAACATTGAAGTGAACTTTATGGATATGTAGTGCTCGACTAGATGAGGACCTCCCTTACAGTGGCCCATCATGTAATAGAAAATTCCTTTGAAGAGTAGATTTATAATAGAGAAAAAATTTGTATCATTTGTGGAACTTTTGAATGAAATAAGAACATATAACATGAAACAAATCATCTATATTCCATACCTCTGAGTTTCATTCCTAGTGCGAGATGAAAATTTCTTCATTCCTGTGATTGAGGTATTTCTTGGTGTTTTTTCATTTGAGGAACCATGGGAGACTATCGGGGGTCTTGGGGTCCCAAATGAGTGTTGTTATACTCACCCATGTACAAGATTCACCAAAAACATGTTGGGCCTTGTGCAAATCAGAAACAGCATTGAATGAGGCTTGGTAGATAGGGATGGATGGTGCTCAGTGGTGGACCTTTAGATGTGATGTGTTGTAGTGACGACGCACCGTCAGCTATACCTACCCTTCATGTATTAACCTTGGTAGAAGATTCAAGGTGTTGTTTTTCCGTTTTTTTAACATTATTTGGGCTTGTATTCTAGCCCCTTTACATTCACTACTCACCCATATTACACAATTTTTTTATTAATATAGTTTTACTACATGGGTTGTGCTCGTTGTATTCATGGACTATGTGTTTCCAGGTTTAAAGGTTAGGCCATCCCATTTTTTAGTGATATACCATTCGGTGCTAGTCGCCAACCCATGGCCTTTGAAAGGAGAGCATGAGGTAGTCACGGAACGGGCCCCGGGGGATGGGTCATGACAATGTCGTATTCGAGGAATCGGTTCTACGGAAGAACAATCAATTTGATATTTTTAGAGAAAAATATTCTTAAGTGTTTTGAGTGTGGTTTTCAGTTTGGGGAGTCCAGTTTTGGTGCGGGTGACAACGTATCCATAAACCAGGACCCTAAATTCTGATTTCGGGAATGGTGCATGAAAACAAAGATTGTGTGTGTTTTATTTTTGATCACATTGATTCAGGTCACCATGTATAACTTATAGGCAATGGAACTCTTATTTTAATTCAGGATGCTACCACATAAGATACCAGCCAAGATTGTAATGAGAGTTTGTGATGATGTCCAAATGATCAATGAGGCTCCTACGGTGTTAGTCCCATCATGTGGTGTACAATCAATACCCCTACCCATTGGGAAAATGTTTCCACTAGCCCCACCAGCTCATGGTGCATGCTAACTTAGCGCGTTGAATGAGTTTTAGTGGCAGAGGCCTCTAAGGATTCGAGGTGAGATAGATCACTAGGCAGTTGAGGACTGGCTGGAGGCCCTAGATAGAGTTTATTTCCTGGTTGGGAAAAGAGCCAACCAGATAGTTATTCTAGATGTCAGTCTTTTTTAAGGAGCAGTAGGTAGATGGTGGATCCTGAAGCTACAAACACATGACGACGAGAACCTCACCTGTGAAGATTTCTAGGCCACATCTAGGAAGAGTTCATTTCTGCGACTCTATGATCTTTGTGTATACAGGAGTTTCTACACTTACTATAGGGCAGTCTAGCCATGGCCTAGTACATGGAATGTTCACTGACCTCTCATGATAGTCTATCAGCATAGTGCATGAACATTCCTTCATGGCCCGAACCATTGAGAATGGACTCCGATGGGAGTTCAGAGCTTCGATGGTATCTCTTAGCATCCTGACGCATGCTGGAGAGTAGGAGAGAAACTCTTGGTGGAGAGTTTTCTTTATTGTGTAGACAAATATAGCGATACCAACCACCAGGCGACACATAGCAAAGTCTTCTGCAGATGGTAGTAATAAGATGACACAACAGTCCAAGCAGACCAGACCATCTAGTGTATGATCCCAAGATGTAGGTCTGGATGTGTGAGGCTCACGATGTATATAATTACAGTAGAGGAGAAACGTATGCTTGATGTGCAGCAGGTGGGGTCACATGGCTCGTGACTTCCCAACTAGCCACACCGAAGACCTTCATAGGGTCGAGGGACCACTGAGACAGAAGGATAAAATCAAGCGAGTAGGTCTAGGGGAAGCATATGTGGTAGAGGAGTAGGTTGTGGAGTAAGTGGTAGATGATGGTTTGAGGTTCAACCTCCACCTCCTCTAGGTGGTCCACCCCAACCACAGGGAGTAGGTGGATAGGGATGAGATCATATTTAGGTAAGTGAGGCCTATTCCCACATCTCTCTAGAGATTATTTGAGATACGATTTGTGCCTACTCCACCTTAGTTGTAGTATATATGGACATAGGTGCTAGTCACTCCTTCATTTCCATGGAACTTGTTCAGAGGTCAAGGATTCATGATAAGTGTTTGGCTCGATACTTGCAATTAGAGACTCTTACTGGAGAATATTCGATGATTTCACACTGGTTCCAATAGTGTGATCTTACTCTGGGAGGTGAGATATTCTGTTAGGATCTTCTATTATCGACGTCAAGGCCTTACAATGTTATCATGGGTATGTACTGTTTATCTACAATACATGATCATATTGACTATATTAAGTGCAAAGTGTGGTGTGTCTATGAGGATGGGACCAGGATTCCATTCACCGGTGAGAATTTAACCTTTCCAGCACAAGATTTACATAATCAGAGGAAGGTGCAGCCGATCAGACATCATTTTTCTAGCCTTACACTCGATGTAGTTGATGTTTAGGTTCTGAGCTATCCATTTGTGGTGGACTAGTATGTTGATGTCTTCCCTGATGATGTTTTAGGACTACCTACCCACAAATAGGGGGACTAATACATCAACCTATAACCCTGGATGACACCAGTTTCTACACAAGCATATCTGATTTCTCCCATCTAGCATCGTGAGTTACGGGTATAGTTAAAGGACTTCCAGAGGAAGGGGTCCATAAGGCCCTATGTTTCTCAAAGGTCACCACCAATTCTATTTGACAAGGAGGCATATGGGAGTATGAGGCTCTGGGTGGACTGTCGGTGCCTGAACAAGGTGACCATGAAGAATAAGTATCCACTCCCGATGATTGATGGTCTCTTTGATATGATAAAGGTTTCTCATTGGTTTTCGATGATATACCTCAGATCAGGGTATCATTAGCTCAAGGTATGAGATGAGGATGAGAATAATATGACCTTCAGATGTTTTTATTGACATTATGATTCCTTGTTTATGCTATTCGGTATGCCCAAGCCCCTATAGTGTTCATGGGAATCATGAACATGATCATTCAGTCATACGTCAATCGTTTGTGGTGGTCATCATTGATGACATCTTGATATACTATGAATCACGAGAGGAGCCTTCCTATCATCATAAGATAATTTCGGATACACTCCGGGATAACCATCTTTATGGTATGCTCATGATGTTCCCATTCTTGATACTATAGGTACACTTTCTGGGGCACGTTATCTCAGAGACTTGAGTTGGAGTGGATCCGGTGATGATAGAGGTTGTTCTTTCTTGAGAGCCACCCCTGATTGTGACCAAGGTGCAGAGTTTCATGTGGATGTATATGTACTTCTATAGATTCATACCGGACATTTCTATAGTTGTGGAACCCTGGTCAGCCCTGATGATGAAAGGAAAACCCTTCGTGTGGCCAGCGAGTGCCAATAGTTTTTTCAAGAGCTGATGTAGATACTGATCAATACCCTTATATTGATGCTACTATAACATGGTGTTGGGTACGTACTCTATTGAGAAGCATTGGGGACCAGACTTTGATGGGTATTAATGAAGGAGTGAGAAATGATCCCTTATGGTTCATGAAAAATAATACAACATGAGCATAACTATGCTACCCATGACCTGGTGTTAGAAACAGTGGTCTTTGCCTTGAACATGTGGTGAGACTACTTGTTGGATGAATGTTTTACTGTTTACTCTAACCACAAGAGTCTCAGGTATATCTTCTCACAAAAGGATATGAATATGAGATAGAGACATTGGCTAGAGTTCATCCAAGACAATGGCTTTGTTATTTTCTACTCTCATGGAAAGAGGAACATAGTTTCATATGCACTCAACATGAGGTTTGGTCTACAGTTGATGAGGGAGGTAACCAAGTATCTAGCTGCGTTGCAGAAATCCTTTGTCAATAGTTATATAGGAGCTTACCTCTAATATATGACTATCACTCCTATGCTTCTTTAGTGAGTTCGGGAGGTGAAACATGTGGACATTGACTATGAGGTGCGACGTGCTCTGATATTATCATGAAAGACACCTTTTTGATTTTCTGTATGTGTGGAGCACGTCATTTTCATTAGAGGATGTACCATGGTACCGGTGGTGCTATGGGGGGAGGTGTTCAGGTAGATTCATACATACCATATGGTGGTACATCCTGGTGTGGAGAAGATGTACAAAGACCTCTGGTGTCAACACTGGTGTCCAAGGTTGAAGAAAGTTATGGAAAAGTTTGTTTCATGATGCCTCATTTGTTAGCAAGTGAAGGTTGAGCATCGGGTTCCAGCCAGGTATGTGCATCCATTAGATGTGCCAGAGTTGAAGTGGGATGGTATTTCCATGGATTTTGTAACATGGATACCATGGTTATTAATGGGTCATGATTCTATTTGGTTGATCTTAGACATACTATCCAACTAGGCTCCACATCAAACCCATTTGGGAGTTGGGATCCATAAAAGGATTTGAATGAATCTACGTACAGGATATTGCTCTGAATCATGGGGTGCCATCGATGATCATCTCTGACCATGAAACATGTTTTATATCCTGGTTAAGGAAGGTATTATAGGAGGTTTTCGGGACTCAGCTACGTTTGAGCACCACATTTCATCAACAGACGGAGCATACCATTGTGACACTCGAGGTCATGCTTTGTGATTGCGTACTAGATTTTGGTTGCAGTTGTTAGAATCAATTTTTCTTGGTAGAGTACACGTACAAAAACATATATCACTCCACAATCAGTATGGGACTGTTTGAGGGATTTTTATGGACAACCATGCATATCAACTCTATGCTGGACCGATTAACTGGAGTCAATACTTATAGGTCTAGAGTTGGTACATGCTACTACATAGAAGGTGTAGATAATCCCAGACCAGATGAAGACTGCACAGAGTAGGAATAAGTCTTATGATGACATGATTGGAAGAACATTGTAGTTAGAGGAGGGAAAACATGTCTTCGAATGGGTCACACCTCAATGATGATAGAATAGATTTGGATGGGGTGGAAACCCATCTCTGAGGTTCCTCAGACCCTTTCATGTTCATAACAGAGTCGGCGAGGTGGCATATCATCTAACTATTCCCCCAAAAATTCATCAAAAGAATGATGTTTTCCACATGAGACAACCGAGGAAGTACGTGCATGATCTATCATTTGTTACTAGCTATGGAGAGATGGACATTAATAATGGGGATACATTTACTGAACATCCAGTGCAGATTAAGGTTTATCATGAGCGGGTCCTTTGTGGATGACTGATACCTTTGGTTAATGTTCGGTTGCAACACAGAAACCTCCAGAGGAGCACATGGGTGTAGTAGGTTCAGATTCATACTCAGTACCCCCACTTGTTTCCTCATTCTATGTTGTTGCTTTTGGGGAAGAAGAGCTCTAATGTGGGGAGATTGTAAAGACTTGGATTTTCCAGGTAATATTTTTAATTATAAAGAACTATTATGAGTCTACAATAATTGATGGAGAATGATGCTGAGGCCTGGTGGGCCAAAAATAAATTTCATCATTTTTTAATGTATGTTTAGTAAATGAGCATGTGACATTTTCTATATATTGAATCAGTGCTCAGATTAAACATCCAATGGCACCGTTGAATCCGTTGCACCAAGACTCTCTTAAGGGAGGATTCACATCGATCACAAAAGGTAAAAATAAATTGATAGTGTCGGACATTTAAAATAATAATAAAATACCAATGTTATATTATTTCTATTTTTTTCTTTCCTCCAACAGACGAGTGGTGGTGGCTGGGCCGATGACATTTCAAGCCATTAAATGGATTGAATATAATTTACTTGTAACCACACCATTGATAAACTGGGTGGTCCATTAATTAAATTAACCACATAAAAACCTCGGATCATTACCCACCACTTCCCACTCTAATTTATATGGAGCTCAGGGTGGGGTACGAGAATGATCTCACAAAGAGACGATGATCTTCCAGAGTACCACGATGCCAACAACCAGGATGATGATACATGTTTCAGCGAGCGATGATGTGTGACACCAAATCACTAACTACTGACAATGTTGAACGAAGTTCTATCGACCATAATAAAAGGAAATATAATCCAGGGTAGGGTATTGTTGTAATGGTCATAATTATGAGATAACTTGTTGACTGCCTGAAGCGATGCAAACGTGGAGGGAATGGGCCAAACGAACAAGGCCCAGACCCTCCACCTCTTCGTTATTTGTATCGTTTTTCTGTATTGGATTTCCAAATGGAGCATGAGGATGAATCCAGTGGACACATAGTGGGGACTATGACCCGAGAGCCTCATTTGAACTGACAACCCCATGAACGGACCTCCGAGGAATGTCTGGTGGCTCAAAGTAAAAAACATTCGCATTCCTTGTCGATTGAGACCAGAGGATACCCACGGTGACCATCCATGGGAGGTGGGAAGAATCACGTCGTCACCTACCACGGTGACAAGAAGTGGTCACATGGTACCGGGGCGGCACTAGCAGGTACCCATTGTGGTAGTATTTGCAGCCAGTATGCTATGGCGCGGCTCTACGATGCGCCACGTTGGCGGAAACCGATCGACCAAATGGATGAATATTTCATGCGGTGGGGCAATGCCCAACTGGCTCAGTGAAATAGCCCCATAACTATGAGACTATCATAGAATGTATTCCACCTTATGGCGGACCAGCCTAGACCCACATTTCAATGGGCCAGGCCGGACACGCGGCCCAGTGAGACAATGTGGGTGGGCTGAGCCCCACACGAAGGATCGGGCCAATGGTGGACCAGTCCCGCAAACCAATGGACCGATGCAGACCGGCTGGACCTAGTTAACAGGGCTGACCCTTAACAGGCTGAACCTTGGTGGGCATAGGTAGACCCTAAGAACCGTTGCGTCTGGCTGGTCAGATCGAGTCAGATATCTCCTAGACCCAACCCTCCATCGAATGAATGAACTCTTGTAACTGATGAACTAGGTGTCCATTTCACATGTCTTCTGCATCATTGGGACCTGTTTTGGGAAGCAGTCCCTTTGGTATATTTTGGTGGGCCTGACCAAGGTAGGCCGGACCGAGATGTGATCCCCCAGTTTCAGGAAAAGGGATGTAACTAACATATCAAAAATCCAATCGATGCGCCTTCTATGGAATAAGGACCTTTGTGACAAGGAGTTCCTTTGTAGATACTCTATGTGAGTCATAAAGGAGCTTGACATGTGAATTGGGTTGGATCATACTTGAATTCAACCAGGGCCTTTTTTACAATGTGCACATATCTCACAGGCCAGGCGTATGATCGACGTGGAGTTTGTCGCATTGGGACCCCTATGATGAGGCGTACCTTAGATATGAATTCGTAGGACTTATAACCAGTTGAAATATGACTAATTTCTTGACGATTGGTTCTCATAGAATCAATCATGCTATGAGTGGGAATCCATTAACTGATTTTCATTGATGTAGCGACCCTTTGTGGGTCATTATCATAGCGACCCTATGTGGTTCAATATCTAATGACCCTATTTGGATCAGCATAATAGTGACTCTATGTGCAATAAATCATAGTGACCCTGTGTGGATCATCATCATAAAGACCCTACGTGGGTCAGGAACTAGCAACCATGTGTGTATCAGCATCATAGTTGTAACTCTTCGAGATTTTATGTGAAATATTATTTTTAATTTCATTGACATATTGTGTTGTTCATTTCACCAAGATTATCTTGCACTATACACAACACCATATTAGATTTTAGTATACCCAAACACTATTCGTGGCCTGTGATTCATGCAAGAGTGACCTCCCTAAATAGATTTTTTTGTACGCAATACCGTGTTTCACTAAACAACGATATATTATAAAAAAACTGTTATGAATAGTATTAAATAAATTTGGATTTTTAAAACAATATAATTCATCTTACAAATATTCTATAACATGGTATGAGAACAAAATAATTTTTTCCGGTAAAATGAGTATTTTTCAAAAAATGCAGTTTAGCCTCCTTTTGATGGCCCACCCAATATAAATTTAGTTTTTCAAATGTTTATAATTTAAATTTGACAAATTAAACATCTTCCTTATAATAAGGATATAAAAACTTAGTTTGGATAAATTTTATATATTTTTCTGTTAACTTTCATATTTTGATGAACAGTAAAAAAACGCTAAATTTTAATTAAAAACAACTCTTTTCATCAAGATAGTATATAATGTCAAATTATAATATTTATTGGTTTTAAAGTATAAATAGAATATATTTTTGTTATTTAATATAATTCAAGTCATTATCATTAATTTTACATTGAATTCATAGGTAAAAACATTTCTATCTTTGATAAGGTTTTATCTTTTAAAACCCGTTTTCTTAAGATTAGGATAAATTTTAAATTAATTACTGAAACTTCTGTGTTTTGAATTTTGAAAACATGTTTCCATATTTTGATTCAGTGGGTCTAATTTTTTTTAATATGTTACTTTTATTTTCTTTATTATGAATAGTAACTACTATAATTTGTATTTACTACATTTAAAGGTAAATAGTGTTATTAAGGGTAAACATAACATTATAATATTACCCTAAGACCTGAAAAAATTCTATTGGACGAATGAAAGCTGATCCATATCACATAATGGATGGAATAGATTCATTTAATAGAATTTTTACCAAGAAAATGATATAAATATTATTAAAACCAATGAAAGTGACAACATGTCACTCTCTTATATCTTATAAGTGTAATAATTCTAATATAGTGATAAACCACATAAAACTTCGAATATAAATAGTCTCCAATAAGATAATACAATTATCTACATCATGAAAATTTATTTAGAATTTTTAGGGATTAAATAATTACCAGTAATGAGGACACAATAGTAATATAGAAATTTTTTATTGATTGAAATATCAAATAAATGGTTTAAAAAATATTTAAATAAATATTATATGAACCAATTAATGTTCTCAAATAAACTTCTAGATGAATATGACATGTTAGGAGTCTATTAAATATATTTTATCTAATATATCATCTTTGGGGATTTTATTTAAATTCAAATAAATGAATAGTGTCAAAATTGACACTATTATTATTTTATAAAAATATCTTATTATAAAATTGTTTAAAAATCTCAAAAATACATAAATATTATAAATTGTAATTTATATGGTATAAAATGTCATAAAATTATACAATTATGGAAAATTCACAACACATATGTAATTATTTATAACAATTTAAAATTTAGAATATCATTACCATAAATAAATTTAAATAGATTAAATAAGGATAAAAGAAGTTGATAAAGTTTAAAATAATTTACCTACATATCTAAATCATATTGGATGATGCGATTACAACACTATATCATTTAATACTATAATTTTAGACATTTATGGACGTTTTTATGTGCGGTTTGAGTTTATTATAAATTAATATTTTAGAGGTTTCCAAAAGTGCCCCTCTCCTCTATTATAAAAAGGCACCTCCCCCTCTCCTACTCAAACCATTTTGAGCCTTCATGCTCAGCCAAACCCGGCCCATTTCTCTTAAAAATTTCTCTAGAAACAAACTAGAAGTCCTGGTCTTCTTCAATTACCATCTTTAGTTCCCTAAAAGGTGGTTTAGAAGAGGCGCGTTGAAGAAGATGTAATATCCTTTACCGACCCTATTTTACCTTCTTTCCATCCTATGGAAAATGAAATCACTACGCATCCATACGTACGGAATACCATGTCCACGTCGTGGTTTAATCTATTTTTCCATGACAAGCTTACCTGGATGGGTATAATTATGTATATAATAACTATATATGATTATTTTTACATGATACTAATTCTGAGATATTAAATCATACAATATAATTCCATTCAATAATTATGGTAATGATATAATCGCTCGTGCGCACGTACAGATTACCTTCTCCACGACACGATGGGATTCATTCTTCGCGTTAACCATTCAAGAATGATTATAAAGTATATATCATAAATAATCATGAAATATATGACATATTAATTATACTATATTTATTTATATCTCATTTTCTTACTTCCATTCAATTTAATAAGGAAATGAATGCAGCTTTCTAGTGTACGTACAACCTACAATCTCTATGAATAATGTATTTTGTTCAATTTATTAATCTATTATATATATTTATATTCATAATATATATTATATATAAATAATGTTTTAAATTATTTATGTAATTAATAATTATCAAAGTAATCATATGAATAATTACATGTCAAAACACGAATGATAAATGAAACAATTTTTTCCAAAATGCTGCTTTAACATGGAATTGACCAATGAACGAGTGATATAACGTCGTAAGTGAATCATATTTGATATCAAAATAATTATTAAGGTTATATTACAAGTTAATAATATGTTTAAACCCACTATAAAGGATTCTCGAACACATATGGAAGAAATTGGACATATGGTAAGGGATAATTTTGCAATCTCATTTTTTATCTGAGATTTCTTATACTTAAGTATTTACTAGGGTAAAATTTTTCATGAATGTCCACAAATGTTTTTCATACTTTTTTTAACATTATTAAATTTATTTTTAAAGTCATGTTTACCCCTCATTGATTTTTACATTGTGATATGGAAGGAATCATTATTTTGTTTACCATACGTGGCAATTTCTGAATTATCCGTTAAATGTATGAGCAGAATGTTTTTTTAACTTATAAGACATGAATGGATTGTTATAATTTCATAGAACATTATTTTTATGTTGTTTCCATTACAAGTGTTCATGTTTTTTTTTCAATAAAATTCTTTAGTTTAAAATTTTATGACATGTTGAGAAAGGAAAAATGTTTTTGAAGAAGACATGATATTTTCCTCAATAATTCCATTAATGTGATTTATCAAAATTAATTTCCATTTAAGATGACATTATTTAGTATGTTTATGTGTCAAGTATAATGCCTATATTATTTACAGGGTTTGATTTTTATTATGATTAAATTTTATCCATTTTTTATATGGATTATGTTATGATGGGATGATGTTTATGAAACCCATATTATTCTTTGGGTTATGATGTATGATTTTTGTTTATTTTGTGAAACACAAAAGAATGATTTCATTATGATATGGGTGAGAACTATATCTCCGTAAAATTCATTGTGTGAGGATTTATATCTCATGATATAGACATGACTGGAACAGAATGTGAATTCGGCTCAGTAATAAAGGACTGGAACGGCGTGTAAACCTGGTTCAGTAATGGACTATGTCCACTATGATGGTCTTTCCATTAATGCCTTTGCTACATTAGAAATCATATCATGTGCCTAATATTTTTCCACAATTACATGTTTTATTACCATGTTATTTTATCTTGATATATGTTCCTCTATGATATATTCCATTCGTACTTGTAATTTCTATGTCATTGCTAAAGATTTTGATGTTTAGATTTTATGTTCAATTTTTTCCATTCAAATGTTTATGGATTGTTTTATGTTCTCTTTGTTTACCCTTACATAACAATTGATATCACCTTTTTTATGTTTTCATTTCCCCATTATATAATGAATGGTTTTAGGTAAGAAAACAAAAGGGGATGATCTTTATGGGACATGTTTTAGATCTGACACCATGATTAGAAGATTATGTTCTATGTTTCTAATGACACTAAACTATTACAGTCCTTGGGTGTTTGTTTTTTTATGTATTAAGTATTTCTCAAAAGTATTATAACGTCCAGGTACGTCATGTTTGGGTCTCTAAAGTTGGTATTAGAAGAAAGGTTTAGTTGTCCCTTTGAAACTAGGATGTGAAAATATTAGTGAGATCCCAAGAGATATTTCTATGGTATGCCTAGGGATGTCCCTAAGGTTAGGTATAAGTATAGTTTATATTCCTAGAATTATGGAATCAATATTAAAATTAAACATAAGATGCTCGATATTGAAGGTACTCTCCCTTTATTATGTTGTTTTCCTAGAATGATTTTTGCCTCTCACACTATTCTTTTTCGGTTTTAGATGAAGGCTGGAACCTGAAGGAACCGTGTTGATCAATGTAATGGACGATGCAATTATTTTACTCATGAACAAATCAATGTTATTGGAGATGGAGTGAAAATATTATTTATATACTTACAGAAGCTATGAATAATTTTCTACATCCAAATGAGCATATAAAGGAACAATATTCTATTGAGTCCTTTATGAGGCATCGTCCCCCTTCTTTCAATGGGTCTTCTGATCCACCTGTTGTTGAAAAATGGATCAGTACTATTGAAAAGATATTTTCCATACATTTTTGTTCATAACATGAAAATGTCATTCTGGTTTTTTACCGTTTAGAAGGTGAAGAAGACTGGTGCTATACACTAATTAAAAATAAACGGCCCCAAGATGAAATTGAATCAATGGAATGGGATGATTTTAGGATCCTATTTTTCAATAAGTACTTCCCTTATATTCTTCGAACAAAGCTGGAAAAGGAGTTCCGTGAGCTTAAGAAAGAGGATGATGAATCTGTTGGTATATACGAAGCGAATTTTACAAGGCTTGAAAGGTATGAATATGGATTTATCATCTAACCTGAAAGTAAAGTTGATCATTTTTTTAGTGGCTTAAAAACATGTCTTAGAAAGGAATTATATATAAGAGACTTCAGTAGCTATGAATAGATTGTGCGTTCTGCTATCTTGGTAGAACTGGAAGTTGGTGTTACGTATCCATCACATGGTTTTGAAAGGAAACGAAAGATGGAGTTCAAGGAAAAACCTCCAAATTGTGGTGAAAAAAAGGAAATTGTTTCATTATGATCAATGTGTGGAAAGAATAATAGTGGAAATTGACTTAAAGGGACTAGAATATGTTTTATGTGTGGAAAAGAAGGTCATCGAGCAGCTGAGTGCCAAAGTAATGGGAAAAAGGTATCTCATGACGTGAATAGAGAAAAGACTACAGAGAACGCACCAGCAACACTTCAATGCAAGAAGTGCAGGGAAATGGGGCGTTATGATAACCAATTCCCTAATCCAAGGGTTAATGATTATCGAAATCAATAACCCCTTAAGTCAAAGGACAAAGGGATGTCACATGCGATCACTATTGTTGATTTTGAATATAACAACTAATTGGTGGAATTATTAAGTGTTTATGTAATGGGATTTCGAAATAGTATCATGGAATTTCATTTATAGTATTGTGGAATATTGGAATACCTATGTATTTTTTTATTCTAGTTTTAAATAATTGTATGGTACCAGTAACCATGAAAATAGATTGAAATATTTTCGGAAAGAAGATGATATGGGCATAATGAATAGATTGAGATAAAATAATATTTTTGATAGTATTAATGATCTCATGATTGATATAACAAAAAAGTGACATCATGGTTTGAGTATATAGAAATTTTGGGATTTTGGTATGTGGAAAGAGTAAACTTTTGACAGAATTCAAGTTTCCACTAATATTAAATGGGTATTGATTTTTCAAGAGAATACATGATTGAGGTATTCAAATCTTTGGGATGTGACCAACAAGATATATCTTATGATATTTGGGGGATAAATGATGTTAATCACATGCTTGGTATATGTCCTCTCTAGTATTATTTTTTCACTATACTATGAAATTGGACAAGAGAATTTGGAATAAGACTAAATATTATAATAGATTTAGTTAGATATCAGATAGTATTGTTTAAGTCTCAGACATTCTTTGGAAATATTATAATAGTATATTTTTAGAAAAAGTAGAACCCATAGGACGGGCGACAACCCATCACGTCAGACAAGGCTGCAGGAATTGAACCCACAACCAAAGTGTGATAGGACTTTACCTCCTACCACTGGTCTACAAGAATTCCCTAGTTAGTAGAAATTAGTTTTATTTTTTTAAGTGGTATGATATATGAATTATAAGTCCAATTTTTGGTCCATATAAGATTAATATCACCACATATGGTCATATGTATATTTTTTAACTTTTGTTAAAATTTTGTTTGAGACAGTTGGAATGACCTATCATTCTATCGCATGTTCTCTTAACACTACAAGAATTACAAATTCAACTTCATTTTTTTAATAGGTGAAGTGCAAATTGTTCAAGGAACGAACTACATTTACATTGTACCAAAATCAAGTAAGTATTTCTATTAATTAAAAAAAAATTCATTATCATTAAGGAAAAGATATCAAATACTAAAAAAGTTGTCTGAATACCCTCATATATGATGAATCAGATGGTACCTTAGATCATAAAAAAATTATGGCATTTTTATTGTTGGATTTTTCATTGCATTTTCTCTACCACTCTCCATCAGAACTTGATGGTTATATTTTTCTTCCATATCTATATTTTCATTTATGTTATCCTATGTGGAAACCTAGTAATTAGATACATTGGGTAATCATTAAGTTTATTACCTTATTTTTTTAAATTATGTTTTAATATTCTTTTTTACGATGATGGATTCTATGAAAGAAACATTCAAGTAGTAAACGATTTATAACACCGATGAATATCGAGGGCGAAATTCATTTTAAGGGGTGTAGAATGTAAAATCATGAAATTTTATGAGAAATATTGTTTTTAATTTCGTTGACATATTGTGTCTTATGCTTCACCAAGATTATATTTTTTATATGCAACACCGTATTATCTTTTAGTATACGCAACCACTATTCTTGGGTTGTGTTTCATGCAAAAGCGACCTTCCTCAATAGATTGGGTTGTACGCAATACCCAGTTTTACTAAACAATGATATATTATGAACTAGACATTGGGAATAGTATTATCTAAATTTTTAATTTTAAAACAATATAATTCAACGTACACTTATTCTAGAACATGGTAGGAGAACAAAATAAAATTTTCCGGTAAAATTATTATTTAAAAAAAATGCAGTTTTGGAGCCTTTTGATGGCGCATCGACATTAAATATAGTTTTTGACAAGTTTATAAGATAAATTTGAAAAATTGAACTTATTCCTTGGAATAAGGATATAAAAATATACTTTGGATAAATTTTATATATTTTTCTGTTAACTTTCATATTTTGAGGAATAGTAAAAATATGATAAATTTTAATTAAAAACAAATTTTTTAATCAAAATAATTTATATGATTAAATTATAATATTTAATTGTTTTAAAGTATAAATTGAATATATTTTGACCATTACATATAATTCATGTCATTATCATTAATTTGACATTGAATTCATAGGTAAAAACATTCAATCTTTGATAATATTTTAACTTTTAAAACCCATTTTCTTAACAATGGGATAAATTTTAAATTTATTACTATAACTTCTGTGTTTTGAATTTTGAAAAATGTATTCCATATTTAGATTTAGTGGGTCTGAATTATGTTAATATGTTACTTACATTTTTTTGATACTATGAATAGTAACTACTGTAATTTTTATTTAATATAGTTAAAGGTAAATCAGGTAATTAAGGGTAAAAATAATATTATAAAATTTTCCCAAGACCTATGAATATTCTATTTGATGAATATAAATCGACTCATATCACATAAGGGTCGAAATAGATTCATTTCATAGAATTTTGACCACGAATATGATATAATTATTATTAAAACCAAAGAAAGTGACAATATGTCACTCTCTTATATCATAGAAGTTTAATAATATTAATTTAGTGATAAACCACATAAAACATTGAATATAAATATACTCAAAAAATCAAATAAATTTATCTTAATCATGAGAATTTATTGAGAATTTTTAGTATTTAAATAATTATAATTAATGATGACACAATAGCGATGTAGAAATTATTTTATTGATTTAAATATCAAATAAATGGTTTTAAAAATATTAAAATAAATATTATATGAACTAATTAATGTTATAATAAAATTTTCTAGATGAATATGACATGTTTAGAGTCTATGAAATATTTTTTGAATATATCCTCTATGTATATCTTATTTTTATTCAAATAAATAAATAGTGCCAAAATTGACACTATTTGTATTTTATAAATAAAACATATTATAATTTTTTTTAAAAATCACAAAAATATTTAAAAATTATAAATTGAAATTTATATGGTCTAAAATTTTATAAATTATCCAATTATGGACAATTCACAACATAGAAGTAATTATTTATAAAAATTTTGAATTTAGAATATTATTACTAGAAATAAAATTAAAAAGATTAAATAACGATAAATTAAGTTGATAAGGTTTAACATAAATTACCAACATATCTAAATCTTATTTTTTTGATGATAATACAGCCCTATATCATATAATATTCGGATTTTAGTCATTTTTGGAGGTTTTTATGTGTGGTTTGATTTTAATATAAATTAATATTTTAGAGGTTTCCAAAAGAGCCACTCTCATCTCTGTTAAAAAGGCACCTCCTTCCTCTCATGTTCACCCCATTTTGAACCGTCATGATCGGTAAAACCCTGAATATTTATCTTCTACACTTCCCTTAAAACATACTAGAGGTCTTGGTATTCTTCAAAGTCTAACTATAGTGCCCTAAGAAGAGGTTTAGAAGAGGCGTGTTGAAGAAGTGGTAATATCCTTCACCGATTCTTTCAAATTCATTTCTTCTTCTACATACAATTCATTTTTTTTATACTAAAGTAATAAAATAAGTATCACTCGTATAATGATATTCTATTATAAATATGAACCAACCATTTTTCACCTTCTATCCATCCTACGGAAAACAAAATCACTGCACGTGCGTACGTACAAAATACCGTCTCCACGCCGTTGTGTAATCTTTTTTTCCACCACCACCTTACTTGGATGGTTATAATGCTGTAAATTATAACTATATATTGTTATTATTACATTCTAATAAAATCTGATATATTATATCATTCAATCTAATTCCATTGAATAAATATTGTAATGATATCATCGCTCGTGCGTACGTACAGATTATCGTCTCCACGACGCGATGAGATTCATTCTCCATGTTAACCGTTCAAGAATGATTATAAAGTATATATAATAGATAATCATGAAATATATAAAATATTAATGATACTAGTTTTATTTATATGTTATTTACATACTTTCATTCAATTTAATAAGGAAACTAAAACATCGTTCATGCGTACGTACGGCCTACCGTCTCCATGAACGGTGTATTTCATTCCATTTATCGATCTATTATATATATGTATATTTTTAATATATATTATATATAAATAATTTTTTACATTCTGGAAGTGAGTAATAATGATCTAAGTAATGATATGAATAATTACAAGTCAAAAGACGGATGATAAATGAAACGATTTTACCCAAAATTCTACTTTAAAATGGAATTGACAAAATAAAGGGTAGTATATATACGTAAGTGAATCATATATGATATCATAAATATTATTATGTTTCTGTTAAAAGTTAATAATATGTTTAAACCCACTATGCAAGAGTCACAGACACATACAGAAGAAATTGGACATACATTAAGGGATAATTTTTCAATTTCCTTTTTATCCGAGATTCCTTATACTTAAGTATTTACTATGGTTATATTTTTCATCCATTTCTATAAAATGTTTTTCCTAAATTGTTTAACATTCATCCATATATGTTTATAGTCATTTTTATCCCCTATTTTATTTTTTTACTTTGTGTTATGGAAGGAATCTTTCTTTTGTTTACCATACGTGGTACTTTTTTAATTTTCCATTAAAAGTTATAGGAGAATGTTTTTTAAACTTATAAAACATGAATGGATTGTTATGATTTCATATAAAATTATTTACATGAAGATTCATTTACAATTTTTCATGATTATTTTCAATTAAAATATTTTAGTTTTAAATTTTATGACATGTTGAGAAACGAAAAATGTTTTTGAAGAGAAAGGATATTTTCCTCAAGAATTCCTTTCAACTGTTTTATGAAAACTATTTTCCATCTAAGATGATATTATTTAGTATGTTTATGTTTCAAGTATAATGTCACTATTATTTACATGGTTTGATTTTTCTTATGATTAAATGTTATCCATTTGTTTTATATGGATGATGTTATGATTGGATTAAGTTTATGAAACCCAAATTATTCTTTGGTTTATGATATATGATTTATGTTTATTTTGTGGAACACGAAAGAATTATTTTATTATGATATTGGTGGGACCTATATCTCCCTCAAATGCATTGGTTAAAGATTTATATCTCATGATATAGACATGGATGGAATGGAAAGTGAATCTGGTTCTGTAATACAGGGATGGAACGTCAAGTAAACTCGGTTCAGTAATGGACTTTGTCCACTATTATCTTATTGGCAGTAATGCCTTTGATACAATGGAAATAATTTCATGTTATTAATGTTTTTCCACAATTAAATGTTCTATTCCCATGATATTTTATAATTATTTATGTTCCTCTCTGATATATTCGTTATGTACTTCAAAGTTCTATGTAATTTCTCAAGATTTTAATGTTTAGATTTTATGGTCATGTTTTTGTATTCAAATGTTTATGGATTGTTTTATGTTCTCTATGTTTACCCTTATTGAGAATTTGAGCTCACCCTTTTTAATTTTTCTTTTCCCCAGGATATAAATAATGTTTTTAGGTAAGAAAAAAAACGGGAAGATATTTATGTAAGATGTTGAAGATCATTCACCATGATTAGAAGATTATGTTCTGAGTTTCCAAAGACACTAAACTATTATGATCCTTGGGTGTTTATTTTTGTTATGTATTAAGTATTATGCAAAAGTAATGTAATGTCCATGTACGTCATTTTTGGGTCTCTACAATATCAAACTTGTGGGGATCAACATTCTAGTAGCCCCATGTGGATTAGAAATGCGCTACCTGACGAGGACCTGCCTAATAGTGGCCCAATGTGGAACAAGGACTTAAATAAAAGAGTGGATTGATAATAGATAAATTAAATTATGGATCATTTTTGGAACTTATAAAATGAATAATATGATACAGTTTGAGACTAATAATCTATATTCCTGACCTCTGATTTGTATACCTGGTGTGAGATGACTATTGCTTCGTGCTTTTTGATTGAGGTATTGATTTGTGGTTTTACCATTGAGGAACTATGGGAGACAATCAGGGGTCTCAAAGTCCCTACTGAGTGTTGTTATACACACACCTGCATGGTATTTCCCCGTACCATTTTGTGTCTTGTGCAGATGACAGAAAGCTTTGACAGTGGTTTGGGAGCCATGGCTGGACAGTGCTAAATGGTGGAACATTATATGTGGTGTGCCATAGTAATTGAAAACCATGAGTTTTACCAACCATTACATAAGAATCCTTGTAGATGATTCCATGAGCTAATTTATTGCTGCTATTTAAAATTTAGTTGGGCTTGTATTCCATTCCCATTACATACAATACTCAACCTTTTTACACATATTTTTACTAATTTTTTTACAATGCAGGATGTGCTCGTTGAATTCCGGGACTATGTGTTTTCAGGTTTAAAGGCAATTCCTTCCTCTTTTTTCAGGGATATGCCATTCGGTGAAAGTGGCTCACCACGAGCCTATAGAAGGTAATCTTGGGTTAGTAATGGCATAGACCTCAAGGGACGGTCCCAGACAAATTATGTGTATCAAAGTTTCCATATCCATGCCATATATTGATGGTTCATAATAACAACGATCACACCGTTCTACCATGCATACCATATTACCCACAGTCGGGCTATAAAATTTATTGGTCATACCCTGAATGGTCAGATATAAGTTTTAGATGACTAAGGAATCCTCATATTTTCCTATAATCTTCATGCGGGAAAATAAGTTATTCTTGAATTGGGATACACGGAACAAGTCATGATATGATTTATATCGTGATACTAAACAAACCATACAGAAGGAGTATCAAGGCCCTAGGATTCCCAAGAATTCAATTCTCAATGATAAATCTATATTAAAGTTTTCCACTATCACATCAAGATCCATGGAGCAACATCCAGGTCATTTGAATGGAACCAAGACCCTTGGTACACCAAAACAACCATCCACTATCATTTCAAATAACTCTCATTTAATTTTTCAATCATTTCCATTATCATATCACCCAATGAGTAAGCCTAATCATTATTTACAATTCAAATTTATGAAACCAATTTGTATACCCACTCATTAATCTGATTCCACTAAATCCAATTAATCCATTCAGAAATTGGTATCATTATTACATATGTATAGTAGGTCGTACATATCCAATTCATGAAATTCAATTCTCTATTATAAATTATGGGGTTTCTATGGACTATAAATATCAAATCATTTACCTTGGGTGATTTATTAAATAATCAAGGGAAAGGGTACACTGTAATTGGTTTCCTTTATTGGGTAACAACCACAAAATCCTCTCAAGGGCACCTAACAGATTCCCTATCATGTCCCAATTCATTTATATTAATTTTTTTATAAATTTCATGGTTGTTTTGGGAAATTAAATTGAATGAAAAATAATATATTTCATAATAATGAACCAAAACCAAAAGTAAATTTATATAACACGTACCGTTTATCGATGGTAGAGTGATCGTCCAATAACAACTCAAGATTTCAATCAGATCTGGAGTAAAATGAAGAACATGAAATTATGCAATATTATATTTCACCTAAATAGTATATCTAATACAAATAAGTATGATTAATAGATAAAAATGAATTGGTACCTCATTAGTGTGGTCCTATTGAGGCTGATGGTTATTTAATCAGAGATCAGATGGGGAAAAATATATATTCTTATTTTAGAGTATCATTGGATCTATCCAAATGTGATCTTGTTATACATATGATGAAAGGGAAAATATTTTTTAGTTTCAAAATTTATTAATTAAAATATTTCAATTTCACCAAAAAATAATGGGTTGTGTGGTTTTTTACACGGGCAACAAAAATTTTACGGTAACCATGCTTTCTATGTTATAGGGAAAGAGAATTAGACACACATTATCTCATAATTGTACAAACCATGTGAATACCATGAAACAACCAACTATAAAAATGGTAGTTATGTTCACATGGGTTTTCTCAATAAATAGAGAAGTTTTCTCTAATAATACAAGCTCCTCATTCTCATTGTCGATGTCTCACATTGTTAGTGACATCATGTGGCCTACACTACATGATTTATTTTAAAATTTTGACATGCCATTTTCACACCAAATGTCAGGGCCTGAGCTTCTATCAAGCCATGACCACTCTCAAAACACCTATGATAAAATAGGGTAATGTCATTACTCTCTAACTAAACATATAAACTGAATGAACTACAATGTATAACTTTTATGAAATCCAAGGATCCATATGGATTCAATAATACAAGTAAATAACATTACAATGCACTTTTTCATATTTTGATGAAGAAAAATCGATCAGTGAGAATTTTTATTGATTAGAAACAATTCATACAAGATCAAAACCAGTTACTTGAATCATCTTCCCTATATTCAGGACTTGTTTGATCAACTATGTTGAGCTCAATACTTTTACAAGATAGACATTCTTTCCGGATATCAATATTTATCGTAATGAAGGAGGTAATAACTAGGTAGGAATTCCATAGAAGGTATATAAAATATGAATATATAGTGAATCATTTTCAACTTACTAATTCAATTATTATCGTCATGGATTAATTAATAGATTAATTAAGGATTAACTATATTATTTTTTTGGACTTCATATATGATATTTTTATTTATTAAAAGGGAAACCTAGAGCATTAATGCTAGTTTACCATAGAATTAAATACACATATGAAGGGGAAAATATCTGAAAATTTTAATAATTTTGAATAATTGTTTCAAATGTTTTCATTTTATGGTTATATAATGTCAAAAAATGTTATAGTAGTAGATCCATCAAAGAAGGTGGCTATTGAATATTGTAATATACCAAAAAGGGTGATTACGATCTATACATTTCTTGGTTTATATAGATATTATCAATGGTTTTTGGAGAATTTCATCGGATTATCAAATTCAGTTACCAAGTTAACATGAAATTGTGCAATATTACTCTAGAAAAATTATTATGATTCAAACATTAGGGGACAAAATAGAAGGTTAGTCATTATACATGTTCTTAACATACCATATTTTAGAGAAGTATTTGAAATATATAGTGATTTATCCATGAAGGTACTGGGGTGTATTCTTATGTATAACAAAATGATTATAACATATTCTTCACCAAATTTGACAATTCCTGAGAAAAATTGCCCAACTCATTATATAGTGTTAGTTGTAGTAATTTTTTTCATTAAATATGTGGTGGAATTATCTCTAGAATGAAAATTGTGATATATATATATATATCATAATTTTATAAATTTTTTATTCATAAAAAATAAGTTGAACATATTCTATAATAGTTTTTTAGAGAAAATAAAGTATTGTGACTTGTAAATTAATTAAAAAACATGGAGAGAGAACAAGGTGGGTAATTCTTTTAGTTAAAAAGATATAGCTAGCTTATAAATAAAGAGGATTAAAAATGATCCCATATTTATATATTGGGTGTGGAATGATCTGGAATTATAAAATAAAAGGGGAAACCCATATCTTTCTCAAACTATTGTTCAAACCACTATCAATGTGATTATTAAAGTTTAAATGTAGGAAGATGTTGAACTCTAGATGATGGTTATAAATGTTTATATCCATCTCCTTGATCATGATGGAATGATTTGTTTTAGGAACAATGTTTGTTTTTTGTTACTATTAGATTTAAAGGAGGACATGTTGAAGGAATATCATTGATCTTCATTCCCGACTCATCACAGAAGTATGGAAATGTATAATAATGTGAAATAATTAAAATGGTGGGATATAATTTAGAGGTTTATCATAGTGTTTGTATCTTAGTGCTTGGTATGAAGACATGTTATGGCATAGGGAAATATGTATAATAGGATTTTGTATCTATTACCCAAAAAATAATGGAAAGGGCAAGAACATCACTATGTAATTTATCATTGTACCTCCAAAAAACTATGATGGGTTTAATGTTTTATTGGTGGTAGTCGATCACCTCACTAAGTGAACAACATTTATTTCTATAAGAGAAGCCTAATCACTATATTATATTATCATTCAAAAAATTATGGAGGTGGTGAGGATTCATGTAGTACCATATTCAAGTGTATTTGACCAGGATATGAGGTTAACCACAATGCCCTAGATAATAATTTTTCAGTCCCTTGATACAAAATTTAGTTCTACTACTTATTTTCATCCTCGGATTGATGGTGAGTTTGAAAGAACAATCCAAAACCAAGAGAATATGTTGGGATCTTGTTCTTTTGGTTACAAAGGATTTTGGGATCAACGCCTTCATGTAATTATTTTTTCATACAAAAAAATATTTCACTCCATCATTTAGATGATACCGTATTAACCATTCTATGGAAATAAATATAGAGATCAAAAATGTTGTAATGAAGTTGGAGAAAGAATGATATTTGGAACTATGATCGTTGATATAATTTCATGTATGTTTAGAACCATTTAATATAAAATCAATTCATATTAGAGTTTTATGAGATCTGGGAATTTGATATTGGCAGTTAGGTGTTTCAAGGAATCACGCCCAAGAAGAAGGTTATGAGTCTCGAGTAGAAAGGGAAATTAAGCCTTTGGTTTATCAGTATCTTTGAAATTATTTATTGTATTAGGAATGTAAAAAATATAATGGATGATTCTCAAAATATCTATTAATTTTATGATATGCACCATGTATCACTTCTAAGTTATTACATACATGAAAATTCACATGTAATGAACTCAGTGTTCATTTTGTTGGATCATGATCTTCTTTATGATGACCAACTAGTTGGAATTTTCGATCCAAAAGATACTGTTCAAGGAAACAAGGCCACTCACATTATCAAAATTTACCATAAAATCAGTAGTTAGAAGAAACTACATGGAACCATTGAATATGTTGAAGTTGAAGTATTTTCATTTTTCTCTTTTAGAATAAAAAATTTCAAGAGTGAAATTCATCTCATAGGGGTCAGAATGATACACCATGAGTTTTAGTGAACAATTAATTTGTAATTAATTAGATTTGGATGATGTTTATCAATTCATCATACATCATGAAATTCATTGATTATACAAAACACCCTGATATGAATGCACTATATGGAACACTGGCATCATATTTTTTTTACAAGCAATACTGAGTTTATACAAAACAACATTTTGTTATTTTAATTATTTATACAAGATTGTCATAAAATAAGATTAAAACATAGTATAATGAGTGGTTTTAAAAAAATTTATTCATTTTAATTATAATTTTTTTATAAAAATAAAACATATCAATAATAAAACATTTAATCATTTGTAATGACTTTGTATGATTGAAAATATTATTCTCTTAAATGAACTTCTTGTTATGTAATTTTATGAGGTATAATAACATAAATTTGAGAAACTTTTAAATTTTCAATTTAATAAAATATGTTTTTTTAATTAATAATTTATAAATTATCCTACTATTTTTTTCAGAAAAAATTAATTTTTGGATGAATAGTGAACAATACTTAATTTTAATTCAAAAAATATTTTTCTTATAGATTATTTATTATTATAAATTATATATCAATTTTCCTTCAAACAGTAATTAGATAAATTTTATATAAATTAATTAATTATATTTAATTTTAATAAATTACAAATTAAAATAGAATATTTAAAAATTTCATACTTTTATTAATTTTCCCTGAAAAACATGTTCTCTTATCTCGTCTATTAGATTAATTTTAATTTTATTTATACAACATTGGTGTTTAGTATATATAAAAATAGATTCCATATTTGAAATTATAGAAATATTTAATATCAAATATTATAAATATATTATTTTGAAAAAAAATGTTAGTTAATATAAATAAAACATATTACATTGAATAAGGTAAAAACATCTAAATTATTTACTAAACCTAGAAAATATGGGTTAAAATAATCATAACCATGTATAAAATTTATATAATGGACGTATTTTAGCAATTAGACATTTTAGGATCTATAATAGTCCATATGGGATGCTTTTTGGAATGTAAATCATGGGGGTGAATCAAATATTTTCCATAATACCCAAAGCTTCCCTTTTATGACTTATAAATGTCCACTAATCCTCCCCCTATTGTAGAACCTCTAAATCCATTTTTAATCATCCTGACGCTAAAAAAATATCATTCTAATGTACCTACAATCAACCTATCATCCCCTCATTTATAATAAATCCATCAATGTGATTCCTTTTGGTCAAACCAAAAGGAGTTACTCAAAGAAAAGGTAACATACTTCTAAAATGAATTTTTTATTCATTTATATTCCCACCAAAAAATTTATTCATATTAAATTATTAAATAATAACATCAATATCCACAATATACATATATATTTTCATATTAATTATTTTGACAACACTCCCACATACTTACATCAAATGGAATACAAAATTATCATTCATGTGTGTGACAGTCTAATGCCCCACGAACAGATGTCACTCGTAGATCCATTTCCACCATTCATGAGTGAGGATAATGATTAAATTCTGACTTCAATATGATATATATATGATTATTATGGATTATTTATTCTTATGAAATTATTATAAGGATCATACCTTCATAATTTCAATTTATGTTAATATGATATCATTATTTGTGTGTTGAGTACCACCACATCAACGTGATATGATTCATTCACTCATTACATGTAATGTATTAAAGAAGGGTTTAGTAAATGTATATGTGATATATGGAATATTAATCATACTTTAATGATATATATATATACATATATTTCATTTACATAATTTCATGGTGAATGAAATAAAATAGAAACAACTTTTATACAAATGTACTGCCTACTGTCTCCATTAATAGTGTATTACATTTCATATTTTAAAATTTTATAGATTATTTTAAAAGTGTATATCCTAAATATATATTATATTTACAACAAGATATAAATTTTTATAATAATTAAATAATTATCTTATTATGAGTATCAAGATTATCATGTCAAAACTCATTTGAAAAACAAAGACGATATTACAAAAAAGTTAACATTAACAAAAAAATTTAAAAAAATTAATATAATTTTATAATAAAATAATATATTTTTTAATATACAAAAATATAATTCTGTAGAATATTTTTCATAAACATATAATTATTATACACTATGTTTCAATGAGTTAGATGATATTCAAGACATAATTTAAGGGTTTTATCTTGTAACTTTTATTTCTGTGAAATTTATTTCTTACTCAACAGTAGTTTATTTTATATGGTGTATATAATTTCCAAGAATATATTATAGTATCAATATAATTAAATTTATGGTTCTTTTTAAATATATTAATTGATATCTCTTTCATGGGGTTAATGTTTCAAATTTTACCAAATCAGTAATGTAATTTATTCTTAAAATTCATTCTTTAAAAAAATAAATTTTATTCATCTATATTGTTTTAAAAAGTATATATTATTCCATTTGAAATTTAATATCATGTACCATTATATTTTTATGATATTTTCTATAAATTTAATATCATTTTTATATCTATATGTATGATTCAATATTACTATGTGTTAGGAGTTTATTGCAATTATCCCATTGTTTATTCTGAATTTCTTTGATTATGAATTCAATGATTTAATATTATGATCTATTTTTTAATTACACTCATGTATTTTATTATAAATTTTCTATTTATGAGATATTAATGTATTAGTACCATTTTTTGACTCTTCCATATTTATAGTTAATATATATTTATAAAATCTAGCCTCATACATCCCATCAGTCAGAAATCAGTTTTATTCGAAAACAACGTGTTATAAAATGTATTGAAAAATATATTTTAATATGATATTTTAATGTATATTAAATGAAAAAATTTTAAATTGTTTTATGTTGTTTGAATAATATTTTTTAATTATTTCAATATTTTCAATTAAATGATTTTTAAAATGGTTTTATGTTTCCAAAAACATTTTTCAAAAAATTAAAGTATATTTTCCTCATGAAATGTTTTTCAATGATTGTTGAATATAATTTTCCATATAATATGACATATATGGGTATCACTCATTCCTTATGGGGATATTATCCCTGGTTTCCATCCATATTATTTACCTAAATAGTTTTTATTTTGATGGCAAGACACTTATTAAACCTAATTCTTTTTCTTGTGTAATATAATTATATATCCAATTATCTTTAATGGGATATTTATTTATGAAACCCAATTATTATTCAAGTGTTAATTGTTTATGAATAAAATTTCTATTTCATGGTGTATTTATTTATGAAAAAAATTTGTATTTCATTGGATGTATTATTATAAAACCCTCATATTTTCGTAGGTTAATATTTGGATAAATGAGTATGAAACCTTCCCTTTTCCACATGTTATTATATTATTTCACATTTATCACACCCATTTTATTTCATGGGTTATGGTGTTATTGGTTATGATCATGTGGAACACACCATTTGATTTTACTATGTGATTTGTGGGACCTATATCTTTATCGAATTCATTGGATAATGATTTATATATCATGAGATAGACTGGGATATAATTGGGAGTGAACTCTAATATTTAAATGAATATACCATCTAATATGGTTATGGGTGTGAAACATGAATACTAATATCATTAGGGAAGTGAACCATCTCTACCAATATGGTATTGGTAGTCAACCGTCAATACTAAGATGTCTTTTTTTATTAATTTCTTATCTACTATGGAAATAATTTTTTATTATTATGTGCTTCCACAATTAAATTTCTTAATATTATGTTATGATTTAATGGATTATGATATTTATTCTTTTGTTATTTACATCTTATGAAAATCTAATATTTATTCCATTGATAATGATTTTTGAATTTGTTGTGTAGGGTTTGATCTTCTAGTGTTATGATCATGTTGTCTTACCCTTATGCTATAGATTTTTTCTATTTATCCCCTTTTTTTACCCTTATTGAGCATCTAATATCACCCATTGTTATGTTTCCTTTTACTAGTTTATGAGAATATTTATTATTTATGATATTTTTACAAAGGTTTATAGTCCTGAAAAACATATTGGGAGATAATGTATCTCACTTATGTAACATTTTTTTGTTTCCTTGTTTCAAATATAACTAAACTGTTACATTAATTTTGTCTATTTTTCATTAAGGTATTTTGAATTACTAAAAATTCATTAAATATTTATTTATGTTAAGAGAGTTTCTCCCTACAATAAGTAATAATTATGTTTCGATAGATTTTAATAGTGCCATTTATCATTATTCTCAGATGCATATATATCCTCAGTGGGGTTTAGACAATGATATTGGGTTTGAGAAAGCCTGTATTTTCCCGTATATCCTTATATCCTTCACTGATATCAACTACCTCCCAGTTTAGGATTGATGATGTCATTCCCAGATGACTATTCATTATTGGAAAAAGCTTCATCGATTTTTTACATTTAAATAACCAAATATGAGTACTTTTTCCAGTGACGGTTCAATTTTGTGGGCTGGTTCCCAGGCTTAAGATGATGCTGAGAAGAAATCAGCATGAGACAAATATGCATCAGATATGAATATGAATCTTCTTATTTTTTCAATTCACTCATATTATGATTATTTCCATATCCATAAGGTTTAGTTGATCTCCCCACCATTGGCGATGAGATCATTAGGGTTTTTTCATCTCTGATCTCTAGGTGAACTAGAACAGTAAACTATATTTATAGTCATCTAATTTTAGAAAATATACCGACACATGGCTAAATCATTTTTATAATAACAATATTATCTTGGATATGAAATGATTATACAGGTAAAATGTTATTAGAGGTTTTCTAACATCATCTATCTGAAATTTATCTTATCTTGGTTGATGTCTTTAATGCAAATCCAATTCTAGATATTGTTACCCATTCTTTTATAGAAATATTATTTATCAAGATGAATAGTAATGTTGACCATGTATGGTATACTAGGAACTGGTATGGTGTTATTGATGTTTTCCATATCTTCTAGGAAATATCATAGGGCCTATTACTTTTGAGAGGGTTTTTAATTACTTATCCATTCCAAAAATCCGATGTGACCCTTTTTTTGGACAAGGGAATTTATGTTCTTTCATACCCATGATATATGGAAGTTGGATATTTGGGACATTATTATACGATTGAATAGGAACTATAAAAGGTTCAAGCATAACTGTTTTTGTCTCTTCCATGTTAGCAATTTGACTATGTGTTGAGGTCAAGATAACTTTATAAAACATCTAAATTTTCTCACATCATACAGGTCGAGAGGGACCATAAGTGTACCACATCATGATATTAAGAGTTTCATCTAATTTTATTTTTCACCAATGACATTAATAGTGGGAAAGGTGGGATTTCTTGAATGTATTGGTGGAATATTTTCTTCCATTAATTAATGATATGGACTCCTCTATGTTATTACATGTGTGTGTCTCCCTTCCATGGAATCTGTTCTAGTAGCCAAAGACTCAATAGAATTTATGAGTTCCAATGTTTTGATATCTGATCCGATAATATTCTACAAGGAGGGATCATGTATTGATTATATTTAATAGTTTTAATCCCATTTTTATTATTTAATCATGTTGGTACTAAAAGATCACTTGAGAGTGTTATAGGTTATTTTCGTAAAGGAGGGACGACATGATCATCTTATATTTATAAATTTATTCATCCTGACTTCTTGGACTTAGAGGTAGCTTGATAGTTAGATACTATTATTCAAGGAATAAAAAATCTTTTCTGATATATGGGAGGATGGATATTATTCTATGGTTAAAGATGATACCCATTGGATATATTTTCACTTCATATATCCTCATTGAGTAGACTGAGATATTTTACATCATTTTAATAATTTGTATACGACACCTCTATAGATAGAATTCTAGTTCCATTTGGTTATGTTTTGTATTAGAAAACTTATTTCTCATTATCCTGGTTAGAAATTTTATATATAGGTGTAAGCCCAATATATAATGGGGACATGGTCTGGATTCTCCTCAAGTTCTGAACCTCAGTGGGAACATCCAGATCATTTTATCAAGTCATATATATTTTTTGTTCCCTCAACCTTAAATTTGTGATCTACATTATCTTCTATGTTTAGAGTGAAAAATTTCATAGAGGTGTATCTGAGAATGGAAGTTTTCCACTACTATAAATATAATATGATGGTTTTGTACTGCATATATGAGATTCATTTGTCAAACCCTTGGACATGTTAGAAGATGTTGTATTCCTACACTTGTGGGAATTGAATTCCATCAAGGTATGATCCTGTTGTGTTGGGAATTCTATAATGATATTGGGGGATTTTATAGTCATGTTTTCTAAATGTTTCCCAAATATAAGAAGTTATTTATGTGGAAGATAGAATAGATGGGATGATAACAACCAATATTTACCTCGTATGTTGTCGATAAAATGATAAGGAAAACACCTGATACAAGGAAAAAATTGATCGTGGATAACTTTGTAGTCAATCCATTTAATATTATAATGGTGATGATGTAGTTAATTTATTTTAACATGGGTTCCACACTTAATATTATTATTATTCTTTTTTTGTGAATTTTCTAGAAGGATATGAATTACAATTTGATTATGTGTGTGGGTGGGGGGAGTTAAATTTCATGTTTAATATTCAATTTAGTTGTACAATTTTTAAATCTAATATAAAATCCAAATGGGTCCCACATCTTAAATGGTTATCGATCTGAATTCCAAAGGGTTTTTCCCTTTTGTGTTTTAATCACAATGATTCTTAGAAAGAGTCATTGTTCTAGTGGATTGGAGGCCAGGCTCATCACAGACTTTTGGGGGGAATTTGTTTCTTATATTGGTACTCTCATATTGAGTTACTATATGATTGAGTACCTATTTCAAATTCTAATTTGAAACAAGTTACCCTTAAAAAATAATAATAATTTAAACCATGTAAAATGTGAATTAAAAACCATTAACGAATACACCTATATCTATCTATGTTTCATTATACATATTCATAAATCAAAATATTCTTATATGACTGAGTTGTGTAACCCAGAACAGCAGAATTTAATTCTATGAATGGAGGTTATTAATATGTTGATAATGAGATTGAGAAGATATGAGGTATCCAAAGTATAATTCATAACCACCATAATAATAACCCATATAATTCATTATAACCATTTAGTTTATTGTCATGTTAAAATGAAAAACATGTTGGAACTTAGGAACCATGTTTTGGATCTCATTATTTGATCAAACACACTACATATCCATATCATGGTAGTAATAAGATTCATTGTAGTACTATCACATCCATATAATTTACCCTATGGTGTATGATAGTATATAGTACTAGTAATTGCATTCCATTGATCGAGGATTACACATTGAGGATTCCCTGGATGATAGAGATTAATGATGGGGATGATTTGAGCTTTTCCAATCGTTAGTCCCATATAATCCATTCTCATGGTGAGATACAATGGATAAAATTTAAATAGTATAATTTTATAATGATGTGGGGATTATATAGTAAGACAACCCTTTTGATGATTGAAATGGATCTTGGGACTCGGTTAAGAATCTTATGTATCCATATTGTGCTAGAAATAAATATCTTGATAGTTAGATTGAAATCATATTTCCCTGAAGGATGAAGCATACTCTTCTTTATACTAGAATGATTGGGTCCTGATGAGTGAAATTTGGGAGAAATTAGGGGGGTTATAGAGAGTTAGATTACCAATTGAGATTCCCCAGTAAGAAGGAGTTTGACGTATCTTGATTATTATAGAAATTAATGTTCTCATAGATTTTATTGATAAACGATTAAACACTAAGGTTTAACTATTATGAAGTTAATCATATCAAGATTTTGATTAGGTCTTACACTCTATGGTATCCCATATATGTTGAACATATCATATTATGAATCTAGTTGGAGAATTAAAACTAGTTTTGTCATTACATAAAGAATGTAAATGATTTTCCTTTTATTGATAGTTGAATACAAATTAAGGTTGACCATAAAGGGAGACAATAATATTATTACATTGATCATGGATTAAATAGTGATGTGTCAATCATATGAATGATGTATATGATTGACTAGTCTAGGGATTCCAATGTATCTTTTCCTGGTTTTCTGCCTAACATGTTTGATTTCTCACTTGACATGAATGGATTATCTATCAAACATTAAAAAGGATGTATGGACATGTTTTGATATATTTTAGACATAGAAAAATATCAACAGAATATAAATTTAACTTTTCTATGTAAAAGCACATTATTTTAATGGAATATATGAAGTCTATAACATAACCGAGGATGACTTGTCCATATGAAATAATTATATCATGTCTGAGATGCTTGGATGGGATCCCATGATCTAGATGAAATTTCACCGAGGCCATCAAATGATCATGAATAAAAATATTTTAGAAGGATGCCTAAACATTGATGAAACTCACAGAGTGTGTCCAATGGGCTTGATGACTTATCTGGGGTACATCACGAGATCCAATTGACATGTATGGAGGGTACCACTTGACCATGCTGAAATATGTAGAGGATGTCATGTGTAGACATTTACATGATCTGGTTCGATTATGAGACCCAATAGACATGAACTAGTATCACCAAAAAACATCGGTGTCATATATAGTGTAATTTTATGATGTAGATGGAAATCATGAATGGATTCATGAGACTCATGTGACATTCTTATAGTTCATCGTGTGACTTTATTGAAGTGTTTATGGGTTAAATTATAATTTAAATGGTATTTTGAGTGGTCGGCGCATGGAATTGGAAACATGTCAATATTCTTTCTCATGACCGTGATGAGTCAATTAAAGATCATCTTGATCAGAATAATTTTTGATCACATAAGTCTCCCAAATTTTATCCTTTATTCCATTCCTTAATACAAATATATGATATATTTGTTCGTTATTATTTTCTTAAGCAACGTGTGACATAGAATATATGACATATTTCCATTCCAAAATTAACAAGAAGCCCTTATCATTGTAATAAGTGATCAAATTAGTTTACTATCCTTGATTCACAATCCTTAGCTTGTATCGTAGGATTTATATAGAGGAAAACCATTTCTATTTCGAGGTTGGGTTCTTTGATATGTCTTCCCTCATAATTAAGTTTTCTGGTATGTGGATCCAATGAATAAAGGATTCGGTTTTTGTTATAGGGTGGAATGATTTATATTAACTAACATCATTTTTACATGCTTAATTATGATTTATAAATCTCTTAGTTTCAAGAAAGAGTTTTTAGAGTTATTTAATTTCAATAACATATCATTATTACTCAATGGGTGTTACATGTCTTCAATAAACCATAATAATATATAATTAGCACTTCGTCTATCATATTTTGTCTGATCAAAGTGTCATTACCAATTCATGTGGAAATGCTGAGGGGATTTAAAAATCATAGGTCAAAATGTATAATGGAATTTAAGAGACCATGAATCATGTTTACACTCTTTGACATGATTTGAGGGGACTTGTCCAGTATATTCTATGAAAAAAGGTGGATTGTCTGGCAAAACATAAGAGATTAGCCTGACAAGCCACAGGGTATCACATGGCCATGATGTCTTGTTTAATAGGAATTTTAATGATCATTTTGACATATCATGGGGTCTATAACTCAATTCTAAAAAGAACAGCATATCATTCAATCACATGAAGCTCCTATCATTACTCATTTTATTTTCGGGGTTATTTTAGAAGGGATGGTTATATCATGTTATTTAATGAGTTTTGTACACGAAAGTAACTCTCACCATCGTTGATGTATCATGTGACCAATAAAATATCCAATCATAATGAAAAATTATTATCAGGGAAAACAATTCTATTTCTTTTTTGAGATAGAGGGGGCGTGAGACAGAATGGGCATGTCCAAAACCTTTTGCATAATCAATGTGACATGTTAACCATCTCTTTCAGATGTCTTGGACACCTTAATCATCCTTTTTTTAAAGGGGATAATAATACCTATATTTAGAGTACTTCGTCACATGCCAATTTTTTATTCTTATTTTGTGAGCATATAAAATGTATACCCCCCAAAAGAGTAACATATTCATGGAAAAGAAATCAATTTACTGTAATTTAAATGAGATCTTGAGGGTAGGTAACTATAACCAATCAGTGTCTTGGATGACTCTTACTCATCCAAGAAATGTTTTATATTATATGTTAGTCCATATATATTGGGAAATTTTGGTTGGAACATTAACAAGATTCCAAACTCTCATAGATCATCAAATATTCCATCATTATGTTATTCCTTTTAATAACCACCCACATGAAATCATTTTGATACCTCTACATGAAATATTTTTTCAAGTACTACATCAAAAGACTCTCGTTTACTGGGATCATGTTACAAGTAACCAAGAATATATAATTGGTAACAAGATGAACCATGGATGTAAAAAATCATGGTTTTCATCACAGGATTCCCTTGATAATGTATCTTTGACTCTTAACCAATAGAATATTGTGATGGTAGTGTGACCATGTCAGTGTCACAAAATCATGACTATCGGGACTATCTAATTAGTCTCCAGTCATTCTATTGTTTTATATGATCCTCAAAATAATTTTGATATGTGAGATTTGTGAGTCAATTATGTGAATGTAAATCACATGATTATTCAATTGATGGGCATGTGGATTTTAGAATTATGAAATTATTATCAGGGTATTTCACTCATTTAACTTATAGTTCTTTATTTCATGATGATTTTCTATAGATCTCTTGAAATTTATTCAAACATAATTAATCATTGGGTTGTAATTTCAAGGAATTGTAATGTCAAACAACAATATTTTTTGCTTCATGACAATGATTTTCTAAAATGTATTATATATTCCAAACTAAAAAACATTCATTTTCAAATCATCAATCACTGTTAGGATACAGAAGTTTTTTTGATGTAGTCATTCCTAATCTGGACTACAACCATCCAACCTTTTGGGCTTCAAATACCATTTATTTTAGTTAGATGATGGTTTATGAGGATATATTATTGGTCAATGATTAGTTGCATGGGTTTTTTATATGATGGGTAACTCTCCTATGAGTCTATATAGAGAAGATTTATTACACATGCCCATCGCTCAATGATAAATTGCAATATTTTTTTCTCTTATGAACAACTTGAGAAATGGATAGATAAAACCCTGGGATCTAGAGCCTGCTGTCAAATTATCTGATGACTGCGAATGGCCATTATTGTTCTGGAAAGGAGTCATTGACATTGGTGACCTGTTACACATTATCCATATTTATGAAGTATTATGGGGTTTCCATTTCATTATTTATAATCATTATGGTCTTCTCTAGGAGATAGTTAGCTATTGGTTCCCTAGTAAAATGTCATTTTATATGTCCCATGAAGATGTATGAATCAGCCTTTTGGACATCAATTAGCTGGGATATCCCCTTAGATGTTATATAATGAATTTTATCCTTATTCAAATGTGTGGGTTTAATATTTACAAAATACAATTTTAATGAGGGAAATGCTAATCATTGTGAATTATTATTTAAAAAAGTATAACTCTATGTTTTCACACATCACATTCAGGGTTTGGATTAATGTTTTCATATATAAAAGTGGTTCTCAACATTCTTCTAAATGACATAATCAATGCCATGTCCAGCATGATTGTGACAATAGAAGTTCATATTGTGACATTTTCTATATATATGATCATACCTCATGGGGTTAAAATCTGAGTACAGATATATCACCATTATTCTGGTAGGTGGGGTTCATAGCAATGTTACAAAAAATGAGGTTATTCTATTTTGGGGTTTCTCTATTAGGAATTTAGGTCGGTATTCTGGGGATGAAAGCATGACTATAAGAGTGGTGGCCCCTAAAATATGAGGTACAAGATCATGCATTCCATTATCACCTCATGAGCCACATTTAGCATTGTGGAATCCCTTTTATTATTAAATGACCTTTCTTATTTTTTTAATAGGAAGGGGAGTGATTCAACAAATTCTAATAAAAAAACACCACCAATATCTATTGTTCCATGTTTAATACCGAGAATCATGGTATATCCATGGTTGTGGACATGACTTTTAACAAAAATAATTTTACTAATATGATGAACTGATTGGATAATTTTGATATCTCTCCTTATACTACATTTACACGGTCAATTATTGATAATGGTAGAGAATATGTTGATGAATGTTTATAAAAGATATCCATTTAGGATCGGGTTATTGCATCCTGGATGAATGATATGATCTTTTGTGGTCGATATACCCCTTATTGGTTATCTCTCTATTTTTCATGTATCCAACGATTTTCCCAACTTCCTCTATTCGAAGTGTAGAGAGAGAGATATACACGTCAGGAATAACCTCTAGTTCTAGATGACTATGGAATGTAAATATATCAATGATAAGATTATAATTTTGTCTATTGATGATTGGGCCTCTCTATCACATCAAAGTTATTATGCATGTTTAGATTCCTTCGTTTTTGGCATGCTGAATAGATTGGTCTATCATTGGAGGAAAACAATTTCTTCACCAACACCATGGTTTTTAAAAAAAATGGATTTTATTAATGACATGGGAGAATATTTATTAAAGTTTTATTAAATATTTAATGACTATTCCATCTATAGGTAAGAGTCATTCATAGAAGCTATATATTTAAAAAAAATTCATAATCCATATTTTGAGAGTAAAATTTAAGGGGTCATCTTGTCCTCCTTCTTATGATATTAACCGGTTGTTACCTATTTTACAAGACCTCTTTAGAATCCAATGATGAGAATAATACATGGTGTTGAAATATTTTATGTATGATCCATAACTTGTAAACTAAAACATCCTTCGGAACATTTTTTATAAGTAAGAACAACATCCATATATCTTTCATAATTTGGGGGAGGGCTATCTTGATTACCAACAACTGTAGGAAATCATGTGATAAATCATCCCATCATAACAAGATTATTAATCTAAATAGTAGATATTTTATTAACATTATGATGTAACTTCATCATGTAAATGGTTAAAGTATTCATCAGTGGTGTAGTAATAGATGAATCACATTATATTAGAGTAACATTACCATTTGGTTGTCTGTACTACAAAGATATGGAGAAACAAGGATATAATTAAACACTTAATGTCTACCCACTCAACATCATCCTCCACACTAACATATTATCATAATAGATTTTTGTATATTTATAATTTTATATAAACCCTTCATCTATGTGTTGAAATTTAATAAACAAGATTTGGGGCATTTGATAATTCAATTGATTATTCTCACTGGACTCCTAATGACATTACAATATTGGCCTTTAAAATCACATTGGTGTTTTATTTTTTTTATTTAAATATATTTGATCAAATCATAGGATAGGCATTGTATTGTGGGTATCCCTCCTCATACGTGCTATCAATTAATATATTTTCTTAGCCCTATATTTTCTAACCAATCATCAATAATTTATGATGTGAATGATATTTCTTTGATTCTATGTAGCATGAATCACTAATGATAGACATCCTTTTCCTAATATAATGTAAATGATAAATCTATATTTGAATTTGTATATTATATAAGATTATTATTTTAAAACGTTCATGGCTTCCAATTAATATGTGATTACTAATTAACATAATTTATCATGATATCATTAAATTAGCAGATTCACAAAAATATTTTTCATGTAGAATACATGTACTGGTGGAAATAAAATTATCGTTTTTCGTAGTTAATATAAATTGAAAGCATAGATTTATTTTTTTCCATGTCCATAATGTGGGATTCATAATATTTTTATCTTTTTTATTATGACTCAATAATTATTGTGATTTATTTTTGGTTCTTTTAGCATAGACCATATATTGGAATAGTTTTTACAGTCCATTAGCTCAAGCATATTATTTTTGTCGGTTGCTGTGTTTGAACATAGATCTAATTTTGTTTTAGTTTAGGGATGTATAAATCAAACCCTCTATTTCTATATTTTTTTTATATTTTATCAGATACATTCTATTATTATATTTTATGGCCTTTTAGCTCGGGCCTCTGATATGAAATCAAATTTGTATTATTACTATAAATACTAAAAATATAATTATTTTGAGAGTTTCTATCAGGATATGATTTCTGAATATGAAATATGGGATGATATTCCATTGATGAGAAGTGAAACGCCAAGGTTCTGAGAATCTATTTTGTGTTTTCCAGGCTCATGAGGATTAGAGATCTTTTATGAAAATTTAGGATATACCTCTAGTTGGTAGATAAAATCCCTTATCCATAAGTATTAGGGTCAAAAATAACAATCCTCAATCCATTCCAAGGGTCATGTAACATTTATGAACTAATATTGGTAGAGATTGAAATTATTTGGAAGGTGAATCTTTCGGGATAGTTGGAGTATGTGTAGAATAAATCATAGACCAAAATATCAGGTCGATGAATATGGGATATAAAAGGCATATTGGGGATGCCCCCTATCATCTTATGTTTATAGAATTCAATATAATGTTACAAAGGATCACAATGATCAATTTATTATCATTAAAGGACAATATGCCTCCATTTCACAGGTAAAATACTGTATACACACATATAATGGTCAAATATAGGTTCCCCGAACATTTTCTAGGCGAAATCAAAGGAATTCATAAACTAAAACATATCAATTGTGCTATTAGGATTGCATAAAAGGCTATCCAGTATTGGATCTGGCTCCCTAGTGAAGTTATTATCTTATGTGATTCTTGGGACCATTTCCCTATGATTTTTAATCACTGGTTCTAGGCCATAAAGTGTTTTTTTGAAATGAGTGTCTCATTCATAATTTTAAAAACAATACAAAATATGGAGACATAAAAACACAGACACTAAATCACCATGTATAGTATAATTATGAGGAATCTATATAATAGTCTAATGTTATATTTTTATGAAGATTTTATGGTACAATTATACACATATTAACATGAAACATAGTAATGTACTTAGTTATTCTACATTTGAGACATGGATCAGAAGGGTTCGAATTCACATTTTATCAAATGAAAATTGTGGTTTTCTACCATGAAAACATATGAGGGAGCCATATGAATACCTACATATTCATTCAAAGGTTCCCTTGAATCTAGGTATATTTTTTCCAGTTCCATAGAAAGACTATTGTGATTTGAGGAACTAAAACAATGATGTGTGATATACGTAAATTGTAATATTCAAGAGGGTTTTCAGAACCCTAAACATTGTGTCACCCCTGGGAGAACATGTTATCATGGTGAGAATGTGTTAAAAAAGTATATTATCTTTTTCATGGAATGTGGTATCCAGTGATCATTACTCAAATTTTACAAGGGCAACAATGTTGGTCCTTTCAGATTTATTACCCATTTATTTATGCCTCTGTGTTTTCCAAATCTCAAGAGATGAAGATTTTATTGCTAAAAGACATAATTTTTTATCATGTCGGCCTTTGTGGGATTTCAAACTGAGATTTTTTTGTCTCTTCCGCATGAAGTTTAATGTATTTTTATTTTATTAATCAAAGGATATTGTTTAAGTTCATACAACTTTGATTAGAGCGAATGTATTTTAGGGTCATGACACACAATGAACTATCACGAGGTTAATATTTCTGAAGATCATAATTAGGATACCAGTGATCAGAGTACTGTAACATTATTGTAAATATGAACTAAATATTTTTTAAATCATGAATCATGGATTTCTGGTCATGTATAGTTATATAGGCTAATAATTCTCAGAATGTCCCACAAAACCCTCATGTGATGACTGCTTCCATAGTGATTTCAGGATCAGAATGATCAAAAAGAATTTGTTTCATGGTCTGATGTACTTTTTTGAGGACTATAGGACAAAATGAAAGATCCATATGGATAAATGTATCGTCAAAAATGGGTCTCTAGAAGTTGGGTATCCATTTGAAAGGGATATGGAATGTTTTAAAACAATCATGGTTATACATACATGAAGTGAGATTTATGATTTGAGGTTCAAAAAATATGGAGGAAGAACCATATACTCGAGATAAACAGGGTAATACTTGTTCGTTCCTTTAGTAAGGAATGAAAATCATTTTTGGCCTTCACATTTTAATGTCATGTTGCAGGGACTTATTACTTGTGATGTTCTAATTTCATGTGATCAAAATGTTTTCCATGATTCTTAATATCATGTAGTATGGACATATATGTTTCAATTCATGTTTATCATCATATTGTATTGATGTGGGAATATATTTGAATAAATGTGAAAAATATATTACATGTGTATGAATTTTATAATCATATCTGACGGGAAAATTGAGATAAAGAGCTTCATTTACATGTCCAATGTGTGGAAAATGGTTAAATGTATTCATTGGTCATATATTTGGAACCATTATTGGAAACCTAAGCATCACAATTTATCATTTGATGATATGAATCGATCCAAAATTTGTTCTTGAAATGGACACTAAATAAGAAATATGCCCCCTACTTAGAGTAGGGTATAGTCCTCATGGATTGATATAGTTATACCCAGTATTAGATATACTAGTAGAACTATGTATCTTATCATGAATGTATTTAATCCTCATATAGTGCTAGAGAGTCCATTAATTTTAACATTACATGAAAATGACTTAGGCTTGCCATCATGAAAATGGAATGTTGGGCCCAGTCCCAATAAAGGATTTATATACATCCATATGTATCCCACAATAATAGTAATGAAGCCACAAATAGATCTTAAATAGGATCATTGTAAGAATGTTTGGCCTATATGTAGTTATAGGGAATTTCTATATTTATTTCTTTGGATTACACTAGGATTTGGAGATTTGAAAATCACTATGTATCCTATAATGAAATGAATCAATTCACTTTTACTTATTCATTAGAGATGTTGACGGAGACCAAAACCGTCAATAGTGGTCCACTTGGGTGATTCTTATAGGATTTTGTGGTTTTATAACATGAAAGAGACATCAAATATGTAGTATAATGTATTTATGTGAGGAATCATGGTGTTTCTTTTAATGTTTTCAACATATGACCTTACAAAAATTTCATTAACTGATATGTCACATCACGTGAGTAGATCCCTTACTGAAATTCATAATCTCACATGACATATGATCAATGTTAGAACGAAATATTGGAAATGGTTATTCATAACAATTATGAAATTAGAGAATGGGAAAGAAATTTTTTATCATGTAGTGGATTGTCTAATATATTGGAAGTAATTATCCCAACGTACCTAATTATAATGAAAATCAACCATTATATAGTTCAAGAAACCCATGCTGGTTAATGTCATGTGATGAGTACATCACCCATGTAGTATAATTCCTTATGGTAAGCATGTGGGTAAATCTTGGATAGTGAAGAAGAAAAATGTGATTGGTTATAATAATATAGGTTAGGGCATCAATACATATCTTGTTGTGGCATGAATCAAGAAACATGTTGTTCTTGGAAACCCTATAGTTCATTTTCATGTGGAGAGGAGATCATATCACAGATTAATTATATAGGCCATCTGATGTGGTTTGAGATAATATTGATTCTAGTCCCAATAATAGAGGTTTTACAGTCACTACATATCATATAATGGAAGGAATCGATCCATATGTAGTTCTTGGAAATAATGAAATTTATGGTCATGTGGTAAAGACATCAGTCATGCAGTTTAGTGTCTCTAGGTAAGGGAATTGTTCATCCAATTTAAAATAAATGTAATATTTTCCCCAATAACAGTTGTTTTGGAATCACTTCTTATCCTCTGATGTAATGGATAAGTCCAAATGTTTTTCTTGTTTGAAGAGAGACCCTATGTAGATCATAATCTCACACAAATTCATGGGTATTTCATATTTATTTCACATAGATCATTGTCAACTGAGGTGGATATATAGTGAGATGATAATTCCCATTCATTTTGGAGTCGTGTATGGAGGAAAACATGAATATATATTAATTTAATCTGTTAAGAACACATTAACACCTTTCAACATCATTCTGATTGTACAAGAGATGTTGTGTAGTTTAATGTATTTTTTCCAAGACCCATTATATAATATTTAGATTCAAATATTAATGATGATATGCATTGTGTAGTTCAACATATTTATTCTACGATGAGTGACACTGTGAAATTTAACATCATTCTTGTTGGACAGATTTAATGAAGTTCAACATAATTTTATCTAGATGAGGGACCATGTTTAATTGAATATAATTCTACCAGTATGAGATATGTTGTTCAGATTAGTATATTGCTACCATTATGGGATACATGATGGAATATATTAATAGTATTTCATAATAAATGATGCATTTTTTGGGGTGTGACATGCTCTCTTATTATTGTGTCTAATGAGTAAGACATGTTAAGATAGAACATTGGTGTGATAAATGTTGACAACATGTAGGGAGTTGTTTGTTCTAATGGGTTTAACCAAATTTTGTAATTTATATAAATCTCATTCAAGCTAACTATTATTGTGATACATGTTATGTTAGAGTGTTAAAACCATAATAAATATATATATAAATATATATTAAATTAATTAGAAAAATAGAGCCTGATATTATTTTGTTTGATTTGAATGAAAAAAGTTGGATTGATTGGGTTTGAAATAAAGATGGGTGGACAAGCCAGGTTCCAAGATTTTCAGTTCATGTGTTATAGATTGACATGAAACTATTCTTTTTTAGTCTTTGTATTAGAATTTGGCCTGCATAGATCCATGGTCTTGGTATACCTCCTTACTAATATAATTCTACTCTTGGAATGGTCATCCACCAAATTCAATCATAAGGACAGGTGACCCAAAACCATGTTTAATCATTACCAGTATGTTTTGTGTAATGGTCATAAAAAACAATAAATCAATTGATTCAATTAAATAATACTATTGAAATCAAAATAAATAGTCATGCATTTAGAAAATGAAGGATATCTAGAATTGAAATCATGGGTTGCAGTAATTGAAAAAAGAATAAGATAATTGAAAATAACCACTAAGAACACATCTCCCTACAATCACATCACCTGACACTAGAAATACTAATCACTCATGATGATATTGAGCGTCATGGGTACCCGTAGGTTAAAGGTTTGGGAAGATGTCCACAGATCATCACACCATGTGGGAATCTCTTTTTTGTTGTGTTCCATGGATTTTTTTTGGGTTTCAAAGTGCTTTGGAATAGAGGATGGGGGTCTAATTTATAGTAAAATCACATCCAAACCCTCAACCCACATTTCTTGATTTTTCTCTGCATGTCATTTTTGTCTCGATGTGTACTTCTGGTATACGGTGTACACCTTAAATAAGATTTTTCCACCAATGCATTGAATACATGTAATGTTTTTTACCGGGTTAACTTCAATCAGGTTTTGTATTTGTGGTATACATAATTCGATTGAAGTTCACAACGTGTATGCATGTCAAGACGTGTCCAGCGCAGATCTGTTTCACTAGAAATGGTAAAGACATGTACATTTGGTTCAGAATGTGTAGTCGATTTTTCTTCCATTTCCTAGATCTTTGTCATCTCCAAAATATGTTGTCACAACACGAAGGGAGAAAAGAGGTGCAATGGATCTTTCAGAACATATTTCTTAACCATTTTATTATTTTTTTCATAAATGCATCATTTCCTTCGATTAAACATAAAACTAGTAAATGAATTCCAAAAATGGAAGGATTAATCATTAAAATATACAAATTATCACATTAAAACACAATAAAATATATACATTAAATAGATATATCTTTTGTCCCATCCCATTTAGTTTTTATATTTTCAATCATCTTTCCAGGGATCATTGGGGATGGGAGATCCCACCCTAGTTATCCTTGATGAAATGAATAGTGATACACCTTTTTTTATAGAATTTTTTATCAGATTATGATGGACATAATGTTTGTTCAATATACAAAACATATTCTCATAGGTCAACTCACATTCAACTTGTTTATTTTGCAATTTATTATCATTAAGGGGTTTTCTGAAACTGGATAATCAATGTCAATTAAACTAGGTTCTATGTGGTTCATTCACACAAATGACTATAGATATTTTTATGTATTAGTATGTGTGGAAGTATGGTTAGCCCATAATGATTGGATGAGGTTTTTTTCCTAGTTCTTCTATATTTTATTCACTATATCCTGGAGTATAATTATCAATGAGATAATGAAGGCCCTATTATAACTGTTTTGGGATTATTTATATCAATAGAAGTGATTAGACTTAATGATGATCTCTTGGTGGCTAAATGAGACTTAAAAAATTTGATTATATTACTTTTTATAACATTATTGTTGTTTATTTCTTCTTCCTATTTATAAAATAAGTCAATGGGAGTAAATATTCCAGTAAACAGAATAACAATGTCTTCGGGACATCTCCCCACAATTTCCATTCCCTATACAATAAACACCCATGAATATTATGTTGTATTCAATAAGTCTAGGGGCTGATGGAAAATTTTTGATGGATAGGTAATGAATGAAATATCATGGTGAATTACACATAGTCATGTATCATGGTTTTCTAGTAGTAACTAGACCAATTTATTTGTGGGTAGAGGCTAGTCCCAGATAGATGAACACTTAGTGACCCAACATGGAATTTATTTATGATAGTATGAATATGTCATACTTATATTCATCAGATGTGGATTATTTCGATGTATCATTTATAGATTGATTTATACTCATTCCTACTATTCAGTTGGCTAATTCTCACTGACTCTCATTGAATACTTTATGTTCCTGCTCAGAATGTTAAGAGATTCTCATTATGGAGATATCCAACTTTGGGTTCCTTCCATCCAAGAATGGATATGAGTTCATCACACTCTTTGGTGGCACTGAACTAATTTAGTTATTACATGTCACAGATTGTGATGGATTAACAATTCATCAAATTGTGACTCTAAAGATATTGTCCTCCTGATTAGGATCAACGAATACAATGGTTTAATTATCCAATGAATTGGCATGAGAATTATGTGATCACGAAACATGAATCATTATGGCATAAGAAGGGATATATTCCATTATTCCTCTTACATAACTAGTGAGAGGGGTCAATTCATCATTTTGATAGAATATTTTCCATTTACCTTATTTATTACAATCACTATATCCCCTTTAATATTCTAGTATGCTATCTACAATGTGAGGGATAATTATAAACCATGGATAAGGGATCAGTATTTTACCTCATTTTTCTTTCATAATTATGATAGGGATAATGAGTAGGGAATAATTATGTTTTCCAAAGAGGCAAATAATATCACGAATCCCATCCAATTTAATTTTATGTTTCCTTATATTTTTCTTATATGGCATTAGGTGGGGCCAAAAAAATATATATCCTATATCTAGTGAATTTCATGGGTATAGAAAATCAATTCATCTAGAATGTTGATGTATAATAGTGTACTTCCAATTGCTGGATATTCTATGAGGATATCCAGTAAATCCATCCTTTTATTTTAATTATGTGATAAAAATTGAATATTATATTGTTGATAAATTTCCACTCATCGGTCCAAATTCAAAGTTATCGTGTGGGGAAAGGGATTTACTATAGTAGATCAATTCGATAGACCATATAGACTACTTGGAGATACATGATGCCTTATTTTTTCACAGAATAGGTTATTAAGAGTTGTTTCGTCATGAAATTATTGTATCAAGTCTCAATACCTAGAATAATTCTACTATGAATGTAAATATTCAACTATATTCATGCATCATATTTATATGTGAGGTAGGATCCATGTTATAGTTCCATTGTGGACACATATTTAGTGAGTGGATATCCTTCCACAGGTGGCATCAGGACTGATGAGTGAATTAGAAATTGGGTGAGACTCTCTAATCATTCTTGGAAGTAATCATACCATTAATAGGAAACAACATTTGTCATTAGTATTGTATAGGGGTGATATTTTCGATCTAGTTTAGCTAGAAATGTATAATGTGGGTGAGGTTACATTGGATCCACTATTATATTTGAGATTCGGTTGTGTAAAATTTCTACATTTTCACTATTATTTTATCGGATGAACCCATTTCCATTGTGGCATACCACAAATCCAAGGAACTTCCATGATGTCACACAAAAAGTGTATTTTAGCAGATTTGAGATTATATTGTGATGCACATGCTTATAGAAGAATATTTTAAAATCTATGAAGTGATCATATCACTATATTATTTTTACCACCTACTCATTAAAATAACATTCAACTATTTTCCCCCATTAGATCTTATAGATATGATTCCTGACACATTTTTACATTTTTCCAAAATTCCATAATCCATTGTGAATGAAAAAATAGGAAAAGATACCATGGGGTGATACAAAGGTAGTGTATTCCTCATCATTATGGTTCATCTTTCACTAATTGTTCATGGAATACCAAACCATAATGGAATTTCAAATTCCTTGATATTTTATGAGGTAACATTTTTTTATTTAATCTAATATTGTTGATATTTTTCAAATCACGAAACATTGAATATATCTTATGTTATGTAAAATAATAATGATATTATTTATTAATATGCAATACCAAATTGATATTCCACTTCAAAAAATAGAAATATTATATTGAGGTACACACAACACCATGTTATTATTTTTTGATATATAATTTTGAGTTCCTCTGATCACTTATGTGGCATGAAAGACCTAGTTTTACCAATCTATAATACAAGATTAATATTTTTATTTAAATACTAGTATAGTTACTCCTAGAAATTGGAATGAAGGTTTTAATATTTTTTAATTAAATTATGAAAATATTTTTTAATCATTTATATATGAAGAATTATTTACTTGCTAATTATCTATAAATGTAAATAATACAAATTTTAAAATATAATAAATATTTTGCTGGAGAACTATATTCATTCAATCGCATTTTATATAAATTAATAAATTTAAAAAATTGATAATTTATATTTATTGAAATAAAAATATATTATATTGAATCAATTATTTAACATCCTTGTTATATGTTTTATAGATAATGGATACCAACAAAACCAATTTTACCCATAATGATATATAAATCTCTAAAAGGAAATTTTACAAATTTTTTATAGAGTTTATATATTATATATAATTTTTGACACTTATATATATTACATATGAATGAATACTCTTCATTTTTTATAGAGTAATGTGATATTTTTCTTAGGGTTATTTTATTATGTTTTAGTGAAATTATATTTTTATATGACTAGAGAAAGATGTTGAATTATTAAATTAAAACCGCCCATTCATATAAATTATTTAAATGTTTAAATTAAATGCAATAGAATTTTTAATGTTTATATATATATATATATTATTAATAAATTTATAAAATTGAGGTCATTGGTATCAATTTCATTATAATATAAGATAAAAAAGACATTTCAATTTTTTAGAATTTTTACTATAAAACCCATTTCTCTCATTTTGTCTGCGAGATTAATTTTAAATTAATTTATTCCAAATCTCTATATATATTTGGAAAAATGTAGTGAATATTTTGAATCAGTATAATTTATAATTTATACTATTTTGAACATATATTTTGACTAAATATATTTTTTATCAGTAATAAAATTATTTATATTAATTAAGGTAAATCTGTGTTTAAATAGTGGTTAAACGTTAACATAAGGATAAAAATAACCTATAAACATATTAAAACCCATTAATGGTCATATTTTTACCATTAACCATTTTGGATATAAAATTTATGATTATTGGGGGAATATGATACAGGGGATACCTCTCAAAGTAATTGCCCTTTATATATTTTCAAGAAAACAACTCCTTCTCCACAATAAAATGAGAACTCACCTCACTACTTCACTTATTCACATATATCAGTCCCTTTTAATCATTAAATGCCTATAAAAATAATCTATTATATCCACTCATATCATCATATAATCATTAATTTGATAATAATTTTTACTAAGGAATCCCTTTCGCACAAACCAAAAGCACTTACCCAGAAAAGATGTAGCGTCCCTCAAAGAGAATATTTATTTTATCTATTTTTCAACCCCATAAATTATTCTTATATATATATTATATATAATATAATATGTATCCCAAATAAACTAATAATTTTTTTTCTATTTTTATTATATATACCTTCACACACTTCCATCAAATGGGATATTTAGTCATGCTTCGTGTGTAGAGTGGACAACTGCCTCGTGAACTGTTGTATTCCATTATTCCATTACTACATATCAAGGTGTGTAATAATTAAAGAATTAATATTTTCATGTGAAATTTTGGATTTTTATTAATCTATAATTGTTAAATAACACATACATTGATGTTTGCCTTTTTTTGGGATTAGATAACTTTATTTGTGGATGTGTCAATTATCACCTCGTTAAAGAGATGTGATTACTTCACACATTAAGTTGAATGTATGGAAGAATATTTTTGTAAAAATATATGATATATATTACATATTAGTAAAACATGTTCGATAATATATATACATATATTTATGTTACTTTATTTTGTTAAATGAGATTAAAAAACACAAAAATTTTCCATACATGGCATGACCTACCGTCTCCATGAATGATGTATTAAATTTAATATTTATATATTTTATATATTATAATAAAAACATATATTCCCAATATATATGTTATATAAGTCATGTTTTACCTTCTAAATAATGGAAATCATGATCTATGAAAGATAATCAAGAAAAACATGTCCAAACATATACAAAAAACATAGTTGTAATTACCTTAAACCAAACATTAACATGATATTGTTGATAAAATTGTAATACACAATCACAATAAAATAATATATGGTATGATATATATGAATTTGGTTACTTGGTATATGTAAAAATAAATATATTTTGTTTTATGTATTTTAAAAATATAATTCATAATTTCAGGACATTAGGTAAGAGTTTTCTCATCTTACTTTAATTTTTATGTGATATATGTTATATTGGACAATAATTCTTATTCTAGGTTGTATTTACATATATATAAAATTTTCTATCATGATATTACATTATTTAATGATCATTAATTTTTAAATTTTTGATATCCATTCATTTATCTCATGATTCAAAAATTATTCATGTATAACGTATATTTCATGTCTCATGTTTATTTATGTGTGACATATACCGTATTCATCAGTAATTTATTATGTATAATATATAAAATACAAATGATTATATTATATTATATTTACCCATATATTTAAGGTTTTTAAAATTTCCATTATATTTTCATTCTTTTATGGGGTTTTAGGGTTCAATATTGTCAAAATCAGTATGGTAATTATGTCTCAATCTACCTTCATTGAGGCACATGTTATGTAAGAAACTATATAATTTAATGAGGTGTATATGATGAAATTTTAAATTATACATCATGAATATAATTCGTCTAATGATATGTTATGATTTATTGAAATGTATTATTCTATTGTGATTATGAATCAATACTTCCAAAGTGGTAAGGGTTTATTGATACAATCTCATTATGTATCGATATTTTTTATTATTATGCTTCTATTGAGGAAATATTATGATACATATATGAATAATTATCATTCAATTTCTTCTCCTAAATTTATTTTTGGTATATTAAATTAATTTTACCTATTTTTTAATATTTGGTACTTATGATAATTAGGAAAATATTTTTAATAAAATATGATTTTGTATCACTTTTCAGATAGAAATTTGTTTTCGTTAATAAAAATTTTTCCTAAAAAAATTTAAACTATTTTAAAATAATATTTTTATCACATTTTCAAGTAATGATATTTTAAAATTTTATAATTAGTTAAAAAGTTTTTCAAAATATTTCATTTATCCTGTATAATTTTTATTGTATATATACAATAAACATGATTTCATTGATTTCATGAAATATTTAAATTGTTTCAAATGATATATTCAATGAAATAGTTTTACAATGATTTTTTATGTTCTTGAAGTGTCTTAAATGATATTGAAATCATCTTTTATATGTTTGAAAAGGGTTATTTTCAAATTAAATTTATGTTTGACGTTTTTTGCAATGATAATATATTAACCTAACGAACTTTTTTCAATATATATTCAATTTATTTTATATTTAAAATGTAATATGATGGTGTTAGTAATTCTATAATGGAAAAACTATTCAAGGTTATCATTCATATACATTATTTTAATGGTTTTTAAGATGACATGATGTTTATAAAACACTCATCTCTTTAATGGGTTATATGTTTATGAACAATGTTTCTCTTCAATGGTTTATATTGTCATGAAACATATGTATCTTTCAGAGTTTATTAAATGTCTCTTTTCTAAAGGTTATGATATGATGAAATGTTCATGATACCCATTTCATTTCTTGGTTTATGATATAATGTTTTGGAATACCATATCTTTTTATGCTTATTCAAATGAAGAATGATTTTTTATCATGTGGTACCCATATGTATCATTTCAATATATGATGTATGAGACCTATATCACCATATAATGTTTAATGTAAGGATTTATATCTCAAGAGATATAAATGGATTAAAAGTGGGTTGATCATTATTGTAAAAATAAATGTGTCCACAAATGATGGTCTTTTGAATGAACATTGACTACATAGATGGTATCAAGAGTTTATGGGACCAAGTTGACAAAATGTTATTTCTAAAAATTGGAAATAATTGCATTATAAGAATTTTATTTTATTTTCAATGATAAAATAATAAATTTAATTTAAAAAATTTGGTGATAAGAATCACAATATTTTTTATAAGTTTATAATTGCAATGCATAATAAATCATATCATATTGGGAAAATGTTTTAATGAATAACTCTTTCATGAAAATCACATTGTGTATGAAATTAATGGTTTGATCATAATGAGGTAGTGTATTATAGTATAAATGACTCTAACATAAATATAAATAATATTTTTTGATCTTGGATTATCATAAATAGTTAATTATCATATACATTTTGATGAAAGTTTTATGCTTGAAATGGAGAAAATATGTGGTGCAAGTCGTATTGAGGTTTTTTTGGAATAAAGTTGTTATGGAAGGATGAGAAGTTAATATAAATCCCAATGTATGTATAAATAATTTATTATGATACCAAACATTATCAAATTCAGGAGGATTTCATGACAGAAGAAGATGTCTACATGAGAATTAAATATTAAAATCAAATCTTTTGGGTCTCATTACATCAGTGAGAGATCTATAGAAAAAAAAATTGGTTGATTACAGAGATGTTCTTGTTAAGATTTGTAAGATATAAATAATATGTTCATTAGTTATACATAATGGAAACAATAGACAAATAATAAGAGAAATTTTTTGGTGTGAATAATAATTTTAATGTAATGAAGTTGGTGAAGTATACATGGTTGATACTAGTACATCAGATGTGGCATGACATTAATCATTAGAGTCATTATAGAACCAATCGTCAGACATTGTGATGGTTGAAAAAGGCAATTAGTGGTATAAATAGTATCATTATGATGTTTTATGTATTTATTAAATATAAAATAAGTGATGGTTTTGGGTCCAATGAAAAAAATTCAATTACCTATCAAAAAACAATATAGTAAACCATTTTTATTAATATAAATTATTGTTTTTCATAGTAATTACATGATATATATAAAATATATCTTATTTCTCTATAAATTATTTCAAAATTCATTAGAATTGGATAAACATTATTTGAGTAAAGTAGATGCTACATCATCGGGCCCATACCAACACTGATTAAATTAATTGGATGAAAGAATTCATTTGACTCTAGATCAATGGTCAATGGAAATGGATAAAAGGATAAAAACATATATAAATTTCCTATGATTTGGAAAAGAGGGCGTAGAATGCTTCATAAATATGTTGGATACTAAATCATAATTTTATCTTATATGTGTGGAAATAATTTGAATATTAAACTATATTTTTGTAAAATGAAAGGAAAATAATGTACAATAATATAGTACAAGTGTTTACTGTTGATTGATATAAATATATTATAAATAAGAGTTGACACAGTGCATTAGAATGTGATGATTTCTATTTTGTTGGTATGGAGCATTGGAATGGGTAGTGAGTTGTTAGTTGGTTTAGGAAATTCGAATGAGAATATATGTTTTTAACATTTTTAGTTTGGTTATAAGTAACATCATGATTAATATGACGGTTTTCTTGTGTCATCATTATTATGGTAAAATCATGGTGAAATCATATTCTAACTTATTATTTGGTATATTATATGAGGTGATGTGATGTTATGAGAAAGGTTTAGAAGAATCAATTAGAGTTGAGAATAATCGAATATGTCAATGATGAAGCTATTATTTAAGGTAAATTTAAGATTTTGGAAATTTGGTTATGTATTAAAATTCATCAGAATACCTTCTCATCCACTTTCTTCTCCACTATAAAAAGAACAGATTAGATTGTACATTCTAAAAGAAGTATTGTTCTTGGGATAAGGGTAAAAGAATATTGCTACAACTTTCACAAGAGAAGGATTTTATAGTTTGAGAATTACTATGGATGTTTTCTAGATAGAAGGAGATTAAATAAGGAATGTAATTTCTATAGTTTATCATATCATTTTGGGTCATCATATATAGAAATTTTATTAGGGATTTCATACTAAGATAAAAGCAGTTCATAATTGGTTCAAAGGTTTCTTATGAGGATATATGTATGGATTGAGTAATCAGACTAATGAATCAGACATATCATATTGAGTATCAATAGGAATTATAGAAAAAATATTTCATGATCTATTGTATTAATTTGAAGAATTTTTTTTGATGATTATATTTTTAAAATTTGAAAATCAATAATAAAAAAATATTTTAATTCAACTGGTGAATTTTTAATAACATTTTACACCAAATTTATTACATCATTTCAAAATACTTGTAAAACATGTTGTGTTGTATTATTCATAGTGCTACACAAGTGAAATGATGTATACTATTTCATTACCTCCACACAAAATGATTGTTTTATATTGAATTTTTTGCTATTGTATTATTTCTAAAACATACCAAGGATGTAGGTACTTTTTTTGAGTTTTTAATATTTTAAATTCTTTTGTTCCAGTAGATGTGTGGTTGTTTTTTCTCAATAGAGTAACAGACCATTAATATGAGAATAAGTTTTTTCCTAAAATAATGAAACATAAAAGAAATACATATCACTAATTCACCACCTCACTCTCTTAGTGATACATTAATACTAAATGGTAAATCTCAGATGATATAATAGTGAATAATCCCTTTATTTAATCTTTGATGAAGTCTTTGAATGAGAATTGATGATGGAATATCTAGATTTTGTGAATAGTAAGTGAATTCCACACAATAATGATAAGAACTATAATATCTAAATAGATTGAATTTTTTTTATCTTATATATATAGAAAATGATGTTATTCTGGATAAAAAAATTGATTTCCTCCAGTTAATTGAAGTTTTCAACTGAACTATATTGATAATACTAACATCGATAATGATGGAATAGCCAATTTATTATTTACCCTTATAATTTTCTTATAGTGAGTTTATAAGCATAAAAGTTTTTTCCACTGCAAAAGAATCAAGGATATTCTGAATAACATATATAAATTCTTTCCAAAACTAATGAATTTAATGTAAAATTTCTTGATATTTATTTAAAGAGGTATCAATATAGGTTTTTATGAATCTGGTGGGACTTACTTACTAGGATGAATTTATTAGTTAAAAAGTTTATATGTATTTGTGTAATGTTAGATGATTCTACTATTATCAAAATGAATTTTGGAATTCATCCAAAAAACATTGATTCAATATATTATTCATTATAACTTTTAAATCATGAAATATAATCTCTAGATTAATTACATAAAATTTTAATTTCATATGAAATGAGAAGGTAGACTATAATAAATAAATAAAAATTAATCATGAAATTTATTTAAAGTTTTAGAAATACCAAAATATAAAAAAAAATCTTATGGATGTATAAGATAATGATTATGATTCTGATAATGGGGAATGTAAAAATCATGATGAATTATTATCCTTCTTTGAAATAAATATGAAATGATTTATTGGTAATTATAAGATAAAAATTCACATGAATATTTTTTAATGTGTAGTCATTGAAAACATTGTAGTTAAATTCTATTAAATAAAGAAATTAAATGATACTGAAATAGATGATATATGGAAGATAATATCATGAAATAAATTTGGTGATAAATCTAAAACATATAAAATGTAATAAAAATAGAAAATGTGAAGACATTTCTTCTAAAGATGATGTAGAAAAATAAGAAAGTGATGTTGAAAAAAATATAACGATCATCCATAAGAGAATAATTTTATTAAAAAATTAAACAGTGAAGTGTTCAGAAGAAGAAGTTATAAATTATAAAAACAATATTTGATTTTCCTCTGAATTAATAATTTAAAAATTTCTAAGAATGTTTCAAAGACATGAAAAATAAATGAGGTAGTTGAAAAAAGAAACGTTTTTTACAAAAAAAATAAATAATGTTTCCAAAAGATAATTTTATGCAATTGGATGTGACTGATGACTTCAAAAAACATTATTCAGAAAAAAAGTAATTATAATGATCATATGGATGTTAAGGTGAAAGAAAAATTAGAATAGATTTAACTATTCAAACAAATCGTTTAAAAACTGAAAAATGGTTAATAATTTTAGGAGTTCAGTCATTAATGATTTTGAATGCCTGGGAATGGTTAATCCTGGAAAGGATCAAAATATACATTAAATTGTTGTGAACAAAGTTGAAATTAATTCTTAGTTGAAGAATTCTGTGAGAGTTAGGTACGAGACCAAAAATAAAATAGTTGATAAATGTGAAGTTATTAAAAATTATGAGTATACAAAATTTCATTTTAATTATATTCATAATAATACAGAAAATAAAACTAAGATAACAAAATTGGATTCCAATTTATAACCATATTTTTTTTCAAATACGATTCGTCAAAAGAACTGCAAAAAAACATCCAAACTACTCTAAATAGTATGGATATTAAATGTAAAAATATTCATTTTATTGATAGGTTAGGTATTATAGTTTATTCAGATACATGGAATATCATTTTTGGATTAATATAATATACTCCCACTATTCCACAATTTATTGTGGGAGGAATTTTATGAGAATATAATTTAATTAATGAATTTATATTGAGAAAAATATTTTGATGAATACATTGAAGGTTGGTGTAAAATTTTATAATAGGTTACAAATTCTAGAATATATTTTTCAAAGAAATAAACAACATGTCCATCTTACATAAATATGTCTTTATTTTTTAAGATCATAAAATTTTTTATTAACAATTCATATAAGCCATATTTTAATAGACAGAAAGGGAATGAAAAATCTATTTTCAAAGAAACCACTGTAAAATATAAAAAAGGAGAATGACCATAGATATTGTATAACATGTTTTATTCTCATAGGACAAAGTATTCGATATTTTTAATGAATGTGAATGTAATCAATTAAGAATAAGTGACATTTTCTAATGATGAATCTCTCAGAATCAAAGGGTTTAGATCAGAAATCACTCAGTATGAAATGTTCAAATACAAAATAGATTTATTTTTGATGGGATGAAATAATAATGGAAAATGTTTTACCACATTTTGTTTTAGCCAAAACAGATATTTTTAGAAATTATGGGTTTTCTAAGAAAAGTGGTGATGTTTGAAAAATAGTTACAGGATACTAATAGATAAAAATAAACTTGTTCCAAGTAAGTGAGGATACAAACTATTTTCACATATTAATGGAGGAAGAAAATAATATATTTGATTAAAATATAGGAAAAATGTGTTATATAATAATGGTCATGTTATAAAAGAGAGATAGTGACTAGTGTACTATAGATATGTCATGAAAAATATATTGGTCATGGGTGATTTCTAAAAAGGGAATGATATCAATATTTATACATAAGAATGTTAACATTTTTTCACTATGAAAACTAAAACATATTCATTCTGATATTTGTTTTAAAATGATAAAATATAAAAATTATATAGATAAATACATTATAAATTTTATTTATGACCCTATTCACATTAATTGTTTGTCATATATGAATACTATATTAGATGATGTTACATTTTTTAAATGATTTAAGAGGAATGATGAGAAGGATTTTTATTATCATGTGAAGATGTTGAGAACTGAAAATGGTGTTGAATATAAAAATTATGATTTCTAATGTTATCTTAAGAACCATGTAATTATGAGTCTATTCAGAACATGAAAGACTCCATAACAATAGTTTCTTTGTAACTCCCCGAAATTCTATAGTATAAACCTTGATTTCGATATCCAACATGAAAGGTGACACTAAACCCATAAAGGGATTATAATATCTAGATGTTTTGTAATATATATACTATTTAAAATAAAATCATTATATATTTCAATGCATGCACGGATGTTTTAGTCTGAGTTACATTAAAGAGACACCTTCAACGATAGCTTGTGATATGCAAAAGAGTGAACTTCCTCCACATCGTGTGTTATACCAAGATCGTTTTTCACTAAGTAATTTTTATTATTTTTACATAATATAAACAGCTAAAAAATAACCATTATATTAGTACTTATGCATAGTACTAACTAGATTATGATAATTTATGGTTTATATAAATATAAAATTAATACTTTGTATACTAATTAGTGATAAATAAAAATAAGAACCTATTAGATATAAAAATAAATATTATTATATTTATGAATCCAAATGGAATTTTCATTAATAAAAATAATTAATTATACTTATATTTATATATATATTTGTGTTATATATTCAATAAAATATTTTTTCATATTATCAGTTAGTTTAGATCTCCATATGATTATAACAAACCATATTTGACACATTAAAACCTTTATTATTATAATGTTAACCTTACCTCCATTAAATGGAGAAACAATTTTATATATGAATTTTGACAATTTATTTGATTTAATAATTCAAAATAATATTCTACATGCAATTATAAACTTAAAAACTCTAATAGGGTAATTCCTTTTGATATTTTTTGAAAACATATCATTTTTAATGAATAGTTAAAAATACAAAATTTTTATTTCAAAACAAGTTTTTATTCTATTTTATTTATAATGATAAATTATATTATATATTTGTTTTAATGTCTAATTAGATCATTGTTTAATCAATTAACATAATTTAGGATATTTTGATCATTTTAATTTTGAAATTTAATGTAAATTATTACCAAAATTTTGGATATTTTTTCTACACCCTCATTGTCATCTCGCATACATGACGAATTTTAGATTTATTTTTCAAAAAAAATTATTTTAATTTGAACAAATGTATTCGATATTTTAAATCAAAATAATGTATAATGTATAATATGGGAAAAAAATTTTGGGAAAAAAATATTTGTGAATGTGATTAAAAATATTTACAATTATTACTAAAATATTAAACTTATTTAATGACAAAAAATTATCATAAGGGACCAATTGACCTATCCATATGTCCAACTCCTATTTTATGGTAATATATCATAAATAAACCTCCCAAATGTTAATTTTTTGTTTTTTTATGATAATTGTTTTTGTATGATCATGAGTACAACTACCTTGTTTCCAAAAAGTCCAAGTTATTACTTTTCATTCAATATACAAGCCCACCAAATATCCCACTTCTTCACAAAACTAAAATCGCATAGCTTCCACCAATATAATCCCAATTAGTCTCCAAAAATTAATTACCTAGACATAAAAGCCTCCCATTGGGAATAAATACTTCAGAGGAATCCTTTTGGTATAAACCAAAAGAAGATACTCGATTAAGAGCTAATATCTTCTCTTAAACTTGATCGATTCATTTACAATTTCCAGCCCCTAAAATATTGTTTTTTATTTACTTTATATAAATAAATGTATAATAAATATTCTATTAATTATTAATTCTATTATTTTTAACTCCTATTTCACACACCTTCATCTAATGGGTAATAAACATGTTGTTTCTCTTTAGGGAAAACCATTGCCTCACAAAATGTGGATTGTTCAATTCTTTTTTACTACCTCTCATGGTGTCCATTATGATAGAAAATATACTATCTAATGTTATATATGATATTTATTTTGACATTATACATATTTAATCCATTTATAAAACAAAAATTCAATAAATTTTATTTTCTATTAATAAAATTTCATCGTTTCCGGAATTGTTGACTATAACACCATCAAAGTGATCTGATTCATTCACATGATATATGGAATGTGTAAATGATGATTGAAATTATAAATATGAGGAATAAATGAAATCTATATGATATAAATGAAATTAGTTCCATTCTGGAAGTATATATATCTTTTTTTTGTTAACCATTCGCAGACATAAAAAGTGATAACGTTATTCGTGGACGTGTAGACTACTACCTGCTCGACATGATGTGAGTCCTTTTTCATCACACAATGTTTATATATAATTATGTATGAATAGATAATATATTATTTATTATATTATCATAAATCTTGATATATATGGTGTTATATATCATCATTTCTATTATAATAATTGAAAATGGGAATGTTATTCATGCTTACATATGACCTACCATATCGATGATTATAATATTGATTAATTATTAATAACCATAATTGATGATTGATTTTAAAAGAATAATTGAAGAATAAAAATAATAATTATGTCATTTTTATTATTCAATTGATTTTATATATTTAATCCTTTTACCTTTTTTGAGCTATCGATGGTGTTTTGACATATAATACAAATTTGGTGAAAAGAACTCGATGTAAACATAAATGACTATGAAGTTGTACACAACATAGTAAATAGTTAAATAAAAGTAATTATAGGCCTTAAATGTGTTGTATTTAATGTATAAAATTATCATATGATAATTATACATTTAATTAAATGATTTTCACTTGAAATAACAGTCAAGTTAAGCATTTCATCTCAATTGACATTCTATTGAGACATGTAAGTTATTATGTACCAAATCACTCTTATATGGTGTATATAATTCCATTAAAATTTGATACCTTTAAATCCACTATTTTAATAATATTTTAAGTTATAGTAAATTCACATGTAATTTATATTAAAATGGATCAAATCGGAATTGGACACATTGTAATGTTTAAAATTATTTATCATCAAGAATGTTTTAAATTCAACAACCATTGTTCTTACATATACTCTTTTGAGGTGTTATTGATGAGTACATATTATTTATTCCATATGTATATTTTATAAAGAACATTTATTATTCAATTTGAGGAACGTATTAAATAGGTATGAAATGGGAGGGGCCTGTTATAACCCCTCGATGAATATCTAGTCTCACGGGAGGAGTCATTTGGCTAGCCTCCTCTGATGGGTTTTTACCCTACATTTTATAAACCATATTATGAATGGTTTGGATGAAAAAGGTACCATGTACATAGGAATTATGGGGTAAAATACAAAAACATTTCCCTCATATATATTTAGTTATTATCTATCCTTGATATTTCACATTGATATATCTATTTAGGAATTTCTTTTTAATGTTTCAGTTATTATGTATCCATGTGGTTTGGTGTTGGCACATAATTATATGTATTTTATTTTCAAGATACAGATATTATACATTCATGTGATTTTTCAACGATATATTTATGGATACATTTAATAATGTTATTTATATGGTGTGTTTTTCTGTTACTTATATTTCCAAATTTATATTTTTTTATTTTTTCATTTGAATGTCATCTGTTTCCAGTTATTACATTTCCATATTTCCATATTTTTTTATTTTAATGTCATGTCTTTTATCTTTTTTATACGATCTTAATGGGAATTTGAGCTTACCCATATTATGTTTCATTCCACAGGTATCCATGAATTTTACTAAAAATGATATTTTGGATTAACAAAATAGATTATAGTTAACCTAAATGTTATTTATTTATATTTTAGAATGAAGAAAAAAATTTCTTTTAAGTCATTTATACATTTATAATAAAACACTTATTTGTGTATCCAGTTTACCTAGACAACTAAACCAATTTTTCCTTCGAGGCTTGATTCATTGAAATCATGCCAATGTAATTGATAGAATACAACAGTTTAATGATTCAAATACTGGGTCACAGTAGTTGGTATCATAGAAAATTTAGTAGCAATCATAGGAAATATATTTAGGAAATCATATATTAGAGAACATTTCTATTAGAATTTATTGATAATTATGGATGGAAGCACTCTAATTTTGGTAATTTATAGATAATGTGGGTAATTATATAAATACATCCATCTATGGGTAATACTTGTGAAAATGATTCCTGAACAGATGTACATCAGTGTAATAGCATAAGAAATGTTTTCAGGCCTCACTCGGTATAACCTGGTAGACAACAATTTTCATTACTACACACCTAGATTGACCCTCCATAGGGATATGCTTAGGATAATCCTCTATTTTTTAAAAAATATTCGTAAAGAATTATTTGAATATTTAATGAAAATAAATATACTAGGTTGAACTTATGTTGTTTTAGATGTAAAATAAGATTTCATGATATATATAAATCCAATAAATGATATTATGGATATAGTGTAGTGCACAAAAAGACATTTTTAGAAATATTTTGATGAAGTATTAATGTATTGAAGTCATATTGAAATCAGTAGTTAAAGGATATTTAGTGATTATCATAATTTACATTATTTCGATACTATTTATATATATGCTAAATTAATATGGTTTTAGAAAAGTACAACATGTTAGTCGGGTGACATGAAATCAAGTCCAACAAGGATGCATGACATGGACATATGATTGAAGGTTGATAATGGTTTCACACCAACCACTGACCTACCATATTTCTTTGTTAAATTTTCAATGTTTTAGTTAAAAAATATGATTGATATATGATAATGATGAACCAATAATAAAAAATTTTATGATTTGAGATTAATATATTAATTATATTGGTTTTTTAATATATTTATATACAAACAGCAAGACTAGTCACTCTTTTGTAAGAATTGCGATATTTTAAAATTGTCATTTAGTGTATCAGGCATAAAAATAATCATTTTTAGTAATAAAATTTTAATAATAAGTTAATTAATTAGAATTTTTTTAGGAAAAATGTTAAGTTATCATTTTTCATATAAGACTCAATACTATCATGTATTAATATTTCCTTTTATTCTTAGACAGTAAAAGAATTCCCCATCTTTCGGGAAATGACATAGATGTTATATGTTTTCTTAATACTTAAATTTTTGTTGATTAGGTGGTCTTCTAAATCCTTAATGACATATTCATTTGAGGCCCTCAAAATTCCATTTATTATTTAATTTTTTGTAATTTATCTCCTTGTTTAGTCCCTATAAATATTTATCATTTTCTTATAAATATTTATATATACTTTAAACTAATGTTCTTTTAGTATATTACTTAGTTACATGGTAGTCCATCTTACCATTATACATCACATTCTATCATTTCTAGAAGATGGTTTAGGAATCATTCTCATGATTTTGGACTTCAAAAATAGAAACATCAATCAGTATATCAAAAATATTCTGTTTAAATTGAATGTTTAAAATTTAATTAAGGTATGGATAATATAACACCCCAAAATTCGTATGTAAAAACCTTGCATTTGATCACATTCAAGATATGTGATACCATGCGAGTAAGGGAAAATAATATTCAGATACTTTATAATAGACTTATGATTTAAAATATATATTTTATATATTAAAAATAATCCAACAAAAAGTTAGTGTGTGTTATATGCAAAAGAGCCCTTCCTCGACATCTTGAGTTATACAGAACACTTAGATTAACCAAATAACAATGTATTGTTATTATAAATATTATGTGGAATACATTATTGTTATGTTAGTAGTTATTAATTGTAGAGACCCAAAGATTGACGTACATGTACATGACATTACCTTTTCATAATACTTAATACATACCAAAAATAGACACTAAAGGACCATAATAGTTTAGTGTCTTTGGAAACTCAGAATTTAATCTTCTAATCATGGTGAAAGATCTTCAACTTCTCCCAAAAAGATCTTCCTCTTTTGTTTTCTTAACTAAAACCTTTCTTTATATCCTGGGGAAATGGAAACCTAAAAAAGGGTGAGCTCAAATTCTCAGTAAGGGTAAGCATAGAGAACATAAAATAGTCCATAAACACTTGAATGCAAAAACTTGAACATAAAATCTAAACATCAAAATCATGAGCAATGACATAAATTATGGAAGTACACAAAGAAAGGATCATAAAGGAACATTAGTCATGATAAAATAGCATGGTAATAAAACATTTAATTGATTCATCCATTAATTACATGTTATGATTTCCATATTATCCATGACATTGCTGCCATGACCATCTTAGTGGAAAAAGTCCCATTCTGAATCGAGTTCACTCCTCGTTCCAGTCCTGTAATAATGAACCAGATTAACCTGCCATTCCAACCATGTCTATCTCATGATATATAAATCTTTACCCAATGCATTGGAAGAAGATATAGGTCCCAACCATCTCATAATGAAATCATTCTTACTTGTTCCACAACATAAACATAAATCATTCATCATAACCCAAAGAATAAAAATGGGTTTCATAAACATCATCCCATCATAACATAATCCGTATAAAACAAATGGTTATAATTTAATCATAATAAAAGTGAAACCATGTAGATAATAGAGACATTATACTTGAAACATACACATATGAAATAATTTCATCGTAGATGGAAAATGGTTTTGATAAATCTCTTGAAATGATTTCTTGAGAAAAATATCCTTTTTTCTTGAAAATTATTTTATTTTAACAAAATGCCTTGAAATTTTAATAGAAAGTGATTTTGTTGAAAATAGTCACGAAATCTTATGGAGGAAGCTTCATGAAAATATGGCTTTATAAAACCGCAAATATCATTTCATGCCGTATAAGTTAAAAAAACATTCTTCTCGTACTTTTGCCGAAAAAGCCAAAAAAGAACCTCGTAACATAAACAAATGAAAGATTCCTTACATACCATGTAGTAAAATTTAAAAATGGGTAAATAGGTCTTTAAACACACATGAAACCATTTTTAGAAAATAGGAACATGGGCTATAAATATAACCCCAGAGAATATGTACGAATAAAAAATATCGGATAAAAACGAGATTGGAAAAGTTATCCCATACCTTATGTCTGATATGCTTCGTATGTATCCGAACATACTGTATAATGATTTAAATAATTTCATTTACTTATTATAGAATCATATTCATTGTTATTATATCATAAATTGTTCACTTATGACTTTATATTACCCATTATTTTTTAAATTTCATGTTAAAGCAGTGTTTTGGGTAAAGTCGTTTTATTTATCGTACGTGTTTGGACTTGTTGTTCTTGATATTATTATTTATATCATGATTTATTTACTTAAATAATTTAAAACATGATTTATATATCATATATATTCAATATATATATATATATATAATAGATAGATAATGAAATGAAACACACCGTTCATGGAGACGGTAGGTTGTACGTATGCATGAACGATGTTTTCCTTTCCTTATTGACTTGAATGGAAGTAAGTAGATGACATATATATATTTATATACATAAATCCAGTAGCATCATTATGTCATATATTTCATTATTATTCCTTATATACACTTTATAATCATTCTTGAATGGTTACCATGGAGAATGAGTCTCATCGCGTCGTGGAGACGGTAGTCGGTACGTACGCACGAGCGATGATATCATTTCCATGATCATTGAATTGTATTGAAGTGTTTTTAAGAATCAATATATCTTTACAATAATCATATATAGTTATTTTTTAACTTCACATCCAAGTAAGTTGGTGGTCGAAAAAAGATTGCACCACAGCATGGAGATAGTATTTCGTACGTACGCACGCGCGATGATTTCGTTTTCCGTAGGATGGATAGAATGTGAAATATGGTTTTTTTCATATTTATAATGACATATCAGTATATTAGTGATACTTACGTTATTACTTTATGAAGAAACAACTAAATAATAAGAATTAGAAGAAGAAATAAACATGAGAGAATCGGAAGAAGAGATTACCTCTTCTTCGACGCACCTCCTTTAAGACTTCCCTTAAGGAAGTAGAGTTGGAATATTGAGAATCGAAAAACCTCCAAATATTTTCTAGGGAAGTGGAGAAGGTAAATGGGCAGGGGTTGGCCAAGCTTCAAGGCTCAATAGTTTGTGATGTGAAGTGGGAATGGTCTACCTTTTTATTAGGGGGAGAGGGGCACCTTTGGAAATCATAAAAATATTAATTTATAATATATCTAACCCCACATAAAAATCTCAAAAAATGACTCATATTAGAATATTAGATGAACAAGGGTTGTAATATCATCAACCAATAATATTTAGACATTTTGGGAATTTATTTTAAACATTATCAACTAGATTTATCCTTATTTAATCTATTACATTTTATTTGTGGTAATGAAATTATAAATTTTAAATGGTTATAAATAATCACTTATGTGATGTTAATTTTACATAATTGGATAATTTATGACATTTTATAATATATACATTTCAATTTACAATTTTTAAATATTTCTGTGATTTTTAAACAATTTAATAATATGTTATTTTTATAAAATAACAATAGTGTCAATTTTGACACTATTCATTTATTTGAATTTAAATAAAATCCAAACAGAGGATATATTGGATATAAATTATTTTATAGGTTCCTAAAATTTCATAGTAATCTAGAAAATTTGTGGATTACATTAAATATCTCATATAATATTTATTTTACTATTTGTAAAACCATTTATTTGACATTTCTCTTAATAAAAGAATTACTACATCATCTTTGAATAATTATTAAATATACTTATTTGTTGCATGAAAATTAAAAATAAAATACTAGGATGAAGATACATTTTATATAATTCATGAGAATACATTTAGTAGGATTTATCTTCTAAAAAAATAAATTTTAAAATTTTATATTTATTAAATTATGAATGTGACAACTTTGATACCTTATAAAATAAAATAATATACGTGTCATAATAACTTCTATAAGACTCCAAATGGTCATGTATTAGGTCATTGGATTCTTAGGGTGTATATATACAATACCAAATTGTTATGGTCAGGTTTTCAGTCCTTTGATATGTATTACTATTTCAATTAAAACAATATAATTTATTTTTTAGTAAATAAATAATTTATGCATCAATAATGTATAAGCTAATAAGGTAATTAAATAACTCTTAAAAAATACAAATAAATTACCATGATAAAGAAAAACATTTTAGATTTCAAATGAGTATTTATAACCTAATTTATATTCTATATAACCTTATATTAAAAATACTATAATTTTTAATGTTTGAGTGAGACATATTTCACTTTCAGTTAAATAAACTAAACTAAAGGTCTTAATCTCCTCCATGTGGGTTATAATGGATTCCATTTCGACCCAAATATGACTCAGGACAAAATATAATTTTCCAATTGTATTATGAAAAGTGTTAGGGTAATTTTGTAATGTTATATTTAACTTTAATTACCCGATTTACCTTTTACTATGGTAAATAAAATTTACCACAATTACTATTCATAATGTCAAAAAATAAAAAGTAATAGATTAATAAAATTTGGTCCCACTGATTCAAAATATAGAATCCATTTTTCCAAATTCAATACTCATAAGGTATAGAAATTAAATTAAAATTAATCTCATTGTCGAAAGAAAACGGGTTTGTGTTTAAAGCATTGCAAAAGATTGAATTGATTTTACCTACGAATTCAATGTCAAATCAATGCTAATGACATACATTATATTAAATGGTAAAAATATATTCTATTTATACTTTAAAACCATTCAATACCATAATTCGACCACATAAATTATTACGATGAAAAAAGTTGTTTTTAATTAAAATATAGCGTGTTTTTACTATTCATTAAAATATGAAAGTTATCAGAATAATATGAAAAATTTATCCAAGGTAAAATTTTATATCCTGATTCCAAAGAATAATTTTATTTTATAAAATTTTACTTATAAACATGTCAAAAAAATATTTAATGTCGGTGCGCTGTCAAAAGGTGGCAAAACTGCATTTTTTGAAAAATACTTATTTTACCCGAAAAAATTATTTTGTTCTCATACGATGTTCTAGAAAATATGTATGATGAATAAGAGTGTTATAAAATTCAACATGTAGTTAATAATATTCATAAAATCTAGTCCATAATAATATTATAACAATATATCGTTGATTAGTGAAACACGGTATTGCGTACTACACATGCTATCGATCAAGGTCGTGATTGCGTGTAATGTAAGCCAAGTTAGGGTTTTATACTAGAAAGATTATTTAATAGAAACCTACATCATAAAAAATAATACAAAAAATTTTCTTTAAAAACTAAATTATGTAATGTAACAGTTACACAAATTAACTAATCACATGGTTTCCACGTAGGAGAACATAAGTGAAAATATGGGTATAGAAGAGAAATCTAACCGTCATGTTCTGATGGAGAGTGGTAGAGAAAATGGCTATGAAAAATCCAACAAACACAAAGCCATAAATTTGTGATGATCTAGGGTACTATATGAATCATCATATATAAGGCCACTAGGACAACATTTTTGGTTTTCAAGATCATTTCTCTAAAGATTATGAATTTGAATTGGAAAAAAATACTTACTTTATTTTGGTAAAATCTCACTGTTGTTCATGCCTTGAACAATTTACACTTCATCTCTTTAAAAAATGAAGTTGATTTTGTCTTTCATGAAGTTTTATCAGATCATGCGATAGAATTATAGGTCATTCCATCTATCTCAAACATAAGTTACCAAAAGTTATATACATAAGTCCATCTATAGATAGATTAATATGATATGGTTCTAAAATGGACTTATACTTCATCTATCATCCTGTATAATAAAATAAAACTAGTTTTTACTAACCAGGGACTTCCTGTAGGCCAGTGGTAGGAAATAAAGTCCTGTCGTACTTCAGTTGTGGGTTCGATTCCCACAGCCTTGTCTGACATGACGGGTTGTCGCCCATCCTGCAGGTTTTCCTTTTTCTAAAACTACATTATTATAAAATTCTATAAATAATATCAGAAAAAGTTCTAGCCTTAAACAATATTGACTTATATCCAACATAATTTATTCCTATCTTTAGGCTTATCCAAAATAATTCTGTCCAATCTCATATTATAAAGAAAACAATTACTAGAAAGGTCACATAACAAGAATGTGAATACCATTATTTATCATACGACATTTCTTGTTGGTCACATTCCAAATATGTGAATTCCTTAATCATGTATTCTCTTGAAAAATGAATACAAATTCATCCTTAGTGAAAACATGAATGCAGTTAAAAGTAAACAATTTCCACATACCAGAATCCTGAAAATTCTATGTACTCAAACCATGATATCACTTAGTCCTTATATCAATCATGAGCTCATGAGTACTATCAAACAATTTATTTTCTCTTTATCCCTTCATTATGCGCATATCATCGTTTTTCCAAAAATATCTGAATAACCATTCATGGTTACCAGTATCATTCAACATATACTTTCAAATACTTTAGTAAAAAACAATAGTGTAACAATCCTTAGATGTTTCTTTATTCCATAGTATCAATAAATTACCTATACAACTTAACTCTTGATAAACATACAACCATTCCACTACCTTCATAAACCATTGACCAAGCATCAACACTTCTTTCATCTCATATATCATCAGTAGTCTCCTAATCATCATCCACATAAATACTACTCATATGACTATGCTGATTCTCTTCATGAGATTTTCCATTAGGGAATTGGTTTTCATAATGCCCATACATTCCACATTTAAAACATCTAATCATTGTTGATGTCGTAGTAATACCATTATACTTATCCATGGTGTTAACTGAACCTTTTCCATTGCACTTACTGGATTTGTGTCCTTCTTTTCTGCATGCAAAGCATCTTCCATTTCCTTTGTAACATTCTCATTGATGCCTCTTCCCACATGATTTACATGAGGGAAATTGAACTATTTTTCCTCTATGATCATCATGAAACACCATCTTTTTCTTATTAGTTGAGTCAGGAAACTTACCAAAGTTGATATTATTGATCATATTATGAGATTTATCATTAGGGATATTAATGATATGTGGAACTCCAGATCCAATTTCTATTGGTTTCTCCTAAATAATATCATTCCATTGTCCATCATATCCTCCATTATCGTGAATCTTCTCGTTCCAAGCCATTTTCTAATACCCAAAAAGAATAGTGTTAGAAACCAAAATCAAAATCAATGGGGTTTAACTTCAATATCATACATTTTAGGTTAAATTCTATGATTGTTACCATAAATCTAGGACTACAACCTATACTTGTACTTAACATTAGGTAAATCCCTAGACATACCTTAAAAATATCTCTAGGGATCTCACTAAAGTTCTCGCATCCTAGTTTCCAATGGTTGACTAAAGGATATCTCTGATACCAACTGTAGAGACCCAAAGATTGACGTACATGGACATTAAATTTCTTTTGCAGAATACTTAATACATAACAAAACCAGACACCAAAGGACCATAATAGTTTAGTGTCATTGGAAACTCAGAATTTAATCTTCTAATTGTGGTGAAAGATCTTTAACTTCTCCCAAAAAGATCTTTCCCTTTTATTTTCTTACCTAAAACCTTTATTTATATCCTGAGGAAATGAAAACATAAAAAGGGTGAGATAAAATTCTCAGTAAAAGTAAGCATAGAGAACATAAAACAATCCTTAAACACTTGAATGCAAAAACATGAACATAAAATCTAAACATCAAAATCATGGGCAACGACATAAATCTTGGAAGTACACAATGAATAGATCATAAAGGAACATTAGTCATGATATACTAGCATGGTAATAAAACATGTAATTGTGGAATAAATTAAGCACATTTATGATTTCAATAGTAGCCAAGGCATTGCTGCCAAGACCATCTTATTGGACAAAGTCCCATTCTGAATCGAGTTCAGTCCTTGTTCCAGTCCTGTAATACTAAACTGGATTAACTTGCTGTTCCAACCATGTCTATCTCATGATACATAAATCATTATCCAATTAATTGGTGGTATATATAAGTCCCACCAATCTCATAATGAAATCATTCTTTCTTGTGTCACAACATAAACATAAATCATTCATCATAACCCAAAGAATAAAAATGGATTTCATAAACATTATCCCATCATAACATAATCCATATAAAAAAAATGGATATCATATAATCATTTGAAATGTGAAACCATGTAAATCATAGAGACATTATACTTGAAACATACACATATGAAATAATGTCATCTTAGATGGAAAATGGTTTTGATAAAGAACTTGAAAAGAATTCTTGAGGAAAATATTCTTTCTTCTTGAAAACCATTTTCTTTTCACAAAATGCCATGAAATTTTAAAAGAAAGATATTTTGTTTAAAATTTTAATGAAATATTTTGTAGGAATCTTCATGAAAAATAGGCTTTATAAAACCACAAAAATCCTTTCATGTCGTATAAGTTAATAAAAATTCTTCTCGTACTTTTTCCGAAAAAGTCAAAAAAGTACCTCGTAAAATAAAAAAAAACGAAAGATTCCTTACATACCATGTAGTAAAAGTCAAAAATGGGTAAAAATGACTTTAAACATACATGAAACCATTTTTAGTAAATAGGATCATGGATGATAAATATAACCCCAGAGAATACGTACGAATAAACAATTTCGGATAAAAACGAGATTGGAAAAGTTATCCCTTACCTTATGTCTGAAATGCTTCGTATGTATCCGAAACTCCGATATAATGATTTAAATAATTTCATTTACTTAATAAAGAATCATATTCATTGTTATTATATAATAAATGGTTCACTTACGACTTTATATTACCCATTCTTTTGTAAATTCCATGTTAAAGCGGTGTTTTGGTTAAAATTGTTTTATTTATCGTATCTGTTTGGACTTGTTGTTCTTGATATTATTATTACTTATATCATTATTTACTTACTTCAAGAATGTAAAACATGATTTATATATCATATATATTCAGTATATATATATATATATGATAAATAATGAAATGAAACACACAGTTCATGAAGATGGTAGGCTGTACGTACGCATGAACGATGTTTACCTTTCTTTATTGACTTGAATGGAAGTAAGTAGATGACATATATATATATACATAAATCCCGGAGATTAATTATGTCATATATTTCATTATTATTCATTATATATACTTTATAATCATTCTTGAATGGTTAACATGGAGAATGAATTGTATCGCGTCATGGAGACGGTAGTCCGTACGTACGCACGAGCGATGATATCATTCCCATGATAATGGAATTGTATTGAAGTGTATTTAAGAATAAATATCACATTACAATAGTCATATATAGTAATTTATTTACATCATTATACACATCCAAGTATGTTGGTTGTCAAAAACAGATTACACCACGACATGGAGACGGTATTCTGTACGTACGCACGCGTGGTGATGTCATTTTCCATAGGATGGATAGAAGGTGAAATAGGGGTATATCATATTTATAATAACATATCAGTATATGAGTGATACTTATGTTATTTCATTATGACGAAACAAATAAATAAGAATAATTAGAAGAAGAAAGATTCATGAGAGAATTAGAAGAAGAGATTATCTCTTCTTCGACACACCTCTTTTAAGCCATCCATTAAGGAAGAAGAGTTGGTAATTTGAGAATACCAAAACCTCCAGAATTTATCTAGAGTAGTGGAGAAGATAAATGGTCAGGGTTTTTCCGGGCTTCAAGGCTCAATAGTGTGTAAAGAGAAGTGGGAAGTGGTTCCCTTTTTAAAAGGGGGGAGAGGGGCACCATTGGAAATCATAAAAATATTAATTTATAATAAATCTATCCCCACATAAAAATCTCAAAAAATGACTCATATTAGAATATTAGATTATATAGGGTTGTAATCGCATCAAAAAATAAAATTTAGACATGTAGGGAATTTATTTTAAACATTATCAAGTAGATTACCCTTATTTAATCTATTAAATTTTATTTTTAGTAATGAAATTATAAATTATAAATGGTTATAAATAATCACTTATGTGTTGTTAATTTTCCATAATTGGATAATTTATGACCTTTTCGAATATAAACATTTCAATTTTTAATTTTTAAATATTTTTGAGATTTTTACGCAATTTAATAATATGTTATTTTTATAAAATAATAACAGTGTCAATTTTGACACTATTTATTTATTTGACTTTATATAAAATCCACAAAGAGTATATATTCGAACTGAATTATTTAATAGGTTCCTAAAATGTCATAGTAATCTAAAAAATTTTTGGAGCACATTAAATAGCTCCTAGAATATTTATTTTACTATTTGTAAAACCATTTATTTGATTTTTCTCTTAATAAAAGAATTACTACAAAATCATTGTATAATTATTAAATATACTTATTTGTGGCATAAAAATGAAAAACTACATACTAGGATGAAGATAAATCTTATATATTTCATATGAATACATTTAATCGGATTTATCTTCTAATACACCCAAATTTTAAAATGTTATATTTATTAAATTATGAAGGTGAAAACATCGATATCTTATAAAATAAAATAATATAAGTGCCATAATAACTTCTAGAAGACTCCATACGGTCATTTATTAGGTCATTGGATGCTTATGGTGTATATATACACTACCAATAAGTTTTGTTCAGGTTTGTGAGTCCTTTAATATGTATTACTATTTCAATTAATACAATATTATTTATTTTTTTACTAAATAAATAATTTCTGCATCATTGATGTATAAGCTAATAAGGTAATTAAATAACTATTAAAATTTACAAATAAATTACCATGATAAAAAAACATTTTAGATTTAAAATTATTATTTATAACCGAATTTATATTCTGTATAACCTTATATTAAAAATACATTAATTATTAAAGTTTGAGTGAGACATATTTCACTTTCCTTTAAATAATATAAGCTAAAGGTCTTAATAACCTCAAAGTGGGTTCTAATGGATTCCATTTCGACCCTAATATGACTTATGACAGAATATAATTATCAAATTGTATTAAGACAGGTGTTAGGGTGATTTTTTAATATTATATTTACCCTTAATTACTTGATTTATCTTTTACTATGGTAAATAAAATTTACCGTAGTTACTATTCATAATGATCAAAAATAAAAAGTAGTCTATTAATAAAATTTGGAACCACTGATTCCAAATATGGAATACATTTTTCCAAATTCAATAAACATAAGTTGCAGAAATTAAATTAAAATTAATTTCGTTGTCGAAAGGAAACAGGTTTCTGTTTAAAACATTGCAAAATATTGAATTGATTTAACCTACGAATTCAATTTAAATATAATGATAATGAAATACATTATATTAAATGGTAAAAATTTATTCGATTTATACTTTAAAACCATTCAATATTATAATTTTACCACATAAATTATTACGATGAAAAAAGTTTTTTTTAATTAAAATATTGTGTGTTTTTACTATTCATTAAAATATGAAAGTTATCAGAATAATATGAAAACATTATCTAAGGTAAAATTTTATATCATGATTCCAAATAATATTTTTATTTTGTAAAATTTAACTGATAAACATGTCAAAACTATATTTAATGTGGGTGCACCATCAAAAGGCGGCAAAAATGCATTTTTTTAAAAATACTTATTTTACCCGAAAAAATTATTTTGTTCTCATAACAAGTTATAGAAAATATGTAAGATGAATAATAATGTTATAAAATTTAAAATTTAGTTAATACTATTAATAACGGCTAGTCCATAATAATATTATAATAATATATCGTTGTTTAGTGAAACTCGGTATTGTGTACTACACACGCTATCGAGGAAAGTCGCGATTGCGTGTAATGTAAGCAAAGTTAGGATTGCGTGTAGTGAAGGACTCATTTTTTGTTTCATATAACAGAATCCAAACATATTTCATTTATACATTGAATATGTATATATATATATACACTCAATGTTGTGTATAACATAATCAAAACATATTTCATTTATACATTAAACAAATTCTATACTAAATGTTGCGGAAAATAATTTCCACAAAACGAACTTTAAATTGTGTGTAACACGAGCCAAGAATAGTGTTGCATATACTGAATGCAAATACAGTGTTGCGTATAGCGCAAGATAATCTTGGTGTAGCGTACAACAAAAGACAACAAATAAATTAAAAAGAATAATTCACATAAAATCGCGGGTTGTTACATTAATAGTAGGAACTAACATATAAAAATTTATGGTTTATGTAAATATAAAATTAATACATTGGTTAATAATTAATGAGGAACAAAAATAAGATCCAATGAGATATAAAAAATATTATTATATTTATGATTCCAAAAGAGTTTTGTCATAATAGAACTAAAAAAATATAATTAATTACTAAAATATATATGCTATATATTAAATCATTTTTTTTGGAAATTTATCCACTGGGATTGAAATGCATATTATTTGAATAAAACTTATTTTACTCATAAAACCATTTCCTTTGGTACACGAATATTTACCCCCTTTTAATGGATAATACATTTTAAATATTAATCATGAATTACTAAATGATTTAATTTTTCTAAATAATATTCATCTATTCAATACAATCATAAAAAATTATTGTAACTTTTTTACATTTTTAATTTAAAATCATTTTTAAATGAATAATTACAAATACATATTTTTTCTTCAAAAATTGTTTTTGTTACATTATATTTATGATGTTATATTATGTTTTAGGGGTTTTAATGATAAGTTAGATCATATTTTTAACAATTAAAACATTTTCTTCTGGCGATCAATTTTTCATTGAAATTAAATGTACAAAACTAACTAATATTTTGTACATTTTTTCTTTAAAACCTCGCATTGTCCTCCATCCTACGAAATGAATTTTAAATTAATTTCTGCCACATATAAGATTAGAATTCATAAAAATGAATTCAATATTTTTCATCAGAATAATTTTTAATTTCATATAAGGTTACTGTATTTTTTGATATAAAATATTAGGTAATGTGATTAGAATTAATTAAATTTTTAAATGAAACATTAATCATAAAAATTTACAAAACCATTGACATTAGAGACCAATTGAACTATAAACATTTACAACACACATTGGATGTCCATGTCTTGAATATGAACCTCCAATTATTGAGTTTTTTTGTCTAATATTACTTTTATTACATAAGATCATGTGTACTCCTAACTTGTTTCCAAAAAATTTTAGTGAGTCCTCTTCATACCACATAAAAGGCCACCACATCTCCCACTTTTTCACACATCTCAAAACAATTTTTTTTATCCATTATATGACCATGTATTCTCCCAAAATATCTACCCTCAACCTATAATCCACTATAATTGTAGAGAACCCTCCAAATAAGCCTTTTCTATAAACAAAACTAATTAAAATGATTAATAGGTAATTTCCTCTCACAAGATTTTCTGTTTCATTTTCTTTATCCAACTACTAAATTCAACTAATATTTTTTTATTACAAAAAAATATCATAAATATAATTGATATTTTTTATTCTAATTGGTATACCTATACATACACAAACCTATATAAAATGGATGACGAACATACTATCTCTGTGAATGGAGAACAGCTGCCTCACGAAACGATGGATGATAAATTCTACTTTACTACCTCTCATAAAGACAATTATGATAGAAAATATATTTTTAAATTTTATATATGATATATATTATTTATTTATACATATTTTATTCCTTCATAACACAAAAATTAATTAATTTAATTTTACGTTAATAAGATAACATCGTTTTAGGATGTGTGGACTACCGCTCTCTCAATGCTTGGAGATTTCTACACAGGATAAACAGAATGTATTATTTATGGTTATAATTAAAAATATGAGACATAAATCACATATATATATGATATTAATTACATAAATAATTATTTAAAAATATACATATATAAATTTCATTATTACCCTTTTACACACATAAAAAGTGATGGCATTTTTTGTGGACATTTGGTCTACTACCTCCTTGACATGATGTTATTATTTTTTCTTCATAAGAATTATATATATGTGTGTGTATTTATAATTAAAATATATATGATTTATTATAAAAAACCCAATTTAAATATATTATTTTACACTACTTATTTCAATAATGATCAGTGAAAAATGGGATCATTATGTATTTGTACGTACATCCTACCGTCCCTAAGGTTGTAATGATAGTTCCTTTTTAATGACCATATTTAATGATTGATTTATAAGTATAAATTTATTATTATTAAAATAATTATTTCATTTTTATTATTATTTAATTTTTTATATAACTATCCCTTTTACTATAGTTGACCTACCAAAGATGTTTTGATATGTAAATTGAATTTTGTAAAAAAAACGTTAGATAAATGAAGTTGACTAAGTAGTTTTACACCACACACATGAAAGTGAAATAAATTTAATGACTACAATAAAAATTTTAATATATAAATTATAAAATGATAATATATTTATTATACATGGATTTAATGTATTTTCACCTGAAAGGAAACTCAAGGTAAGGATTCCATCTCAATTTAAATTCCATTGGGACATGTTTGTTGTTATCCACCAACTCACTCTTATATATTTTATATATTTACCATAAAATCTTATATATATAATCCACTAATTATATCCATATTTTATGATTCATTTAATTAATGGGGAGTTATTTATTCAATGGTTTGAAGTGGTATGGGACACTTTGGAACAATAAAATATTATTTATCCTGAAGAATGTTTTAATGTCAACAACCATTGTTGTTACTTATCCTACATTTAGGTATTATTGATCAATAAATATTCCTTATTCAATTTTTATATTTTAAAATAAAAATTGATTATTATATATGAGTAATTGTTAGGACTCCTAAGAAAATGGTGGGGCCCTTTATTGCCCCTCGATGCATCAGTAGTCTCATGGGAAAACTGTTTTAGATGTGTTTTTACCCAACAATAAGTAAATACTATAGTTAAAGGTCTTGAAAGTAATGGTACCATGTTTCTAAGAAACATGTAGTCCAATACTAATATCTTTTACAAAATTTATTTTCATTTATTATCCATCTATGAGATTTTGTGTCGATATATCTATATTTGCATTTAATTTTCATGTTTTAGTTCTTATAATCGAACATATTTTTTTGATGACATTTCTATGGATGTATTTCAAATTAAAGGATTAGTTATTATACATCCATGTTATTATGTGTTAAAATATCTATGTATACATGTAATTTGTAGTTATTTATATGTGATGTGTTTCAGTTTTTTACCTTACAATATTTATTTTTTTAAATCTAGGTATTTGAATAATATGTGTTTCCAATTATTACATTTCTAAATAGTATAGAAAAATTCATTTTTTTATTGATTTTATATATTGTTGGTTCAATTTTATATCTTTAGATATTGACAATTCGATTTGATTCATTATTCATTCTTCTTTACCTTCCCGTACAAAGAATTTCAGCTCACCATTATTATTATTTTCCCCAGGTATCCAAGAAGTGTACATTGAAAGATATGAATGGATTAACTAAATGGCTTATAGATAAATCAATGATATTTGTTTATATTTTTTTAAATAATTCAGATTATAATTTTATAATTACTGAAGTCATTTGTAATACAAGAATCATTTATGTACTATGTTTACCAAGACTACTAAATTGATCGGTCCATCTTGGATTAATATCTTATAATCATTAATATTTAAATTATATTAGTTATGTAATCTTGGATTCATAGACTGGGTCGCTAGAGTTTGCATCAGAGGAATTATAATAACAATATTGAGATGCATATTTAGGAAAACATACATTAGAGAACATAATCAATATAATTTCATGATAATTAATTATGAAAGGCCTATAATTTTTGTAAAGTATAGTTTATGTGGGTATCCATAGAAATACATCCCTCTAAGAATACTATAAGTGGACATGGTTCCAAAAATGATAAACATGAGTGTAATAAATACATCATGGTGTTTCGGTGCTAACATGGGATAACTCGGTATAAGATAAAAGGCCTTATTATGCACCATGTTTATCACTGTCATGGGATACATGGAGGATAATCTAAATGTCCATTACAAACCATTATGAAATATTTGAATAGATAATTAAGATGAATATAAAAGCACAATACTACACTTTTTTAGATTTAATATATGGTTTCAGGATTTTTAAATCATAAAAATTATATTATGGAGAAACTATAGACCATGGAAGGACATTTGTTGAAAAATTGGATGATGTATTTATTTATTGTGGTTGTATTGAAAAAATTAGTGAATTGTTTTATTATTGGTCAACTGAATTTCAATGATTTCCATAATATTTATATTTTTAATTTATATTAATATGTTTTTAAAATAGGATAACATATAATCCATTTGACAAGAAATCATTTTTAGAAAGGTCGTTGGTCTTGAACCCTTGGCCGAAAGAGGATAAGGGTTTCCCGCCAACCACAGACCTATTCAATGTCATAGATAGATATTACTTTATTAGTTAAATAATTTAATGAATAAATTTAAATATAGAACCAATAATATAACTTTTGAGGATTATAAATAATTCTATGAATGATATTGGCTTTTCTAGATAGTTATATATTAACAGTTATACTAGGATCTCTTTTATAAACCATAAAATCATTTAAAAGATTCTTTTAGTGATTCGTGTATAAACAAATTCATATTTCATATTTATTTTCCAGGATGAAGGGAATGGATTATAATTTTATTAATGTATAACGTGTAGATAATATTGTTCATTTGAATTTGAAACATATAAATTAAGAATATTTCTTTATCTTCATTGTTAGTAAATTAATTACCCAACTATAGGGAAATAACAATGGAATAAAATTAAATACTAATATCTTATTATCTATTTAACCAATCGTCTTTTAAATCACCAATGATTTATGTCTTTCTGGCCGAAACCTTACATTGATAATTAATTATTTTTTGAATGATGGAAACACTCACTCCCTATAAATATTTATTCTCTTATTTTAAGTACATAACTATACATGACACTAATGTTCTCCTACATTGATACCTTGTTACATGGTAGTCTATTTTTTACTTCCCATTATCTATTTTATCCAAGTTGTTTATGAACCCTTTTCATGATGGGGGAATTTAACATAGGAAAAATCAATAATTATATCACAATGATCAAGCTTAAATTGTTAGGATTAAAATTAAATAAGGTGGGGAGAAATTATCACCCTGAAATTCTAAGGTAATGACCTAGCATTCGATATCATTCATTTCAATTGACACCAAGCACATATGAGAATATAATATATCGATACACTATACTATATTTAATATTTACCATATATTATTTATAAATTTAAATTCATGAAATTATGAGTTAGTGTTTATTAAACAGAAGGGATACCTTCCTCGATAACATGTGTTACACACCATAGCGACCTTCCTCGAAAGTGCGAGTTATATGTAGGATAAACTTTAACCAAATATCGATATATTAAAAATATTTGATATAATATTATAGAACTCCTCCATTATGTTATTATTTATCTATATTATTAAAAAAAATAAAAATAATTATTATCTATATAAATATAAAATTAATAACTTTGTTACCAATTACTGAGAAATGAAAATAAGAACTGATTTGATGAAAAAATAATTTTTATATTTTACATTCTAAATGATTTCTGGCATAAAATAATTTAATTAAAATTATATAGTTTTATTTAGATGTAATATCTAATATAAATTATTTTTTATGGTTATCTGTTAGATTTTATATGCATAAGATATGAAAAATCTCCATTTTACACATAAAACCCTAAATATTTATAAAGGCAATTTTTTAGTTTTAGTGGATAAACCATTTTAAATATGATTTTTTTTAATTTCAATGGATTTCATATGTAAAAAACATACTACATAATTGAAAGATAAAAAGAAAATTTACGTTAGGTAAATTGTTTTATATTTTTCAGAAACATGTCATTTTTTAATTATTAGTTTAAAATAATGAATTTTATTTGAAAACATCTTTTAGTTCTATTTTATTTATAAGGTTAAATACTTTTTTGATTGATTCCAATGTTTATTTAGATAATATATTTAAAAATTAATACAATTTAATTTATAGAGATAAATTTAACTTTGAAATTGAACAGAATAAAATATCATATCGTTGGTCCTTTTTTCATAAAAATCATGTATTGTCATCCTGCATAAAAGATTATTATTAAATTAATTTATTAAAATTCTATGAAAATAACTTCTAATAATTTGATCCCATGTTTGATATAATAAAAATATATCATTTATAATACATATAACATATTTTTAACGAAATAGATCAGTGAACGTTATTAAAATTAATTACCTTTATTAAGGATAATTTATCCTTAATAAAGGACGAACCATTGATCTTATGTGCCCAATTGAACATGAAACCTATCAAATGACCATTTTATGGCCATATATAATCCATTATTCTTCTTTTATTTTTTTATTTTTGGTTTGTATTGGATTTTTAGGTTATATAATGTGTGCTCCAAACTAGTTACTAGAAATTCCAAGTTAGTCATTTTCTTCCCTATAGAAGGCCAAAAACTCTCCAACTTATTCACACATATCATACCACATAGGTTCGGCCATGATATGACCAATTAGACTAAAAATATCCCTCCCCTATATCTATAATAAACCCTTTGTGCAGAAAACCATTCAAGGAATCCTTTTGGTATAAACCAAAAGACGTTACCCGATTGAGAGGCTACATCATTTCCCGTACTTTTTAGATTGATTTCCATTATTCCAACACTCAACTACTGTTGTATTTTAATTTATAAAAAAACAACATTCAAAAACTTCTTGAATTCTTTTATACAATTTTTTTCCTAAACCTAAACGCAAATACATTTAATTGTTAATGAATGTATTGTTTCTATGTACAATGATCTACTGCATTAAGAAATAATGAATGTTCAATTCTATTTTACATCCCCTCATAGTTGTCATTATGATGAACAATATATTTTTTGATATTATATATAATATTATTAATGTAATTATAAATCATTAATCATTATATAAAAAATACATCTAGTACTTTTCAATTTAACAAAATATGAAAACAGCGTTTGGTGATGTTTGGACTACCACCCCCTCAAAGTAACATTATTTTTTCACACACTATATGTAATGTGTTTATGATTTTTATACTTATGAATATGACACATATTCAAAAACATGTTCCTTTCTATGGTGGCAGAGCTTTTTCATGTAATCTGGTACGACCAAAAATCCAATCTTCAAATCAATTGCTCACTTAACATTAATGCACATAGAATGAGGATTCTAATTGCTATTCGGGAAGCTACAATAATTCAGTAAGGGTGATGTGACAAATCTATGGTAGACTTTATGATTCTACGTCATCTTCAGGTTGTTTCCACTTTCCGCCATATGATACGAACGTTTGAGGTCGTTTGGAGGCCTTCATTCCCAAGGTGTATTTAAATCAATGTTAACAGAGCGTCAAAAAGAAATATAGACCCTATAGGATGTGGCATTGTCTTTAAGAATAATCTTGGTCAGATCATAGGGTTCTTTTCTGGATGATGTGGTTCTGTAACCTCTCTGGAAGCTGAAATGCTGAGTGAAATTCAGGCCATTACCTTTTCCATGCAACACAGTTAGAACAAATTGTGGATTGAATGTGATTCTACTACTGTGGTGAGGGTCATTTGGACTGGAATGACTCATCTAGAATGGACAATTACTATGCTCTGGATGAACTGACACTGTTCGCTTCAAGTCATCAATTTCATTGCAACTCATACTTACCGTGAAGAAAATATGTTTGCTGATGGACTATCCAAAAAAGGGTTTGCACTGGACATAACCTGTCTGGAGGGCCTCCCAGGAAACTTGCTTCTTCTACATCTGAAGGATTGTAATATGCTCTCGTCTTTTAGACTCTTGTAAAATCATCTTTTTTAATAAATTTGGTTTTGGTATTTTGACCAAAGAGTCACCTCCTTTAAAAAAAAGTATGATAAAATAATATTTTATTTACTATATAATTATAATTCTGCAATGATATGGTTTTATATACTTTCATTCTTTTACGATCATTAATAAATGGGAATGTTACTCATGCGTACAAACGACTTAAAATCTCCAGGATTGTAATGCGGATTAAGTTTTCATAAACCTATTTAATGATTGGTTTTAAATGTATAATTAATTTATAAAATTTATAATTATGTCTTATTTATTATTCTAGAGATGTTATATAATGATACCATTGTCCATCGCTGACCAACTAATGTCGATTGTGACATATAAACCAAATGTTGTAAAAAAAACAATGTAAACATAATTGATTACGTATTTTTATAAAATATTTTTAATAAAATAAAAAAGTTAATTCTAAAAATGAAATTTGTTCTAAAAATTATTAAAATTAACATAAATTTTCTAGACCTGAATTATATAAACATACACACAATATAAAGCACAAGGTAAGGATTTCTCCCCAATTTACATAAAATTAAGGCTTGTTAATTGTTATCCATGAACTCACTCTTATATGGTATATATACATCCATTGAAATGTTATAAAATAAATACCCTAATTATATTAATATTATAAATTATAGTCAAAATTATGATTTAAATGTTTCAAAGTGGTATGGGACACATTAGAATGTTTAATGCTTATTTATCTTCAAGAATATTTTGATGTCAACAACCCTTATTGTTACATATCTTGTTTTGAGGTATTATTTATAAATATATATTATTTATTCAATAAAGATATTTTATAATTCACATTTATTATTTAATATGAGGAATGTTTTGGAATTGTTCGTCACTAGAAGGACCTACTATATCCCCTCGATGCATATGTAGTCTCATAGGATGAGTCATTTGTCTAGCCCCCTGATATGGTTTTTTACTACACATTGTTTCAACCGTCATGTGAATGGTTTTTATAGTAAGGATACCATGATACTAGGAAACATATAATCCACTAATAAAAAATTACCCTAATTTATATTTAGTTATTATCCATCCATGATATTTTTCATCGCATGTGTGTGGATGCATTTCACATTTAGAGTTCATTTGTTATTCATCAATGAGATTATTCATTGATATATATATAGATGTATATAATTTTAAATCTTCAGTTATTACCAATCCATGATATATTACAACTAAATATTTATGGATTCATTTCATTTTAAGTTATTTATAGGGGATTTTATTTATTTATTAACAGTTGTTTATTTATTTTTCCATATCTAGTTATTTTAATGTCATGTGTTTTTAGTTATTAACTTTATATGTTGTTTACACACATACATTATTTTTATTGATTATATGGATTTTTTCCATTATTTACTATACCATATTTATTATTTTGAGTGATTCATTATTTCTTCCACTTTACTTTTCCTTACTGATCATTTGAGTTCACCCTTATTGTCTTTATTTTCCTGAGTATCCAAGAAGCATACAATGAAACATAAAAATGGATTAACTAAATTAACTAGAGATAACCTTTAAGTTATTTATTTAGATTTTTGATTTAATAAATAATTAGTGTTTTAATTTGTGTAGTCATTTATAATGCAAGACTAACTTATGTATCTTACATTACCAAAACAACTGAACAGTTCAACCCATAGAGGCTTGATTCCATATAATCATTCCATTGTAATTGATAAAAGACACCAGCTTCATAATTTTGGGGCTCTGTAACTACATTGTTTCTAAATGAGTTAATTGATGTTTTTTTGGAAATGAGGTGAATAATTATTACAACCCCACTTTTTATTACACAATTAAGAATAATTTATTTTATAAGCATCACTTGATACAACCTAGAAGATCGAAATGTAAAGTTTATTTTGGTTCTAGGATCATTATATAATAATTGAAAACATGAAATACAACATCTTTATGGAAGACATCCTTTCCATTACTACTACATTCACTCGTACATAGCACTGCATGTGATAACCTAGAGACATGCATAAGAAATGGGTGAGCTATAAAGCCACGTAAGGGAATAATCATTGATTATAATGAGGAATACAATACATTTTAGACAATATTAATATCAATATATCACAAGATAATAATAATCATAAATTCATTATAAAGCATGATAATCAAAACAAGGAAATGTGGCAACAACACATAACATGGAACTACATGAGCAAAGGATCATTGCACATTGATCATGACTAAATCCTCATTGCACATGAAGCATGATTAAACCCTATTTTAACATGAATTAGAAGGAGTAAACACCCATTGCACATGATGTATCAAGATACTATACATTACCCAATGCATTGGAGCGCTATCAGGGCATACCCTTCTTAAACATTTCACTTCATGCATGAGGTTCCAAATGGATCATAAAACCTTGAATAAATAAAAATAATAATTTATTACATGAAAAAAGAATGTGGAATATATAATTACACTTTAAAAAATAATTAAATGTGCATAAAGTTGAATACCCTTAATAATGAAATGGGTACGGTATTCACTACACAATGACTTTGTCCTGGGAAAATGTCGGACAATTTCAGCAGCATAACGGAGTGACATAAGAACTCATAAAAATGGTTAATGATAGATAAATGGTTTTCTAATTATATTTATATGATATGGAATGTATGGGTGACATATAGATACATGTCCCAACAAATTTAATGGAATTTAGATTCATGATACAAACCAATTTCCTAAATGTAAATGAGGATAGAGAAATTACTTTCGGAATTTCTTCATAGTAATGAGTGTACATGGGAGGCATTTGATGAGAGAGAAAGGGGTCTCCCATCATTCAAAAATAAATAGGGAAGTATTGGGGAGGTGAGAAACCATACCCAAACATTTATAATTGAAATTATATGGGCATAATAACATAAAGAATATTTGAAAAATTGAGATTGGAAGAAAACCCTTACTTGGAAGTTTGATTCCAAAGGCTTGAAAGTGGATTGATAGAGGATTTTTGGAGCTCGGGGAACCTTGGGAGGATTGTATAGGTATTAGGTAAGTTTTTTGATGAACTCCAATGGCTTTGATTGAGGAGGAACTCAGAGCTTGGGCAGGTTTATATAGGAAAGGTGAGGGAATTATTTATTATTTTTGTTTGGGACACCTCACATTAAACTAATCCAAACAACAAACCATCCCCTGATTTCTTCCCATGTTTTCTGTCAAAGGGAAGTGTAAAAAACATATTTTATATGGCCAATGTCCGAAATTCTTAAAATAATGTTGTTGCTTATGTGGAAGTGAGTCACACTCCCAATGAAAACAATTTAAAAATTCAAAATGATTAATAAGTCTTGAAGGGTCCACTAATGATTTGTAAAAAAAATAAAACAAATAGAAAAAACATTATTTTAATGTTAAAACAAATATTTTCCGAACATAATGTTTATATTATTTTATTACACCACTATTGGTCATTATGATGTCATAAAACACATTATATATTTAAACAGTAATTATTTTTTACCCAAAATTTTGATTTTCTCAGAAAATTATGAAATATTCACCATTGTATAATTATGACATCATGATTCTATAAATAATATTTATTTTATCTAGATAATTTTCTAAATATGTCAATTTTCATTTTAATGAATAAAAACAGACATTTATCGAAAATTCATGGGTTTTGACAGAAATGGCATTGAACCCATGATAAAGATTACAATTGCATTTATAAAATTGTACTATCATTTAAATTTAATAAAAAATAATTTCATATTAATAATAATATTTTATTAAAATATAATTTAACTCAAAACTCCATTAATTCATGAAAATGGATTTCTTAGTTGAACATTTACATAAAATACTATTTGTGCTTTCAAAACTATTAACAAGGTAAGAATAATAAAATGAAAGTGTATTTATTATTATATAATAAATAATGTATATAACAATATTGATAAGGTAATGTTACAAAAAACATTATAAAACACACATATGACCAAAGAGTAAGGTGTGAAATGGTGACAATCTTTTGGGATGGCTCAGATAACATTCCTCAGGTTGTAATCTCTATCAACATCCACTTATATAATAGGAAGTATCGCTCGAGCATAACATATTCAAGATCGACTTGGGCTTAGTGAAGATAGAATTCCAAAGACGCAACCTTTTTTCTGAGATCTGACAATTGGGCTTCGTGTGGGGCACGTCTACTGGATGAGGCCACTGCTTCTTATGTCTCTATATATTATATTTTTTGAAGACCTATATTTATATTAATTATGTGATCACAGTTCGATAAATATATTAGCAATGGTCACAATTCTAAATAGTATTTTTAAATCCAAAAACATAAAGCCAAATAATTTGACATTTTTTATAAACATTTTACATAAAGAGAAATTTAATTAGATCAAGAGGGATTTCCATTAATGAATGTTTGGGTCATTACAATATTCTCCCCTTAAGAAATTTTGCCCTTTAAATTTATTTTTCCCACACTAAAATTGATGTGGGAAACTCTGCTTCATCATTTCCTCCAATTCCCACATCTCTTCTTCAAAATTGTGGATTCACCACAACACCTTGACGGGGGGCATTGTCTTGTTTTATTGAAATTTATCTCTACGATCTATGATCTTCAATAGTTGATCCTCATAAGAAAGAACATCCTCTAACTGTACCACCACTTAAGAGAGTACATGTGAAGGGTCCGGTATGTACTTCCTTAAGATGTATTCATGAAAGACATCATATACGTTGGCAATGGTAGTGGAAGTGTTGGTCGATAGGCCACAACCTCGACATGATCAAGAATCTTGAAGGGGTAGATATACCCTGGACATACCATACATTTCTTTCCAATCCTCATGAACTTCTTCCATAGAGATATACATAGAAATACCATGTCACCAACTTTAAACTGGAGGTCTTGTCGATGATTATCTGCATAACTCTTATATCGACTCTAGGCTATCTTGATATGATACTGAATGGTTTTAACCTTTTCCAGCATTTCTTCAACCATATCTTGTCCAAGCAGCTTACACTCACTGACCTCATCCCAACACGCAGGTGTTCTACACCTTTACCCATAAAGGGCATTATATGGTTCTATTTGGATTTTCTAGTGGAAATTGTTATTATAAAAGAATTTAACCAGAGGAAAATTTTGATCCCTTCCTCCTTTAAAGTCCCTTGGGAACGCTCTAAACATGTCCTCATGTGTTTGGATAGTCCGACCGGATTGACCATCATTTTGAGGATGATAGGCCATACTGACGTTCAGTCCAGTATTCAGATCATGTTAAAGACTCTTCCAAATCATATTGGTGAATCACGGATCTTGATCAGACATAATAGGTAGTGGTACTCCATGAAGCCTTACCACTTCTCGGATATATATCTGTTCTAGTTGATCCATTGAAAAATACTCCTGAATAGCAATGATGTGTGTAGCCTTTGTAAGACAATCCACACCAACCCGGATTGCATTGTTTCATTTGGATGTCTTCATAATTCTGGTGACAATGTTCATGGTGATGTCCCCCATTTCTATTCAATTATATACAATGGTTTCATAATCTCCTACGAATTCTGCCTCTCTTCCTTCATTTGCTGACACACCGGTCAATTTGATTTACATTCAACAATCGCTTTCTTTATATTATCCTAGCAATAATGAAATCAGAGATCTCGATACATCTTTTTGTTTCCTGGGTGAATAGAGAAATTTAAACTATCTGCATCATACAAAAGACTCTTATTTTGATTCGGACTTGATGAAACACATAGTATTTTCCCAAATCTCACAATACCCTCTTCATTAACATTAATCTCCTTGAATGTCCCAATTCTTATAGCTTCCACTTTTTCTTGAATTCCCACATAATCATTTTGACCATCCATTAACGTTTCCAAAAGTGACAATTGAGCGATCATTTGTGAAAGGATTGATGATGTTCCCTTATTAATGATTCCCATGTCTATCTTCATCAAATGAATAATGGATGGATCCTTTTCAGTTCTCATCAATGATAGAATCATTGGGTCCTATCTACTTAGAGAATCTGCCACCTTGTTCGTTTTATTAGGGTTGTAATGGATTGATCTATCATAGGCTTTGATCAGCTATAACAATCTTCACTGGAACATGTTCAACTCATTATGTGTGAATATATACTATAGGATTTTGTGGTCTGTATATATTTCACACTTCTCCCCAAAGAGATAATGCCGCCAAATTTTCAATGCAAAGATCACTGCAGCAAACTCGAGGTCATGAGTTGGATAGTTCTATTCATGAACATTTAATTTACTTGATTCATAGGCAATGGATTTTCAATTTTTTATCAACACACATTCCAGGCCCTTCTTCGAAGCATCATTAAATACCACAAAATGTTCTCAACATGTGGGTAAGGTGAGTACAGATGCAGTGATAAGCCTCCTTTTCAACTCCATGAATCTTTCTTCACACTAATCATTGCACGATAACATTACCCCCTTTTGAGTTTTCTTGGTAAGTGTCTAGGACAATCGTGAGTACTTTCTAAAAAATCGTCGATAATATCCAACTAACCCCAAAAAGCTATAGATATCTATTATCGATGTTGGCCTCATCCATCCCTCAATTTCCTCTATTTTGGAGGGATCCACAAATATCTCATTATTTTTTATGATATTGCCCAATAATGTTACCTCCTTCAACTAGAACTCAAACATGTTGTACTTTACATGGTTTTTCTCCTATCACAAGGTATCTAGTACAATTTTTAGATGCTCTTCATGATCCTCCTGGGTTTTGGAGTATATCCGAATATCATCTATATATACTACCACAAACTTGTCAATTTATTCTCTAATGACTCTATTCATCATGTAAATGAAGATTATTAGAGAATTAGTGAGTCCAAAATGCATTAATATGAATTCATAGTTCTTATATCTTGTGTGAAAGGAATTCATGGGGACATCTTTCTTCTTCACCCTTACTGGATAAAATCCCGACCGAAAATCCACATTGGAGAAGTTTCAGCTCCACGCAGCTGATCAAACAAGTCATAAATTTGGGCGATAGGATACTTGTTCTTTATTTTTATTTTGTTATTCTCACAATAATCGATGGAAAGGCGCATTGATCATTCCTTCTTCTTGATAAAGAGGACTGGTGCACCCCATGGTGAGGCACTTGGGTGTATAAACCCTTTATCCAGATTCTTCTATATTTTTTTCTTCAGCTCCTCATTCTCCACAACAGACATCCTATATGGAGTCTGGGATATTGGTAATGCCCTTGGTATAAGATCAATTGAGAATTCAGTATCACTTCTAGGAGTAATACCATGAAATTCCATGGGAAATACTTCAGTGAATTCCCACACAATAGACATGTCTTCTAGGATGGTTTCCTCCTTAGACACAATCCTCTGAGCCAGATACATGTTCTCATTGGGAAGTAATATCCACACTTGAGATGATTGAGATATATGAAATGCATCTTCCTCCTTTCACATGTAATGAATCTGGGTTCGATTCTCAACATGAAGAGTGATTTTCCTCTCACGACAATTTAAGTTGGCTCTATATAAGGAATGCCAATCCAAGGAAATAATTGAATTAAATTCCACAATGGGGAGTATTAATAGGTTCTACAAATGTTAAATCCACATATTATGACAAGGGAAGAGTTATATTCATGGGATCCAATGACTGCGCCATTTTCTGTACTCACAGAAATCTAAACTTCCATGATTTGTGGTGGCGCGGTGATTCTTCAACTAATATTTCTAGATATAAAATAATGCATAGAACCTGAATCAAAAAGTAGGTTATCTATTCCATAATGAATAACTAGTGAACCTAATACCATTTCATTATTGGGGTTCACTTCGGCATTAGTGTTGGAAAAAGATCACCCTTGCTGCATTGGGGGTTGTTGGTTGCCTCTGAAAACCCTTGGGTTAGGGAACTAATTTGCAAGATGCATGGGTTATTTTCCATTGTAGCAATTAACCGCACGTTGAGGTTCAAATAGAGTATTCCTATCCTTTATCGCAGCTATGGGTCATTCCTACTGAAAATTAATAGTCATGTGCCATTCTCATCTACACCTATACCGTTTCCCCATCCCCTTCAGGCAATTTCCTATGTGCTTCTATCCCCACCATTGGCAAGTGGGGTGATGGATCTTTTTTGCACCGTTGGATTTTTCCATCGGCCAGCCAGCATTGATATCCCACTTAAAATTCTTATCCCCATAATACCCCTGAGATTCTCTGATCTACATTTTGACCTTGATGCCAGATAGAAAAATTTCTTCATAGCTATTGTTGGCACGGATTTCCAGTGCTTTCCGCAAGCTGGTTTTCAGCCCACCAAAGAAGCGGTAATCCTGGAATTTGGGGGTAACGACAAAGACATATGTGTATCATGAAATTAATGTAATGTTTGTCTTGTACACTCTGACAGATTTGTTGTCTTTTTTTCTTGAGGGAAAGGAAGTCCATTTTCATATTAAGCCGGAGGGTGCACAAGAATATATTTATGAAAAAACATATTTCGGATATCCTTCCATTCCAAAACCTCGATCTCATCCCTAGTCTTCATATTTTTGATTAACTTCCACCATCGATCATCTTCGCCCTCAATATGATTAACAGCTGGGATACCCTTCTCTTTTTCATAACATTAAAGGATGGGGAAGATAATTTCAATGTATTTGATCCATTTTTAAGTGATTGAGGGATTAGATAATGCATTAAAATTATGAGACCTTTGTCACATGAAGCTATTGATAGTGAATTGTTCTTTCTTGGTGGGGTGGGGGTGGGGGTGGGGGTTGAACATTCCTCTATACGCTTGTTTCTATTCAAATATTGAGTTATCTGAGAGAGATGTGTGAAAGTGTTCGTGATTCCTGCTCCCATTGGATTTGGCATCTCATTACTAAATTTATCACATTGATAATCCCATTGGTAGTTAGCCCAAGTTCTCCAATTACCGGCCATTTGCTGAAATAAAATGAAAGTTATGGGTAACACATAAAGGGTAATCCAAGGAAAAAAATGACGACTTATATATAACTTTAATTTCCTTAACATATGAATGTATTGGCTTCTGTCAATGTTATCAATGATCATATTTCTAACATATATTCTAAGGGAATTTTTTTCCCTTAATAATGTTTCATAATATGCTTGTGAATTTATGAAAAAATATCTCATGGGGGTTTTGTAACAAATAGTGTAGTAAGGCTCATTTTTGTGCATTAGTTAATGTTCGAGACTAGCTCAATGACGTGTTTATGGGTTTTACCCCTAGGATACATCTGGGCCAGAGCTACCTCTACCTGGTCATATCTAAACAAGGATGTATTTTCTTGATAATCCACTTACTCAATACTCACTAAAACATAGCGGTGTTTTTATTATACTTAGTCTTGTCTCTAAGGATTTACTAGGGTTTATTAATCTTAATCCCCAAAAAATAAAAACCTATCCTCTGATACCAACTATGGAAACCGTGCTTTTTATTACACATTTAACAATAATTTATTACTAAAACATCACTTGGTATAGCATAGAAGATCGAGAGATCTAGTGTATTTTGTTCTTAGGATCATTACATAACAATATAAAACATGAAATACAACATATTTATTGAAAACATCTTTTACATGACCACTACATTCCCTCGTACATAGAATTACATGGGATAACCTGGGGACATGCATAAGAAAAGGTTGATTTATAAAGCCCTGTAAGGGAATAATCATGGAATAACATGAAGAATAAAATGTATGTTAGACAATAGGAATATCAATAGAGAAAAAGATCAGTATAATCATAAGGGCATGATAACGCATAATAATAATATCATGGAAAAGTAGCAACAACACATAACGTGGAATTAACATGAGCCAAGGCTAATTGCACCTGAAGCATGAGTAAAACCTCATTGAAAATGAATCAAGAGTAAATCCTAATTGAAATTGAAATACAATTAGTAAACACCCATTTCACATGTAGTATCATGATACTATACTTTACCCAAGGAATTGGAGTGCTATCATGGAGCACCCTTCTGAAACATTTCACATCATGCATAAGTGTGCCACATGGATCCTAAAACATTGAATCATTCAACATACAAATTTATTCCATGATAAAAATATATGGAATAAATTCAGGAAACTATTTAAACAATATGTACTTCTGCATAAATTTGAATACACTTGAAAGATAAATGGTCATGGTAATCACTACACAATGACGTTGTCTTGGAAAAAACACGGTGCAATTTCGGTAGCATAACTGTGTGACATATGAACACATAAAAATGGTTGATGATAGATAAAGTGGTGTCTCATCATATTTACATGACATGGACAATAATTAGGTCATATAGATACTTGTACCAACAAATGAAATGTAATTTAGATTCATGATACCAATGAATTTCTTGAATGTAAATGAAGAGAGATAAATTCCTTCCGAAATTTCACCATAGTAACGGGTGTATATGGGAGGAATTTAATGAGAGAGAAAGGGGTATCGTATCATTAAAACACAAACATGGAAGTATGGGGATGCTGAGAAACCATACCCCAACATTAAAAATAGAAATTTAAAGTTCATAACAACTTATATTATATAGGACAAAAATGAGGAAGGAAGAATAAACCATACATGGTAGTGTGCTTCCAATGGATTGAGAGAGGCTTGAGAGAGGATTCATGGGAGATTGGGGAACCTTGGATGAATTTTAGAGAAAGGAGGTGTGAGGATTGATAAAATCTAAATGCTTTGAGTGAGGAGGAAGTGGGAGCTTGGGTGGTTTTATATAGGAAAGGAGAGGGAATTCTGTTTAATTTAGGTTTGGGAGACCTCCCGATAAACTAATCCAAACCACAAACCATCCCATGCATTTTGCCCATTGTTTTTGGCAAATAAAATTGGAAAAAAATACTTTATAAGGATAAAGTCTTATCTTCTTAAAATAATGGGGTTTCTTTTGTGGAGGTGAGTCACACTCCCATGGAAATCAATTTAAAAAGACAAAATGTTTAATCTGTCTTGAATGGTCCACTAATGTTTTGTAAAATATATCAAACAAACCCAAAAGGTATTTATTTTTTACCCAAAAATTTGACTGTCTCATAAAATTATGAATAATTTACCATTAGATAATTTGAAAATCCAGATTCTAGAAATAATATTAATTTTATATAAATAAATTTTTTAATATGTTAATTTTCACTTTAAAAATAAAAATTAAACTTTATCAAAAATTCAAGGGTTTTGACAAAAATGGATTTCAATCATTAATAAAATTTACAATTGAATTCATAAAATTATATGGTGAAAAATATTTAATAGATATTAATTTAATAACAATAATATTATTTTATTAAAATATTATATAATTCAGAAATCCATTAATTCAAAAAAAAATTTCTTAGTTGTGCATTTACAAAAAATTCAATTTTTTGATTTAAAAACTATTTACAAGGTAACAATAATAAAATGATATTATATTCATTATTATATACAAAAATAATGTACCTAACAATATTGATATGGTATTGTTACATAATCCCTTATAAAACCCACATATGATCAAATAGAACGGTGTTAGATTGTGACAGACTCATGGGGTGGCTCAGATAACATTGCTCGGGTGGTAATCTCTACCAAATTCCACGTCTCTTGTAAGAGGTCCTGCTCATGCTTAACATATTCATGCTCGGATTGGTCTTGGTGAGGAGAAAATCCCAATGACTCAACCACCTTTCTGAGCTCTGAAAAATGGGCTTCGTATGAGGCACGTCTACTGGATGAGTCCATTGCTTCCTTTTTCTGAGAAAATTGGATTTATTAAAGCCATATATTTATATTAATCATGTAACCACTGTTCGATGGCTATATTACTAACGATCACAATTATTAGTAGAATTTTAAAATACATAAACATAAAAATTATGAATTTGACATTTTATATAATAATTTAGATAATGATACATTTAATTAGATAAAGAGGGATTTCCATTAATGAAAGTTTGGGTCGTTACAACAATGTTATTTGATCAAGGTAACTCTGAATTCAATTGAAGGTATTACATGAGGACTAATATAAATATTCAAAAATGATGTTTTTATATGTGATGTTTAGATATGAATAAATATTAATTTATTTATGAATAACATCAATGTGTGAAACACAATCATATTTTTAGTATTCCTTGTATCAAAATGAATAACCATGGAAATCATGAAATGTTTAAGCTATGAGATGATGATTTACATTTTCTTCACTATGATGTGAACACATGATAATATAGATGTTTCATTAAATACAAAGGAATATAATTTAATTCTAATGATAAAAATTGTATTGAAAAATATAGGGAAGATACTAAAACAATAATCATGGCTAGGAAGATAAACGTCCAGAAAGGTCTTCATGTGAGAGTCAAAATAAGAAATCTTACACTGTTAATCCAACTAATGAAAATGAAATATACGACTCTATTTCAACTGATGGGGTATAATCATGGAAATATAATCCCATAATAATGAATGTAATTGATCCTCAAAATATTATTGGTCATCAACATCAAAAGGATTAAAAAAGAGGAACATCAAGTGTAATTACACATAATTCCACGTATTGAAAAGTTGATCTGAACTATAGGAATGATGATTTTGATCATGATGAATGAATTAATGTTATGGATGAAGAGATGGATTAGATAATGAAGAATAATTAATGTGAACATCTACCTTATCCAATAGATAAAATGTCATAGGTAAAAAAATGATTTTTTTGAAACAAGATAAATGTAAATTGAAAATTAATAAGAAATGATGAATGGTTATTATCCAATGATTACTAAAATATTTAAGGCATTGATTTTAGAATAACATTTGATCGGATGGTTTGGTTAGAAATAGATTTGTTTTTTATTACATTTTTAATATAATGATATTGATATGTTTTAATAGTGATGTAAAATAATTATTTTTTATATGTGAACATGAAGATGATGTTTATTTTGAAAACCGTGGGGTTTTTTTTGTTGAGAATACCGAATGATATGACTGAATGATGATGAAATCATTATATTGGATTAATTATGATTTGGGTTAATGGTATTCCAAATTGAAATCTGTATTAACAATGATGAGTTTTATTAGTGGAGGGGTTGATAGAAATATGCATCTTAAGGAATAACAGGATTTTACCCTCATTATAATTGATTATAATTATAAAATTAACTTTTATGGTAATTATGAATGAAATTGTGAAATATATTTTTAATATATAATGTTTTTTTCCTATCGGACATATTTCCTATTAAAACCTTATTTAATTTTGGTGGTGTTTATATATACAATGAATATATTTTGTGACAATTATCCTTAATTTTATGTTTATAGACATATCAATTTTATTATGACACATTCATGGGTATTATTGTTTCAATGTTCCCAAATTTATAAGCTATGTTTGTCTCAGTTTTCCATCTTTGTGAGACATGTTATTTTATAAACCTATCATATTTTATGAGATATATAGAAGTCTAGTTTTATTTTTATATAATGATTATCCTTTTTCTAATGAAATTTGGTGATTTGTGTAGTTTTATTCTTTCAAGGGTATTATGATTCAATGTTACCATAGTATTAAAAGTTTAGTGCTACAATCTGATCGTTTATTGGGATTATTAATTATTATAATTATATTTATGAATTGTTATGATCCATATCTCAAAAATTATCAACAAAATTGTCTTATAATATGGTTATATAAGAAATATACATGTAATGGTAGTATTATTTACACTCATTAGTACATAAAATAATTAAGAATATTTGTTTATTAAAATATTACTTCATTTCACTCTTCATTCGAAAATATGATTTATTTTAAAACAATATTTCCTAATTTTTTCTAAATATTTTTTAAGTGATATGTTATTATCATTTTGAGTGGAAATTTAGATTAAAAGTGTGTATGTTTTAACCATTTTTTCAACATTAATTCATGATTTCTAAAAAAAATTTCAGGGTTATATTCAAATAATAGGATTTAATGGATTTCAAGGAATCTTTTATACCTTTTATTCTATATTTTCATATAAAAATATTTCCAAACAAGCTTAATGAACAAAATTTGATTTAAATTATTTTTAAAACACCATTTATATGTTTTCATAAAATCATCTTCAATAAGAATGATAATTGAAGGGTTTTTCAATGAAAATATATTTTTATGAAGATATATTTTAATATATCTATCAAAATTATTTTACATATAAGATGTCATCCAATGAGGTTACTCAAACCCTATTGGGTGATTAATCCAAGGGTACTATTCATATTCTATCAGTGAATTTCATGTTTTTAATGGAATATGTTTTGAACAATATTTCTCTTTGAAAGGTTTTATATTTGTGAAATATATTTATTTTTCATAGGTTATAGATGTTTGAATCCCATTTATAATTTCAATGTTCATCTACGATTGTAAATCCTATATATTTCTCAATAAGAAATTATATAAAAAATTTAAAAACAATAATTTTTATGTGTAATGATATGATGTTTATGAATCCCATATATGGTTGTTCGGGTGGATTGAGTGGGATGTTGATCTTATGGAGGCATCAAGTCAACACAAGACATATAAGGTCCTGTTTGTTGTAAATGAGTTGTTTTTTTGGTCATTTATTCTAGTTGTGATGTGGATGTCATGAAAAAACATTGGAATGACTTTCGATGTTTTAATGTTGAGGACTGTTCCTTGCACCTTTCTGGGGATGATAACACTATCGCAGAAGCCTTTGAGACGAAGGGCAGATCAGTGGTCTACCTTGCTTTTGTATAAGACTTTTGTGATATTATGTCTTCCAATGTTATGATGGATGTTAGTTTTTCTAGTTCAAATTTTACATGGTGTAACAATTGTAGAATCATTCATAGAATCTGGTGTCTGCTCAATTGGTGATTTTATAATCTTCATGCTCTGGATCATTTCTCTCAATAGACTGTCATGCACCTATCCTGATCAGTGTATGATCATGGTCCTCAGTTGTTTATCTTATGGTCAGGTGAGTCTTGAGATCATGTTATCTCCTTCTTTAGTTACTAGTACCTACATCATGACTTCATACTAATATTTAATTGGTCTTGGGAAAAGGCTACATGCAGCTCTGGATGGGTGGGGCTGACCAACCATCTGCCCTAGTTGATAAGGTACATGGTTATGTGGTCCTCAATGTAGAGTCAATTGGATAGCATGGGGGTGCTCAGGGGTGAGGTTCATGCTCACAAATATGGTGTCTTAGATGGTGGGGATGGGGAGGTATTTTCTTATCCTGATTCAAGATAAGATAGTCTGGTGGATAGTCTTCTTGAGATGGAATGAGGGTGAGTGGTGAAGTCCAGTGTTTTGTGGATAAAAGAATTTCATCACAACACTAGGTTCCTTTATGCATATGTTCTGTATAGGAATATCATTCTCATGATCATTCTCAATAGGGAGGATGGATCTATCACATTTGTTTTTGAACATGTAGGGGTTATTGTTGAACATCATTTTAGAGAGATTCTATCGGGCCATCGACATCCGTGGGGGAACATGATTGGGTGTTAGAGGATGTAGTCGTCATGGAGGACCTCCACAAAATATTTAATATATATGAGTACATTTTATTGAGCCTCTCCTTAATCCCTCAATTAATTATTGTGTCTATGATCTACATGAATCCATAGAACACCTCTTTGGTGGATGGGCTCTCTAGGGATTTCACCTGGGATACATGGGTTGATGTTGGAGGTCAGGTTGTTGATGTCTTGCATGATGACTTCAATGGTGGTTAATTGAATAAGGTAGTGACTATCTTATGTATGGTTCTAATTATAAAGGGGAAATACCCATATTGGATTAGCCAATATAGGCCCGTGTACATGTGGGAAATCAGCTACATGATTATTTCTTGCACCCTAAATAGAAGGATAAATAGTTTTCTCCATAGACTTGTTTTATATGAGAAACACAAATTTATCCTATGTAATAACATCCCCGGAGCTATAGGAATCACTATTGAGTTGGTGGAAGACCATAATAAGAAGTTTTTCGGTAAAAAGAAAACCATTAATGTGTACATGGAAAATTTCTACGATATGTTTAAATGCAACATTATAATATGGGTTGTGAGGAGATTTGGCTTCCCAAAGAGGGTTTGGGACTTCTTATTTAAGTATTATTCCTCATCGTGGATCTCTATTTCCTTCTCTAGTAGGGTGTTTGGCCATACAAAATTTTAAATGGGGTTATGTCAAAGAGATCATATGTCCCCTAGATTATTCATTAAGTATTATGAGGCTCTCTGAAGAACAATTATATTCCTAATGGTGCAAGGGTCCATAGATCATATAGATCTATGGAAGGGCTCCCCATGATTTCCCAATTGATTTTTGTGGATGATTCACTATTTTTCATAAAATTAAATTTTAGGTCATTATCATCTTTTATCAAGTCCCTGGAAGCATATTTATAGTGGAGTGGGAATTGGAGAAATATGGAGAAAAGTAGTGTCTTATTTATAATGAAGTTTTCTTGAAGAATAAGTGGTGGATGATGGAAATCTAGGAATACATTTGATGGTGTTTCTTATAGTGTAACTAGGAGTTCCTATCTCAAACCAAAATATTTGCAAACATTTATTCAAAGGGATTTACAATAATAATTTATGGTGTATCTAAAATTGGCAGAATAGTTTCTGTTCCATCTGAGGGATGATCACCCTTGTCAATAGCGATTTGAAGTCTATTCACATGCATGATCTGGCTGTTGTCATGACCCATAAAGGGATGATTATTTTGATAAAATTAGTGTTTGATATTTTTGTGTGGGATGGTCCTCAGTCTAGAAAATATCATTTTCATTCATAGGATAGGCTTTATAACATCATTATGGCTGGTGGTGATGGTATATGTTGTATAACTGAATCCATACAGGCACATCAGGGCATACATTCCATGTAAATCATTATAGGTAGGTCTCTCTGGGACATGCTCATGCGAGTAATATATAGGGATGATTGAAGGAGTTAGGGAGGGAACATAAGAAGGGTGTTGATACTGGATAAAGGAATGGATGATTTCTTAGAATCCTTGAACGGGATGTCTCAGTGGGTTTTTGGAAGTGAAGACATCAGATTCTGGAAGGATATATAGGAAGGGGAGTAAAAATTCTTCATTTTGTAGTTCCAGATAATATAACATTTCTTTAGTGGAGCTACATTCCATGCTCACAAAATCTAATTGATTCTCAACCTTTATCAGAATCATGAATTTAAAATAATTTAGTAATTAGTGGAGATTTAATGGAAATATTTTATGGGCTCAACAACCAGATGTTTATGAAGAAAATTTTCATGTGAAGTCTTGTATGGGTCGTTGGATTCTGATCCCTTGACATCTAATATATGTTTTATGTTCAAACTAGTGTAATATATTTTCTAGTTTGGTGGTTTAGGAACCTCTTTATCCCAACTAGTGATAATTTTCAAAGGCTATGGGTTAACCTATGCTCTTGGTTCTAGTGTGGTGAGAGCCCAGAAGGGGAGTCTCTGTGGAACCTATTCATTGTAATGAATTGGGTCGAATCCTTATGGACATTTTTTGTGAATCATCTCATCCCCCACCTACGTTGGAAAACATGAATGAGTTTCTATAGAACCATATTTTCAAGATGAAAAAATCTGGGTGAAAATATATGAACACACATCATTGATAGAATTATTGTAATGGGTCATGTTAGAGGATAGGAAAAATAAAAGGAATAGAAGGAGTTCTTCACGTCTGGGGGTTTAGGTTCGTTTCTCCTTTTGTGAAGTTGATAATCAATCATTCAAATGTGGAAGGGGGAGTTCATCCATCTTAATTTGTCCACATCCATGTTTGGGCCCCCCCCCCCCCCCACACCCCCCAAATATTGAAAACCATGTTGGGGCTACAAGGTTAGGTGGTATGCTCCCATGCAGGGGATGATACTCAACATCTATTTATCTCATGAAAAGGGAATCATGCACAATGTAGGGGTTTATAGTGATAATGGTTGTATTATCCTTCTTGGATTTAGTTTTTAACATGGTCTAGGAAATTTGGTCGGTGTAAAAGATATGGTTATTTGTTCTGGTCTCCTTTTCTATGTCATATATGGAAAAAACATAGCACTATGGAGACAAGTTTTATCTTTCTATAGTGACCACTCAATAAAAGAATGGAGTATACTAGAGAACTTGCTTGCATCCATATGGATTGTATTGGTGGATCAATGATGGTGTAGAGTAAATGAATAATGTTAGGGAAGGAAACATGGTGGAATATGTCACGACTCGTCCTCGGGGCCCGTGCCGTGACTACCCCAAGCCCACCTTCCATAGGCCAGGGGCTGGCAACTAGCACCAAGGTGTAAATCCCGGTAAAAGGAAGACATTGACTTTGTAAAGTAAACAAGCACCACAGAGTAAGCAAGCAGAAAAAGTAAACACTAAGTAAAAAATGGTACAATAGTAAGTGCGGAAAAGTAAGTGGGCCAGAATACAAACCCAAACTGAAAGTATAGTACAACTCGAAAGGGAAAACATCAACTGAAAAGTAAAGCCGCAACGTCGAGTTGTCCACTAGAAATCCCACCTAAAGGGTGGGTACAAATAGATCCACTACTCCTCGGGTCCCGTCGTCCGCTCCGTGTACGTCCCGCCCAGTGGTCCACCTCCAGGTACCATCCTACTCTGCAAGCCTCAACCACGATCAACACTGTCCATCGTCTGCAACCAATACAACGTAGTGCGGGCATAGCCCGTGCAGTGGTGAGTATAAGCTACTCAGTAGGGACCCTGAGACGCCCGAAGGTCTCCCAGAATCCACAACGGATAATCCACAAAGGAAAGATAAATCACGAAGTAACATCCGGCACTACATAGGTATATGCCCATACATATACCTAAGTCATAAATTCTCGTTCGGCTCCAACATCCACACCCAAGTACAACACAGTCCACATAGAAAGCAAAACGTAAATCCACACAGGATAGCACAACACAATCCACATAGGAATGTAAAATAGGATTCAGCTCACACAGGTATAATTCTTCGAATGATGATAGTGATGATCACTGATCCATCTAAGTCATTGGACCCACAAAGGATTGATAGGTACTAACCCCCGAAATGACCCAAAAAGGATTTGACCCACAACAGATCGATAGGTAACTAACCCCCGCAAAGACCCAAACAGGATCGGTCCCACACAGGACCTGTAGGCGCTGGCCCACATAAGACCGTTGAGCGCTGACCCACATAGGATCGGACCCACACAGGATCAGTAGCACTGACCCACAAAGGATCGCTGAATGCTGTAATCGTCGTCGTCGAATCCACTGAGGATCTCTGTACAGTCGTCGTCGTCACAGTAGCAGTCGCAGCCAGCTCTAGGGTTTCCGCACAAAGCAAGCTCATTCAGGAGGGTCCGCTCCATGAACCGAGAGACTGATACATCAAATGACACATAGTCCAGAGTTGATGTATCCAAAAGTTAAGTATCGTCAACAGGAACTCAATGTCACAGACGGCGCGTCAATCGGATGCCCGGTCTGAGAGTTATTGGCTTTTTCGTCCCAGGGGACCGGTTGTTTTTTAAGGAAAAACCTACCTAACCGTACTCCACCTGCATCCAAACCTCAGGCAGAGTAAACCAAAATATCCATCTGACTTATAGGAATTCAACATAGTCGACGGCACGTCAATCGGACATCCGAAGCTCAAGATATGAGTGTTTCTATTCTGAGGTCCTGGTTGGTTTCATGTACGAACCAACTCCTCCAAACCCAAAGTAATACGAAACCTTCAGTGCGATATACCAAAACGATCGCCTCGATCCAAATATTGCATCTCAACTGACGATGCATCGATCAGAGGCCCGTAGCACATGTTATGGGCTTCTGACCGGAAAAGGTTCGGTATTAAGGGGTTCGGGCCCGAACCGACCCGGCACGAAACCCCCCCCCCCCCCCCCCCCGGGTCGACCCGAACTGGGTCAACCCAAACCGAGTCTGGGTCCGGCCCGCTTGTGCGCGGCCCGGCCCGGCCTGGGCACAGTGCGCCCAGCGCGCTGGCCAGGCGCTCGGCCAAACAGCCGAGCCGTTTGGCATGGGGGGAGGGGGGGCCTGCCCCTGGTTTTAACCGTGACCCCCCTTTAGTGGGGGTCGTTTTTCTGGCTGGCCGGGGGAATTAATTCCCCCGGTTTCCCTTTTTCCGGCCGGCCCGCACCGGCCGACCAGTTCTGCCAACAAGGACCGGCGATGGCTGGTCCTTCCTCTTTCGCCGACACCGGCAGCCCCGAACTGGCCGCCGGTCACCCTGCTCCGCCGCGGCCTGGAACCGGCCATGACCTGGTTCGTCCGGCGCGGTGTGACAACACCACACCCCTCCGCCGCGGCCCCGCTCCGGCCGCGGTGTCTTCGGTTTTCTTCGACGAGGCGCGATAGCATCGCATCCTTGTTCAACTTCACGGCGCGGCGCGGCGGTGCCGCGCATTACTTGACGTATGATCCTGCGTGGTGCGACGACACCACACCATTCCATCCAAACCATATTAGAAACAACATTCAAATTGGTGGAGGGTCAGCAGTGTTTGTGCGGTCCGGCCCCCTCTCGTTAATCGATAGCAACTGATCGTAAATTCATGAAGGACGACAAAGTAGAATTCACGAACGAAAAATATTTAAATAAACCCCTACATTGATAAAAGAGATGACGAACATCGGCGTCACGAAACGACGATTCGAAGACGTTGACAGAGATTTCATCGCGGAAAACCGACGCGAAAAGAGACGTTGTGGAAGAAAAATGTCGTGGAAGAAGACGTCGCGTCGTGGGTCGGTGTCACGAAAGACGTTCTCCGAGGGCTCGGCGCTCCACGTCAGATATCGTTCATTCATCACGTTCTTCGTCAAGAGAATAGAGAACTCAAGACTTCCTTAGCTTTTTCTCCAAAGGCTCTAAAACAACTAAACACCAACCCAATAAAATAAGTTCTTAACTTATTTTATTAACACATCAAGGCTATTGAAATTCAAGTGTTTGAATTCCACATTAACTCACCTCATTAATTCCATAAGATTATAAACATAAGTTAACACAATTAATGGGAGTTGAGGAGGTTAGAGGATATGAAGGGGTGGGGTTCGTGTGGGACCCACCACCCTCATAACCTCCCAAGGGAGGTTGGGTAGTTACCCAACATCCTTCCAAAGGATTAAACACTTAGAGTAAAAATAAAAAATTGTTGATAAATTTTTATTTTTAACTTCCACAATTTTTATCAACTTCTCTCGTGTAGACGCAACTCTGGATTAAGCGTTCCTATAAAATTACCGGCGCTGTGGTTCCATCAGTGCCCTCAGAATTTGATTCCGAGCACCGGTTCAAACGATAGGAATTCTCTCTCATTTGTTCACTGAACGTACCCGAGCTAAACTTTTGATAGATATTCCGGGCACACCGGGCCTCGGAATCAAGTGTTGTCAGAAACTGCGTTCTTGTAAAATCCCAAAGAAAATTAAGAAAAAAATTTCCTTGATTTTTATGGGTCATTATATTACTCCCACCTCAATGCTTTACTTCCCCGTAAAGATACATCAAAAGCTAGGGAAAAAATGTGGGTACTGAGCATGCGTATGAGCCTCCCGCTCCCAAGTGCTCTCCTGGAGGTTCCCGTGCTGCCATCTGATGCGCACTAGAGGAGTCAACCGTCCACGTAGGACCCGCTCCTCTCGATCCTTGATCTCCACTATAACCTCCGCAAAAGCCTCCCCATCATCAACGTCAAGCTCACCATGGTCAATGATATGTGTCGGGTCGTGCACGTATCTCCTCAGCTGAGATACGTGGAAGACGTCGTGCACCCAGTGCAACTGAGGTGGTAGAGCCAGGCGATAAGCCACCTCACCAATCCTCCTGAGGACCTGGAACAGTCTGATTAAGCGTGGAGACATCTTGCAGCCTCAGCCAAATCTCCGTAATCCACGTCGAGGTGAGACACGAAAAAAGACGTGGTCGCCATCCTTGAACTCTAATGCCCTCCGCCTCCTGTCAGCATATGACTTATCTCGGCTCTGAGCTGTCCTCATCTACTCCTGGATGACCTCGACCTTCTCTATCGTGGCCTGAACCATCTCCGGTCCCACATGTGCTGACTCCCTAGGGTCTGTCCAGCACAAAGGAGATCTGCAAGGTCGACCGTACAACGCCTCATATGGTTCCATTCCGATGGTGGAGTGGTAGGTTTTGTTGTACGCGATCTCCACCAAGGGTAGGTGGTCCTCCCAGCTGTGACCAAAGTCTAGGACGCATGCACATAGCATGTCCTCGAGAGTCTGAATGGTCCTACCTGTCTGACCATCCGTCTAAGGGTGAATGGCTGTGCTCAGATGTAGCTGTGTCCCGAACGCCTCCTGCAACCCCTTCCAAAGCCAGGAAGCAAAGCGAGAATCTCAATCGGAGATGATAGATGATGGCACACCATGAAGCTTCATAATCTCCTGAATGTAAAGACGCCCCAAGATCTCTACTGAGCCCTGCTCTCTGATGGGTAAGAAGTGTGCCGACTTCGTGAGTCGGACGACAATCACCCAAATGGAGTCATGACCTCTGGAAGTGCGTGGAAGTACAGTCACGAAGTCCATTGATATCCCGTCCCACTTCCACTCTGGGACCTCCAAGGGCTGTACCAAGCCTGCTGGTACCTGGTGCTCGCCCTTCACCTGCTAGAAGTTGAGGCATCGAGAAACGAACTGTTCCACAACCTTCTTCATGCCCTGCCACCAGTGCTGTCGTCTAAGATCCTAGTATATCTTCGCCACTCCAGGATGTACCTCCAAAGGAGAAGTGTGATACTCTCTCATCACCTCCTCCCGTAAAGCAACTGGTACCAAGGTACATCCTCTGAAAAGAAGGTTGTGCTCTACTCCAAAGGAGAAACCATCAGGTGCCTGTCCTGAGGATATATGTGCACGCTACGTCTCACAGTCAGTGTCGCCACACTGTGCCTCTCTGACCCGCTGTATTAGTGGAGGAGTGACTGTGAGAGACTAAAAGAAGGCTTCTCCATCTCTATCCATGAAGGATATCTGCAAAGAGGCTAGCTGCTCTGTCACCTCCTCATGTAGCTGAATGCCTATCCTCCTGCTGAGGGCATCGGCTACCACATTACCCTTCCTAGGAGTATAGACTATCTCAAATTCATAGTCCTGGAGGAACTCGAGCCATCGCCGCTGTCTCAGATTCAGATCCTTCTGAGAGAAGATGTATCTTAGACTCTGATGGTCAGAAAAGACTGTAAAGCACTCGCCCTTCAAGTAGTGTCGCCATGTCTTCTAAGTGAAGACCACATCTGTTAAGTCCAGGTCATGGGTAGTGTAGTTCTGTTCATGCGGCCTCAAATGACGTGATCCATACGCAATCACGGCCCACTCTTGCATCAGGACACATCCGAGTCCGGTCCCTGATGCATCGCAGTAGACTACGTACCCTACTCCCTCCTCAGACAACCTCAAGATAGGTGCGTTGGTCAATCTCTGTCTCAAATCCTGGAAGATCTACTGACAACTGTCTATCCACACAAAGGGTTTCCCATTATTTGTCAAAGCTGAGAGTGGTGCCGCAACTCTGGAGAAGTCTGGCACAATTCTCTGGTAGTATCCATCTAGTCCCAAGAAACTGCGCAACTCCATCACGCTCCTGGGTGGCTCCCAAGCTAGCACTGCATCGATCATCGCAGGATCCACTGCAACTCCCGCCTCAGAGATGACATGTCCCAAGAAGTGGCAGTCAAGTATCCAGAACTGACACTTCGAGAGCTTACCATAAAGCCGGTGCTCTCGGAATGTGTCTAGTACAACCCTCAAGTGGTAGGCGTGCTCCTCCTCAGTCGTCGAGTAAATCAAAACATCGTCGATGAAGACCAGGACAAATCAATCGAGGTATGGCTGAAAGATCCTGTTCATGAGGTCTATGAACTCTACTGGAGCATTGGTCATGCCGAAGGGCATATCCAAGAACTCATAGTGGTCATACCGACACCTGATGGTCGTCTTCTTCATGTCCTCGTCTCGAACACTGAGCTGATGATAGCCTAACCTGAGTTCTATCTTCGAGAACCATCGTGCTCCCTTGAGCTGATCAAAGTGTTCATCAATCCTCGGTAGCAGATACTTTGTCTCTCACTGTCACCTGGTTCAGGCGATGATAGTCGACACAAAGTCGCATGCTCCCGTCTGCCTTCTTGGGGAACAAAATCGGGGATGCCCAGGGTGAAACACTGGGTCAGATGAACCCCTCGCCCTGCAAGGCCTCCAACTATACCCGTAGCTCTCGAAGCTCAGTGGGGGCCATCCGATACACTGAAGTCGATATCAGGGTCGTCCTGGGATATAGGTCGATATAAAAGTCTACCTCTCTATGAGGAGGTAGCCCTGGAACATTGTCGGGAAAGACGTATGCATACTGATCCACCACTGCAGGAAAACTAGGACTCTACAAGTCAATAACTCCTATGATGAGGCTATCCAACTGATGAGTGATGGGATGTACTCTCCTCTGTGAGAGTCCATCATGTTCTGCAAAGGCTCCCTTCTCACCGGTGAAGGTGAACCTGCTCCCGTCGGTGCATACGCATCGCACCTTGCACCGAATACAGTCGATCTGGGCATGAACCGTAGATATCCAATCAATGCCCACGATGATGTCGTAAGGCCTCGACGCCGCTTCAAGAAGATCACAACCGAAGCTCTTGCCTCCTAGAGTAAGCTCACACTATCGGCACCAGTGCGTAATCGTCGAGTCCGCTCCTGTAGGAGTCTCTAACCGTAAGTATCGAGCCAACGGCTCTGTCGGAATCTCCAAGCTCCGAACAAGGGTAGCGGCTATGAAATAGTGACTCACTCTTGTGTCTATAAGAACTGCATCAAGGGTGGAATAGACACATATAGTACCTCGAATCATCTCGGGCGCACCGTGGTTGTAGGCCTCCGCTGCCTGGAGCTGTGCCTGTCTCTGCCCGCCAGCTCCCTGTGGTCGGGGTGGACCTCCTGGTGGTGGTGGTGGTAGAGCCTCAAAGCGTCTCCCACCATCTGCTGCTCGGCCATCTCCTCTGGCTCGTCCGCCTGCTCCCTGCGGATCGCCACGGTCGACCTTCTGCCTCTAGCTCAGTGGTCCCTCAACCGTCTGCTACTCCTCGGCACGACAAGTCGGGCAATCACGAGCCATGTGGCCCTGCCCGCCGCATGAGTAGATCTGCATGCCTCTCGAAAGACTGGCTCCACGCTTTGTGTCCCACACTGGTGAGCCAGTGTCCTGAGGTCGTCTTCCTGAGGGTCTGGTCTTCCTGATCCCATGTGTCATCCGTCGATTGCCTCCTGTAGAGGACTCTGCTACATGCCGCCCTGTGGTGGGTCTCAGCACTAGTGTAGACTCCGCATGGAAGCTCTCGATCAAAAGGGCTCGCTCCAGTACTCCTGTCTAAGTCAGAATGTTGAGTGAGATCAGCGATGCCCTGATCTCATGTCTCAATCCCTGCTCAAAGGTCCGGGCCCGGAAGAATGGGTCCCATAACATGTCTGTAGAGTAGCGCGAGAGATGGGTAAATCTCGCCGAGTACAGGGCGACTGTCAAGCTGCCATGCCGTAGCTGAAGAAGCTCTTGGATGCGCACCACACGGAGGGAGGCCAGGACGATCTCTAAGAGGAAGAGGATCTCAAAGTCTGTCCACAGTAGAGATTCCTCATCGTGCACCTAGATCATCAAGCTCCACCATCGTCCCGTTTCTGCGTGTAGTAGGCTCGCTGCGAGGATCACCATGAGGTCTGCTAGTGTGCTCACTTGCCTGAAAACTCGTACCACTGCCTCCAGTCAGTCCACGGCTGCCTGGGGGTCCGTCTCCCTGCGGAACCTGGGCGGTCGCTGGCGCTGAAACTCATGAAGTGCACTAAGGCGACGTGCATCGTTAGAGGTTGGGGCTGGAAGCATCGGTGGCTCGGTGGGTAGATCTACCACCGGTGCCACTGCTGACAAAGGGCCCTACACCGAAGCCGCGTCGCTCGGTGGGCTATCGTCACGCTCAACTCTCGGAACCCTAGCTGGCTGCCGTCATGGGGCCATCCTGAAAAGGGAAAAGGTGCACCATGGTCATAACAGTATACCTGGTGAGCTGATATAAAGTAATCACAAAGAAAACCTGAAACACACATACAATCAATGTTTTCGTGCATTAAGTCGGAAATCAAAAGTCACGGTCCCAGTGTACAGATACGTTGGTCGCCGCACCAACACTGGACTCCCTGAACTAATAACCACACTCAATATGCTAAACACTATTGCTTCACAAACAAAAATATCAGAGTCCCATGTTCTGCGGTATAACTGAACTCCTATGATACCAATTTGTCACGACCCGTCCTCGAGGCCCTTGCCGTGACTACCCCAAGTCTGCCTTCCATAGGCCAGGGGCTGGCGACTAGCACCAAGGCGTAAATCCCGATAAAGGGAAGGCATTTCCTTTGTAAGTTAAACAAGCACCACAGAGTAAGAAAGTGGAAAAAGTAAACACTAAGTGAAAACTGGTACAACAGTAAGTGCAGAAATGTAAGTGGGCCAGAATACAAACCCAAACTGAAAGTAAAGTACAACTCGAAAGGGAAAACAACAACTGAAAAGTAAAGCCGCAACGTTGAGCTATCCACTGGAAATCCCACCTGAAGGGTGGGTACAGATAGCTCCACTACTCCTCGGGTCCCGCCGTCCGCTCCTTGTACATCCCGCCCAGTGGTCCACCTCCAGGTACCGTCCTGCTATGCAAGCCTCAACCACGATCAACGCTATCTATCGTCTACAACCAACACAACGTAGTGCGGGAATAGCCCGTGCAGGGGTGAGTATAAGCTACTCAGTAGGGACCCTGAGACGCCCGAAGGTATCCCAGAATCCACAAAGGATAATCCCCAAAGGAAAGATACAATCAAGATGTAACATCCGACACTGCTTAGGTATATGCCCATACATATACCTAAGTCATCAATTCTCGTTCGGCTCCAACATCCGAACCCAATTACAACTCAGTCCACACAGGAAAGATAAACGTAAATCCACACAGGATAACACAACACAATCAAAATAGAAAAGTAAAACAGGATTCAGCTTACACAGGTATACTTCTTCGAATGACGATCGAGATGATCACTGATCCATCTAAGTCGTCGGACCCACAAAGGATCGATAGGTACTAACCCCCGTAATGACCCACAAAGGATCGATAGGTAACTAACCCACGCAAAGACCAACAAAGGATCGGGCCCACACAGGACATGTAGGCGCGGGCCCACACAGGACCACTGAGCGCTGACCCACACAGGATCGGACCCACACATGATCGGTAGCACTGACCCACAAAGGATCGCTGAGTGTTGTAGTCGTCGCCGTCGAATCCACTGAGGATCTCTGTCCAGTCGTCGTCAACACAGTAGCAGTCGCAACTAGCTCTAGGGTTCCCGCACACAACAAGATCGTTCGGGAGGGTCCGCTCCATGAGCCGAGAGGCTCATACATCAACTGACACATAGTCCATATTTTATGTATCCAAATGTTCCGTATTTTCAACAGGAACTCAACGTCGCAGACGGCGCGTCAATCGGACGCCAGGTCTGAGAGTTATTGGCTTTTTCGTCCTAGGGGCCCGGTTGGTTTTTAAGGCAAAACCAACCTGACCGTACTCCACCTATGTCCAAACCTCAGACAGAGTACTCCAAAAGATCCGTCTCACTTACAGGAATTCAACATAGTCAACGGCGCATGAATCGGACGTCTGAAGCTCAAGATATGAGCGTTTCCGATCCGAGGGCCCGGTTGGTTTCATGTACGAACCAACTCGGCCAAACCCAAAGTATTCTGAAACCTTGAGTACGATATACCAAAACGAGGGTCTCGATCCAAGGATAGAATCGCAACTGATGGTGCATCGATCGGAGGCCCATAGCACATGTTATGGGCGTCAGACCGGAAAAGGTTCGGTATTAAGGAGTTCAGGCCTGGTCCGACCCAGCCCGATACCCCCCCCCCCCCCCCCGAGTCGACCCGAATAGGGTCGACCCAATCCGGGTCCGGGTCCGGCCCGCTTGGGCGAGGCCCGGGGCCTGGCCCGGCCTGGGTGCGGCCCGGCCTGGCAGACCGGCCAGGCAGTTGGCCCGGCCTAGGCACAGCGCGCCCAGCGCGCTGGCCAGGCGGTCGACCAAACGGCCGAGCCGTTTGGCGTGGAGGGGGGGGGGGGGGCGCCTGCCCCCTTGGTTGTAGCTGTAGTCCCCTTTAATGGTGGTAGTTTTGCTGGCCGGAAGGGGGAATTAATTCCCCCGGTTTCCCTTTTTCAGGCCAGCCCGCACCGGCCGTCCGGTTCTGCCAACAACGACCGGCGACAGCCGGTCCTTCCTCCTTCGCCGACACCGGTGGCCCAGAACCGGCCGCCAGTCACCCTACTCCGACACGGCCCGGAACCGTCCGCGGTCTGGTTCGTCTAGCGCATTGCGATGGCACCGCGCCCCTCCTCCATGGCCCCGCTCCGGCCGTGGTGTCTTCAATTTTCTTCGACGCGGCGCGACGGCGTCACGTCCTTGTTCAACTTCACGACGCGACACGACGGCGCCGCACATTACTTGTCGTACAATCCTGCGTGGTGCGAAGGCACCACTCCATTTCGTCCCAACCATATTAGAAACAACATTCAAATTGGAGGAGGGTCAGCCGTGTTTGTGCGGTCTGGCCCCCTCTCGTTAATTGATAGCAACTGGTCGTAAATTCAAGAAGGATGACAAAGTAGAATTCACAAACGAAAAATAATTAAATAAACCCCTACCTTGATAAAGGAGATGACGAACATTGGTGTCGCGAAGCGAGGATTCGAAGACATTGACGGAGATTTCATCACGGAAAACCTTCGCGAAAAGAGACGATGCAGAAGAAAAACGTTGTGGAAGAAGATGTCGCGTCGCGGGTCAGTGTCGTGGAAGACGGTCTCCGAGGGCTCGACGCTCAACGTCAGAGATCGTTCGTTCTTCACGTTCTTCGTCAAGAGAATGGAGAACTCAAGACTCCCATAGCTTTTTCTTAAAAGTCTCTCAGACAACTAAACACCCACCCAATAAAATAAGTTCTTAACTTATTTTATTAACACATCAAGGCTTTTGAAATTCAAGTGTTTTAATTCCACATTAACTCACCTCATTAATTTCATAAGTTAATAAACTTAAGTTAACAAAATTAATGGGAGTTGAGGAGGTTATAGGATATGAAGGGGTGGGGTTCGTGTGGGACCCACCACCCTCATAACCTCCCAAGGGAGGTTGGGTAGTTACCCAACTTCCATCCAAAGGATTAAACACTTAGAGTAAAAATAAAAATTGTTGCTAAATATTTATTTTTAAATTCCACAATTTTTATGAAATTCTATCATGTAAACACAACTCCGGATTAAGCGTTGCTATGAAATTACCGGTGCTGCGGTGCCATCGGTGCCCTCAGAAATCGATTCCGAGCACCGGTTCAAATGATAGGAATTCCTGCTCGTTTGTTCACTGAACGTACCCGAGCTAAACTTCGGATAGTAATTCCGGGCACACCGGGCCTCAGAATCAAGTGCCGTCAGAAACTGCGTTCTTGTAAAATCCCAATGAAAATTAAGAAAGAATTTTCCTTGAATTTTATGGGTCTTTACAGAATATTCTATGTTTGAACTAGCTACTTTGGAGGAAAACTTTTACCATCTTAAAAAAATTGACTCCCTTCACTCCTCCTGTAAGTTCTTCGTTTTTGATGATGCATTGGGGTTCCCCCACTATTGATCCCATGTGACTATCTTTTAGAGTATTATACATACATTATCAATAAAACTTTATGTTAGTAGTAGAAATGGAATTCATCTAGTAATATGGTTTCTAGAGTGAACACAATCAACTGTGATGTTCATAGTAGAAAACATGTAATACTATGGTTTTATGAGTAGTGAACCCCTTAAACATCTATGAATGGGATATGACTACAAATGGTGGTGTGTACTTCCAAGTAGGTTCAACCCCATGGTGTTCACTTATATGTTTTTGGTAATGATCCTTGACATATATTGAATTGCTTTATATGATAATGTGTCTTCAAAAATTACATTGCTTATTCACATGTTATGATTTCATGTATTATACACTTTATTACAATATTAATAATGTATTTTTTCTTCTAATATTTATTCCATGAATCATGTATATGATCTTTCATATGTAGGCCATGATAATTAAATGTTATGATAATGTTATTATACTATTATGACAATGTTACTTTTATATATCTCCCTTATATAGCCTTACATAGCATCTATGTTCACCCTTTATTATGTTTTCCTCACAAGTGTTATGAATGAAGGTTTTGTGTTAGGGTTCAAAAGGGGAATATCTTTATGGGAACCATTGAACATCTCTCAACATGTTATAATTATGTGTTCCATGTTTTCAAATTCATCATACTGTAATCATCATTAGGAATTTAAATTTTAAATGATATAAATATAAATAAAAATGATGTAATACAAAGTATGTTAATCCGAGGCTAGTATTTTATGAAATTGGAATCCATTCATTGCATCTATCTAGGGATTAGTGATTTGAAATGTAAATGTTTCCTTTATAAAATTTCAATTATTATAACTGAAATCAATGTAGAAATTATTAATACTATTCTTAATCTTGATCAGATACATATATAACTAACCATCATAGGAATATCACTTATCATAAATTTTTGGATTTGATCAATTTGTTAACATCCACCTCTCTATTGGTAGTGTTAGAGGGGTGCATCCTCCTAGATGTATGCTTGAATCCTCATCGGTCATCCAATATGTCCAGGTGGTGTGTAGCCATATATGGATTCATCCTGTGAATTTACCTATAATATAGAGATAAAACATATCTGTTTTTACTTAAATATGTAATTCACATATCATTCTCCTTAATATGAATTATAATTCTAATCAATTTTTGTCACAAGTTTCATTCAATTCCTAGTTTTATATGTATGATCTAATTAATGTCGGTTAAGAATCCATATTTGAATGAGGGGGGAGTATTCAAGAGGTCAATCTTGTTTTCTTCCATATTTATGTCTATAGATTCCTTTTCTTACATTGATGGAAATATGATTCCCAATCCACCACAATCTGGGTGAAAGAGGCCCTAATAAAAGACAATATCAAACACAAATTCCAATTTCATTGTATATTGATTCAAATGTCTAATGTATTTAATAATTTCTATGGGTACATTCAATGAATTCAAATTTGGGGTTTTTTATAATACCAAAAATATATTGAGGGGATGAAAAGAATAAATGCATGAAAATACTAGGATTTTCATGGTAGGATACCATGCCATTAGGCATTGAAAACTATAATTCCCCATCCAACATTGGTTTTTTACCATCCCATTTTTAATAATTTTCCCCAATATATGTGGAATTCCAATACTCAATGGGGATCTATCACCATCTAGTATGATGAGATTTTTATTAATGGGGTATTTCAAAAAATGATGGAATTTTTATGTTATCTCTATATTTCTATGAATCAAAGGCCTTACTGGTTGTAAATTAAATGTGGTTCCCTTCTAGATAACCATGAACTCAGCATTATATTTGAGATTTCGAAAATCACTTTTTATCATAACCATCACTAAATGTATTGATAACACTTATGATACCCTTGAATTGTCAAATTTATGGGAGGTGTTTTTTCTTGGATATATCCAAATATTTTAAGGGTTCAAATCCTGATAAGTTTGATCCCGATAAAGTTTTCAATTAAATCCCTCTAGATATCAACAATACAATGTCTTCATGAAACATATATGAGTATGGTGTGTCCCTAAATTACTTCATTCAGATCCAGAGTGTCAAATTAGATGGAGTTATTGCACTCAAACTCCATGGTCTCTAGTAGATAACACATTTCAATAGCGACATCCTTCTTGAAATAAATGGGATCTTGAGGGATTCAATTAGTGTCTACCTTAGTTATTTTTAAATATCGAGAGTATAAAGAACTGTGTTCCTTTATGAGAAAATTACTACCTATTACAGTAATGTTTTCATATTTGAGATTCCTAAGTTACTCAAAACCATTTCTCTGATACGATCTATAAATACCCATTCTTGACATACATTAACATTACAAAACATTTTTTTAATACATAAAACATTAAAAAAATAGATGCATGAATATCATACTATTATAGTTCCTTTTGGAACATTGAATGGTAAATCTAGTTAAAATGAGTTATATTATCTCCCACATTGATAAAAATGACTAAAACCCATCCTAGGTACATCACACATAATACATATCATCATCACCTAGAGATGGAAACCTAAAAATGTGTGAGATCAAATTCCCAGTGTGGGTAAACATGAATTATATTTAAGAATAATCATGAACATAACGATATGAGAACATGATCGTGAAAAGGGAAGATCACACCATATATATCAAATATCATATACATGAATCATCTCATAAAGATTACCAGTTCCAAATACATTAATATTAAGGAAAGAAAGAATAGAAGACATGAACTAATATATTAGGAATGAAATATGGAATTGTAGTGGAAACATATTTATATAATATGATTTCCATAGTTTCTAGGTCAGTGCATCCAAGACTATCTTAATAGAATATGTTCACTCACATGGCCATCATGGTATCTTATTTTCAATCTTCATACCATTTTGGTAGTCATGTTACACTCCTTGTCTATATTATTAGTCACAGTTCATTCCTATGACCATCCTAGTCTATCTCATGAGATATAAGTTAGTAACCAATTCATTGGCATGAGATATATGTCCCACCTGTCTCATAATGAAATCATATATACATGTGCCACAAGATCATAAATAATAAAATCATATCCCATGAAAATAAATTGGAAATATAAAAATGTAATCATATCATAACCAATGTACAGATAATTTTTTCACAATAATTTCATCATAAAAATGAATCATGGAAATAATTAGGTTTCAAAAGCATATAACCCAGGAAAAGAAGAGGTTTTTAAAAGTATATAACTAATGAAAGTGAAACGAGTTTCAAAAAAATCATTCCATAAAAACATAGTCCATTTATATAAAGATTATTAATTTAAACATTTAATAATGTATCCATAAATGAATTAGTAACACCAATGGTTGTTATATTATATGGAAAATTATTTTGAATGATATTTAAAAACATTTCTGGATGAATATATCCTTTATACATTGATAACAAATTTATAACATAAAACATTTTAAAAAAACTCTTTTTTTAAAAACATCATTGCAAAATAATGAAGGTTGATTCAAAAAAAAAGAAGGATTCCTAAAATCCTTTATAGTTGAAAATTTTCTTCAATGAACATTTTAAATCATTTTTTAAAAATGGGTTTTTTAATATAATTTATTATTGATCGAAGAATGTGATTGTCACATTTAACATAATAATATTATATTAAGTACCAAATATTTGAAGAAATGGAACTAAAACATGAGGATATATAGAAAGAACATAGGATAAGATAAATCTTGAGTATTCTTTAGAGTTGGATCATAATATTTCATCAAGGATGCATAGTCATTAGCAATCATGAAAAGAAATGATATTGTTTCAATATACTCTTAATAATTTGTTACATTGGACCATTCACATCATGTAGTAAAATGAAATTATATGAATCTCGAAATATCATGAATATAATGATATTCATGATATGACATGGATTTTTATACATCGTGAAAAAGTGTTTAGGCTTATAAAAATATTGGAGTCTTAAAGTGGGAAAATTGAGACAAAATATTTTTTTACAGATTTGGTAACTTTTAAAACATAAATCCAATAAATTAATTTTAATTGAATGGATATTTTAATTAAAAAAATTTAATTTGGAGATACATATAATAAAATCATTGGTATTATATACATCACAAAAATGGGAAGATTGTCTAACATAGTGTGTTTTCATGAAAATAAAATGTGAAGTGAAATACACTCACCTTATGTCTTGACTTTCATCATAAAAGAACAAACAACCTATATAATAAATATAAATATATTATAAATAATATACATAACCATATTACTATATCTAATATTTAATATATTTTTATAATGACTTTATACTACATGTTTGTATGTGATCCTATGATAATGTTTCACTTCGGGTAATATTTTCTTCATTCCTTGCATGTGTCTAAATTTGTTTTTTCATTGATGATTATACATATATAACTATTATAGAATTTGGAAAATGATATAAATATACTATATAAATTATATTTAAATTATAATAATCTATATACGAAAAATTTATGAAATGGAAAACCCCATTCAAGGACAAGGTAAGCTATAGATAAATATGAACGGTATTTCCTTTTAATTGTCTTGTTGAGAGAATGAAATTAAAAGATATATATGTATCTATATAAATATATATTTAATAAATTATATTAATGATCCTATATATCATATATATTTAAGATAACAATTTTTTATAAACATCATATAGTGTATGAATGAATCAACTTTCTTTGAGGGTGTCGTAGCCCACACTTCCACAAACGAAATTATCATATTTACATAATATGGAAATCATAAAGGTACATTATAAATAAAAATAATAGAATAATTAATAAATTATAAGTATTATATATATCATATATAAATATAGTTTCAATCATAATGGCCATATTTATAGGCATTATGAAAAATTTTACAATCATATTTTAGTGAGGTTCTTGTTTTTTGTACATAAGAACTTTATGTTCATTCTCCATTACATAGAGGTGAGTGTATTTTTTACTAAAAAAAATAGATTAACAAAATAATATATTATTAATTAATCTTGTTTCGTAAAAAAATATTGGAAAAAAATAATGTGGAGGATTCTATAAATAAAATAAAAGAGAATACATAAGAGAATATTTCACCTTTTAATCGAGTGACTCCTTCTAGTTTGGGCCAAAGGAATTTCTTGAATTGAATTCTAGGAAAGAAAAAGATTCATTGAGGAATTTAGGGATGTAGGTAAGGGTATTGGTAAAGTACTTTGTGATAATTATAGTGTTTATATTTTAGAGTATGTGGGATAGTTGGTGGATTTTTATAGGGAAAGAAAATGACACGATATGATTTTTTAGAAACATGTAAGGTGTACACATGTTCTTACCTAAAAAAGGAATAAAATTACACAAAACACAAAATTTAGGTTAATTGAATATATATGGACATAAACTGGGTATTATAAATGTGGATAGGTCATATAGTCTCTTCATTTGTAGATTTTGTCTGTAATTAAACTTAATTAGTCCTTAATCAGTGTGATTAATTTCAGTCAATTTTACTAATAATGTAGGTAAAAGACTAACATGATCTTATTAGATAATAAATATTAAACAAAATACAATGGTTTATGTCTTTCTTGAATATTTAAGTCATATAAGTCGAATAATAATGATTAAGGATAATCATGTAAATAAGGAAAAATAACAGGCTTTTAAAATTTTCAAAATATTGTCAGGATTTATTATTCAATTTCTATTTGAAATTGATTATAGTGAATTTAATTTTATAAATAGATTTAATTATTATATAATTTGAAGATAAAAAATTATAATATCAATTAAAATTAAAAATTAACTATACAAAATGGCATATTTTATCGAAAAAGTAGTATTTTTCACTATTCATCAAATAATGAAGTTTCCTAGAAAAATCCAACAGATTCCCCCACGGATAATTTAAACATTAAGAATTCAAAAATGATGTATTTTATCAAATTATTTTACCAAATGATTCTATAAGTACTTTAAATATTTTCCAAAGAGGAACATTAAAATTAGTTTATATGAGAATATTATTTAAAAAAAGAGACATTAAAAAATCATATCATTCATTATAAATATGTTTTATTTATATAAAATATTTATATAAAAAATATTTCAAAAGTAGTTATTTCTGTTCATATTATTGTGTTTAACTTATAGGTTATTATTATATAATTTAAATAATTGTATCACTAAAACAATATATCATAGAACCTCTCAATTAAGTGCAATACATATTACATTAGTTTTTCATGAATCATAAGCCAAGTTAGTGTTTCACGTAGAATATGACATATTTATTTTTCTTGTAACATAGACAGATTTGTGGTTGTGTTAATGGAATTTTTTAATTAATTCATTTTTGGATAGAAATGAATATTTAATTTATTTGGAAAAGGGTCCATAAAACACAGGGTGTTGCATTCCTTTTTCCCTTGAAGATCATATTGATGTATATATCCATGAAAACTTCTTGTGGGTATTTTGATCTATGTTAAGGGTTTCATTTTAAACTATTCCTTCAGTGTATAAGATGATTAATGTGTACAGTTTATCGAAACATCCTTCCTTCATTGGCGATAGAGTGCCCTGAGTTGTTGAGTTCAGGATAGAGTATGTCTAGATTATATTCGATAACCTCATGGAACCCATATATAGGAGGGTGAATATTTTGGTAGATAATCCTCATGGTTTTTTTATAAATTTGTTGGACACCATTGATAAAAATGGGTAGAAACAAGATTAATCATTGAGGTACTTTGAAGAAATATTTCTAAAACACTTCTATCTTGAATACTTGAGAGATGAGAAAAGTCATTAGATTATTCACATTAAATATGAGTTTATTTTGGTGAAGAAATATAAAAGAAATATTTATGAACATCCATTAAAATTTTCAACCTTAGTAGCTGATGATATTTAAAGGATAAGGTATTTATTGGATTTGCATCATTTTTAGATCAAGTCAGTGTTGAATGTTTTTTTCTTGAGTGGATTTCCATATTTGAGGAATCATGATCATTATAAAAATGGTATCTGAGAGAGACCCTAAGTAGTAGACTATTTATATCACCCAGGCGAACGTTGTTATCATCTTCTGGTGGCATAATAAACCACAATAATAGTTATCACCATGTAATCATTAGATAGGGATGTCATAGAAGTTGAAAACCATCTCAAAACATTGTTCCATTATAGTGATATATGTGTGGGTTGTTCTTCAACAAGAAAACATAGTATCCATACCATATTATAGTATCCAATGACTACTGAATGTTGATCTACATGTAGATTTTTTTTGGTTCTCAGATTAACAGTGTATATGAATGGGATCTAGATATGTACAAGAGTTCGGGAAGGACTGAGCTACCCCTTTGTAATGTGATAACTAGAGTTACACTACATGATCATGTTGAGGTAGGGTATTTTTTCCCTAATATCGGAACAATATTATCATCATGAGGGAGTATTATAGGGGAGTTATATGGATTCCTATGGTAGAGGGTCATTCCACGAGCATGATATGAAAACTACACCAGTATGTTTGGACACATGAAATTCTAACATTATATGAATAATTATTGTATCATCTACATTTGAGTCTATTTTTTGCTACAAGATAATCACATTACAAATATAACATCAAATTATTAAAAAATTGGTTTTGTATGGTTATGGATATCTTAGATATTATCTTGACCATTGATACACCATTGGGGGTGCAATCATAGAATATTATGTGTTGCAAGGTTTGATGTCTAGAAATTAGAGGATGGAATTTAATTTATTAAACTTTTATTTTTTAAAGAATGGGATTATATTTGATTTATGGAATTAATTTTTAATCTTCTTCCAAGGATCATAATGACAATTACAGGAGGGGATTAATATTTCTATCATAATGGGGATTCTATTTTTACTATGTGAATTCAGATCTTCTAGAAGTTCATGCATGAAAATTTCCTTGAGTTTTTTTTGTCTCATGTATCACGTAAATGTTGTTTCTCTATAGGATACTGAAAATAATCAAGATTAAATTCCTCCAGCGGTAAACATTATTTTTGATGTCTTTCAAGACATGTAATACTACCTACATCCTGAGAGAGAGATCAATTTCAATATTAGTTCCTTTCTAGCAGGAAGGAAAATTTATATCCTTCCTTGTAGGGTGGAACCATTATATCTTGGAGAATTTAATGTTTAGTTATGGTATCATGATTATAAGGTTTTAATACAACCTAATGTGTTAACATGGTTTTATCCGGTTATTTCAATATGGAAGCTAATTTTATTTTTTGATTGTGTCTGTGAAACTTGACATTTAACCATGTGACATTATAGAATAGTCCCATACGTCCACACATAGATGAAATCATTAATGAAGTGATAGTTTCCCGTATTTTATCATAGATTAACATTAGATAATAGAATCTAATGTTAAGAATGTTATCATTTCAAATACCTCATATTTAGTTTTAATATAATATATTGATAATATTAGTTATAGGAAATTCCATTATGTATGATCAATGTATTAGTGGTGTTGATGGCCTTGATTAATTTGATCAATAGTCATTTACATGGTTAATGTTTTGTTATTTTTATCAATATGGTCATATAGTACTCCCAGTCATCAGGTGATTAATTGCAACATCCAAAAATTATCTTAAGTATATTGAGAGAGAATCATCTTTTTTCTATCCTACGAAAATTAAGAATATGGATTGATAAAGTGTACTTCATGGGTCGTGTAATATTAGAATATATATTTTCATTGTCACCAGAGAAGGTATCAAATATAGTATCATGGTATAAAATAAAAAAGTTCACCAATATTACGATTTTCTAGTTCAAGAAGTGTTTTAGCAGTTTTTTTGTCTTGGACGTCTTTTGGGTGGATGGATTAATTTTCGATTAGTTTTACTTTTGATACTAGAAGATCAAAGGGATTCTAATTTTCCTAGACTGTTGAGGCCTCATGAGAGGAGTTATTCGACTCATGTTTTGGAGTTTTTGTGGTAGTAATTTAGTGATATTCTCATGACACTCTCTTTTGTGACAAAGTATTTTGTTGTATTAGAATGAAAAGATCCTATAAAGCATCATTTCATAGTGGGATCCAAAGGCTTAGTATAATATTTTTTCATTTATCTTCCATACTTCAACTTCAATCAAGATTATAAATAAATAATGAAAACATTGTTTCTGATTTTGTGAATCTTAAGATGCATATGAAGGTATTTTAGAGTGATTATGGTGAGTGGATGATGATTAAACTCTTTGTAGATGACCACATAGATTGTTAGGATTCCAAAGGTAGAGTATCTGTGACTACAACACCTATTATACATGTGATATTTTCAGGATCTAGACTAGAATTTTTTTAATATGGATGATTTATCTCATAATTACAACATATTTGTTGGGAATTCACTATCTAGATGGTCTCTTATCAGTATCAACTCTATTCGTCACCATGTCCTAATATGGGTTTTTATAAACCTATATTATTATTTGATAAAGGATTTTCAATATTGTATATGGGGGGAGCCCCATGTTTGAAAATTAGGTATCATTATCTTGGAAAAAGAACTAGTTTTTCAACAATTATGAAATATATATTGTGATTTATATTCATATTAATCAGATGTAAATAAGTTAAGACAAATAATACAAGGCCTTCTATGCTATTTAATCTCGTTCTAATTCGTTAAAAGAAATAGGATAATGTCACTATGTAACACATAATGGTATTTTCCATGAAAAATAGTAACAATCATTTATTTTAAATCATCATATATCCTAGAATAATAGGATTTTACATTTTTTTCATTAGTTTGTATTTAATTGTTGATTATCTAGATAGGATTCACATACCAGTGATAATGTGGTTGCATTATATTCAATTAATAATAATCTCTGATTGAGATAGTCATTTCATGTGTGTGTACATAAAGGGTGTTTAGAAGGATAAATAGTCCTAGGTTCATTTGAGTACATCTTATCATCCAAATAATGATGGAAAATATAAACAGATGATTCTTATTTTAAAGGATATGTTTTAAAAAAAATTATAGGATTTTTTTTTGTTCATAGTAGAAATATATTGAACATGTATATTATTAATATAATAATACCTTCTGGGAATAAATATGGATAAACCATTTAGTTGATCTGTATTGTGGACTATAAATTTTTCATAATCATTGTTAGGTGGTAAGTGTGTCTGTGAATGTTTGACACAATATCATCCTGGAGACATATGAGAAAGTTTATTTGGTGAATAATTTTTAGGTGACTACACATAAAAAATAAATTAACGAATACTAAAATATACAACATCTAGATATTTATTGGTTAACTTTTTTATTTTGGTGTCTCAAAATTTGTGGAATGTTATTATTAGGAAATATGGAATGTAAAGGCCACATCTTATCAATCCATTTGATGTTTTGGGTAGGGTCAACCTAGAGGCATAGCTATTGGCCCTTAAATAGTGCAACAGTTCAATGCCAATTTATTTTTAAATTTTGATGATTTAGATACATCATCCCAACCTCTCTTGTAGGATAAAAATTAAAAACATAGATCTCTTGTGTTGATGTATATTTTAAGGAGCATATGATATGGATTGTGGTCCATTGATAGTGGTATGAAATTAGATATTGTGTACCTCATATGTGATTGTAGTGGAATCATAGGATTGTTCAAGATGAGAAATAGGAAATGGAATCAAATATGTGATCAAATATTCCATATTTGATCACTGATACCCAAATGTGGTGCGTTTAGAAGCTCAATGATGATATATTATAAGGTGATGATGTTGTAATATCAATTGTTTTCGATGTATTACTTTCATATGTTGTGGTTGAGATGATTTTATTTTAGTTTCATTGCATACTTATGACATGGTGGTTGAGCCTTTTCTCTGGGGATGAAGATCATTTTATACAGAGAAATAACTAATGTTTGGGGATATATATTTTGTATAAATTATTGGAATCTGGATATAAAGGTGTCAGTGTCCTTTGAGGGTTATCTGATGGTTTAGAAAACATTTATTGTGGTTTTTTTTTCTAAATATCTTTGGATATGATCATTATACTAAAAGATTTCACAATGTAAACTAGTTAAATGATGTGGGGTTATTTCTATGACGATTCTAGTTAACTGGTTGAGGTCACAAAATGTTTACACATAGTGAAACTGTTACAAATTTTGAAATGTACAATAAATATGGTTTTACTCTAAAAAATAATCTTTTATTATAAATCAATAAATTTACATCTTCATTATGGTTATAAAGAGTAATAACATAGGAACATCACTTATTACCATGATGCATGTAAGATATTTATTTTATTCAGTAGGTATCTCCTTCACCTGGAATTTAATGAGACTCAAAGTGATATATGTATTATTCTATGAATTGAAAACATCTATGTCTAGTGTTTGATCTCTATCATGTTCCATTAATTTAATTTTATTTTTTATTCTTATATCCTTTATTATTGATGTGTGAACAGTTTACTACCATTGAATATGTTTTTGATCATGATGTCTGTATGATCCAGGTTTTCCATGCGATCTCTTTATTATTTTTTCATCATTAGTGTTTCCTATTGATAGGTTTTATGGGTTAAAATAATAAATGGATGTGATGTAGAACAATGAAATATTTTCAATTTATAATTAGTTTTGAGTGTGAAATACTATGCGATGTTGTTTCCCCAAGGTAAATGTTAACAAACATATTAATAGTTGATGATACTGATGTGTTTATACCAATGATTTGATCCATTTGGATACATTAATGTTGTTATATGTCTCAAAGCTACCACTATGTGGTTATATGATTGAACCACAATGATCATGTATTTGTATTAAAACAATGATCATGTATTTGTATTAAAACATGAATTATAATTACATGAGGCCTGACATGATTACTTGTGATTGGATCACTATGGAAAATGGCTTACGAATGTTTTATGAATGTATAATGATATTTTGATATAATATGGTTGTGTACGGTTGCACGTAAATTATTTAAGGAATACCGTGGTGAATGAATATGAATTCAATGATAAATAGTGATTTTCGAATTAACCATTGGGGTGTATGATGTGATATTGCATTATTTTTCACATTTAGACTTATGATGTCTATTATGAAACAATTATTTTTGGTGACAAACCATTTGTACTATAATTATTATAGGGACTAGTCTTGTTATGATATAATGGGTCTTAGAATGATAATTCTATAACAAATAGCGGATTTAGATAAGTTTAGATAAAATGTTTATATATATGGATTCCCTCAGCTATGATGAAAATATTATATAGTGATAGTTGATTGGTGGTCCTAAAATGACAATATAATGGGCCTGACCTAGTTATGATGAAATGACTATAAATTGGGATTTCCCAGGTTACGATGAAATTATTATAAAAAGGTATTATTCTAGTTATGATAAATTCTTATACATGGTTATTTTCAAGGATATATGATTCTTCCATGGACTTATGGTTATCAATAGAATAAAAAATCTACGTGCTTAGAAATATTCTTTCATGGTACCGAAAAAGGATGATTATTATAGTATTATAATTAATTAATTAATACTATAGTGTTTTATTATATAGACATATTATTAGTCTACTTTTGCTGTTGAAAATTACATTAAATCTACTTTGTTATACTCACATGCTAGTTGGGCATCTATTTTCATCCCATGACGATTACATGGATGCAGTCTTAGATAAGGGAAATAACCTTTTTTATTATAGATTTCTAGATGGGTTGGATCTAGGATATGAGAATGACCAAGAATTACGGACCAGGATATTTGGAGTCCATTTCTATCCTATTGTAATCTAATATGTATGAATCATGTATTTTATTTAGTTACATATAAACAAAAAATGTAAAGGGTTTATTATTATTTTTTTTATTTCGTTCATCCTTAAACTTTAATTTTTTTGACATTTTGTATCAACTATTTACAGTACTCCTTTATTTTTTTCTACTATATTGAACTCTTTAGAGGGGGTTATATTCTCACCAAAATGTTCCCTACATCCTTGATACTACTCAACATCATCATGTATATGAGGAGGGATTCACGAGGTCACATAACTAACACAATTTAGATATGTGATAGGGTTTGGGACTGGGTGCGATTACAATTACCAGAAGGGTGATTTCATATACTCTTTTATTATTTTAGATATTATTAAAAAGACTATTCTTTAACTATATGTTCTATATTTTATCTATCGATTATATCTAAAATATAATAAATGTGTTTTACTTTGTGGGATTAAACATGTTAAATCCATCACTATGATTTTTTTACAATTCTACTTCTATTATTTAATATCATTTTCGTCCAATGAATTAAATAATATAATACCCTAGTTTTCATTAAACATGTTTGTGACTCTCACTCTACCTCCACCGGCTCACAGGCCACTGGTTGTTCACCCGGTGCAACCGTATCCCATAGCCTCTTTCCCGTGTTGATCCACCACTGCAATCATTATTGTACTACGGTTGTCATCATGTCTCGAAGAACATATAAAAATATAGAATGAAAGATCATGCAATGAACACAAAATTTATGGTAGATGGTTTTTTTTGTATTTGTCATGGGTTTCCCTTGTTAGAAGAATTAAAAAATATTAATCAATACACGAATCCACTTCATATAAATTCTTGCACCCAAATTCCGATGTCCCGCCAAGATGATAGGTTCGCAGGAATATCTGTTAAAGGATTTCACCAGATTTTGACATTTAGGAAGAAGAAAAGGGGTAATCACATAGAAAAATAAACCAAAATCTAGTTTAAGAAGGTTTTTTGAGAAATATTACACTTCAATGTATTTTGATCTCTTCTTCCAATTCACTTTCCATGGTTATCGTCGCCAATTTCCGAATTGCCAGCAATTGTTGTAGTAAATAATTCATTTTCCATTCATCAAAGGAATTATAAGGATTATGGTCAATACTATAATCCATATTTAATTATTGAAGGAACACATAATTTGTATTGTAGCATTTTCACGCTGTTTGGTTAACGTATTTCATTAATGATTTTCAATGTCATCACTTCCCAACATTGTAGCTATTATTTTTCACTGCCAAATGTTAAAAGAAATAAACAAAATTTTTTAGGTTTATTTAATTTTCCTATAAAACTTCCAATAAAATATAGCATTCACCCTTGAACCTCACTAGTCAATGGTAGTCTATACCTACGGGAAGCACACCATCATGAGGTTAATGATATTCTAAAATTTCAATTCCAAGTTACATTTAATTTTTTATGAGGATTTTAATGTAATATATTATTAATTCAATTGTTTTATTTATGTTCCAAAACTAATTTACACTATGGCCCACACCAGCCAATGTGATTCCCTTCGCAGACGAATCACAATGCTCTATGTTCAATAGTGGCCTTTGTTGTTTCATCAGGGCATCAATTTAAAACATAGAGAAAAATACTTATATGTTTATTTTAATGAAAAATAATTAATAGTTCAAATATAAATTCTAGAAAAAATTGCCCCCAAATCATGTGATTTATCATATCCTCTTCTACAAATAATCCAATTAAATATTGAAGAAAATTACATGGAATTCTGAGACATAATTATCATTAAATAATGGTTCAACATTAATCACAATTACATAGATAATATATAAATACTTAAATCCAAATTTAATAAATACATCTATAACACTTATTTAAGAAACACCACTTCATCATCACATACCAAAATATATTGGATCATTGATGAAAAATGTAATACTTCTGAACCCAAATATCACCCATTTTTTTTTATAAATATCTCATAAAATTTTTATTGTTAATATCTCTACTCAAACATCCACCTATTGAAATTAAAATTAACTGGGTAATTCATGGGGTTTATTATATTATGTTTTTAATTTCAAGGAATTTAATATTCTCTTGAACACATTCATAAAAGGGGTTGATAATACGTGGTTTATTAGAAAAGTGACATTAGTTGGTTGAATATAAGTCTCTGAGGGATAATATCTTGTATAAAAATAGATATTAAAACATGTTTGTATTTGTTTTTATAATCTACCTTGGGTTTTATTTCAAGATTTTATATTCTCAAAAATCAATAAGTCCTAGTGTGAATTAATAATAATTTAAAAGCAATATTTACCTTGCATAAATATTAAAAATGTCTCAAAAAAATTTATCTTCCTATAATGTAACATCAAATTTTACTCATTGATTGATAATTTGGAACACCCCAAAATTTGGGCACTTAAGAAAATCATTAAAAATATTTATTTGGTTTTATTCTCATACCTGAACATTCTGGTGTAATCTCTATAAAACATTTCATGATTCATGTGAATTTAGTATGATGAATGATCTTTCTCAACTGATTATCAACATTAAGAAATAAAATCCCCTTCTTTTATTTTAATGTATGTTACTAGATACAATGAAGAAATAACTCTTCATTTTATCAACTATTAATAGCCTCAAACATATCATTGAAATCCATGAATTATAGTTGAAAACATATAAAATAATAGGTAATTTGGAGGGCCTATAAATTTATTGAAAGAATGTCAAAGGAATATGTAATCCAATAGATCTATAAAATTATTCCATTAATGATAAGTAATTCCATTATATGATATATATTTTTCAATTATAGTTATTTTAGTACTACAACTTATTTTATTTAATTTTATTTTTATATAGTTCCTTCTATCCATTAATAAATTTCACGAATTTTATATATCTATGTACTAGATTCTTAATCCAATCACAAAATATACTATCAAAATTTATGAATCCATTAATTGGAATATTTTTTTATTTCATTCTACTCATTTTTTTGAGACATCGTATTTAAATTCTATACTCTACATTCAATTCACACAATTAGTTTCTTTTTCATTAACTATATTTGATTGGGTGGTTTTTATCTCAATTTAATTTCTTCCCCTTCTTTGTAAAATTTATGAGTATCAATAATTGATATATATTATGCCTTCATTATAGTGTATGTTTTCCAAATATCATTCAACTATGACAATTTTCTCTAAAAATTCTTCAAAACTTTTGTAATATATTTTTTCTTTCAAATTTTATTATTTCTTAATGTTTTTAATTTTAGAAAAAAAATTTCCCTTTTGGAAAAATCTTGGGGAATATATATTCATATATTATTTTTCAGACACCCATGATGGTGTGGGTTTATTATTATTTTCTATCATTCTTTCCCTGAAATAATTTTATTCTAAACTAGTACTGGGAAAGGAAAAAACATTTCTATGAATGTTGTATTATATTTTTGCAGACACTGTATCATTGGAGGATATTATCATCTAATTATATAATGATTTAAATCTATTATATTAAAAATATCATTAATCTTTTAGTCATCACATCATATTTATACTTGTGTTGAAATGTCAATGTTTTATGAAATGTAGGAAGATCTAGTTTTTAGTGATTCCCAACTCATTATAATGACATACAATTAAAAAAATATAATGTTGACAGAGTTATTTTAAACATAGAAATCATTGAATTTATTAACTATCCTATTTCAACTTCAAATTTTATTCATTATTCATTATTGTTGAATATTATAATATATTTTGAAAATACATTACCATTTTTTAGTTTAAAAATTAATTATGAATATTTGAAATCAATATTGTCATTTTTTTCATCTTAATATAAATATTCTAGATAAACAAACATAGAAACCCCATTCTCAAAGGCATACATTGGAAATTATTATTTAATATATAAAAGTAATTTCTCCAATATGTCTACCAAGACTATGAGGGTTTTTTAATTTATTAATATCTTACAATAAAAAGTATCATACTCTTGAACTTCTTCTTCTCGGAGGACTTTATAAAAAATAAAACCCTTTATATTAAAAAATGCACTTAACCACTTATTTGGGACATTTAAAAGATAATATTTGAATTTATAATTATGATCACTATGTTATACATTTTAATCACAACATGAGAATTATTAATAAGACTAATATTAATCAAATGTTTAATTTCTACGTAAAACACACTAATTATCCATCAGTTATTGGTGTTAATAAATTTAATTTTTAGTTCTACATCAATTTGCATGCATCTATTTTCATCATATTTTTCTAATTCGTTTTATAAATTCCCAAATTCATTTACTATGGTGTAACATGATTTTAATTAATATGAGTTATTTCACTAATTTATTGTACTCTTTACATTATGATTGATTTCATGAATCTTTATAAGAAACATGGTCTTTAATACTCATTTATGTGAATGGATTGATTGACTATTATGGGTATAACATTTTGGATTACTATTATGATTTACTTTAATCTTAATTAAACATAAAATATAAGTTAAATTTATTTATCTACCTAATGATATATAATGATATCACCTCATTTGTTAAAATGATATGTGATTTATGAAAAGAAGGTATTCACATGGTTTGGTATAATGATATATACATTTAAATGTAACATCAACCCCTAACATGGACCCCTCAGTGTTATCATATTATCAATTTCAATGTATTAGGAAGAAACTATTTATACACCATAGTAGTTTATCCTCCAAATGATCAAAGTTATACCCCCATTATTCTACCATTTTAACCATGGTTTGTCATATCCCCACTCATCATCACCTTAATTGATTATACACCCATTTAGTGAACCAGATGGAAAACTAGTCATTCCACAAAGTCACATGATCCTTATTTTTATTATTGATCTAGATATAGTAATATTATCTTCTTCAGATGTAATACCATCCCTAGAAATATGTATTCCATTTCACGATGTATGAATAATTATGGTCATCATTATTATTTGGGATAACTCATTTTTTATTTAAAAAAATACAATATATTATATGGATCTAAATCAATTTGATTATATACATTGTCACAAGTGATAACCTCAAAAAAAATCTTTAGTATTGACTCATTCTTTCTTCTATATAAATATGTATCTAGATTGTAATAATCCAATTGAAAATGTAATTTATTATCACCTACAATTATCAAAATCATAAATTCTTTATTACCATCATGAAGTCATTATCAACTTAAAAAACAATCATTTATCATGCAATGTCTCATTTGATTAATTTCCAAAAACCCACATTAGTTTCTCATTAAAAACAATTATTTATATCATTTATAATTAAAAATTTTATCTTCCTCTAATTAAAATATCTATAAACCTATAGTGTGGGGAAATATATGTCCTTATACAAAAAATAAATAAACACAAGTTTTTGGGTATTATATTTCAGAATATTAATTTCACAACTCTTCATTAGGTTTTCATAATCATCATTAAAACCATTAAAAATATAAAAAAAATTTAAGGCCTTAATTATTTTTTCAAATTACATGACATCATTCATGGTGTTATTACACCATAATTGAATTTTCAGAGGAATTTGTCGCTATTTATCGTTAAAAAAATACCATAATCTCTCTCTAATTAATGAATTATAAACCAACCTGTATTTGATCATCATTTAAAATTCTCACACATATTGGTTATATCTATTTTAATAAATAAAAATTTAAATTCATGAAAAATTAGGGAAATCGATTTCTTCATGTAGAATATTCATTAATGAATACCCATGAATTTCCATTTCATCATTAAACCTCATTACTAAATGATTCCATAATACTTATCTCATTTTGTCTTAAATGCATGAATGTGTAACTACAAGCAGATGATTTTTTCTAAAACATACCCATTTATTTTCCATATTAATGTTCGATTAAAAGTTTATAAATAATTTTATGATTCATTGGGGCTCATTTTCTTCTATTTGATCATTTCATATGCATGAATATCATTTCTCATCGAAGCAGACCAACAATCGTAAAATGATCACCCGGTAGTAGAACTTGAAAAATGGTGTTGGGAAATTATTCCAAGAAGTAGTAAAATATTCTTGGAGGTAGAACAAGATACCTAAATGTAGCACTCAATTCCTCTAGGTAGTACATGATGGTATCAAATCACCCTTATATTATTGATATCCAGTCTGAACCTTACAAATCATCAATTTATTACCATTAAATATCCTTATCATAGAATTATATAGTGAAACGTAAACACTTTTTACACTAATGTAGTAACCTCATACATTTAATGAGGTTTATGAATTCCTAAAATTCCATTATAATGAATATAACTTGATATTTATTAAAGGAATTAGTTGTCTTAATGGAGTTACCATTCACCCTTATATAGGTAGTGTTTGTATGACATTACACTTATATATACTACAATTCACATAAATTGAGAATTTTAAATCATATTTTACCCCTATAATTGAAAACTACGCTTATCCAACTATTTAACTATGTTTTTATATTGATGAATAACTTTAATCATCCATCCTCCTCTGAAGGCTCCGGTGCAGATCAACATTCCTATGATGTGATTTAGTTTGTTATTCTTTGGGATTGTCTGGTTGGTGTCTACAATGGTGGATCCCCTTGAGTACACAACTAGATTGTTTTGATTTCTCATTTCTCACATATCAAAAAATTATTAAAAATTAATAAAATGGATTTTTAGTGTCATCAATACCGCTAATCATGCTGGCAGTAACACAGTACCCCTATATTTCATCATGATTACCTATAATGAAGCTACTTGTACCCTTACAGGATATTATTATACCCATACAGAATCTACATATACCCTTATGATATTACACAGATACCCATACACAACTTTGAATACTCATCCTTTTACTATGCTACAGATTTTAGATTAGTTGGACACCCTTACATGGCCTTACTATAAACATTTCTCAAGTATTCTAATTACCAATTTACCTTTACATTGGTATACACATCATTTTAAAAAATATAAGAAATTATGAAACACCTTTGGTATAACCCCAATGCCTTCCAACATTAGTGTTTTATTTTTACCATATCTCATCATCAACAAACACATTTTATTAATTTTTACAGAAGATAGTCACATCAATCATCACATTTTCATATTTATTAATATGAATGTTATATCATTTTCTTTAAAATATTTCATTAAATGGTTGAGATTAATATGTTAATGTATTTCATAAATAATGCATGTCAAGGGAATTGAATAGTGCTTCAAAAATCATCACAAATTCAAGGATTAAATCTCACACCTGAAATTAAATTCCAATAAATGAATCCATTTGAATTAACAATGTCACACTACTTTGTCATTAATAACATAAATTTATTGAATTATTGACTACAAATGAAAAAACATGGAAGAAATATTTTTATTTGAGATCATAATTTTAAGGATTCCATTTCCTCATATTATGTAAACAATGTAACACATGATATATCTATAAGAGTTTCACCTGTGGCACACGTTATAGGATATGTTGGTGACATAAAATGGATTAAGATGTCTGTTATATATTGGAAAAACGTAAACATTTTTAAAATGATGTGGGATTCATTTGTTAATTTTTATGCTTATTTATCTAATACTCTTTACATAAATGTTCCATCAAATGTAATTTACTCATTATTTTTTGTTTTATTATAATTATTATTAGTTATAAATTTTCCCCTTTATTTTATTTCATTTCTGTTTTTCGATGAATTTGTTTATTCATCCCATATCCTGGGGCTCTAGATAAGGGGAATCATAGTGGTTAGATCCCAGATCTTGGAATGGAATATTCTCCTTTATGTGTTTGTTTGAATCCCTTTTTCTAATTATGTTCTTAACCAAGTCTTAATGGAGGCTCAGGGGTGTTTCAAGGGTTCGCGACACAAAAATGGAGAAAAGTGGTTTTTTGGGTAGGTCGCATGGTCTGTGCACGATTAGTTGTAACTGTGCAAACATCCTAGGAAACCATGCATGATGTGGGTCATTGGACAGCGACCTCAGCATAGTTTGTGCACTATTAGACTAACCGTATGGGTAAACCGGGAGACTGAGAATCTTTAAAAAAATTACAATTTATACACACTGGGGTTCTTAACCCCAACTCGAGATTTCCTATTATTTCACCCGTCGTCACCCATGGGATGAACCAAATCTCATAAGAGCTCTAAGAGATCTATATCCCTTGTTTCTAAGTCAGTTTTGGTGACCTTTGTTTTAGATCAAATCTCCATGTAAGTAAAATTACATCGTTTCTTCTCTTTTGAGTTTAAGGTTTGTATCTTCTTCTCCTCTCATTATTATGCTCTAAAATCCTACTCCTTTTTTGTATCTAGGTTGAAGGTTCAAGGGTAGGTTGAATCAGAATCTAAGGGCTCCATTATGAGTTTGTTCACCCTTGGAATCATGTTAGGTGGTCAAAATGTTTTATAACATGGTTTATTGGTGGATTTGTTCATGTGTGGTTTTTTTTGGTGTGTCTTGGTATGATTTGATAAACCTTGTCATGTTTAAGTAAAATAGTTCTTAAAAATGTAAATGGACACCCCCAAGATAAATATGGGATGTGTTGAGGCTAATTAGACTACTCTAGGGCCGCCCATGGGGTGTGTCGACTTTTCTAGAACAAGGGTTTTTTTGAACAATAAGTGATATTGTTGTGTAATTATGTAGAGACCTTGAAAAATGTTTATGTGACTAATTGGGTAGGGTTATAATGTAGGTGATGAACATAATATTGATAATAACCAAAGATATGTTGGCCTAGTATGTGCAAAAAAATAAAGGAAATAATGAAATAGATTACGAGCATGGTATTGAAGCCTAGTGAGTTAGGCATAATGAAAAAGTCTAGTGAGATAGGCACAATGAATGAATTCTTAATGTTAAAAGAATAATCAAATGGAATTGGGCCATATGGATAAATGATGTAAAATGTGGTAAATGTGCTAATGAGTTAAGGCATGGTTTTAAACCACTTGTGATTATTATGGTTTATGTTTTCCTACGGAAATAGTTCTGATATTTTGTAAATTCGAAATGGTAACATATATGTATATAATGTGCACATATCATTGTAGTGTGATGTATTGATTAAGGTTCTACACCCACGAGTAAAGTTGGAATGAGTAACTAAACACTACCCCTAATGCACAAGGTATGGATAGGACCGATGCTCTATTCCCCTAACGGTTTCAACCAACTGGAATGTGGATCAGAGTTGAGGATATGGTTTATATGTGAAAGTTGGTCCTACTAATATAAGATAGAGATTTTTTTATCATGTATGTGATTGATGTACATTGACCACGTGAAATTTTTTGTGTTGATGAACCCATGATAAATGTTTTGGAAATGGAATGTAATTATCAATGGGATAAAATTTTAAGATATGGAATTGGTAATAAATGTTTGTAATGGTCCTAAATTGTCTAGGGGAACATAATCATTTCTTTTTCATTTATTATTCATTTTTCTTTCCACATGTACAATTTTTTATAACAGATATTTTGTAGACACCAATGGTGGTGGTCTATTGATTCCACTCACACCCTACTCGGGCTGTCATTGGGTACTCGAGAAGACTTCATGCTTGCAGGTAAACACAAGGGTAAGGGATCTTTCTATTGAGTTTGGATCGCATGGGTATTCATAGAGGAGGACCCGTACATGGTGTTAGGACCATTTTAGGGATTTTTCAGTTTGTATTCATTATAGTATTTTTTCACGTTTTCACTTGTATCATGGAATGACATATTTACTATTGGATATGGTTGTACCACATTTGGGAATGGTTTTTTATGTATTCTCGTGTATTGTTGGTTATTATTCTTCTTTTTAATTTTCTTCTATTGTGGATTACTTGATAAAAATGTTTTATAGTATCACCACTTGACTATATGGACCCCCGCATCTAGTTGGCATACTTGGGTGTATGGGGGGAAAAATTATTGTCATGTAACCACCCGACTTTAAGAATTGGTTTAGTGGCTTCTGGGTCATGGATGTTACAAGGTTGTATTGGAGGAGATTTTTCTTCTCGTTCTATTGAATCGTGTAATTTGTGATGGTAGATAGGAGTTATCATGCGTTGGGGACTAATAATGTTCTAATGCTTGGGAGTAGCTAACTCATGTACGAGGGAACACCCAATTCACCTAGGGTGGGAATTTTTTTTCATGATTGTGTGATGTTAGAGTTGATGATATTTCACCATTGGGTGATGCACAAGTTGTGTGATGTGATTTTTTATGGTTTTAGATCGTGGCCTTAATGGAATGAGGTTATACATTCATGATTCATTATAGGAAATAAGAAAGATAGTTGGCATGTGTCATGGTAGGCACACAAGGGTTGGGTTTGTGAGGCATGAAACATAAAATGCACCTTGCGACTTGATGATTGATAATGGAAAATTCTTAAAAAGAAATAATACAAGGGGCGAAGATTAAAGAATTATAAGTTATGATTAATTAAATATCTGTAATACAGTGTTTGTAATGAATTAAAATGTTGTTGTAACAACTTGTGTGAACCTGGTGGCAGTGTATAATTTTTTACACATGTAGACGATGGCTCGTGGTAGGGATGGTCGGGGAGGTGTTTCTAGTAATGTTAAGGGTTGTTGTGGTTGGTAAAGAACCTTCTTTTTAAGGGTTTTTGAACGTTTGATGCTATGTTTTATAAACTTCATGCTTGGAAATATAGAAAAATGCCACTATGATGTCGAGCACTCGTAGGGAAACACGAGGATGTTGCTAAGAACACTCTTTCAACTGAGGAACAAGAGAATGTGGTTATCCAGGAATGTGTGTAAGAGCGGTTCCAAAAAAACATGGATCATTTTATGAATATGATGGATCGAGACCCATGGTGGGTCACACTATGTATGTTTGAGCTGACCAGAGAGTTTTTGTTGTAGCACCCTCCAACCATTACCTGAGTGTGTGGGACAGAATTAGCATAGTTTAGGATATAGTCTTTCATAATGGTACATGATCATCTAGAAAATCCTATTGGGAAGCGAGTCAAGATGGAAGCTTATATGTTGTGGGGAATTTCAAAGCATGGGTGGGACATCCTATCTCAGATTGAGCAGCTTGAGAGGATGTTGTTGAAAGATTTCCAAGATAATATTCATGAGCATTTTTACCTAGAGACATTGAGGCAAGACTAGATTCATAGTTCATGAGCGTGACTCAATGATCGATATTGGTGATGGAGTATGTTGTCCACCTCACTGCCCTATAACACATTGTTAAAGATTTTGTATGGTATGTGGCTGATGTTGTGAGGTGTTTCCTGAATTAAGCGAGACACGAATCCGGTCTCAGGTTAATATCATTGGCTTGAAGAGGTTTACAGAGGTATATGATCCAGCATTGATCTTAGAAGGTAACCTGATGGGAGATTCAGCTAATTGTGTTATTATTCCAGCTGGATAGACATGTGGCGTACCTTTCGAGGGCCGGAAGTGACGTTTTGGATGTTTTCAGTAGGGAGGAAGTGTGAAAGGTTGTTAGAAGATAGGGGCAGCCACTCAAGGTAGTGACCAGGTGTTTTGCTATCAGTGTGGTAGTTTGGGGAACATGTGTGGCCAGTTTCCTCAACCTCCAGTTGAGTTCATATTGTGCAGCATATTGGGACACGTGGAAGGGTTCTACAGGAACCCTAAGTACAAGGGTATGAATGTTGGTGGCAGAAAAATGGAAAATGGAGGAAAGAGATTAGTTTCACCATTTCAGGTAGGCATTTGAAGCTCCACATTCCATAATTGTAGGGGTAGTGGATACAGAAAACTAGGGTAAGATCACCCATGTCATCAGGGCAGTGCAGTAATGTGAAAAGAAAACAATTTGGAACCCAAGTTAGTGGGGCGTGTCAGCTTCATGTAGTTCAATATGCACCTGGACATGGCAAAGAAAGGACATCATCTGTCCGAGGTACAATCCTTGTCCCTTCTACACTTTCTAGTTTGTTGTTAGATACCGGTGCCATACACACTTTTATTTCTTCTCATTTTGTGGTAGCATTTGGTTTTCTTATGGAGAGTGTGTGCGGGGTTATGTCTATTGAAACTCTGTTTTGGGTGTGAAAGGATTCTATTAGACAATATAAAAGTTGTCCTCTAGAAGTTGGTGGTTATCTTTTTCTTATGGGACATGTTCATTCTCTAGATGTATGGTTTTGACCTGATCTAGGGTATGGACTGGTTGGTGTTGTATCGGGCGAACATAGATTTTTATTGTTGAAGGGTATCATTTTGGTTACTTGTGGGTGATTCTTACATCCATCCCAGATAATTGGATGTTCGACCAGGTCATGTGGGGCTGTTTTTCCACTAGTTGTGTATGCTCATGACTCATGTAGATTTTATTGTACATGATGATGAAATAGAGGAATAATATGTCTTTCATCCAGTAATCGATAAGTTTCAGGATGTGTTTCTTGGGGATTTCTTGGGGATGACACCTGAGAAGGATGTTTAGTTCAAATTGAGTTGTTTACGAGAGCAGATCCATTTTATATTCATCAATACAAAATGCCACCGGCCGAAATCCATTTGATAATAGTTTAGCGTGAGGATTTTAAATGTAAGGGATCTATACACACCATAATTTCTCCTTGGGGAGCTCCTATTCGATTTTCAAAGAAGGTTGATGAGTCGTTATGGTAGTGTGTTTATTATCAGATGTCGAATCAGATGATAGTGAAAAATCGGTACCCACATCCTAGAATTTATGAAATGATTGAATAGTTCAGGGATGTATCAATGTTCTCTAAAACATATTTGAGATCCGGTTATCACAAGTTAAGGGTGAGGCTTTTTGAGGTACCACTAACGGATTTCTGGAGTCATTACGGTTTATTTGACTTAGTGGTGATTCCTTTTAGCATGACCAATGCTCCGGTAGAGTTCATGAATTTGATGAACCAAATAATATATCCTTACCTAGTTCGTTTTTTTATTGTTGACCAAATCTTGGTGTACATGAAATATTATTACAATCATGAAAAACCTCTTAACATCGTCTTGAATACACTAAGAGCACAACAAGTTTACATTAAGCTTTCAAAGTGTCAGTTGTGGTTTGGAGAAGTTCATTTTCTGGGTCACATTATCTCTAAAGTAGGTGTGTCAATGGATCCAAATAATGTTAAGGCAGCTATGTCTTGGGAGAATCCCAATAGTGTTTTAGACATTTGGGGTTTTCTTGTTTTGGCCGAAAATTAACGGAGGTTAAATCATGATTTCCCTTTCTTGGCAGTACAACTCTCGGTCTTGACCAAGAATGGAATCTAGTTTGAGTGGTCTGAGGCATCTGAAAAAGCCTTTAAATAGTTTTTAAATTTGTTGAAGACAACACCGATATTTATCTTATCATAGATAGGTAGGAAGTACGCCCTGTTTTTTGATACGTCCAGTATCAGGATTGGAGTTGTGCTGACACATGATGAGTGGGTCGTGGATTATGGGTAGAGTAAATTGAGACCCCATGAGCAGAATTATCCAACTCATGATCTAGATTTTTCTGTAGTAGTGTTTGACTTAATGTGATGGAGGCCCACATTGTTATGGTAATGGTTCACGGTGTATACTGATCCGAAGAGTCTAATGTATATTTTTTCATAGATGGATTTGTATATTTGGTAGATAAGGTGGGTTGAGTATCACATGTATTTCATCATTCAGATGGTATATACACCTAAGAAAGGGAACTGTGTTACTGATGCATTAAGCAGGAAGGCTCAAAACTAGGTGGTTCAAGAATCCAGCACAGAGATGAAGGTGATGGATTTGTTTATGTAGATTCACCTAGGGATGTTTGATGAAACTGATTAGTTGAATATTGCTTCTGTGGTGGTTGAGTTGACACTTTTGTGTCGAATTAGGGAAATTCAGCTTGGGGATCATGAATTTTTGTCCATGAAGGAAAATGTAATGGTGGGGACCAACCTTCATGTGGGGTCGTTGGTATTGACAGTGTTGTTTGTGTGTATGATAGTGTGGTTGTGCCTGTGTTCATGCATAAATAGTTTATGCATGAGTTCCATGCATCAAAATGGGTAGTGCATCCTGGTTTGACAAGGATGTATTGTGACCACTGTATAATGTTTCGGTGGCCAGGAATGAAAAGGAAAGATTCAAGATTTGTGCCACGGTGTCTTACTTACTTGCAGGTGAAGGTCGAGCATCTATTCCAAGGTGGTTTGTTACATCCATTTCCCATTCTAGAATACAAGTGGGATGATGAATCGATAGATTTTGTGGTGGGTCATTCAAGGATAAATCAAATTAATGATGAAATCTAGGCAGTTGTCATACAACTAACGGATGTTTCCCATTTCATACCAACTTAAGAGACCTACACAGTTGACTAGTTGGGGGATTTATATGTTCGAGAAATAATATGGTTTCATGGTGTGTCATGGTCTATAGTTTCATATCAGGATCATCATTCACATCACCTTTCCATTAATGGTTGCATATGGTTCTAGGAACATAGGTTCTTTTTACTATGGATTTCCACCCACAGTAGGATGTGCAGTCGGAGCGTACAATCCATGTGTTTGGGTTCATGTTGAGGTATTGTATCTTGGAATTTGGTGGTTACTAGAATAACACATGTATCTTATTGAGTTTTCATACAACAACATTTCTCTTGGCTACAAATCAGATTACACCATTTGAGGATCTCTAAGGGAGGCCGTGTAGATATTCGGTGTGTTAGTTGGAGGCCAATGAATATGAGCTATTGGGACCGAGTCTCATGCAAGGGACTTCAGTGAAAGATGAGTTCATTTGGAAACAGATGAAAATATATTAGAGTAGGCATAAGTCTTATGCATATTAGAGACGTAGACCCCTTTAGATCAGGGTGTTTGATAGCGTGTTCCTTCAGGTGTCACCAAGGATGGGTCACCGACGGATTCGAAAGCATGGAAAGTTCTTTCATAGGTATGTAGGGTTTTTTGAGATTTTTGAGGGGATCGTGCTGGTGTCGTACCTATTGGATCACTTACAGTGGTATAGTTGGATGCATGATGTTTTTCATGTGTCCCAGCTTCGACAATATCACCCTGACCCAAATCACATGGTGAATATTGAGGGTGTTAAGCTAGAGGCTAATGCGTCCTTTGAGGTGCATCCAGATTGTGTCATGGATGATGGTGAGATAATTTGGGGGGAAAGGTTGTTCCATTAGTGAGAGTAATATGGAGTCATTAGAATGTTTAGGAAGAAACATTGGAGTGGTAATCAGATATGTGGGATCATGGGCCCAATTTCGTTTCCTCAGAAGAGAAATGTAGCTTGGGAGCTCAGATCGAGGACAATTCATTATAAGGTGGAGAGGTTGTATAATCATGGATCTTAGAAATGTATGTTCTCATTTATGTTTTCGTTTCATTCACTTATTTTGATTAATTAAGTTCTTACCCAAGAACTTCGAGAGGCTCGAGGGTGTTCTGAGGGTTCAAGAAACGAAAATAGATAAAAAATGGGTTTTCTAGGTAGGATGCACAATATGAATATGGGTAGTTCTAACCATGCATACAACCCAAGAAACTGTATAATAAGTGGGACTTTGGACAGTGTCCTCAACACAGTTTGTGCGTGGTTTTGAAAACCCTGTGGGTAAAACGTGTGGCCCCTAATAATTTAACAAATTACAATTTTTCCACTATGGGATTTCCAACCCCATCATTGGATATCATCCCATTTCACCCCTCTTCAACCTTTTGAAAAAACAAATCTCTCAAGATCTCCAAGTGTTAAATATCTGGTGTTTCTAAGGAATTTAATGTACCTTTAGTTGTGGATCGATGATCTGGGTAAGACTAATCCCATCCTTGCTTCCCTTTTGAGTTTAGGGTTTTTGTCTTATTCTACACTCTCCCGAAACTCTAAAACCCAACTCTTTTGGTGACATCTAGGTTTATTCTTCAAGGTTTGTTTGAAGATAAATCTAATGGTTTTATTAAGAGTGACTTCGCATGCAGAATCGTCATAGGTGGTCTACAAGTTACATCCCATGGATTATTTGTGGATTTTTGCATGTGTAGTTTTGTTATTGGTTGTATCTTGATATTTTCTTATCACCCTTGTCATGTTTATGTATATTGGTTCTTATAAATGTAAATGGAGACCCTCAAGATCCCCATGGGATGGGTTGATGGTGATGAGACTAATCTAGGTCTGCCCATGGGGTGTGTCGACTTTTCCGGACCTTGGGTTTTTGTGAACAACAAGTGAGATTGTTGTGTAATAATGTATAACCCATGATAATAATGTTGATGTTACTAATGTTATTGGGTTAGAAACTAGGTTATGCACCTGGTAATTATAATATCATTATGGATATTGAGTTCATATGTGTAAATTATTAAAAACCATAATGGAATGGATTATGAGAGTGGTATTGAAACCTAGTGAGTTAGGCATAATGAACAATCCTATTGGTATATGAACAATGAATGAATGATTTGTAAGAAAAGAATAATAAAATGGAATTGGGTAAATGGATAAATGATGTGATATGTGGTAAAATTTTTAACATGTTAAGTCATGCTGTTAAACCTCAACTAATTGTTATGGTTTATGATTCCCTTGGGAAATGTTTGTGATGTTGTGTAAATGGTTAATGATTACATATATTTATATAATGTGAAAATAGCATGGTAATTTAGGGTATTGACTGATGTTTTATGCCAATGGTTCAATTTGGACTGAGGCTCTAAACTCTACCACTAATGCCTTGAGTAAGGATATAAATATTGCTCATTTTCCCTATCTATTGCATCCAACTGAACTGAAGCTCTGAGGTGAGGATTTGGTTTACATCAGGAAGTTGGTCCTAATGAGATTGGAAAACTGTTTATTTTTTCTCATTTATTTGATTGTGTACATTGAGCATGTGTAAATTTTTGTGTTGATGAACCCATGATACAAGTGTTGGAAAATGATAGATATGGAAATGGTAATAAATGTTTGTAATGAACCTAAACTGGCTAAGGGAAATTCATCATTCCTTTTTCATTTATCATTCATTAAGATTTCTGCATGCATAATTTTTTATACTAGATATTTTGTAGACATCGTTTGCGGTGTCCTAGAGTGTTGTACTGACACCCTTCTTGGGACATCATTGGGTACCTGTGCAAACATCATTCTAGTAGATCATGAAAACGGAAAGGGCTCTTTCTAGGGAGTTATGATGGAATTGGTATTCTTGGAGGAGTACATGAACTTCAATTTTTGACCATTTTGTGGATTTTACTGTTTGTCTTCATTACGATATTTGTTCAATTTTTCACATGAAGCATGGAATGACATCATTACTAATGCATATAGTTGTACTCCATTTGGGAATTGTTGTTTATGCATGATCATGTATTATTGGTTATTATTCCAATATTTTTTATATTCTGTAGTGTCTTACATTGATAAAAGGGGGAATAGTCGCCTACATTGACTATTTGGACCCCTGTTGCTAGTCAAAAAACTTTGGCATATGGGGCGGCGTGCTTAAGGTCATGTAACAAACTTGCTAAAAGAACCAGTTTTGTGGCTTCTGGGTCGGGGATGTTACCATAGTTGCAATCAAATATTGTTTTAGATAACATTAAATCATTAGATTTTATTTGAGGGGAAAAATATTTCGAGACGATATAGTATATTATAATTTCATGAGATTCATATCATTTTAATGAGGTATATAATTTGGATTTCACATAATATTGAATATTTATTTCTCTAATTAAGAATCTCTATTAGATAACATCTCTAAAAAACTAGGGGATAATTCTAAAAGATATATCTTATAATATTATAATATCATGATGTTCATTAAATTTGATATTGTTATGTTTATAAAAAATTTCATTCAAATCTACACGATTCCATGTGGAATCAGTAAAAGGACACATAAATATTGGGGTAATATTTTTAAAAAATATTATTTCGAATCAACTAAATATTCATTCATAGGGATAAAATTGGGCCTAAGACATCACATATGGTTTCAAACTCTCAGTGAATATGCTTTGTTTGACAACATCCACATAATAAAAAACTATGTGGGATTTTATTATTATAAAAATAGAAAACCTAATTTATATTTCACTATTTTTATCAATTATTGAAACATATATAATCATATGTTATCGTACAAATAATTTTATATGTGTTTTCATGGATAATAGAATTTTTGTATTTATTGTGGGTACTCTATGATCAACTAATTTTATACCATAAACATTTCCATAAAATATATTTCAGAAGTGTGAATCCCTGTAAATACATTTCATTTTTGTAAACTGAAATTGGATATAGTATTCTTGAAGGGTAATGGGTGGTCTTCAGATTTATTTTTTTACGGTTACAATTCATGGACCATATATTACCCTTTTTTACTAAGATTATTGTTCTTGGTCATTAATTTGGTACTTATCCCAATATAATTTTCATAGAAGTCTAACTAGTCATCTATATCAACAAAGGGTACAAGTGGGAGTACACTCAATGGAATAAAATTTGTATTCCAACCAACCAACCATGAATCAATATCCTGGGTGATCATCTCTCACATGGTTCATGAATAGGTTCTATGTAGGTGTTCCTTAGGGGGCCTCATAGTGAGAGCATGTATCCAGTGGGGTGCGTGTGTAGTTTTTTCTGACCCCATTCCTTGCTCGAGGGGTGGATGGAATCCCTTCATTATTAATTATAGCAATAATAACTCACTATATTTATGTGGTATGGGATCTCACCTCAACAATAATTCTCTATAAACCACAGATGAATAAAATGAAAATCACCTGATAATTATTCTATATGACGTCTAATAACTCTTTTGAATCATCTTCAACAATTTAGATGATCATCAAACTAAAGATGCAACTATTTATATATAGAGTTCCACTATATTCTCACATGATTCCTCTACTCCAAGACCTCCATGTTGGACCACTGATGTGATCAACATCAATGTAGCCTAATTATCCTCAACATACATAATCCATTTATACATATATTTATCGCACTCATTCCAATCAGATGACACCAATTAATATATTATTTAAAAATATCACATGATATGAAATGGATTGCATAATTAAATGGATATAATCAATGAACCATCATAAAAACATCTGACATTATATGACAGCTATGTTGGAGATCACTGTTTTCATTTCATGAACACAGAGTGATGTCACATGAATATGATCATGAAACTATGGTAAATCCATCAAAATAGTCTCCAATGATCACCTGGTGAGATTTTAAAAATTAGGAAAGAAAATTCTACCATTACTATCAATGCATAATAAATAACAAAAAAATCATCATGATAACCTTCCATATTAATTTTTTAAATTTTTTCATGTGAATACATAATGAGGATTTCCACTTGCTTGATGTAAGATCACATGATGCCTCTAAATCAATCATGTCTAACCATAATTCTTTGTCAACCACCCAATCCCATGATGGCCATGAATGATATTACCATTCATTCCTTTCATACATGATGTTATTCCAAAAAGAAAATACATTACCTGAAGCACTGTGAATCACACATTAAATTGGGGATGATCATGTGAATCCATGTGGACATCGCTACTACATCTCAAAAAGTATTACATAAATCCATGTCAGAAGGCCATTGAAATTTTATTTACTACTAATGCTTCATGAACTATAATATATTAGGAAATCACATATTTTTATCAAATGATATTGATCATGTAAATACCACACCACCACAATATAGTATATATGGATTATTTTTCATGAAAAGAATTAAAATAGCGGTCCTTGAACACAAATATATCCTATATACCCTCATAAAAACACTCTATGGAATAAAGAATAAGTGATACCAAGAAAAGTAATAAGTATAGAAATATTGGAGGGGCTATCTAGTGCCTCAATGGTGAATATATATGGTGACAATCTCTAGTAAACCCCAAGACTCCCATCTCTAAACCGCACCATGAAAACACATAATTTAAGGACATTCTAATCCCATGATCACAAGATTATAATAGCATAATTTGAACCCTCTATTACATGCTTCAATATATCAAACTATTATTCATGTGGGGTGCCACCCTTGGCTTGAGCATCCATTATAGACATCCCTCGACGCATTCCCCTTTTGTGTACGATATCACCATAAAACCTTGAACAAGTGATATTAAAAAATCATGATAACCTGATATTGTAATGAATCCTTGGACCTTCATTCACCGATAGTTAGGTACCACAAAACACATATCATTGGAAAAAAATGTCAATATGAACCTGTGATCATGCAAACTCAAGTCTTTTCCCTCAATGACATGACTCTCGTTGGGTTTCATGTATTTATTTTATATACCCCATGCATGAAAATCGATTGTATCCCTCATCCATTAACCCTCCATTAGTGCATCCCACATATGATCCAATAAATTTATACCACTTCTCATAAATTTCGATCGTATTGTGTATAATTCATATTCACCAACAACATGATGGAACCTCATTCATTCTTATTGATAAATCCATGGAAGGGTAAAATCATGATAATCCATAAAATTATAATCAAAACGTCACATTATTAAAAGACTCCTCACAGGTCTGATGACACACTTGGTAGACTATGGAAAAAAACAATTTATAGCACCATAGGTATTAGACAAGTTTTTCTTAACATTATAAACCCAATGAACATTCCATATTTTTTTGAGAAGGAATCCTAGAAAATCCAGGTTGGTCTTTTAATATCACTAGATATGCTATAATAATCATCTGACAAACTATTTAGATGAAAAAATTATCACGAGACAATGCATGGACATATCTTATTTGATCATGTGAGTACCAATGGGCATGCTATGTTTTATATGATTAAAAATATGGAAAAGTAATATTTATCATGAAAAACCATATAAGGTATGAAAATTGATCATACTAAAGGAACTCGACACTTCTACTTTGATTGTTAAATGGAATCTTGGACAATTCAAATTAATCATGTGCACATATCAAATAAATTGTAGTTTATTATGATAATGGAACTATACGTTATATATGTGATCATGAGAAGACTTCTATGACATGTCAATTGACCAGGAAAAAGGAACTAGACTTCTCCACTTCAATCATTTGAAGAATCATAGACATGTTAGGAATACACCATTGGACGTGTCTACCATGTCAAACAAACATGTTAAACATGATTATAAGTCAATTGAGTCATTTAAGATATGTAGTTTATTATAATCATGCTAAAAACCTAGACATGTTGGGAAGGAAATAAAGAAAATTTTGGAAAATGATCAAGACATATTCATAATTCAATCAGGAAATGTATGATAGACTAGTAATCATCATCTAAAAAATAATTATACTTACAACATGTTAAACCCCATTATATGAACCATTGTACGTATACCTCCTTTATAAAGGGAGTGTCTTTATGGGGTTATAGTTTTGCATTGATGGGACCTGATTTCTCTCATTTTTTAGATGATCCCTCCTTGTCATTCAAATAATATATAAAAGACATTAAATGGTCATTAACTCTCATTAATTTTCATAAGATAGAGAATGAATATGAATCATGAGAATCCATTGTTTAATAATCCTCACTGAGAATAATTATTTTGTTAATTTTAATCACATGTTGAATCACCATACCATGTTATTGTAAAAGATCATAATGTAATGTGATTCATATGAAACATGATATATAGGAATTCTTCCTTATGAAAGTTCATGAAATGAAATCCATCTTAGAGTAAGTCACTCCATATTAAAAATAATCAGAAATCCTTACAATGAATTATTCATATTGGACTATCACCATTAATTTTTTCCACTAGAAGACAATAAGTGAGTATATATGTGTTCGTTCATTTATTTATATTACCCTTCTTGGCCCTCACATTCCATTAAACTGTCAACAAGATAGGGATGAAATGAACTATGAGGAATTTAATTTATGTTATTTAAAGGATGAATACGAATCCTTCCTAATACTTGAGAAACTTGTCCCAACATTCATGAGGTTGGTAATCATACTTCTCTAACAAAAAAATTAATGTGTAAAACCCATTAAAATATACTCTCATGTGACATTTCCAATCATTCAATACAAATAGTTTCTCATATTGAACATGGATCGTGTGATCTTAGAGACTATCACTGATCATACGAATATCATGAAAATGATTAATCTATCATGGGATATTCATTTAGACATATTATTCATTACATCTCATATTCACTCAAATAGATATACTCATAATGTGGTCATTCATAGATTTCTTTGGTTCAGAATCCCTTACCATGGAATCTATTATCACAACAATTATGGTGTATGATCCCAAAAACCTAAATGACATGGCCCCTGATTCTTACCATAATAGGATATGTTGGATTTATCAGAGGCCTTGTCCCAGTGATAACATCATCTATTAATGACATTAAAATACTTTGTATAGTCCAAACATATGACATCAGAAAATTACAAATAAACTATGTTTTATTATTATTCCTACATGATATTTCAGATTTGTTATAGAAGTTTAATCACATCATCGTTCTCCAATATCGTCCCTTAAAAGAAATAAATATTAGAGCACCTGAACAAAGCTATTAACGGATGAATAAAAATTAATATGAAAATAATACATAACTTATGACAGACACAGTTGTTTCCATGAACAATATATTAAAATCTTGTCATTGGAATAGTGGTTTCTAGAATTTTGTCATGCCCTAGGTAATATTTTAATAAAAAACATTAAATCTATATGGGATTCAATGAATAAGAAATAATTACACAAAATTGTGAAAATTAGGATAACCACCTTTAATCTTGACAAATGTGTTTCCTAAAAATCGTTAGGGAGAAAAAGGTAATTAACTACATACCATTGGAATGTAGGTCTTTATATTGCTTTGGATGTGGGATCACTTGCGAATTTTAGTTTGACACAAAATATAATAAATATGATGAGAATGATATTTAAACCATACTAAATTAATATATTTGAATTAATAAAAAAAATTCAGAGTTTTTATGAGAAAATGATTAGTTATACCTGTAATTCTTTAGCTATGTAATCCCATTGATGGGTGAAAAAGGATAGTCATCCCCATTCCAGTCAGACAATCTATTTCTTTAATTTTAATGGAAACTATTTCCGAACCCAACATGTTTATTGTACTGAACAGTTCGTGAATGATGTGTCTCCACCTTTATCATTTAAATACGAATGGAAGTGATTGAACATGTAATCTTATTTACAATGCTTCACTAAAAATATTCCTTCATTTATCAAATGTTTTTCATAGATTCAATTATGCAAATGTAATTGTCAAATGTTCCAAAAAATTCTAATACTGAGCTAAAATATATTAATTTATGTATAACACCTCAATATGTTGTAAAAAACAAGATTATACATTAGTCATGTTCATCTTTTGTTATGGATGCTTTGTCCCTTAGGACATTATATGCACTATCAAAAATTCCAAACCTATAGTTTATATTGATGAATGTCTCCATCCAAGAGTATCATATAAATGGATGAATCTATTTTAAGAATCAGCTTAGGAATTCATTCACAATTTGAATTAATAGAGGTCGTATTACACATGAAGGGTCACTGAGGAGGAAATTATCCTTATTTACATATTAATCCTCTATGGGAGATTATATAATGAGAAAAGTAACATATATCTTCTCCACCTATGGTTGTTGGATGTGGAATATCAGTGTGTCAACTTAAAATTCAAGGAGCATCCTAGGAGGGACCCCAAAAAATTTTGTCATCATTATAAGGATTTAAATGAAATTACACATGGAGAAACAGAAGATGTCAGCAATCTAAATTTGGGAATCCAATAGGAGAGTCCACCATGGGTATCAAGATAATGAAACATCAGAGAAATAATATATTGATATTACCACAATTACTCCTATATCACCCCATTGTATGCATACAATGACCAAGAATTGACCACAAATCATCAATATCCAAAATAGTTTTACATCATCCATGATAACATTGGTGAATATGGGATCCTCATCATCACCACATCCTATAGTGCTGGGGAAATATTTTTCATAATTATCCTATGGCTAATCATTAATATATGCATCAACCCATCCAACGATACTATGGAAGATGACCCATAAAAACTCACAATTGTTAATGAACCCTTATTAGTTGTCATTGGTGTTGTATGACCATGTAATACTACATGTACCAACCCTATAATAGTTAAATGGGAACCACTCCACCAAAATAGTATAATTGGCACAGTCCCTCCAAATATCTACTTGGGACCCAAACAATGAAACAATAAAATTCCCCGAGGGGGAGAACCACCCTAATTACGTATAATCAATATGATATCCACTTAATCAGAATAAATATCATCATATTCAAAAGATAAAACATATAAAAAACATAATAATACCACACTCTATTAATTCTAGATACAAAAATAATATCCCAACTTATATATTTTTAAATGGAATAGAAGGAAATAAAGATATCTTCAATTCATAAACAAGAATGTATTATAGACAATGTAATATTTTAGAGTAAAATTTCGATGGAGCATGTTGACATTGGGAGCAGTAGACTAATCCTCAAGGACACATATTGATAATCCAATCAACATCCACTCACTCGAGCATTGATAGAGGAAATAGTGTTTCCATGGATCCAACCAATCACCCCCTTAAGGCTAGTAAGATAATTTTAGAGGAAGAGGATATAACATCACTGCAAAGAGGATATAATGAGCATTGAGAAAACGTTGGGAGAATATTTATGGGATATCATTGTTATAATGACACATCATCACATCCTTAAAAAAATTTCTGTTCAATTATGTGAGACAACACCATGTGATAGGAAAGTATTCCTATTTTTATTATCCCTTTTAGGTGAAATCCATAAGTTGTTCCACCACAAACCATCCCATAGGGATGGGGTATTCTTCCTATTTAAGAACACCTAGCACACTGGGTGAGTGGATTTTTCTTATTTTTGACCACACATTATTGATACTATATAAATCATCTAGCCTCATCAATCTTTTCAAATATTGTAATAGCTTTGTGATTTTTTAATCATCGTGGAGAAATTATGTCATACATTCCCACAAATTCCATAACACTTTCCCTTGATAGAACATTGAACATTTGTTTACACCCCATTATCAAAACTCAGAAATTTTCCCATACCAATAGTTGTACATATAGTATGTATGATAATTATTAGGGACCCTCATGTTTTCATTACCATAATAAAAATTAATTTTAATTCAAAAAATGTATCCCCATTTACATCAACTATAAAATGGATAATGTTTGAAAAAAACAATCAATAGTGATGAATCAATGTGTGGTGTGGTAGATTGGCCATGGCCATTACCTCCACTAGAAAGAACATATTTGGAATGAAATGTATATTTTCATTATCATTAAATAATTTATTGGTAATAATTTTAATGAATGTGTGATAGAGTAAAAGGGTCATACTAATCATTTAATATGCAAAAGAGTAATCTAATATCCTCGCAAAATAGGTGCCTCTATCCAGATAGGATAGAGAATTAAAATGTCCTAGTAAAATTATGTTAAACTACATGATATTCCATATTCACATGATATAAAAACAAACAACAACATTATAGTGTCATGACATTATATTACATGAATGAATCCTTTAAATATTACGTTATACTACATAGATGATTTAGAAGTATTAGGAATTTAAATTACACAATAAGTCCATGTCACATGATGATAAACCACATGATATATCCTAGACTCATGACAATAAATTTCATGATGTTTCCTATCCTAAAAAATTATGATTCAAGAGGTAAAACATTGTTTCATGTTTTAAAACGCACAAAACATGTAATGTTCATAGTATGGTAAACTATACAACATCATAGAATCTTTGTTAGATCATTAACATCACGTTCAAGTTATATAATCCTAGATTTTTCCATCATTCAAATTAATATACTGAGGAAATTATTGAATCCCTTAAATCCTAGAATATATTGAGATATTTGTTCCTACAATAATGTTTTAATGATTATAGACTATCCAATCCGAAGTCACAATAGACATATCACTCAAAGTACATGATTAGAATAATGTGATCACTAGATATATATGGACACTATATAATTCTAGAGTACTCAAAAATATCAATACCTTATGGTTTTTGATTTAAAATGGTTATTGGATCAACTCATGTTTTTTCAAAAACATCACCATTTGGGATATATATAGGGGATTTATATCCTTTTAATCTATAATTTCAAGGGTCTTATAAGAGAAATAAAAACCCCATGGGATAATAATGCTCCAGGATCAGTTTTGGGATCTCATTTCAAACACCATATTCAATCTTATATAGCAAGACACAAAATCAAGTCTCCTCCATAGAAGAATATTCCTTCACATCCTTGAGGCATACCCTCTACATTTCATCATTTCATGAAATACTAAATCTGTATAAATAATGTTATCTTATATTGTAAAATTTCAACCGTCATTTCATACGAACTCATATAGGTTTTCATTAGATTAGAAAAATGGGAGGTCACACAGACCAAAGTGTATCAAAATATGTATATTGAATCCCACAATGGGTAAGATACTTCCGTTTTGATTCCTTATAGTATAATCAATGGTGATTATGATCTACCGATAATAATGATCAATTAGGTAGTTATAATCCTAGATGTAGAAGACCATCTTATCCTAAGGGAAATAATTATTGAAAATAATCATATAAGTTATCTCTATGTGATGATTATTGAAGTTAATGAAGACAATATCTCTACTACGAGCCTCTCATACCAAGATGATAATGTGGAATCCCCTCGATTACCCACCAAATCTAAAAAAGACTCTATGGAATCAAAGGTGGAATACGAATAGGTTGACCGTTGAGATGGACCTCCCACATATGAGGAAGCCATATCTACCAACATCGACAAGCTTAGAATGAAGAAAATTGGAACAAAAGAAGATCTAATAATTACATTAATTAGTTCCACCATATATCTCATGGAGAAGGAGGTGTATATTTCATTCATAAAGAAACATAACTAACTATTCCTATGAGGTTTTATTTAAATTTCATAGCCGATCGACTATGTTACTACACATAAGATACTTATAACAGAAGACCATCACAGTTTCTAGAAATCAATCAAGATAATTCAAACAGATTATTCAACTATGACCTACAAGAAAGTTATTAAACTGAACAATATCATCGGTATTATATATATGAACTTTAAATAAAACTGAACAATAGTCATAGTCATATGACATAAAAATACTAGACACAATGGGTACATTTTTTATTACCTATAACCATAATAAATGATTATTCTAGATCAGATGATGATATATTTTTATGATACATCATGGTGACATAATACTGAAATGGCTGATTCATCCTAATTTCATTTATTTAGTCATCAAGATTTTTATGTCTTTACTATATGATAAAAATGTAATGTGTGGGGTCCTTGAGAAAAGAATTAAGAGTAAACCAAATACTAATTACAATTATAAATACATTAAATAACTCACCATCATATATCCATACCAAGTGACATTAAACTGTACATAATGCATCACAACACATGATTCATTACACATGAGATAGATCTATTAAAAATAATAATTATATACTCCCTTCCATGTATGTTTCATATCCACATGGTGAATATCCCCATTCAAAACTACATATGGATTTATTCTAACCATAACTAGAAAGATATTGAAACACATATCACAAATACTAGTACCAAATGTAATGGATTATTCTCATTCACAATCCATTAAATTGTTCAACAATGATATCAGAAAAAACAATAATATTTAATATGAACCTATGTTCTAATCATAACATATGTTGGGAAATTAATTCATTATTCCTATGGTCAAAAACATGTTACATCTATCATTATATGAGTTCTTAAATCCAATGAATCATTTATAGGTATTAATTCCATCATTCTAACGTTTCATGACCTATGTCTTTGGTTCATGTTGTCAAACATAATTTTTTCCATGTAATACATGTGTAAGTATTATAATTTAATAGGGATATATAGAGATACATAGACATTACATCCAGTTTGATCTACCAAAATAATGAAATGTTGATGTCCTTCCATCTAATCTCATCTATGTGGTGAGGAAATCCTTTTCGATGCCTCATTTCTCAAACAGAGTATAACTTACATTGGATTAGGAATTGTTTTTAGAGATTTCATATATGATCAACTTGAATCAATTCAGGATAGGGTAATAATGATAATGGATATGATCTGTTACATGTAAAACATACATCCTTAAAATATGATGATAAGCTCCAAGGATGAAATTACTTCCATGAGGTTAAGTAATAGATTAATATGTAACTCATCAGAGAGGACCAATATTCTTACTACTGGTCTCCCAAAAAACCATCATACATGAAATACAATTGGATTCATTTCATACATCATTAGATATATAGTGATCCATAAATCCCTATTCATGGGACATGATTCCAAAAATCAATCGGATTAATTCCCCTCTTTATACATGGGTTAACCCTACATTGAGATTTTTCTATTTAATAATTACATGTCATCATATTCCTGCCATCAAAATATATGTACTGATTTTCATATCTCCAAAATAGGGTATATTCATAACAATCAATACGATTAATTTCTCCATCTATGTAAGTTTCATACCTTGGTAGAGTGTCTCCCATTTGATATGATTATGTAATTTTATTGTTGTCATAACAAGATACATAGTGATGACTTGATCCAAAATCCAAATTCCATTAATAACTATATTTAGAAATAACCCCTCCCTCTCTATATATGGTTTAGTCGACATGGAGGAATTCCCCTTCATGGAAATTGTGTATTTTTATTCTTGTCATCATAAGAAATGTAGTTAATCTTGGATCTCCAATCATGGGTCTAGCCTCAATAATCAACCCCCCATCTAGGTATATTTTAGAAATTCATGTAATTTTTTCCATTTCAAGGAGTACTTGTGGCTTCATTTCATTCATCACATGATATGTAGTGATGCTCAGATCATCAATCATGGGTCCCACTACAACAGGCACTTGATAAACTTCTTTCTATGTGTTTGGGTAAAACATGATTAATGTGTTTTATATTCAATAAAAACTTGTGTATTGAATCATAGCACCAAATGATATGTTGTGATTCCAAGATATCCATTCATGGTACCATCCACAACATGAACATGTCCCCCTATTTCCAAATAGAATATAATTGTGTAAGGAGATTTAATATAGAAACTATGTTTGTATTGATTACATTCATCACATGATTGGTATTGACACTAAGATCTTCAATCCCCATTTTATATTAAATATATTAAATTATTAAAATGTACCCAAACTATGAATGGGATAAACCTATGTAGTGATCCAACTAATGTTCACTCTCCTGTGACTCATTTGACTTCCAAATAATACTTTTTTCACGTAACGAATATGGATCTTGAGTGATTAGGGAAATTAAGAATCCATTATGGATAACACGACTGAGACTCACCTAATATTAAGAAATAAATTCTAGTCACATAAAATTAATTTAAATGAACAAAGGTATTCACATTTGAAAGGTCATCCCCTCTGATGGTTGTGTGTCAATAAATCAGATGTTTTATTCCATCACATTAGATAGTGTTCAATACATTCAAGTTTACTATTTTGGGTGATTGATGCCTCCAGGAATATGATGTTCTATAGAAACCAACATTATATATTTTATATTTGAGATGACATAACTAGTTCCTTATATTGACACACATCACATGGGACCCCATGGACTTTGGAAATTCATGATATTGTTTCTTCACTATATAAAACTTTTAACAATGATTTTTTCATCCAATCATACCCATTTATCCTAGGAAGGAATCCACATAAATCAAATTTTTATTTTCTTGAACATGTTGAATATTATATTCTCTTCCCTATAAAATAGGGGACCTATACCCACTAGTTCCCACAATATACCAACTCATAAAGTATTGGGTTATGATTTATATCTTCATTAATACAACTATTGAAGATGATTTAGATACTATTTATGATAAATATCTACAACTAATACAAATTTTCAAATCAAGTTTATGAGATATTATTCTTATAAGCGTCTATTTTTTTCTCACAATATTTTGTGAAAACCGAATCACCATGAGTTATTAATTTGTCTATGTAATCTATTACAGTTCTATAATGGATAACTAAATGAAATTTTCTTATTTGTATGACATTAAACATCATGATTCAATGTACCTCTTAAAAAATGTAATACTAATTATATTGGGGTACCCTATCAATGAATATGTGAGATGTGTGACTATTTTACCACTATTCTTGAAACAATTATGCAAATTTCTCTTCCTTTGTATGAGCTCAATCTATACAGTAGAAACCATATTCAACATGGAAATTATGAATAACTAATGGAAAAATACTTAAATAACATACCCCCCATATATGAGTCATGTATTTTAAAAGGAACATTTTCAATCGAATTGATTATGGAATGATTCCACCACATACTATATTTATAGAAGATCCTTGATAAAATAGTCAATAAATATTAAAGATATCTATTTTTAAAACATAATTAAGGAATCGAATGTCATCCTACTTATGAAAAAGGCATATCTATATATCAATTTCATTAGAAAAATATAAATATACTCACGATGGTCTCTAACATATGGGTACACACCAATAATCCTATGTAGAGATAAAAGAAATATTCTAAACCAAAGCGTCCATAACAAATAAAAAGAACCCATCAATAATTCTTCTACAACTTCACATTGGTTTCAAAATCATTAAGACAAGATGATAAAATATGTAGAATACATCCTAACCACATGATATTAAACAATTTGGAAAATTTCATTAGAGCATGACGTTATGCCACAAGTAAACCATCCATGTTTCGTGAAATTAAAACTAAAGACTAGTGATTCCCTACTACACACTGGTAAAATGATATGGTCCATAAATATCATGGTACATGTGTAGAAATTCCATAAAATTCATTCTCATTGGTTATAGACTTAATTACGTAAACATTATCAATGAATTGACCAAATTGAAATACTCTAAAACCACAAGTGAAATAGGCAGGAAACACTTCCGGTTGAAACCCCAAAAAATGTAATAAGAGAAAATATAAAGTCTTAGTTCACAAAAAAAATAATCAATAGAGTTTAGAAAAATGATTGAACATAAATAAATAATGAGTAAATCACATATGGAAGACATGGTAGTACTAGTAATACAAAAACTTGCTAACTAAACCATTTGGACTTTGAAAAAGATAAAGTAATTATTTGTTACATCATACCTCCACAATAACATTTTCAATAGTTAGTAATTATAATTATGGTGCACCAACCATTCTATAATTTTAAACATTTCATAAAACACATTCATGCCTTTGAAATAAGTGTTATCATGAACAATTCCATTAGTTTTTATACTTATATTTGAACCCCATAGGCTGTGGGAATACTTGATCTAGGATATTCCCTATATAAAATTGGTATCAAATATTTGTTCAATTAAAGAGATACTTGGATTCCTCGAACCCCCCCCCCCCAAAAATCAATGAGTTAATATCCTGACCAAATAGTTTATTATAGGATATAACCATTATTAATAATAGAACATTACCCATTGGTTCTGACCAATGATTACCTAATATATTACTAATAAATGATTTATAGTCCACATAACTAAACTATTCAAGGATAATAAACATCCTCCATGTTATGATATGATGTTTTGTACCCATACTCAATGAAGGATGGTTACATTCGACTCCTAGAAAATTTGACAGTACAAATAAGTTGACACAAAACAACAAGAAATAGGACCCAACATGCAAAACATAATATAAACTATCCTTGGGTGCCAATACACTATTAGATAGAAAATTTAGCCATACCATGTATCGTTTAATTGGTATTTTTGTGTTCAGAAATCATCTATATACATGGGAAAATAGTGGGTATTTAATTTACATGATTGTGCATATAATTCAAAACTGACTATGCATAATAGTTGTGGGCCTACCAATTAGGTGATCCTCAACTTGAAAAGAAGGAACTCCAACCTCCGGATCCCCAATGAAATCTTGAATGAACCCATCACCCTTGGGTTTTGTGAGTTATCCCCATTATTTCTTCCCTACTTGATTTCCATTGGTTAAAATATGAATTTTTCGACAGACACAACCTATATTCCATCTATCAAAGGGGACTCAGCCTAAAAAATCATTGACCATCCACCAACACCCTTTAATGTTAGGGTGATGTGTGTCATATCCCGTCATGGGTATCCATCCCCCATGATTTATATAGTAAATTAGGGTTAAAAAACCATCATTAACATTTATCCATTAAAATATAAATTATGAAATATGATCTCAGTTTCTCTTCATTTAAACTTTTTAATCTAAATACCATCAAGGATGAAGGGCTCTAAAATACTTCAGGGTATCCCATCATCCACTGTTAATAGAAGGTCTGATCTTGATTATCATGAACTAAAACAACAGAATTTCAGACTAGAAGATCCTAAACCACAGTAACAAAAGATTAAAGACAGATAACTCATAATCAAAAAATTTAAGCCTCAAACAAGAATACCCTAATCTAATGAAATAAAAATTCTATGATATATGACTATAAACTGAATAAATATATTTTCTCTGATAGATGACCCTAAAATAGAGTATTATTATATTTTATCTAGATTACCTCATATTAAAATGAAAAAATGGGGATATTTCGACACCATAAATAAAATATACTTCATGTTCTATGGATAAAATCCCAAAAGTCTACCCTCGATAAAAATAGATACTCTATTCACTAAACATCAACATTGATTAAATCAGGAAATGTTGAGGACATAAAAAATAAAAATGTTATAAAACATGTCATGTGAAAAACCTATAACATGGAGACATGAGAACTATCTATGTTAAATATCACAAAAAATCCCTCTATAAAGCTCTAGAAAACATTAGGTCCAAAATAATGTTGATAAAAATATTATAGGGATCACTGTTTTTTACTTTGATAAAATGTTATATTATCTAATTCCATTGATCAATGACAAATTTAGAGTGAATCTATATTACTTGGGACCCACATTAAGGTACATAGTCTGCTAATTCATTAAAACAACATGTTTATTGGTCTATACTAGGGGACCTTGGACAATTTAGAGTGGCCTATATTTTTTTTCTAGGAATAAAACATGATAGTTAGATCCATGTAATATATCTAATAAAACATGATGTCATTACCCAGGATTTATTCATAATATAATGTCATTCAAATTTATATGTAGGATACTGATCTATAGAAAAACATTATTCATATATTTATTCACTGAGGAACTTTTTTTTCATATGCATGGGATTTATATACAAAGTATTATTTCATAGAACTATTGATGGAATGATTCACATTGCCTTGGGATACATTGAAACTTCCATACCTCTTATCATGGATATAGCGACATGTTTATTCCCATGAAGTCCTTTTTCCATCCTCGAATTTATTGGAATTATAATTTTAATGTATGAATTATTAAAGTTAATGATACATCCAACCATTGATTCATCCAACCACTAATAGTCAGGTGTCTCATCTTTTAGACGCCTGAAATCCATCTGAAAATGCACTCATGAAAAATACTCTGAATGTGTAAAATATCTAAGCCTTTCATATTTTCAGATATATGAAAAATTGATTTATGTTCACATTAGAAATAGATTCTCTTAATTATAAATGAATCTCATCCATTTCAGTAAATTTTGTAGAATCTAGTAAATTTGAACTATACACATTTTGATCAAATGTATTATAATATTGAAACCATGTATAAAATATTCATTTTTTCTGTACAAAGGACATACAGTGGAATTATTATGGAATAATGGATTCTATCGCACATAATTTTTTATAATGGTATAAGTCATGGTTCTTATTTTTACAATTTTACATAGAATTGTTTTGTATGATTTTATGGTGGCCATTATCCAAAAAATTGTCCACTCGTGCTAACAAGATGTTGAGAACAACTAAGGGAACATACATGAGGAACCTCAATCAGACAATGATATCTGTCTATCCATCTAGTTATATGTTGAGAGTGTGGGAAATAATAGATATTATGGTATGTGTATGGAGTGAAATATGAATTTCCTATGTGGTCCATAAAAAGTGACCGTGCGGTTAGTGGTGTAATGGGTGTGTGTGTTTCTGGTTCCAACCTTGCTATCAGTTCAAGAAACAAATGGAATGCCCATTATAATTTAGATGATCTAAAATACTCATAAGATTTATGTGGGATAGGAACCCTATGTGATGTTTCTCCCAAATAAATAAAATAATAAAAAATGGGGTCCATGTGGTAAATGTACTTCTCACCACCCGAGCAGGTTAATGAGTCATATAAAACCTCTCACTCACCCAATGTAGTCCATACAGCTCTGGTATGTTGTATCATGCCCTGTAAACCGTCCATTACAACATTATTTAAGTCATCCATGTTTTCCCACTACATCGATCAAACTTGAGATATCTCACTTTTCCTTAACATTTGGAATCCATATAAGTGGATTAAATTTACAAGAATGCCTATTGATTGAGGATGATCATGTCAGCACATAATACCATCATGAGATTCAGGATGGATTCCTTGATCCAGTGGTAATGAACACAGTTACATTATTGGAACATGAACCCCACCATGAGATTTTCTGGATGTCACATTATATGATGTTGGCCATCAGACAATTTAATTCTGAAATCACCAAAATCACATAAAAACAATCTAACTCTCCATCGTGATATCCTTACACTTACACCATTATAATATTTATTTCCTCTTGTGAAAAATTTGAGAGCCTATCCACTAGCATGCCACAAAATTGGGAAAATACAGAAATTAAATCAAAAGAGGAAATAATTTGTTTTCTTCAAATTCATATCTAGAATGATAGGAATTACATGTTAATGAATTCCTTACAAACATGTTGTGATTCAATAAAGAAATTTATAACAAAAAACACAATTAATCATATATTAAATAGATGATAATATGGTTTATCCAGTATGAAATCACTAACGATATACATAGAGAATGATGTAACTCCATGTCATGAGAGACTTCTCCCATCGGAAATTTTATAAATTAATGATGTCATATGAATTCCAATAGATAATATGAATATATATTATGATTGCATAATGATGACCATGTGGCATCACTATCTCATAAAGGTGGTGCTTGCGACATCATACCCAATAAATGTGTAAATATAATAGGATTCCTCCACCACTTTAAAACCCAATACACATATAAGAAACACACACAAGAGAATAAGGGACACATTATAGTTGGTAGAGGGAGGTTTTGATAAACGATGAATATCATGCTCTTGTATTTAAAGAGAATCTATAAGAAACACATGACTCCTATCATAAGAACCTACTTTGGTATTTGATCTTGAGAATCCATTACAATATAAACTAAATATCACATGATTTATTGGCCAAATCTAGAACAATGATAAATCTATTTTAAAGGAATCATTCTTTGTAACCTCTATTCATGTGACATTCCATGCCTTTCTTGAGAAGCATGGAAAGAACAAAATATGTGTATTACCTCTATGTGTGTGATGCCTCCACGAAACCATAAAATCCAATAATAAAAAACCCCAAATATCATTATTTTGGAATGCATACCATGACCTACCTGTATAAGGAACCCCCTTGTATAAACCATTAGTTACATGATATCCTCATGAAGTTGTGAACATATGGCCTCATAATTGGACCCCTAATCATGTTTCTCTATTTGAATTTTATAGAAAATTTATTAGAATCCCATGCATGAAAAATTGTTTGAAGAATACTTTCATCCCCCATCCATATCTATGTTTCACAAATGATCCCACCACAAGACACATGTTCTTATAAGGAAAACCACAATATAGAATTTAGGTTTAAAACACCATGGATTCATTCATTCTAATTCATACATATGTTATAATCGTGGAAATGTATAATTGAATGAATCCATTACATCATGGGATTAATGTCACATAATTATTGGACTCCTCACAATTATTTTAATGAACTTATGTGGCCTTTTAAATGCCATATTCATCAAGATAAAGAAATTGGAAAAGTCATAATGTTCATGTTATGGCCTATAGGCAAGAAAAAATGTCATGAGAAGGAATCCTGGACAAGACAGGATGATCAGGCAACAAACATTGACATGTTGCCATTTTCATGTTTTAGTCCACTGGTATGGAATAATTTTCATGTGACAACACATTGACATTCCCTGTTGGATCAGGTGGCAACCTATAGTAATTTCATATTGAATATGTGATAACCTAAAGAAATGTAACATTTTACCTAGATATATATCTTTGATGATGCACTGAACATGAGAAAGGCATTTACATGTCCATAATGATCATAGTAAAGGGGATGGACACATCCTCTATGATCATTCAATCATTTCTATGAAATGTAACTTTACCTTGTTAAGTGTTTTTCACATGTGTTCTTTGATCATGTATATTATAATTTACATGTATAGATGAAACCCTTAAACATGATTAGCATGTAAAGCACACAATTTAAACATGTCAAGAAGACATTGAATACATGGGTGGAAGACAGTCCAAAGAGGTCATGTAGATGATAAAGTCATGTCGAAAAAAATTATTTCCCATTGAGAATGAAACTGAGACTTATCAAGTAGAAAATAATGACATTTGTGGTAAACATATAAAAATTATAAAATAAGAATACTTGGACATACACAATGTTTTCCCACATCGATGAACCTTTTCAAGAATACAAACCTTATAATGGATGTTTCCTTAACAGGTAAGGGTTACTCAGACATGTGACCCTATTTATGTTATGTTCTTATACAACATCAGCATGTTTTCCAATTATATTTACTTGAAATTATTGGTCATCAAATCCCGTCATATTTTAGATGATTGAAAATAAATATGTGACATTTTCAAACATATTTGAATAATAACCTAACCTCAAAAGGCATGGAAAAAAAAATTATCTCACCTATTTTAATCAAACACTCAAACCCATGTATATGTTAGGGTATAACGAACTATGAGTACTCTAAATATGGAAAAAACTAAAATATCATATTCCTTCCAATAGCCCTATCTTCAATAAGAATTCACCCATGTGTTACTCCCTCAAAATCAAAAATATTATCAACCTATGGGACTCAATTATTCCTATGAGTCTATTAAAAGTCTTTTTCCATTTGGTTACTAGAATTTGACCTATGAATGTAGTTCTTTTTATGATTAATCTCATCAATGGATTAAAGTGACATAATCCCATATGTTTGTTTAGGATGAATAGAACTACATAGACTGTAATTACTATTATATATTAGATATGGAGGATTCCATCATATGGCCTAAGATCTATACCACATTCCCAATGAGACTAATAATCATAAAAAAGTAAGGGATACATTAATATGTATTCCTTGTGTAAAAATGATCTCATACGATGTGTCCAATTTTCCACTACATCTTGTTTCTCACACAAATCACAACTAATGTGGCCATTGAGATTGGTGCTAATTGTAATAATAGAATTTTCAGGATTCTACCTACGTAGTCCCTTCATTGGAATTTATTATTAATTACATTTCATCTTCACACAATGGTCCACACTACCAATTATCAAATTAAGGAAAACCTTATGTGACTAATCCAAACTCATGGCCTATATCATTGCATCCATTATAAATCACAATCCCATTACCCAAACAGCATGGATTGTGAATTATTCTATAACATGATATAAAATTCACCTCTATATGTCCCTGATCTCAATTTATATGTTTTTAACGGATGCCATTAAACAAAATTTCATAGACCAGTCATATAACATTTAACGTTGTTAGAAGAACTATTTGGGTTATTATTTTTCTCATATGATAAGTAGGATTCCTTATAGCAGTTCAATCCCATCTCCAATACTGCAACCATCCCTCTGAATGGAAATAAACACTGGAAGACCCAAACATTTCTACAAGCTAGTGAATTAGAAATAAAATTTTTATGATGGAGATTGTAAAACATAAACAATTATTCCTATCCAAACATAATTTAAATCAGTCCTTTTTAACAGTGATAAAAAATATTGTATTTGGGATTGGGATGGATTTAATGAGAATATAATTAATGTATAAGAGTTCTCCATAATAATAAATAATTCCCCCCAAATGTGTATAATGATCTTGGCATCCCATTCTCTATACTAATTTGATTTCTTATGTAGAAATTTTTTGAAGCCCTTGTTGACCATCTGCCTTAGAAAATAATGCTAATACATTGTTCAAAATGTGGTATCCATTTGGATTTTCTCTCAGATACTATATTTTCTTAATGTGATGATAACTATTATTCATACTCTCTAAATCACCCTCAAAGAAACATTGATTTATTACTTTCTATAATATTAAGGTAACAATTATATTTATATTATTATCCCTTTTATAATATTTTCCGAATGTTATATTAAATTTTCAACATTAGATTACCATTTTTTCATATGACTTATGAGAGAACCAAACCCAAGGTACCAATATCGATATATGATAAATTTGGTATGAATAAAGTTATAATAAATGAAAATATTAAGGTCGAATGAGTAAAACATTGTCAGGATAAATTTTTCATTCAAAAATACTTTTATCATATAATTCATTTTTCATTAATGATTGATCACTTTTAGTGTCATTAATTGTTAATGATCAATGGAACCATGTAAAAAATGGATTCCATGGATATTTTAGAGATTATCCCAATGAAAAAAGTAATATTCTAAGAGTATGAATATAAAATATTATGTATTCAACTTATCAAATATCATGAATTATTCTTATAAATGTAAAATAAAAAATGTTTTAAAACACACAAAATAATTGAAGGATAAAATCTCATATAATTTTAGGTGCTAACGATGATGAAATAATTAAAGACTACAATTCCTTTATGTCCAATATGATGTATGAATCACCAAGGGTATTGTTAGAGAGAAACTAAATGATACATCAGGTTTCAAAATTTTTTTAATAGATAAACAAGTTACCATTGAATCATAAATCGCTAAGTTATTAGGATGAAAAAATGTCATGTTTCTTATATTAACATATGATATTAAAGAATAAACATCATTTCAAATTATATTTTATGTTTTGACTAAATTTAGGATACCCATTTCAAAATTTTTTAGTATGTTATAATTAAAATTGTGAGGACATAACTCAAATAAGGGATAAAATTTTAACAAATTGAGATTTTTAATTATAATTTTTAACATGTTATATGCTTGATAACAGGTGATGAGAATAATTCCAACCAAAAATGAATTGTGAAAAAATATAAAACTATTAAATATATTCACCGAATTGGTGAGTAAATATATAGGTAACCAAATTAAGAAATATATATAGAAATAATTATAACGGGCATAATTAATACTAAATAGTTTTTAAATTTAAATTAAGGTAGCTAAATAACAAATATGATTTAATATTCCTTAAAAATTTATAATTAAAAAATATGGCTTTTATAGACTCTATTTTGAAAAACTAAATATAATATAATTCATATATATATTTCAGTACAAATTTTAAATTAACTCTAATCTTAATTGTAATTTATACAAAATGGTAAGGTAAACAGTTGCTGCATTGAAAAATATTTCACTACAAAAAATTTTCATTATAATTTCTTTACAAAATTTCCAATTTAAATTTTAACAAAATGAAAAAATTGAGAATAAAAATATTTTCAAAAGAATAGTTTAGGAATTTTTGTGAAATATTTTTTCATTTGTTGAATAATAAAAAATAATTTTTTTACTAAACCCATATTATAAATTGATATATAACTTATTAAGTATTATTTTAATTATTATAAATATTTTTTGTGATAAAAAATTCGAAGATTATGATTATAAATTTTAAAAATTTAATATATATTTAGATATTTTTTTTAAAGATTTATAAAATTCAGTTGTATTTACCAATAAAAAGAAACTGTTATTTGTTCTATAATTTTAAATATATACTTTTTTAATAAAATTTTGATAATTATTTCATTTACGGACACATAATTGTTTTTTACAATAATATAAATTTCTATTATAAAAATACGACACATAAAAAACTGGTATGTTTTACATAAATTTAAAACATCAAAATACCCCTTTTTCTAAAAAAGTGATTTTATAGAAAAAATGTGAAAATTTAAAAATTATTTTTTCTCATTCATGTAGCTATTATTTTTAACATGAGAAAAATATATATAATTACTATGAAATGATTATTTAGATAAATCCTTTATTTTTTTTAATACATTAAAGTTAATATTATTTTGTAAATACTAATTACCTCGGTCAAAATAAAAATTTGACGAGTGAAAAATATAATATTAAATGTCATGAAAATAGTTTCATCACTATTTTTAAATGAATTGTATTTTATTTAGTATCATTATCACACCTCACACTTTATTATTAGAAATCTTTTGAGTCTATGATCCCTAAATAGTGTCCTTCAATCATTGAAATGTAATGGTACAATACACATTATCCCACACATCACATATAAAAATGGGTCACTTCCAACAATTAACTTATTCTATATATATAACACCTTGGGAAATTAATATAATATTATTTTCAATAAATAATAGAATACGCCACACCCAGATTAAAGGAAGCCTAAAATAGAAATATTTAAATATGGTTGAAATAACCTAGTTTTAAAATTAACGAGAAGGAATATGATTAATTATTTCATGATATATATATATATATATGTATTAGTAAAAAAACATTTGCTGATTGATTATTTGGAAATTGATACCCATTTTATTGTGATGTCATATTATCATTCCAAAATATGTTTCATCAAAATTTATTATTATTATATTTTTTGAGTGAATATTATACTAAATTTCATTAAAAATGAAATTTTATTTGATTAAAATGATCTTTTTTTTAAATTTTCAAATGAAAATAATGCAATTCTGATATTTTTGTATATTTTTTGAAAATTTGATTTATCAATGCATTGTGAAAATTTTAAATTATTTATTAAATTGTCTTTTTTCATCAAAAGCACCATTATTCACAAAAAATGATCAAACGTTGTCCTAATAAACCATTATATGGAAATAATTTAAATATTCAAATTTAAGTAATCTTTATATGTTTTTTGGTAAAAGATAAATTTTTTATAAACATTTACATATTTTAAATTTTCTCCCATTTTTATATTTGAATTTATATTGATATTAATTAATGTGACTTATAGGAATTTAATTTTATTAAACATTATTAACATTTGGATTTGTCATTTCAAATATATCTTAGTATTGATTTATAATATTTTTGAAATGATGTTATTTTTTAGGTGAATTGAAAATGTAAAATGACTTCAGGGAATCCAATATATATTATGATGTCAAAAAGAACATCATATTTTAAATAATATATTCATATCCTTTAATATGTCACTTATAATTATTTAATTCAAAAAATATAAAAAAATAATTCAAAACATTGAAATTATAAAATATTTCATGATAAATATAAAAATCATTTGTAATGTCGCCATAGTTCTTCTTAAACACATGAAAATCTAAAACTTGTTTCCTAAAAATAAAATTTGGAAATGCATATGTCATTGATTCACCAGGTTAATAAATATAAATTATTACATACTATTTTCATGGATATATATAATTGTGGATTTATGACATTTCCCAAATCATGAGAAATGTTTATAAAAAACATGAAAACTAAAAATAACATATTAAATATATTATCAATAAATATATGACTATATATAAAAATTAAATACTATATAAATTTTTATATTTAAAATAATTAATTTATTTCAGTGACGGTAATTTTTGATGTTATGAAATAATAACCATAATTGGTTATGCAATGTCAATGTAGTGCTTCTACAATTTATAAAAAAATTATTTCAATAAATTTTGAATCCAAAAAGGTAGTATATTTTTTTAGTTAGTTTACCCGGGATATTATAAATCATAAACAGATTTTGAATATTTTAAATGAGTACGTTCAAAATAAATTTAAATTTACTTAAATTTAACATCATTTTAATTCACAGCGTCAAATATTAAATTTTTCAAAGTGTATTGTGAATAATATATTATTAAGTTATCCAAAAATCATAAAATCTTGAAATATGACAAAACAATATAAATCATGGTTCAATATTTCATCCCATTTCCAGTCATGATCATATTTTTAAGTTATTACTATAATTTAACCCTTTAATAAAAAATAGAAATCAACATGGTTATGGTTCAAATTAGTTAACCATGGGGTTAAAATTAAGGATAATGTTTAAAATAATATTAAACATTTCTTAGTCATAGTATAGGATTGCATTAAGGCCCTATAATCATTATCTATTATTCTATTTCTTTTTTGAAAAATTTTACCATATTTATACATGTGTTATATTATTGTATTTTACATTATTCTAAAAATGAATGTAATGATATTTTATGATAAACTAGATGTTATCACAAGATGTAAAATTAAATGAAAATTAAATATTTCATCCAATGAGTGGGATTTTTTTAAAATATCATCCTTCTCAAATTCATGGATAATTTTTTCTTTTATATTGCCATCAATAACCCCATAACATTAAAAAACATTGATATCATCATAAATGATAATATGGATAATAGGGTTAAAACAAATAGATTGGGGTAAAAGGATAAACTATATATTTTAACATTTTATTTAAAGATAATATTTTCTCCTATAATATTATTATTATATATTTGTATAATCTTGGTTAAATTTTTCCATGAAATTTAATATAATTTTATTTAATACATTATGTAATTCCAAGAGTTCCCCTCCCATCACTTATAAAAGATATCCTCCTATCCTCAATTAAAAATACATTTTTAAAACTCATTATTGACCTTGAATTAACATAATACCTTCATAATATAAATCCCCATGTTTTATTGATCTATGTTTCTTATAATATGAATCATATAGGGAATAATGTTTAATGGAAAAGTGGTTGTCCTAAAATTAGGTATAACATTAAACAAAATTCATTTTGTGTAATTTTCTATACTTACTCTTTCATATTTTATAAAAATATATTCGAACAATATAAAAACAATCTTAACAAGCCTGAGAATTTTTATTTATATTGATATTGCATATAACCTTACCCACTTCCATCAAATAGTGAACTAAACCGTCATTTGTACATTTAGAGGACTACCACCACAAGTATGTATGTAATTAATTTTCTATCACTATCTCACATAAATTTTTGTATTGATTGAATTTATATCTATATGTAATTTTAATTACATAATAATTATTCAATAATGATAATATATCACATTTTGTTCTTACCATTCTTTCCATTTAAAAACTATATCGTCGTTCAAGTGTATAGGTGGACTACCACTTCCAATAAATGGTGAGCAATGTTTTTCAACAAAATATCTTTTATATATATTATATATATATATAAAAGATTATTTTATGTAACAAAATGATCATTATGATAACCATAATTATAAATGATAATATAATAATTACCTTTTCACAACTGTGTTTGTCAAAATAATGAATTATTACACATGCGTACATATGACCTGTTGTGATAATGGTTGTAACATAGTTCATTTTTCAGAACTAGTATGATGGTTTGTTTTAAAATTATGATTGATGTAGTAATATTATAATTTTTTCATGATTATTATTTTGGATATTATAGAATAACTATCTCTTTGACTATATTCAACATATCGAACTAATTATTTACTTATGAGTGGAATTTCATCAAAACATAATATAAGAATTTTTTTAATTAATTGAATGTCAAGAGATGAAAAATAAAATTAATAAATTATAAATAGTACTATTATTATTATTATTGTAAATAATTAAAAAATATTTTTTATTCAGATTAAAATATAGTGTTTTTTATGGTTCACAATCAAGGTTTGTGACATATTAACAGAAAACACAATTTTATTGTTTTAAATATTAGTATTCTAAAAAGATTTTTATTTTTAAACTTTTATATAATTATTTTAAGGATGTAATTTTATTTAAATATTATAAATCTAAAAAAAATTATGTTAATTTTAAAAACAATGTTTTTTTTTAAAGTGATATTTTTATGTATTTTATACGGAGCGATTTTTCAGTATTTAAAAAAGGTAAAAATGTTTTATTTTAAAATTTAACTCTAAAGTGGATTATCTCTCAACTAAAAAAATTATTTGATAATTTTATTAAATTATAAAATTAAATGATTTTTCAATGATAAACTCAATTTCCATTTTAGGTTCTTTTTGTTTTACAAATATGTTTTTTAATAGAAATTTCATTTCAATGATTGATTGATTTTTTATATTGGTTAAAAAAGTTTTTAAGGGTTTTAAAAATAAATTTTCACATAAAAAAGGTTTTATTAATGACATGATACTTTTCACTTATATTTCATTATAGGTTATTCTATTAAGAAATATATAAATGGGTGATCTAGATATAAATTATATAAACAGGTGTCCCTGATATAGCTTATACAATATTTTATCCATACATAACTATATAATGAATTATGTAATGTTCAATATCATAAAATTTAATAAGTATGGTGTCATCTAGAATGATTTATTATATGTATGTAATTCGATTCAAAAAATATCTGACTTGACTAAACATAGGTTTTGAAAATATTATCTCAGTTTTTAGAAGTGGTGTTTATTCTCGTTAAGTGGGTTTTAATATATTTTATTAAAAAATGGTATGTTTTTAACATGTATATGGTTAAAATAATCTTTCTAAAAATGTTTTTATAATGTTTAAACATTTATTGTCTGTCATATAATTATATAACATCTCGACTAGGGTTTCACACACTAGTTCCCTGAGCCATTCATCCATATGACATAAGTCACACCTCCCCCATACAAATGAGGCTGTTGACTAGTAGCTAGTGTCTAATATAGATCAGGGGAATATTATAACCTTTTTATCAATGTTGAACAATATTTTACTTAAATATACAATATTAAAAATAATTAAACCAATAACTAGATAAATCAGTATTAAATGATTAGTAACACTTGAATACAATATCCAAACCAAAATAATAGATTTTTCATGAAAAATATGTGTCAATTGTCAAATGAAAAACTAAAATTATGACACACTGACACTCCCATGAGGGTCTGCAAAACATCTATAGATCTCTAATTCATGATCCATCCCATCTCATCGATTTAATATAGGATCCTTCCCTTATCATTTTAGGTATAAATAATGTATACTCGGGTATAGTTAAGACATACCAAGTAGGGTGTGAGTATAACTCTATAGGCCACAAAAAATGATATCAAAAGAAAAATCGAGTCAATAACAATGTTTTTAGTTGTGTAAATAATAATGTACAGTACATAAGGTAAATATTTATATCATTTTATTATTCTTTTAATAACTACAAAGACACCATAGTACACAAGGACACTGAAACTATCCAAACGTACTTGTGCTAGTGCTGATGTCATAAACATTTTAGATTGGAATTGAAATTTCATTATAACACATGTGATTGCATTATCCATTTCATTACATTTGTCCTAATGGTTAGTTTGATCCACTGTCTAAATATATTCTCATGGGCATAAGATTCCAGGTCTAAAATCATGTTGTCATTTGGACCATCTTTCCCTATCCCACACTGCAATATCCAATGGGTATTTGATGCAGAATTCCATGTTCAACACACATTATCTCATATGGGTATTTGGATCCCCAGTATTTTTGTAACACTCATCTATCAAAAAATGGGTATTTGGAGCCTTAGACCATGAAACACTATCATTTATCACGTAGGGGTAATTAGATCCTCACTATGTGTCACACAGTTATATATCATTAAATCAAACATATTTATCCAATATAACATCATTAATGTTAAATCAAATTTAAGCCTTGTTATGACCATTCCACATCAATGTATACTATAAAAATTAATCACAAAAATATGGGTCCTAAATTTAATCGCATAGAATAATATGAGGAATTACGAAATAATTTTTTTATTAATTAAAATGAAAAACCACTAAAAAATTAATGTTAGAATAAAATCACAAAATTTAAATTTTCAATTAATTAATAATCATATTAATTGACCAATTTAGAAATATCAATATCACATAAATTACACAATCATATAATTCCATTAATTACTTAACAAATTATTTAATTCAAGTTCAAAATCCCCACACCTCATCTATTCCACAATCAAAAAATTATTTTAATTAAATCACCAATAAATTATTCTAATTAAATCAATTTAAATATTCTGGAATCTAACCCATTTTATTATCACATTTCTAGTACATTAAATCAATTATGTTATTAGATAAATGAATTTAATAATTTCTTTTAGATGTGAAGATCTTCAATCCGAGCATCAATTCATCATGAACGTAGATTATAATTCATTATAATTCATCAAAAATCATCTACAAATTATAGAAATATTTTATGCTGAATTCGGTAAAACATTATCTAATTTCGTAGTCGATTTGGAAATTTCAATCAAATTTTGCGGGTTTAAAATCATAGGTAGATAGTTTACAGCTTGAGGCCCATGGTTCAATTAAATCGTTTGCCTATACATGTTCCGCCACCCACGAGGGATAAACTATAACCACTATGAGGGATTATTTTTATCCAAGATGTGTTCCAAATGAGAATGTTTTCTCTACATAGTTTTTTATGGTTTGTAGGGGCATATATCACTTTTTGGGAACATATTACATCAACCATCGACGACCATAAAATCATAAAAAACAACCAAATTTAACCTGAAAGTATCAAAGATAAAACTGAAGGATGAAATAGTAAAAATAATGAAAAATTTTACCTAAAACTGTGTATATTAAATATCCTGAAATAGTCAAGATCATACAATCTCCCCACCATATAATAGTTCACCCTCTAGTGATACTCCCAATAATATATAAGATTTCATGGTAAAAATATCTCGCCACTAATCCCTCATATCGACTTATATCTCATATTATTCCTCTTGGTTATGTCTATGTTTCCACAATATATGAACTATTTGCATGATTATTTCCCACCACAGATTCTCCCGGTGTTTCAATATACATATAATATTATCATAAAAACACACATTAGTATCCATATTAATATTATCATCATTGATAACGTAATATTAGTTTGTACTACTATCGTGGTTTTGAAAAATAAAAAACGCCCGACATTACAATATACCAATATGGAAGATCCAATTAGTATTCCACAAGCATGGTTCTCTCCACAAACACAAATTGTCCAACCAATCCGGTACCCAATATTCTCATTATTCGAATCATATTGTGACATTAAGAATGATAATACCAAAGGAATTCACAATCACACTCTGAAAACTGTAGGGGTCATCGACATCTCCCATCTTTACAACTTTAGCCTCCTCTGAGTTATAGGAATATGCTTTCGAATTAACTGATTCATTTATGACATATCTAGTATGAGACTCGATCATAATAGTCCTAAATCCCCATACTCCAACAAATATATATGTGATCATCCTATCCAACCATAAAGAGCCTCATATAGTTCAATCTATATAGTTTCTTGATAACTGTTTTTATAGCTGTACTCAGGGAGTGCTATGTGATTCCACAAAGAACGAATGATGTCAAAAAGAAACAATCATATAATATCATGAGGGAAAATATATTGTATGTTTTGATTATATATATATCTATGCATGGAAATCCATACTCAGTAAAAACAATATAAAAAGTGATTTATGTACGCTTAATTTGAAGGGCAATGTAGATTATTAGTCACAGTCCAAAATTGTACACCATAGTAACCTATGTAGTCCTATTATCACAAAAATCAACAACTATGCCAAAAAATATAAAAATAATTTATCTTGTATTGTAATGAAATTATGTACCTTAGTCAGTTGGTCCACAGCCACCAAAGTAGAATCATTCTTTAGTGTCATCCATGGGAGACCCACAACAATATAAAATGTATCATCATTTCACATTAAATTCAGAATTAGGAAAAACTATATTAAATATCATGGTCAATGATGATGGTCTATCATCTATTGAATGGTGAATCATCATGTCACAAACTATGAAATCTCATTTTTATTTCCCTGATACCAAATCAATCATCATGGTTTATGACTAATTTTTTTTCACACCATGATGAACAACCTACTTTGAGGGATGAAATTCACACATCATCTCGTCACATATGCTCATTTCCACAACAACACAATTTGTGATATAGATGATCTCATCCTCATATACAGTCCAATTTTATGGTGACTCACCACCTTAAAGGATATCAATGAAGGAAAAAAATTATAGATCATCGTACTCATTTTCACAAATCTAAATCAATAGTTTGGACTCTATACTATGTGATATGAGAGTGATCTACTCTTCGACTTCAGAGATCCAAAAATTCATATCTACAAGAAAATACATCAATTTTGAATCAGCACTAGACTCATGAACTTCTTGATTATGATATTTCCTACTCAATGAATCATCAACACTATATCCTTTCCTAAGAATATATTATAGATCATGGTAAAATGACTGCATATACTCAACACCTCTCTACAGTGGGAATTAAAATCTCCTTAGGAAATGATATAAATTGTGATATTTTGATCAGTATAAGTAATAATCATTAATCTCAATTGATAATGTCACCAACACATCAGTCCATATACAACTATAACTAATTTGAGGTTGTGTATAGCGTGGTTCCATTCTTGTGTAATAAAATTTCTAGAACAATACTTCAAAAGTCGATCTACCTTAATCAAAATTGCTCGAAGAACATCCCTATAAGGGCAACAAAACATAGTTTACAACTCACATTGCATTATTGTGAATAATAATTTTTTCGTCAAAAAATTATTCTTCAGTTCTGGAAAATAATTCTCATAATATATATCCCTTTCATATAATACTCATGTTGTTTGAGTGTTATCAATATTACTTTCATATAATATAAGACCTTTATGGCCAATCCTGAAATTGTAGTTTTCAATAATAAAAATTACATGATAAACCTATGATTATAACCATATAGCCATTGAAATACGATGATATCAAAAACATTCTTAGGAAGCAACCAAGAAACATATACCTGAACATTAATTAGCTCCAATGAAACTCTATCTTATGAGATTTTGTGGTCCAAGATGTGTACCTAAACAATACAAAACTATCAATTATATATCATGGTGTATAACTAATTCCCTCAATGTGTACAAAATATGATTTCATGATGTAGGTAATGATCATTGTGAATTAGGGAGTACACCATGATTTCGTCCAAAATTACAACCCCAAATGGATCTATTTATGGATGGAATATTCTATTTATTATGTCAATAATTAAAAAAAGAGTGTTCATCAACTCAAACATCATCACGACTAACTTGTATATGTTATATCGATATTTGAGGGAAGTTCGAGTTATATCATAAGGTCGATCTATCAACTAATGCTAACATGGTATCAATTAAATAATAGATAATACAAAAGAATCACTCAAATGATCAAGGATATAATTGATAATCTAAAGAGGAAAACTTTTCAATGTATTCTTTAAGTTCAACTACTTCTAATCGACACATAACTACAAATTCACATCATCCTTTTATACACACAATGTTGGAGAACCACAAGGTGACATTCTCAAATAGTAATATCCCATATACATTAACTCTTATAGTTGAGTCTTTATATCTCTATTTTCATTCGGTTCCAATTTTTATGATGGAAGATAAACTGACTCATCCCCATGCACATGCTAGATGTTAAATTCTAAATCTCTCTTGGGAGGTATTTCTGTGAATTCGAAATGGAAAACATCATAGAAAATGTCCAATAAATGTGGATGGATACCATTATTTACACACATATAATTCAAAAGAATTTACTTGAAACCGAGCGTGTGAGATACCCTATTGCTAGTTAACATGTCGTACATCTCCATAATTGACATCCCCATCTCACAGTGATTATAATTGTCCACTTCGGATGATTTAAAAATAATTTACATGTAGTAAAAATCTATATGATCATAGAAAGACACTAACTAGACTATATCCATAATTAGGTCATAACATAGAATGTGAATGATATAGTGATACCATAGAAACTAATACTCTCCATCATATATATAACAGCCCTATCAATTATAGTTGTCTCTCAACTGTACCCAAATTGGTTTATCAATCCTCAAAACTCCTCACACCATCCCAACTATTGGACTCATCCCATTACAATGTTTTGTATATAAAATGAATGAGAGGAACCTGTATCAAATAATTCTCTAGAATGCATAGAATCTATATGAATTTTACATCTAACTGTGAAGGGTACAATGACACTCTCAATAGTATAAAGTGAATTGTATGAAACTATCTTTCCTGTATTCCTTATGATGAAGTCTGATTCACCTATGTTTCACCACACTGAGGATACTGACATTCTTTCCCAATAATATCTCATCCACTACCTCTAAGACCATTACCAGTAGAACTCCATCTACCATACAGATTTAATGTAGATATCCCCATTCTGGTACTCTAATTTGGTATACCTACCCATTCACTGCCCATCCATCATGGTTTCATACAAAACATCTGTTGATGTATTATCTTACAATGAGTTAGGAACTCTACTAGTTGTCAGGGATAAAGTCTATTAAAGGGGAATGAACTAATGAATTTTCGGAAAATATCTTATGTAATATCTTGAGTAAATGGTTTTTCAAATCTACACTATTATTTCAAATGTTTTGGACAAATAATAATAATGATGATTCCTACACATGTATGAAATTCCTCCTAATTGAACATCATAAACATCCTGTCCTCCTCGGGAATGATCCTATTGTTTCCCCTCATATATGGGAGCCTTATTTATGCCTTCTAGAACTTTTTCATCTAGAAGATGTTTCCTTGGGACTAAATGACACATTTAAGCTAGTACTAGAAATTTATTCCCATATCCACATCATCCCCATACATCACTGGTAGAATTAATTGCATGTTGGTAAAGAGATCATTATAGTACACCATGTACATACTCACATGATTAAACTACATTTACTCTATCACCCTCCCATTTCTCAATTTATATTAATTAAAGTATTCCATGAGCTAATCTAAAAATTAAATTTATTCCATTCAATATACATTCGCAGTCCAAGCCAGAACATACCAATAGTGATTTGATGATGCTTATAACAATTATGCAGCAAATATAACCCTATTATCAGAACGATTATCAAAATAGTCATCTATATTCTTGATTTAATCAATCAACATCTCTTCTGCCTCAAGTATTCCCTCTTTAGGGAATGTAAGAGGGTGATTTAGCTAAAACTACATTGTAAATTTAGATATACTCTTGAACCCCCACTCAGGGACTCTATACCATGATTTAATAATCCAAGAAATGTTTTTTGTAACTTCTCTCCCTCTCATTCATGAAGAACTATTGATGCCTCAGGGTCAATTACAAGTGGTTAATTTCATTCGATGTCCTCTTATATTCATAACATCATATGTCCTAAAGAATTCATGTCTATTCAATTTTACAAACACATCAAATAAAAAATAAAACCACGTAAACATATATAACAACTTGTATTTAGATAAATCCAAAACAATTTGACTCCCCATTCTTTATCATGCAGTCTAAACTGAGGAACAATCACTTCCATTGAATATCCTCACATCAAGGTGATAGTTAATAAGGGTCCAATCATTCTCATTATTCACGTTTCTCATTAAAACCCAATTTATTCATATATTCTATAATTTTAAACTATAAATTAATATCAAGATCTTTTTTTTCATTTTAATTATATAGTAAAGTAAATGTGTCTCAATTCAAAAAACCTAACCGAAAATAATTTTTTCATGTGTTGAAGAAATGATGAGTCTCTAAATAATTCTTCAGTTCCTATAATAAAGAATGAATACACAACACTTAATCTATACAAGTCGATGACTAAAATCAATAAAAATATCAGAAAAACTAATGAAATCTCATAAAAAGTGCAGCACCCATGGTGAAATATCATCAATTATACCAATAAACATTAATAACATGAATCCCACACTAGGTACATAAAATTATCCCTCATACATGGGTATTTATCTTTCATGAACAATCTATTAACCAAGGACCAATTCATCATATTCCAATGTATTCCATTACCAAATATTATGAGATAATAAATGAAAAAAATATATTGATACCACAATGTAATATACCGAATCGGGTGCCACTGACCATTGGCCCATGTCGGTAGGTCACATGACCACAAATGCTGCTCCATGTATATGAAAGGATATTGTATAATGCTGAGGGTATTATATCTATTAGAAGGTGAGTAAATATTCCTTTTTGAAGTATTACTATATCAAATGAAAATAAACATTATAAAAAATAATGAAACAAAAAAAACATAAAAAACTTGTATCCCCTGAAGAATAAAATGGAAAGGAATATCCAAAACAAAGTAGTGGGTATGTAATTCAGAATAAGTATCAATTGTAATGTGGAATACCAAAATAAATACACACTAAAACTCCCAATATAGTCTTAAAAACATTTATAGTCCCACATCCATGCTCCATCATGACATACCCATTTAACATAAGGCTCTTTCCCTTATCCTATATTTCAAACATTTTGTACGTTCATGTACTGATTAGGAATATTGATTAGGGTGTGATTAAAACCCAGTAGCCCACATAAAATGGAACCTAAAATTATATCCATTCAATAAAATAGTATTTTTTTATAATGAATAATTTAAAATTCTTAACATAAACAGTTATCACATTTCATTATTCTTTAATTAACCACATAAACTCGGAGATCCCAAAGGGATGCATAGTTTTCATAAACTACATCATCCTATGTCAAATATTATATAAAATCACAAAGGAAATCATAAATCATTATAAAATTGGTCTCTTATTATCAATTTGATAAATTCTAAATACCTATCAATTGGAACCATATTTCATAGCTACTATCATGGGAATAAAACATTGTATCTAACAAAACATCCATATTTGGTGACTCTATCCATATACCACACCACAGTGTCTCAGTCCCTATCCCACACTCATTATATATATATGGGTATTTGGATCCTCAGTTCTTATCGTACACTCATATATCACATTAGGTTATTAAGAGCCTCAGTCAGTGTCCGACAATTTTATATAAATTATTATCACATATATCACCTATAACATAGAATTTAAGGTAGATAAACATAAACCATTATCATCTCTTTTTCACATCATGGTATACCAATAAAATTTATCATAATAATATGGTTCTTTAACTTAATCACACTGAATAATAAGAACAATTCATAATTAAACCATTTTAATATTTCAAACCATTAAAAAAAATTCAATAAATATAAATCCAGCCATTAAGTTAATATCAATTATGATTAATTCATTATCACATTAATTCGTCATTTACATAATCTCAATTTCCCCTAAATTCTATGATTACAACATTCCATTAATTAATTAACTAATTAATTAATCTTTCTCCACTTTTATAAACCATCATATATTGAAGATTCAAAAAATTTATTAATTAATTCACCAATAAAATAATCTAACTCATTGAATTATAATTTTCATGAATTTAAACCATTTCATTTCTACATGGAAATACATTAAATAAATTTCACGAGTCGATAAATTAATTAAACAATTAATTTATTCAATTCAACATTCAATTTTCAATTTTTCCAATTTAAATTACCAATTAAATACAAAAACTTGAAATTTAAGACAACTGTAAATGAATTCAAAACAAGAACCTCAATATTGTTGATGAATACTCAACAATGGAAATACTGAATAAATTCAAAATGAAAATTTTCACAATGAAAAGAAGACTGGATTAAAAACCATGATCTATGATCAAACGATACAAGAACCTCAAATCCTATATATTTATCTATTACCAATAGAGTAAAACTTACAATCTATGTATGCATGATGTATATGAGAGAACGATGAAAAAAAAATATATTAAAATATCTTACTAGGATATGTTTAGATATTTTATTCTGTATTTGATTCAGAAAAAAAGATGATGAAATACATCATACTCTCTCAAAGAGCTTAAAAATGAGTTCAATTATATTCGATCGATTTGGGTCAACATTGGTTAATGTAAGTGGGGTTTAAAAAATTATATAAATTTCATCTATTTGAAATCATGTTTGCACAGTTTCCTACTGAAGGAACACAATTTCACTAAACAATTCACCTAAATGTTTGCACCCTACCAATGGAAATCATTGTTACTATTGATATTGATCCTAGTTATCTAATCAATGGGACAACCATGCAGTACTCATATTCATAGGGTTTCATGGTTTTGTGGGGTATGGTGTACGGTTTTACCAAACATAGAAAAAACCATGAACTGCCTAAATTTCATACAAAAACAATAAAAATTTTCCTAAATGAATCCATGATAAAACAAAATAAATTTATCCCAAAAATAATTATAGAGTATATAAATCTGACATCAAGATGTCTCAAAAAATGACCAGAAACATACATATGAAATTGACCAATAGATTTCATTATTTTATTCTCTATATGGATTTTTCTGTTCATTCATTTTTTTATAATTTTCCACAGGATTTAAGGATATGTATGAATGAAGAACATACCATGTCTATTTTCATAATGACATAGCATATAAAAATCATTTTATAAGTCATATATTATTGAAAAAATTTATATTGTGTGAATGTATCCAATTTTTAATTTCCTAAATTTTTAAATAATATTTATGACCTAATACTCTAAAAATATGACCTAAAAGAATTATTTTGAATAAAGTAATTTTAAATTATGTTCAAATAAACAAGATTTTGTATTGTTTAAGGTTGTGTCATTGTGTTATATCTTGAAATTTCCTCCCAATCAACACCCATTTTTCTCTTTTTAGAGGCCTGTCGTACATTAATTATCATAATTTCTCAATTAGATATCTTAATTGCTCTACATCCAAAGGGATTTCCATATAAATTCAGAAGTAGTCAATATGATTTTTCTCATTAGCCTTTTCCTCTTCTTCTTAATATTTCTCCACTATAAATATTTTTTCCAGGTTAGAAAAATGAATCAACTATAATTATTTTTTTATTGATGTTATATTAACAGATCAATACTTATGTAATTCATTTCCATCCACTATGAAAAACCAATCAACATAGATTGGGTTTAAGTGAAGGCTTCAACCTCAATTAAATGTTGTGGTTTATATTTATTCATCTCCTATCATGGATTTAAAAATTTATGTATTAATGAACTTCTATGTTTAATATCTGATCCTAATAATTCTGAAATTATAATTTATCATGTAACATCATTCAACCCTATTTCATGAGAAATAGAATAATCAATCATGCAATTTTACATAGTACAACATCCATGAACTAAGATATAAAATTTTTCAAAAACACCATTTATACATAGTTATAAGAATAAATTTATATATGTTACATGATATTTATAAAACATTAAGTTTTATTATATTTTTTGTTAATATTATATAGAAACATATACATAATAATACCGTCATTATACCACACACACATTTGGGTTGGCTCAAATACATAATTTAAATAAAATATAATTCTTAAATCATGAATTATTAAAGGATACAATATATTAATAATATTATGATACACTATGTTACTTAATTTCTAAATTTATTCTTTAATAGTTTAATGGTTATGTAATATATTTATTAATATATAATATTTCCACCATTAATGATCTGAAACACATTATTTTCAAATTACATTTTCTAAAATCATATTTATATCATTAACCAAATGAAAATATGATACAGTAAATCATTAAAACACATTTATCCTATTATATTGGAAAATATATTGATGTAGAAATACATTTTGATAAACATGTATTTACCAATTAATTAAATACCTAACTTGAAAGATGAAATCATCTATTCTAGCACTCGATGTTGAAAATAAACTATAAAAAACTAATATAATGTTAGTAAATTGTTATAAAAAATGTATAAATATATAAATATATATCTATATTTTTCTAAAATTTATGGTTAATATAGCTTGATTATTATTCGAGAGGTTATGTAACATTTTGAAAAAGAATTATTTATGTTAAGAGTGTTTGTATACAAATTTTGTTCAATTGAGATATCATTTGAATTAAGAAGGTATTTTCCTTTTTTAGTAAATATATTTCACATGTACTTTATTTCACAATAATAATCATTTAATCCATGGAATAAATAAATTGATAAAAAATTCTATCATCCATGATCTTCTAATTCAATAGATACAAATTTAGGAAGGATTAGATTTTCTAAAATAAAATTTTTTATGAGACATTAATGGTATACAAAAATCATTATATTATTTTGTGTACTAATAAAAAATTTATATTTTAAATCATTTTTCTCTCATTATTCAAGTTATTAAATGTTCATATTTAAATTTTATATTTCAAGTGGTTTTGATATGACAGTTTACAATATCTTAAGTCATAGTTTTCACTATTTTCAAACATATAAGACTTGTTTGATATTTCAAACCATGTAATGTTTCCCTGGATTCCATACATTCATTTTTAATAAAAATATAAATAAAATTTTTTATTTCATAATATTCTTATTTCATTACATATCCTTCGAGTTATTTTATTCTTACATTAAAATTACCATAACAGTTTGAGTATCATTTATTAATTTCCTTTATACTTGTTTCAAAATATTAACCCACATACTTTTAAACTATTTGGGATTGTTTTTATGAGTATTCATATTCATTCTGATTATTTTTCCAATTTTTACCCATTGAGTCATATTTATTATTAAAACCCATGTTTTATTTTATAGAGTTTATCCACTACAGATATACAGTTTTATATAATAATTAATTTATTATTAATGGTATTCTATGTAAAATTAATAATTATTTCATGTTAGGGGGTTTCATTGAATTATTTAATAATTAATATGTTTTATTTTTCTCTATTTTAAATTAAATGAGATATATTTGTTATTTTGAATCAAAAATTCTTTTATATAATGTATTCATTACCATATTTAGTTCTATTGTAATGAATATCATTCATTATTATATTTTAATATCATAGAGACCTTTTTAATGTTCTTATGATTCATTCATTTCAATTAATGTAAAGGTATTTTAATCTCAATTATCCTTCGTTGTGAGATAAAATTTATTAACAAATTGTTTCATTTTATATATATATTAGCAATAGTTTACTAATGGAAGTACATAACCCTCAATAATTGATTCAGTTATGATATCCTAAATATTATATTTTGTACATTGATGCTGATAATGGTGGCACAATTGTTTCTATAGAAATATTAGAACATAAAAATGAAAAATTAGATCACATAAATTCTTTATAGACTTTTAGAATTACAATTTAGGGAATAATAAAAAACCTATACATTAAAAAAGTAAAATTAATTTAAATGATAATTTATAAAACATTAGATGGATTTTCATTTTCTCAACATAAAATGAAGATGTTCCATATAAAATACATTCTAGACACAATTATTTTGACCAAAATATTTATAAAATTGGTATAACAAAACATGTGGGTGGAGAGCTAAAATATCGATTAATTGAAATCATAAGAATTAACAAATTAATTTAATTAGTGTTCATAAAAAGAGAATAAGTGTATAATGAAATAATTAAAGAACATGAGTATAAATAAGAATATACTTACCCATCAATACATGGATTATTATACAAAAAAAACATGCATTATGTATTAACAATGGAAAATATTCACAACTATCTTATGTCATGTGATATTAATCTTGATCAATTAAATCCTACTAAACCCATTGAAACAATAGATAAAACATATTTTAATCTTGAAACATCGTCTCATTAACCCTTACAATAACCCTTAAAGAAACCTTTCAATATGAATAACCATACGACTGAATTCTAATTTAAATTTTTAAAGAACATAATAATTTCCCAAGTAATTGTATTTTTTATTAGGAGAAATAATTATTTAAGCTATAAGGGTCTTACCCTGTGATATGTGGGTGAAAAAATAATTATTATTGTCTAGGAACCAAACAATAAATGAGTCACATAGAGAATTAATTTCATTATAACAAATTTATATACATATTTTTGTTTTCATAACATGATTATCCCAAGGAAATGAAATGGGTTCCATAACAAACTCATTCAAACATGATTTACTGCTGAAAAAAATATTAAATAAAAATATATTTGAAAAAAAATTATCCCACTGAAAATAGTCAGGTTTCATTTTAATACCTTTCAAGAATCATTTAACCATAAAAATAATTTGGTTTCCAAAAAATATCTTTGAAAATTTATTAACTATTAGAGAAAAATGAGTTTCATATCAATATTTTTGAAAATTGATTAAAAAATAAAAAATATTTGGGTTTCAAAAATATGTCTTTGAATCATGATTATCCCATATAATATAAATGGGTTTCTTAATAATCTCTTTAGAATAATCTTATTGCATCCATAGAAATAATGGTGTGGTTATGAATACTTAATATCCCTATTAGATGATAATAAACAAAAAGGAATGTTGAGTTTAATGAATATAAATCTCATAAAAATATTCAAAAAACATTTTATGTTAAATAGAATTTTCATTTGGGCAGAAGTTTTTTAAAACAAAAAATATTTTCAATATTTTTTTCTCGAAAATAAATCATGGAATCATATAATGTATGTTTGAAAAAAAAATTAACTAGGTAAATTTAATTTTATCATTGAAAAATATGATTTAACAACATTTTCCTAAACGTGGTTTTAAAAATTATGATTTCCCAAAAAAGAAGTTATCAATGCATGTTTTTCTCACAAATATATTTTAAATTATTATCAGTTTAAAATAGTCAAAAATGTATCTCTTCCATTAATTTATCATGAATAACCATTTGAAAATGTAAGTTATTAGAATTATAATATTTTAACATAAGAGATATAATCCATAATAATCCAGACAATCGATGAGATTGAAACAATATACTCTTTCCACTTTAGAATCATTGAATTCAAATCCACGTGAAGGAATAAAATAAAATGGATAATAAAAATATATCGATAATAAGGATACTCAAGATATAACATGTAAATGTAGTGGTATAAAAAATTCATAAAATTAAATATGTTTATAACATAACATACAATTCATTGATGAAATTTTGATACAAAAAATTCATCTCATTATTACATACCCCAACCAATAAAACGAAGTTGTGAATACAAAAATTTATCACAGAAATAATGGTGGGGCCAAAAAACCCATTTCATTGAGTCCAATTCATCTACCATGCTATTGATGATCTTAAATAATAACCATATGTTATTTATTTCCACTTATTATTAGATATTCAAATTTTATTGGTAATTTTATATAACATATAGAAACATTTAATTACCTAATAAATTATGTTTACATCATATCTTTTGATCATATTTCACTTATAAGTCACAAATGACTGTAGTAGGTCAACTATAGTAAAAATGATAGTTATTTTACATATAGATATGAATAAAAATCACATAATTATCATTTCTGGACATCAATTATTTTTTTAAACAAAATTGTTAAAAAATTATTATGAAAAATGAACTAACATTATGATCATGCAAATAGTAGGTTGTATCTACACATGTGTAATGTTTACTTGATTTCAATGGTCATTATTGATTGAATTTAAGTAACAATTATATTATTATAATGATAATTATATCCTAAATACTATATTAGTTAATTTAATATACATATATATACCATAATTGTGATGGGGTGATGAAAAATATAATAATCTCATTTCTTTGAGGAGGCGGTAGTCCACACACCCTCAAAGACGATAGCTATTTTTCAATGTGTGAAATGGTAAGAATATAATTATATATTATATTTCAAGAAAGTTATTTATTTCATTTAAATAATTAATATTTCATTTAAATCATATATATTAAATTTAGTTACACTAATTTCATTCCAAGTAACACATTAGTGAAATATATTATGCATCGCTTCGTGAGGTTTTATTTCATCGTACACATGTGTGATGTGTTAGTGTTCCCTACAATATGAAATTTAAAAAATTATCATATGATATAATGATAAAAAATTAATTATTATTTTATAAATATCATCAAAATTATATATAAAATTTATTTACATCATTATTAAAAAACCATGAGAGGATTTAATGAAAAAACGTACAACATCATTTCTTGAGGCGGTAGTCCACTGTACACCTAAATAATTATTTCATGAATAATTATTTGAAATTATGTGTATGGGTATTTTTTTACCATTAATAAATAAAATATTTTTATATTTAGTTTTATAATTTTATTATATAATTATTTTATAAAATGAATTTAGTGGTGGAGAATGAAATAAAAAAATCTCTAATTGATGATTGAGCTCGTTCTTTGGGTATCTCCTTTTGTTTCTCAAAAATGACATACTTGGTTTGATTTATTTCCAAGTTAAGGTTTCTAAGATGATATGAGGTAATAAAAAATGTGATTTTGGTATGTATTGTAAAATTCTATTGGTTTTTATTGTTTGAATATAACATGGGATGGGGTAACCTTTAATAATTTGGTGGGGGACACACTTGTTATTTCTCAGAATAAAGATTCGTTAACAACTGTTTTTACATACAAAAATTCACATATAATTAAACACACTCTATAAAAAAGGATAAGGCCTATATATGTCCATAAAATGATTCATTTACAATTTTATAGTTCATTAATATTCTTATGATTAAATATTAGAAAATTGGGAAACATATTTTTTACCATAATCATTGTGACTAATTTTTCCCAGTTCCAATAATGAAATTGGTAAAAAAATATCTTGACCATATTATACATTATAAATTATTATTATTCAAAATATGGGATGTATTTTTCAAAAATAAATTCATAGAATTGTTAAATACTAATTTAATATAATCCCATAATCATGGTGAGACATCAAATTTTTAAGAATAGTATTATTTTAGGAAAAGATCATCTAAAACTAAATCCATTACTAATAATAATCATTGTGTGAAACTAAAATATTATTTACTGATATATTATAAATCAATTTCCATTTCGTTATTCCTATTGGGGATTTTTGATATAATTAAAAGGATAAACATTATGCATTTTTTAATTTTTTTTAGCAAACCGTATCATTAAACCCAAAAAACATATATTAACATACATTATAATGTTTATTATTAATAAATTAATTTGAAAAATTATAATGAAATAATAAATAGGATAACCGATATCATATTAAAAATATTTTTTCATTCTTAAATAACTTAATTTATTAAAATAATTTACTTTTTTAATGAAATATGTATTTTTCACAATTCATAGAAAAATCAAAATTAGAAAAATGAAAAGTAAATTTTTATTTAACTCTCCCAACATTATTCTTATTTTTTCACCCAAATATTATAATGCTATTAAAAACTTCATTTAAAATAATTTGAACATAAAATTTTGATAAAAATATATATATTTTTTAAAATGTATACAGTTTTAATTTTAAAATGTGATTCATTTATATATTATATCTAAAAAATATTTATCATGAGTTTTAAACATTATATTAAATATATATTATTTAAATATAGTCCTTATAATGATAAAAAATATATTTTTAAAATTTATATATACGTAAAAAACTTGTGGAAATTAGAATTGTTATAAAAAAAGATTTCCTTTTATTTTATAAAGAGGATTATATTCATATCTAATTAATTAGACACCGACTATTAAATTATATATTCATATTTAGTAAATGTTTTATTATTTAATTGATCATGATCATATATTCTATTCTAATGGATTGGTTCTAATGTTAAGATATATCCTCTTTCATATAGGATTGGTGTTTTGTGATTATATTTATAATGAACATAAATATTTTGGGGTTCTTTGTAGCGCTTGATAATATTAGTTATTTATGTAAAATAATCTGAATATATTGTTTCCTGTCCTTTATTCAATCTATTATAATTTTATCCTTTTAAAATTTGAGGGTTTTGCATTTATTTATAAATTAACTCTTCATAATTTCAATTGGGGAATTAAACATGTCTAAATCCATTAGTATTTTTATTCCCAGATCATCATATTTAAAAAGAATTATTCTTCTCCATTCTATTTTTCATGTGAATAAAACATTTCCATTATATTATTCTATGTAAAATCACTAATACTTCTATATATTAATTAATATGGATAATTATTTACTTTATTGTATACCATTACTATATGTAGTGTTAATTTTATTAGTATAAAATATAATGCTATTAAATTTATTACTTGGAAATTTTTTCCCATTTTTTATAATTTTTATTTACCTGATGATATTAATTGAAAATTATATGTAGTTTATTACATATTTTTTATCCATTTATATTCATTTTGGAGGTATCGTTAATTTATTTATTGAGTAAAAATGAATTGAATTTATAAATAATTTTATCTAAATAAAAATTTTTATAGACTAATAATGAATTTATATCAACAATACTATTGATATACTATATTATTTATATGGTTAATTCATTATTCTTATTGTAGATATCGTTATGGCCAAGTATTTTATATCCCCTATAGGCATTTGATAGTCCTCTGATAGTAAATGCATGGTTATATTGTGTATTCTTAAAAAGGAAAACCCCAACTCCATGTATGTGACCATGAAAACAAGGATGATTCCATTTATAAGGGTTTGAAATTAAGAATAATTTATTCATTATTTCCTTATTTTTCAAGATCATGATGTCAAACAATAAGAATTATATCACTATAAATTCAGCTTTTATAATTCCTGTTATTATTTATATTTTTATTTCATACATGGATGTGATTCAAAATAAAATGATGGGAATTATTTAAATACTTTTATTATCAACTACATGATTTTATATTATTTATTTCATTTTATTACATGATATATTCTAATATTCTTTTTCCTTACTATTAATTTTATCTCACTTTTCTTATGATTTCATTTCAATAGAATTTAACACAACTATCACCCATGAAATTTCTAGAAGATTATTATCTTCAGAGAATTGTTTGATAGTTGATAAAGAGTTATTTAAGCATAATATTTTTCTTATAAAGTTGAAAAAGATTCTATTTTATGAGAATAACATGAGACTAAATTGTTACTATTTTATAATAATCCTCTAAATATATATACCAAAACTGCCTTTATATATATATACATGTGATGATATATTTTTTTGTAATATTATATTTATTGACTGGTGAAATATGATCACTTTTGTTAATTTAATAGAAGATATTCATATAATATTTTTATTCACATTGTGTTCAAAGAGTTTTCTTATAAGGAATATCATCGATGGTTTTTGATTATTTTCAAAAAAAATTACACTCTTATGTCATGGTATTTTTTTGATTATTATTGATTACATGTACTTAAATTATAAAATTTGGAAATATATTTTTATTACAAGTGTAATTTAATTAATTATTTCTCTCATGTCCATGTTTTATCAAATTATGATGATCTAACAATAGATGTGGGGATGCTAATGTTTTACCTTCTTGAGTAGTTTTGATCACACATTTATTATGTTTTCCATTCCATATATTATGGATATGATTATTTCCATCGAGTTTGTAATCATTAATTATTTTCCATGTAAATCTCTATAAAAATTATTGTAATATTTTATGAGCTATGAATTGAGGAAATGTGAGATTTTGATGATTAGTGTGTCTGAATTTTATAATTTAAAAATATTAATTATTTAAATATCATGGTCACATAGTTTTACTACAAAATTGGGGTAACTATTAAATTGGTACTCATAGTGAAATCGTTTGATGAAATTAATGTTAAAATCATGGTTATACCCTAGGATTGATATAATATTTTTCATAGTATGGTATTTTTTAACTAGTTTACATGTGGTAATTAAAAAAAATTAAATAATTCTTGTTATTATGTGTTGATGAAATGACCTAATTTCATCTATAGGTACACAATTATTCTAAATACATTATGTTAGCTACAAAGATCTATTATAAATGGGAATTATGATAAAGTAAATCGTGGAGAATGATGATGATTCTATGTTTTAGACCAAACAACATAGGATTTCCCTCCATAAATGTGGTTATATATCTCTTGAGTGACATTAACATGAAAATATTCTTAATTTCTGAATTATCCAAACTCGAGGATTGACATTTGATTTATATGTATTTATTTTGTTCTTTTATAATTATTTGAATGTAGATTGATCCTACAAACAATATTTATATATCTATCAACATATATTTAATTATTGATAAAATGATTAAATATTAAATATTTAATTATAAATGAAACTATGATGAATCTATGCCAACCTGAATAACGACAATGTTGATTACACATTTTTTGGTATGTGGTATTCCAACTTATTTCTTAGTATGATCATTGTGGGATATTTTATTATCAAATATATTTAATAATACCAAGTATTCGATCATTGGATGACAATTCATAATTGTAAAAGATCAATATCATGAGTACTATTCCAATTGGGGATGCAATTGATTTGATTTTATAGTGGAGGATGACTTGTGGTATGATGGACTGGTATGAATGGAATTTTATTCTTGGATAGACATATATTGGTGGAACATGCAATAGATGTGGTATCATGACCGATTTTTATAGAAAAAATAAGAATTATTGGTGATGGCATGCTCAGTTTGACCTAGATCTGTATTCCACAACAACATTGGTAGTGGATCTGAAGGTAGTTGGAGCATAAAAATTCCCAAAAAATGAAATATGGGATACTAAAATACATGAATTAAATATTTGGTAAATTATAATGATATGTATTACCATGTCCTCAATGTGATGATTAGTTTTACTTGGAAAATTTAAAGATCCAATTCCTTGTGTTCCCAAACACATGTTTTTTTCCCATCTAGTGGCTCGACACTTAAATTTGGACTACACACAAATATTACTAATAATAAAGATGGCATGGATAGGTGTACACTAGTAGATTTATGTACTAATAAATGGATATTTAATTCGTGTTGACCAAATGTACAGATGTCTGACTAGAGGAATATAGGAATGGACACAAGAAAGTATAAAAACAGTGGTACATGATGGGTATATTAAATACATGTCATGTACATTCTTAAAGTGTAATTGAATCCCTTTATAACCTTAGTATATACTTTTTTTTATTTTGGTTTTTCCATTGGATTATCCATATTATGGAATTTTGTGACCTTACATCCCCATTATAGGATATAGTCCTCTCTATGGGTGGTGTCTTTTATTGAGATTGTTTCATTCTGTAGTGGTTAAAGGGGTGACCCTTTATAATAATTCCTTACACTACATATGAGTTGGTGGCATCGATAAGACAAATATTTATTGGGAATCAATCCAATATTTAGAATGATGATCTAGTAGGGTTCATGGTATCATTAATAATTGGATCCCTTACTCAGTAGGTTTTTTCCAAAGTGTTTGTGGTGTCATACATTAAACTAGGTTATAATCCACTATATATGTATTAAAATATTTAGATTTTATTATGTTTATCGTGTGGAGTGTGTTATCCCAGAATGTGCATTACCTTGGTGATTCTGGTAGAATATTATTTTTGGTAGTGACTGAGACCTTAATTAGAATGGTAGTTTGTTATGAGTGTGTCTATAATTTATATTTTATATTACCATTCTATGTTGACTAATAATTTTACATAATGTTTAGATATTTTTTAGTGTAAATCATGGTATTGGTATAATCACCCACACATGGTTTCATTCTTAATTCGTTATGTCTTGTGATGATGGTTGATTTATTGATGGTGTCCTGTGTGGATTAAGAGAAGGTGAAACATAGTTCGTTATTTTAAAAAACTGAATTGTATACTGATTATTCATTTTTGTGTAGTATCTTCCTTCTAGTTTGGTGATTCACAGTTTAATTTTTTGTAATTCTGGTATTTGAAACCTTGTTAAATTATTTATATATTATTATACATTACTTGTGGGAAGATTTTGTGTATTCATTATATTTTTGTTTTTTAAATTCTATCGTAGTATATTCTATGAAATGTGTGAATGTCTAAATGTACTTTTGGATAATACCTCAAATTTTTGTGATATGCATACTCTAAAAAATAAACTAGTCCCTTGTATATTGAAGGATGGGATAGATTAGTTAAAATCCGATTCTCACTAATCACACAATCCCTAGTGGGTTGGGTCATGATATAGTGGTATAAGATGTGGTTTCCAACCTATGATTATATGTGTGATTTGAAATTTTACTATGTTTGAGGATTGTTAGGGTTTTATGTCCATAGTGTTTATGTTAATCATGTAATGATTTTAGACCATGGTTTCTAGTGTTTGTGTGGATGCCGAAATATCCTTTCACCGGGTCTCTAAAATCATTATTATCTACTTGACACATATAGGCATTATTTGTGTCGAACAATATTGATACATTCATCATATATGAATGGGTTATGGTTAATAGTTGATTTTTATAATGAACTCCCCCAATACACTCTATTTACAGTGTTAATCATTTTATTCTTATTTCGATGTCTCCAAAACTAATAGAAAAGTTGATTCTATAATGGGTTCATTAGGATAATTGTCACGACCCGCCCTCGGGGTCCGTGTCGTGACTACCCCAAGCCCGCCTTCCATAGGCCAGGGGCTGGCGACTAGCACCAAGGCGTAAATCCCGATAAAAAGGGAAGGCATTGCCTTTGAAAAGTAAACACACACCACAGAGTAAACAAGCGGAAAGTAAACACTAAGCAAACAGAGTACAACTGAAAGTGCGGAAAAGTAAATGGGCCAGTATACAAACCCAAACTGAAAGTAAAGTACAACTTGAAAAGGGAAAAACAGCAACTGAAAAGTAAAAGCCGCTACTCCGAGCTGTCCACTGGAAATCCCACCTGAAGGGTGGGTACAGATAGCTCCTCTACTCCACAGGTCCCGCCGTCCGCTCCGAGCACGTCCCGCCCAGTGGTCCACCTCCGGGTACCGCCCCGCTGTGCAAGCCTCAGCTAAGGTCAACGCTGTCCGTCGTCTGCAACCAACACAACGAAGTGCGGGCAAAGCCCGTGCAGGGTTGAGTATAAGCTACTCAGTAGGGACCCCGAGACCCCTGAAGGTCTCTCAAATCCACAAAGGATAACCACGAAGAAAAAGTACAGACACGAAGTAACAACCGACACTGCTTAGGTATATGCCCATACATATACCTAAGTCATCAATTCAAATACGCTCCAACCTCCGAGCCCAAGTACAACTCAGTCCACGCAGGAAAGTATACGTATTCCACATAGGAAAGCAAAACATAATCCACACAGGATTGCACAACACAATCCACACAGGAAAACAACATGATTCAGCTCACATAGGAATACTTCTTCAAGGACGATAAAGATGATCACTGATCCATCTAAGTCGTCGGACCCATGAAGGATCGATTGGTAACTAACCCCCGCAAAGACCCACACAGGATCGGGCTCACACAGAACCTGTAGGCGCTGGCTCACACAGAACCGCTGAGCGCAAGGACCCACACAGGATCGGGCTCACACAGAACCTGTAGCACTGATCCACGTAGGATCGCTGAGTGCTGTAGTCGTCGTCGTCAAATCCACACAGGATCTCTGTACTGTCGTCGTCAAATCCACACAGGATCTCTGTACTGTCGTCGTCAAATCCACACCGGATCTCTGTACTGTCGTCGTCAAATCCACACAGGATCTCTGTACTGTCGTCCTCAAATCCACACAGGATCTCTGTACTGTCGTCGTCGCAGTCACAGTAGCAGTCGTAGCAGTAGAACAGTCGCAGCCAGCACTAGGGTTCCCGCACACAGCAAGCTCGTACGGAGGGTCCGCTCCACGAGCCGAGAGGCTGATACATCAACTGTCACGAAGACCAAAGTTGATGTATCCAAAAGTTCCGTATCGTCAAAAGGAACTCAACGCAATAGACGGCGCGTCGATCGGACGCCCGGTCTGAGAGTTATTGGCATTTTCGTCTCCGGGGGCCCGGTTGGTTTTTAAGGCAAAACCAACCCGACCGTACTCCACCTGCGTCCAAACCTCGGGCGGAGTATGCCAAAAGATCCGTCTCACTAAGAGGAACACTACGCGACTGACGGCATGTCAATCGGACGTCCGTAGCTCAAGATATGAGCGTTTCCGCTCCGAAGGCCCGGTTGGTTTCATGAACGAACCAACCCGGCCGAACTCAAAGTTAACCGAAACCTTGAGTGCGATATACCGAAACGACCGTCTCGATCCAAGGATCGCGTTGCCGCAGACGGTTCGTCATTCGGAGGTCCGAGGCTCAAGTTATGAGCCAAAAACCAAAACTGGTTCGAAACGGGGGGGTCCGGGTCCGGGCCGACCCGGCCCGACCCCCCCCTGGGCGGCGCGGTGGCCGGCGGCGGCCGGCGGCGGCGGATGGTGGCGGCGCGGTGGCCGGCGGCGGCGCGCGGCGGCGGCGGGCGGCGGCGCGGCGGGCCTCGGTGGCGGCGGCGGCGGGCCGCGGTGGCGGCGGCGGCGGGCCGCGGGGGCGGCGGCGGCGGGCCGCGGTGGCGGCAGCGGCGGGCCGCGCTGGCGGCGGCGGCGGGCCGCGTTGGCGGCGCACGCGGGGGCTCAGCCCCGCGGCTTTTGTGCGCTGCGCGGCACAAAGGGGCCATGCCCCTTTTGTTTTTAAAGAAGCCCCCCCCCCCACGTGGGGGGCCTGCTGTTGCGGAACCGAGGGGGGGCGCTGCCCCCTCCTTCAAAGAACCGCCCCCTCTCTTAAAGAGGGGGGGTTTTAAAAAACCAGCCGGGGAATTAAATTCCCCAGTTTAATGGCATCCGGCCGGCCAGGTGGCCGGCCGGTCTTCTCCAACGGGACCGGAAAATCCGGTCCCCTCTTCGGCTTCCGACACCGGCGGCCCGGCCGCCGGTCTTCCCTTCCGCCGCGGCCCGGAACCGGCCGCGGTCTCTTCATCCCGCCGCGGCCCGGAACCGGCCGCGGTCTTCTCGTTCCGCCGCGGCCCGGAACCGGCCGCGGCGTTCGTCATCCGGCGCGGTGCGTCGGCACCGCGCCCCTTCGCCGTGCTTCGATTCTTTTCAACGCGGCGCGACGGCGTCGCGTTCTTGAAGACTTTTCCTCGGCGTGGCGCGACGGCGCCGCGTAAATTAATTGAACGATCATCCGCGTGGTGCGACGGCACCACGCTACTTGCTTCCACCCGCATAAACAAACATGAACGATGGAGGGGGGAATTCGGCCGTGTTCGTGCGGTCCGGCCCCCCTCACGTTAAATTAAAAACGCAACTTAAAATAAATCAAGTTACACGTTAGTCTTGATAGATTCACGATCAAGAATAAATTAAGGGAACCAAAAGAAAACGATAACCCCTACCTCGGGTTTTAGATTCAAAGGTTCGGCTACGCTCCGCGGAAGACGGCGTCGCGGAGGTCGGGTGTCGCGGTCGTCGTTCGTCAATCCGTTAACGAAGAGTTATGCCCGAAAAGACACGTCGTTGGCGGATCTTCGTTTGCCGACGAAGAAGGTTCGAGGAGGAATAAGAGGTCTGAAGATACCGGGTCGCCGAGTCGATGATCCTTGACGAAGTGTTGTCGTTCTTCGTTGAGGATGAAGACGTTCTTCGCCGGAGAAGATGAAGAGGAGCTCTCAAAGCTCTCAAGGGAATAAACCAACAACCCATAAACAAATAAGATTACATCTTATTTTATTAACACATAACTCAAAAGAATTTCAAATGTTTGAAATTCAAAAAGAGTTAACTCCCAAAATTAATTAAGAGTAACATAGGCCAATTAATTAGGGGTTAAGTACGTTGAGAGAATTTGAAAAGAAAAGGGGTTCGTGTGGGCCCCACCACACTTAATCCTCCCAAGGGAGGTTAAGTGGGTGTGGGTCCCACATCCAACCACCTTTGATAGGTTTTTAAATTAGTTAAAATAAAAGTTGTATTACACAAATTTTATTTAACTTAACTGAAAAACCCCAAAACGTAACTCTCATCCCGCAACAAACGCAACTCCCGAAAAGGTCTCATTAAGCGAATATCGGCGTTGCGAGTTCATCGGTGCCCTCGGATTTCAATTCCGAGCACCGGATCAAAAGTTAGAAATTCCCGCTCGTTCGTTCACTGAACGTACCCGAGCCAAACTTCGGAAATTAATTCCGGGCACTCCGGGCCTCGGAATCAGGTGCCGTCTGAAACCGCGCTCTTGTAAAATTCTAAAGAAAATTAAGAAAAAATTTCCCTTGAATTTTACGGGTCTTTACATTACTCCCACCTCAGGGCTTTACGTCCCCGTAAAGCTACATCAAAAACTAGGGAAACCAAAAGAGAGTACTGAGCACGCATATGAGCCTCCCGCTCCCATGTGCTCTCCTGGAGATTCCCGTGCCGCCATCTGTTGCGCACAAGAGGAATCGATCGCCCATGTAGGACCCGCTCCTGGATGACATGGACCATCTCAGGTCCCACTAGAGCTGCAAGATTTCTCTTTTGCCGAAAAGAGAAATCTAGTCTCATCCCCTGGATGAACAACATTCTTTACCTAAAACAGTCAATCCTAACATGGATGATACTAATCCATACTAAGGATGACGTCGTAAGGCCTCGACGCTACTACTAAAAGATTCAACCGTTACTCTCGCCTCTAAGGGTTGAGTCACACTGTCGGCATCAGTGTGTGGTAACTGGGTCTCCTCCAGTAGATGTCTCACAAGTGAGGGTCAAGTCAACAGCCAAAACTGGAACCTCTTAGTAACATTACGATAGAGGACAGGAAGGAAAACATCACAAGGTATGCGTCTTTTATTATTGCAGCTCGTAATACAAGACGCTACACAAAAGAAACAAGGAACCAGAAGTACAAAGGATGTATCCACTAGTTCTGCTCCTGTCCATCGGCTCCCTGGGCTCCATGATCGAAGGCCTCGGCTGCCTGAAGCTGAGCTCTCCCCTGCGGTCGGGGTGGACCTCCTGGTGGTGGTGGTGGTAGAGCCTCAAAGCGTCGGCCACCACCAGCTGCTCGTCCAGCTCCTCTGCCTCGTCCGCCTCCTCCCTGCGGACCGCCACGGTCGAACCTCTGCCTCTGCCTAGGTGGTTCCTCAACCGTCTGCTGCTCCTCTGCATGGCGGGTCGGGCAGTCACGAGCCATCTGGCCTCGCCCGCCGCATGCATAGCACTGTCTTCCACTCGAAAGACTGGCTCCGCGTTGTGTGCCCTGCACTGCTGAGCCAGTGCCCTGAGGTCTGGTCTGTCTGGACCCTTGAGTCATTTGCCGACTGCCAGCTGCAGATGACTCTGCCACGTGCCGTCCTGCGGTGGGTCGCTGTGCTGGTGTAGACTCAGCAAGGAAGCTCTCGATCAGAAGGGCCCGCTCCAGTACTCCTGTCTGAGTCGGAATGCTGAGGGAGATCAGCGATGCCCTGATCTCGTGTCTCAAACCCTGCTCGAAGGTCCGGGCCCGGAAGAATGGGTCCCGTACCATGTCGGTCGAGTAGCGCGAGAGATCGGTAAATCTCGCCGAGTACTGGGCGACCGTCATGCTGCCCTGCCGCAGCTGTAGTAGCTCCTGGATGCGCACCGCACGAAGGGTGGCTGGGACGAACTCCGAGCGGAAGATGCTCTCAAAGTCCGTCCAAAGAAGAGATGCCTCATCGTGCACCTGGAGCATCAAGCTCCACCATCGTCCTGCTGATGCGTGTAGTAGGCTCGCAGCGAGGATCACCATGAGGTCTGCTGGTGTCCTCACTAGCCTAAACACTCGAACCACTGCCTCCAGCCAGTCCTCTGCTGCCTGGGGATCCGTCTCCCCGCAAAACCTGGGCGGTCGCTGGCGCTGAAACTCATGCAGTGCGCTGAGGCGACGTGCATCGTCAGCGGCTGCTGCTGGAAGCATCGGGGGATCGTCGGGTAAAGCTACTGCCGGTGCCACTGCTGACAAAGGGCCCTGCACCGAAGCCTCGTCGCTCGGTGGGCTGTCGTCTCGCTCGACTCTCGGAACCCTAGCTGGCTGCCGTCGTGGGGCCATCCTGAAAAGGAAACAGGTGCGCCACGGTTAGAACAGTATACCTGGTGAGCTGGCACAAGTAATCACAAGGAAAACTTGAGACTTTCATAAAGCAGATCAGTATACCCGGTGAGCTGACACAAGTAATCACAAAGAAAACTTGAAACACACATGCAATCAATGTTTTCATGCATTAAGTCGGAAATCAGGAGTCAGGGTCCTGGTGTACGGATACGTCGGCCGCCGCACCAACACTGGACTCCCTGGACTGATAACCACACTCAATACGCTAAACATTATTGCTTCACATAGAAAAGATCAGAGTTCGCGGTAGAACCGAACTCCTCTGATACCAATTTGTCACGACCCGCCCTCGGGGTCCGTGCCGTGACTACCCCAAGCCCGCCTTCCATAGGCCAGGGGCTGGCGACTAGCACCAAAGCGTAAATCCCGATAAAAAGGGAAGGCATTGCCTTTGAAAAGTAAACACACACCACAGAGTAAACAAGCGGAAAGTAAACACTACGCAAACAGAGTACAACTGAAAGTGCGGAAAAGTAAATGGGCCAGTATACAAACCCAAACTGAAAGAAAAGTACAACTCGAAAAGGGAAAAACAGCAACTGAAAAGTAAAAGCCGCTACTCCGAGCTGTCCACTGGAAATCCCACCTGAAGGGTGGGTACAGATAGCTCCTCTACTCCACAGGTCCCGCCGTCCGCTCCGAGCACGTCCCGCCCAGTGGTCCACCTCCGGGTACCGCCCCGCTGTGCAAGCCTCAGCTAAGGTCAACGCTGTCCGTCGTCTGCAACCAACACAACGAAGTGTGGGCAAAGCCCGTGCAGGGGTGAGTATAAGCTACTCAGTAGGGACCCCGAGACCCCTGAAGGTCTCTCAAATCCACAAAGGATAACCACGAAGAAAAGTACAAACACGAAGTAACAACCGACACTGCTTAGGTATATGCCCATACATATACCTAAGTCATCAATTCAAATACGCTCCAACCTCCGAGCCCAAGTACAACTCAGTCCACGCAGGAAAGTATACGTATTCCACATAGGAAAGCAAAACATAATCCACACAGGATTGCACAACACAATCCACACAGGAAAACAACAGGATTCAGCTCACACAGGAATACTTCTTCAAGGACGATAAAGATGATCACTGATCCATCTAAGTCGTCGGACCCATGAAGGATCGATAGGTAACTAACCCCCGCAAAGACCCACACAGGATCGGGCTCACACAGAACCTGTAGGCGCTGGCTCACACAGAACCGCTGAGCGCAAGGACCCACACAGGATCGGGCTCACACAGAACCTGTAGCACTGATCCACGTAGGATCGCTGAGTGCTGTAGTCGTCGTCGTCAAATCCACACAGGATCTCTGTACTGTCGTCGTCAAATCCACACAGGATCTCTGTACTGTCGTCGTCAAATCCACACAGGATCTCTGTACTGTCGTCGTCAAATCCACACAGGATCTCTGTACTGTCGTCGTCAAATCCACACAGGATCTCTGTACTGTCGTCGTCAAATCCACACAGGATCTCTGTACTGTCGTCGTCGCAGTCACAGTAGCAGTCGTAGCAGTAGAACAGTCGCAGCCAGCACTAGGGTTCCCGCACACAGCAAGCTCGTACGGAGGGTCCGCTCCACGAGCCGAGAGGCTGATACATCAACTGTCACGAAGACCAAAGTTGATGTATCCAAAAGTTCCGTATCGTCAAAAGGAACTCAACGCAACAGACGGCGCGTCGATCGGACGCCCGGTCTGAGAGTTATTGGCATTTTCGTCTCCGGGGCCCAGTTGGTTTTTAAGGCAAAACCAACCCGACCGTACTCCACCTGCGTCCAAACCTCGGGCGGAGTATGCCAAAAGATCCGTCTCACTAAGAGGAACACTACGCGACTGACGGCACGTCAATCGGACGTCCGTAGCTCAAGATATGAGCGTTTCCGCTCCGAAGACCCGGTTGGTTTCGTGAACGAACCAACCCGGCCGAACTCAAAGTTAACCGAAACCTTGAGTGCGATATACCAAAACGACCGTCTCGATCCAAGGATCGCGTTGCCGCAGACGGTTCGTCATTCGGAGGTCCGAGGCTCAAGTTATGAGCCAAAAACCAAAACTGGTTCGAAACGGGGGGGTCCGGGTCCGGGCCGACCCGGCCCGACCCCCCCCCCCCTGGGCGGCGCGGTGGCCGGCGGCGGCGGCGCGGTGGCCGGCGGCGGCGCGCGGCGGCAGCGGGCGGCGGCGCGGCGGGCCGCGGTGGCGGCGGCGGCGGGCCGCGGTGGCGGCGGCGGCGGGCCGCGGTGGCGGCGGCGGCGGGCCGCGGTGGCGGCGGCGGCGGGCCGCGGTGGCGGCGGCGGCGGGCCGCGTTGGCGGCGCACGCGGGGGCTCAGCCCCGCGGCTTTTGTGCGCTGCGCGGCACAAAGGGGCCATGCCCCTTTTGTTTTTAAAGAAGCCCCCCCCACGTGGGGGGCCTGCTGTTGCGGAACCGAGGGGGGGCGCTGCCCCCTCCTTCAAAGAACCGCCCCCCTCTCTTAAAGAGGGGGGGTTTTAAAAAACCAGCCGGGGAATTAAATTCCCCGGTTTAATGGCATCCGGCCGGCCAGCTGGCCGGCCGGTCTTCTCCAACGGGACCGGAAAATCCGGTCCCCTCTTCGGCTTCCGACACCGGCGGCCCGGCCGCCGGTCTTCCCTTCCGCCGCGGCCCGGAACCGGCCGCGGTCTCTTCATCCCGCCGCGGCCCGGAACCGGCCGCGGTCTTCTCATTCCGCCGCGGCCCGGAACCGGCCGCGGCGTTCATCATCCGGCGCGGTGCGTCGGCACCGCGCCCCTTCGCCGTGCTTCGATTCTTTTCAACGCGGCGCGACGGCGTCGCGTTCTTGAAGACTTTTCCTCGGCGTGGCGCGACGGCGCCGCGTAAATTAATTGAACGATCATCCGCGTGGTGCGACGGCACCACACTACTTGCTTCCACCCGCATAAACAAACATGAACGATGGAGGGGGGAATTCGGCCGTGTTCGTGCGGTCCGGCCCCCCTCACGTTAAATTAAAAACGCAACTTAAAATAAATCAAGTTACACGTTAGTCTTGATAGATTCACGATCAAGAATAAATTAAGGGAACCAAAAGAAAACGACAACCCCTACCTCGGGTTTTAGATTCAAAGGTTCGGCTACGCTCCGCGGAAGACGGCGTCGCGGAGGTCGGGTGTCGCGGTCGTCGTTCGTCAATCCGTTGACGAAGAGTTATGCCCGAAAAGACACGTCGTTGGCGGATCTTCGTTTGCCGACGAAGAAGGTTCGAGGAGGAATAAGAGGTCCGAAGATACCGGGTCGCCGAGTCGATGATCCTTGACGAAGTGTTGTCGTTCTTCGTTGAGGATGAAGACGTTCTTCGCCGGAGAAGATGAAGAGGAGCTCTCAAAGCTCTCAAGGGAATAAACCAACAACCCATAAACAAATAAGATTACATCTTATTTTATTAACACATAACTCAAAAGAATTTCAAATGTTTGAAATTCAAAAAGAGTTAACTCCCAAAATTAATTAAGAGTAACATAGGCCAATTAATTAGGGGTTAAGTACGTTGAGAGAATTTGAAAAGAAAAGGGGTTTGTGTGGGCCCCACCACACTTAATCCTCCCAAGGGAGGTTAAGTGGGTGTGGGTCCCACTTCCAACCACCTTTGATAGGTTTTTAAATAAGTTAAAATAAAATTTGTATTACACAAATTTTATTTAACTTAACTGAAAAACCCCAAAACGTAACTCTCAACCCGCAACAAACGCAACTCCCGAAAAGGTCTCATTAAGCGAATATCGGCGTTGCGAGTTCATCGGTGCCCTCGGATTTCAATTCCGAGCACCGGATCAAAAGTTAGAAATTCCCGCTCGTTCGTTCACTGAACGTACCCGAGCCAAACTTCGGAAATTAATTCCGGGCACTCCGGGCCTCGGAATCAGGTGCCGTCTGAAACCGCGCTCTTGTAAAATTCTAAAGAAAATTAAGAAAAAATTTCCCTTGAATTTTACGGGTCTTTACAATAATACATTATGTGATGAAGCATAAGTACATGGACATGTACTAGAGAGGGTTTATCTCCATTGATTTCAAATCCTCCCACCACCCATTGCTCAGTAGTTATCACCAGATGTAACAGTAGTGGTAGCGAACAAGATGATTTCACTACATGAGATTTAAATGTAGTGACCTGACATGTTGTAAAAGGATCTGATCTCTTAGTTAGATGATGTCTGAATAAAGTAAGATACCCATGTATTCAACCATGTGAGGATACATAATGAATAAATTTTTTTGCTATATAATTATTATTTTGTGATCGGTTTAGAGATAGTGGAGTCTAATAAACTAGTGTCATTCTATGAAAACTCTATCATGGTTATAACTAGATCATCACATCAAGGAGGAGTTTTTACTATCTACATTTTGACCACTATAGAATTAGGATATCATATAGTAAAATAAGAGCAGCATTCCTATGTTTTATTAATTAATGATGTCCACATACATGTCATGATACTCTAATATGTGGTTTGATTTCTATTCATCAATAAACGGATTATAGAGGTGAAATTATGTCATGTTGTTTAGTATGTAGGGATATATGTCTCCATAATCACCTATGGTTTAGTGCTTGAAAGTGACATATTTTTGGAGATATTCTTTATAGATAGAATTCATAATGATTGTTCTAGTAGTGGGAACATATCAGATGATACCTTAGCAAAAAAGTATCTGACAAAATTCATGGGAATCACGGAATAAATGAAAAATAATTTGATGATAATAAGAAAGAAGGTTATAATTTTATGAATTTTAGTGTGGATTGATTCATTCATGAGATAGGTGGTCCTTCTTATGTGATTGTTGGGGACATCTCACTCAGTATTTTCCGACCAATTGTGATGATGATAGAAGTATTCTAAATGAAAAGCCTATTGAGAGCCTATGATAGGATCATGGAGGTGGGTAAGGTATATAATTTGGTATTGGAGAGGGTTTAATAAGGAGATGTGGAATGATTTCCGACCTATAGCTATCATACCCAACCCTAGGTGGTCCACTATAGGATTAGGGAGATTGTTGGTTGGGGGATATGTATTGGAAGGATATTCCTTTGAACTCAAGGATCATTTAATGATATGAGGTATGATTTGTGAATTTTTTACCAAAGATAGAGTATTAATAGAAATAAGTTTGAGTCAATCCTTTGCTTTCAAAAATGTTTTGAGACATATTGATTCTTGTAGATCCCTTGGAATAATGATTTCACATGGAGTATATAACAATAAGTAACTCTTTTGTGACACACATTTATTGATATTTTGACCGGATAGTTTAAGGTGAAAGGATTTTATGGTATATCATTGTAGGAGGGATGAGGTCTTATGATATCATCACAGGATTGGATTGGATATCGACAGTTCATCCCTAGATTTCATCTCTTAGTAATAAGTTGTTTTTTATCATTAGTTATTCGATAAAATTTTACTTTGTAGTTGAAAAATAAACCCAGTAAGATAAGGATGGGGTAACACATAAGATCTGGTTTTTGATTTCTCAAATTTTTTCTACCATTACCCTTGGATTAGTAGATTTTATGATCTTGGAGATTCATGTAGTAGAGGAGTAGTGTGGGGAAGTATTACATAACGATGTTTCAAGATAACCTCCTGATCTGTAGTTATCTTTCAACATTGACTGGAACCTAAGCATAGAATTGATATCCAAACCACAATATCCAATGTCTCAAATATAGTATCATGAGTTATGGGTGAAGATTGAGGACTTAAAGTGGATAGGACTTGTGAGACCCAATATCACCCCTTGGGATCCCAGGTATTGTAAACCAAGATGGAGGATGAAAGATTAATTTTTTTTTATATTATGGTCCCATGAAATATGTGAACAAAAATAATAATTTTTAAATGGTGAGGTTTGGAGAAAAATTTGAATATATTTGATGGGATTTGTGGTTCTTGAAGATTGTACTCAGATCCTTCCATCACTAGCTATGAGTATGTGATGATGATATATTGAAGACGCTATTGCAATATCTTTCTAGTCAATGTGATTGCATTGTGATTTGTTTAGATATCAGGAACTTCACTGTAATGTTTTTGGGACTCATGAATTGGATTATTAAACATTTCTTATATGAGTTTACAGAAGCCTTCATCGACGATATATTATTATACTCACAACCCATGGGGGAAGATGTAGGACACATAAGGATTTTTCTTGACACACTTTGATAATATATGAAATAAATGTATGTCTTAATGTTTTCTTTATGGATTCATGAGGTAAAATTTCAGGGGCATGTCCTCTCAGTGGATGGTTTAGTAGTGGACTTAAAATATGTCATTAAAATATTAGCATATGATCAACCTATGTGGATGATAGAGGCATGGATCATCAGTGAGTTCGTAGGATATAATAAGATAATCATTTTCAATTTCTATAGGATATTTTCACCATTGGTTATTTATACCCAAAAGGGGAAGCATATCATGTTTATGGTAATGTTCTAGTATCTTTTGTGGTGGTGATGTAGAGGTTCATGAGCCCTAACATATTTAGATTTAAAAATGTGGGTGATAAGTATATATTGTTATATGATTCATGATAAACCATAAATCAATTTGTTTCGATGTGTATGAAAGAGGGGATTGTCAATGATTCATGTTAGCTGATAAAACATGAGACTAACTATATGAACAATGACACTATATCAGTAGTGGAGGACTTTTAAATGATGATATACAAACCCTATGTTATGGTTTGGAAGTATGTCATATATTCTAATAAGAATAGTCTCATGTATGTCATATAGAATATGCATAGAAAATCGAGATAGAGGTTATGGTTAGAGATCATACTGGACTACAACTTTAGTATTTTCATTACTCATATAAACGGTAAAATGATAGATGATTCTCTCATTAGTTGATCATGTTAAAAATTTTGTTCCACACAGTAGATATATAATCCATGTTTTATATTTCTATTAAGGATAAGAATGATTCATCACACATCGAGTCAATGGTTGTCACCCAAAAAAAATCTACAAAATGTCTTCCAAAATCAACATGGTGGTATCTATTATAACATGATACATAATCATATATCCACTAGATGTTCACTTACAAGATTTTATAATAGTAGGGATCACATCAAACTTTTCACAGGTAATATGATCATACTCGTGACATTTTGTGTGGATGTGATGCGGGAGTTTCATACATCACCTTATTTTGGTACTTTGGGTTTTAGAAAATATACACAATTATCTCAAGGGTAATTTATTTGGAATAAGGTGATTATAAATGTAGATAAGGTTTTCACTCGATGTCTCACATTTTCGTATGTGAAGTCTTTGAACTAGGATCAAGTTGGATTAACACAATACCATGGGGTAAAAGAGTGAAATTGACATATTGTATCTATAGACATCATCACAATGATTCTATGGATGTCTAGAGGGCATGATTCTATCTTATTGATGTGACACCGGCTTACCATGTTGATAAACATACTAGATATTATAAAGTATATATATGGTGAGATTGTGGGATTTCATTACACGATAGAGATATTTTTTTATTATTTGAGGGTTCTCAAAAATTGTTTCAAAACATGATACTCATATAATGTCACTATTATTGAATGGAACATAGGAGGCATGTAGGTATCACTTTCAATTGGGAATTAGGATTCAACTTATATTGACATCTAGACTGAGTGAACCATTTGGGTTTGTGAGGACAAATAATTGTATTTCAGGTTGGAATCTAGATATTCTTTTAATGATCCCCTACCCTTAATTAATTATAAATATAAAAATATATATTGTTCCCCAATCAGTATGAAACAATTTATGGACTTGTATGAGAGATCCAATATGTCACAAATATGTTTTACTGATACAGTTGTGTTAGCAAACCATGAGCTTATACATTTTCACATCTATGACAGAGAATTTCTCAACCATCAAAGAGAATATAATTTGTACCTATATCCCTTATAATTCATCAATGGACCAATGATAAGTGCCTTTGGTTTTCAATTATGGATAAAAAAATGTTCTTAAATTTTTCACCTCAAAGTGAATTGTAGGAATAATAATGAGGAGGTATACTATATTTGATATTCATATTATTTTTAAATATACTATGAAGAGTTGGAAAAATTTTATACCACATAGATTTATAGCCAATGTTATACTGGGCACATGATGTTTTCCACAACGTGTATCTTAGGAGGTATGTGCATGACCCATCACATTTTTTAGACTAGGGTCGAATTGATATTGAGGATTCATAATCTATTATTGAGTACCTAATACAGATTGAGGATCAACAAGAGATGATCATTTATGAGAAATTGATTCCATTAGTATCTATTCACTGCTAGAACATGAATATTTAGGAGAGAAACTGGGAGATGGTGACCCTGATACACGTATTGTGACCAATTATTTTTGAGTAGTCATTTTCTCATTCTATAGATAAATTCCATAATGTTTGTAGAATGTGAAATTTCTACATTTCCATGAAATATAGTAATGTTAGTCTAATAATATACTTGGATTTATGACCTGAGACAACATGGGTTTCAAAGCCACAGTGAGCCCATAATTTGTATTTTAAAAATATTAAATTTAATAATATTACCTGTATGATATTTTCATAAAAAATTGGAATTAATCTTCATTGGGAACTGATATGGTATATCAGGGGCCTTCATTATGTTTCATACTTAGGTTTTCATATAATTATGATATATTCTTCATCATCATTTTACATATGGGAAAACTTTTTATTGAAATATAAATAAAATAAATAAATAAATTTTCTATTATATTTAGAAGTTGAAGAAGTGATGTAAATTATTCTATTAATATATATGTATATATATCTGAAAAATCCCTCAGGATATATGACTAACCATAGGACAGAGAGGATATCTCGAATTTGAAATATTAGTAAATGATTGAAGGTCATGGAAGATGAATGACTTTTGGAGGATCGTCAATTCCAAAATAAGTTGTGGATATGAACAGTGGCGTCAACGAGTGACCATTCTTCAACATCGATTGATAAAAACCAAATATAGGATTTTTCATTTCTGTGGTTTAATCAAATTCATGTAACCTCTATCCAAAAATAAATAATATCACTAAAAAAATTTATTCACTCATTTATAGATGGCTTATTTATTGTTGATTTGATTAAATGTTATATATTCATTTCACGTTCTAATTATATTGAATTTAATCCAACATAAACATTATTGAGGTTCATTCGAAATTTTGTGGTTTGATATTTTCTCTACCATTTCATCATAAGATCTTCTCAAAATATTTATTTTGCATATGGTTGGATGAATACTCGATATTACAGTGTATCACACCAATTATTCGATGAAATAGATCGATATTGTGAGTGTGGTTTGAGATAAAGGTTTCTATAAATGTGAGATGATGGTGGGTAATAACTCATGGTGGATTGGATTGATACCAATGTCCCATTACTATGAGTTTCAATTGTGGTTGTTGGTTGTCCAAATATATTGGATTCCCAATACATTGGAATGATGGGAATTTGGATCTTTGATGATGGTAATATTAGATTGATGAATACATATTGTCTTAGATAAAATTGGTGGTAGAATAAGAGTTCATGTTTGCATAAGAATTCAAGGAAATGAAACTATTTGTTTTTTGTTAAACCAATTTACATTGAAAATAAAAAAACACTGAGAAACATGTGTTTTTTGGGAAGTAGTTATAGGGTTTCAGAGAAGATATAAGGATCCATCATTGTGAGGTCTATAGAATATGTCATATTACCACTAATGGATTCTCAATGATTAAAATAATAGTTCGTGGGTTTGTACACATCTATGTACATGGACATTTACATGTCCTTGACAATTGTACACGATATGAACCATGTACTCATACATGTAAACATACAAGAGGGAAAATTGGGTTACATAGAAATAGGTAAAAGAATGTGGGAACATATATAAGAAGGTATTGAATTAGTGGTAGAATTTATGTATAATAATTACTCAATATGTACATTAATTGTGAGGTATTTGAGGACTTAGTGTCCATAGTATATACTAGTATATGTGGACTATGTTTCCTAGTTCTTTTATAATGTTGGTAAACTTGAAATTTCATCCAAATTTTAGGCATTTGATATCCTCTATAGGTGTTTTCTCAGATTTATTTTGTGAAATACACAACAATTCTAGGATTGAGACTATTTAATAATTCATTTACATATATAGTGTTTTGGGGTATTTGAAAGACCAAAGTACAAATGGTTTTGATCACATATCTAACATTTTAACCAAGTAGGGTTCACCTTAATTTCAATAATACGTTCACCTACTTGAAATGTTATTCATGAATGGTTGTGGTGTCCCTTGGTGACAATATATGTGATCCACTATATTATTTTTTAATATATATGGAGTTTAGTATGTTCGAAACGTGAATAATGTTATCCTATAATGAGATAATTGCTGAAACCCCAAGAAGAATCCTGTGACATGTAGTGGATGAGTCCATATTTATACATGGATTAAAATATGAAGATATCTAGTATTTTGTATTATTTTTTTCTATTATTAGCTAAATAATCATGACTCATTATCTTTGGTTATTAAATGAATTTATATTGGGTATTTGTTTACTCTCCCAGTATGAGATATGGTCACCTATATTGATTCTTATGTGAATTAGGGACATTTTGACGGTGTTCATAGTGGAATATGAGAAGGTGGAGAATAGTACTATATTGAACAGACAAAAGTGTGTACTAGTGATTCAATTGAGAGTAGTATCCTCCATCTAAGAATGACATACATATTTCCCATTTTGGATAGGATTTGATATATCCCGATTTTGAGTTTACATAACAATTTTCATACTACTATTTAGGGATATAGGTCGAGCATTAATTTATGTTGTAAATAGTTTTTTACTTCTCATTATTTAATGGTTGTTGATATAAGTGTATCTATATGTATATTACTATAATTCTACTCATGATTGAAAATGGAAATTTGGAGCTATTTTAAATCCCTTTTCTAATTTTTGGTAGGTAAGGGGTAGTTATAGTTGGATTATCGCCTGCCAGTTTTGCCCTAATGGGTTAGATCATGATCGATATGTCCAGAAATGGATATATAGTTATGGAATCATGGAAAAATGTACATAAGAAATAAATTTTAGTTCTTCTCAAACTACAAAAAAAAAACCTTTGATTTCAATTATTCCATGATCATTTATGAGATATACTGTTTGTAATATGAGAATAAATGTATAATAGGATTCATTTTCCTAAATTGGTATCAATTTTTATGAGTAATGTATGTGTTCTTATAACAATTCCATATAGTTTTGGGATGGGTTACCTATGTAGTTATAAGATCGAGGTTTATTTTTATTTGTTATTAAGAATAGGTATCATTAGATAATATAATAGTTATAAGACACAATAGTGATAAAAGTCAATTTTTATGGAAATATATAGATATTGTGGTTTACTAAAAAAATTCCTAGATACAAAAAATCAAATGTCTGGTCTAATAAATAAGAACATTGTGGAAATAAATATAAAACTACTGATTTTTTATTATTTGTGTATTCACTCACTTCACAACAGTAAGGGATAACTACATACATTGTTTGACAATCCCACAATATGTTCTTTTATTGATAAAGATAAATTTTATGATACATTATGATATATGTAAACTTTTTTTGTTAATGTAATATATAAATAGTTGTGATTGACATACTAATAGAAATTTTTTTCTAGTTAACCAATATTTAAACTAAAAGAGTCTTATATTCTTTGTTTCATACAATTTATGAGTCATGTAAAATGCATTTATAATTTCATCAATGCTTTTGTAATTTAGAGTATTAAAAGTATAAAATTTATCTAATTGAAATTATTAATATATAATGGGGAAATCATATAACTGAGGTATTTTATTACATATGATTTATTTTAGTAATTGAACAACCTAATGGGATGGATGTTTTTGTTGAAAATATTTTTATTATACTAACTTATCTATTAAATGTTCTTATTAAAAGCATGATCCTTACCAAAATAACAAAATTCCAGTGTTTCTTTGATGCTTATATGAATATTACCATATAGTAATGAAGATTAATCTTTCTCCATATCAATAGCTTTTTAATAATCATTTAATGTAATTTTTGAAAGGAATAATAACAGTTTTCAAATATGATATTATTTAAGAATGAGAACATGATTGTTGAAGAGAGATAAATTGGACTACCAGTATAACTATATTATAATGGTATCAAATAATAATTTCCCACAGTTCATTAACTAAATTTTAATTATTTTAAGAATAAAAAAATTGTTTCCCTACTATATTGGAGACTTAGGATATCATACATGTGAATGATCAATGAAAAATGGAACATAGTTTCACCAATTACATGACCTCATCTAATGTGGATTTCATCATTTCAGGTACACTTCTCATCCACTCTGAATTTCATCATTGTTAATTATTTTTTGCAACTAGACAATCTGTTATATTTAGGATGTTTTTTAGAAATATGAAATCGCCACAAAAAGTTTTTATTTTTAAATTATCAATGAATCAATAAATGATTCATATATAAAATCGTAAATTTAATTGAAGGGAAATTTACTTCAAAAAAATTATATAAATTAACCATAAAAAAATTATGATGACATATATTCTCTATATGAATATATGCACTATATATTTATTTAAAAACATAAATCACATTGAATATTCAGAATAATCCAACGATCATATACCAATGTAATTTGAAATAAAAACTCTCTAGGAAAACATATAATATTTTATTTTTGTCCTAAAATTTCATTAGGGGTATGTAACTCATAAATATTTAAGAAAAAATCTATAATTAATATATTAAAATTAATCTTTATTTTCTTGCTGATGATATTAATGTAGATATATCAAAAACATTATCATGATTTATTTATATTTTATGGATACCCTTATCAATATATAATATTGAGTGATAACTGAAACTGTGAGGATACAATTTATTTGAGGGGGGATAATATAAGTCCATATGATTTTAGTGTTAAATAAATATTATTTTTAATATTTTCATTCTTATTAAACAGTAAACCATGATAAATTGCAATATTATTTTTTAATATAATATTTTGAGTATTAAATATAACCATTGGAACATAGTAATTATTTTTTCTAACGTAATTATAAGTAAAAATATTAAAACATTTTTTTATGTAGATCTACCAATAGTATCATTTCAGTTATGTATTCATTCAAAGGATAATTTTTATGAGACTATAGGGGAGGTATCCCCACTGTGATCTTCACAATACCATGAATAATATATTCTGCTTGAAGTGATGATTGAGATAATTAGTTTTTAAAGAATGAATAGCTCATGGAAATAATTATGAGGTCCATTTATGTTGATTCAACACTTGATAAATCTGGTGTTTCCAATCATACACTATGATATTATAAATATGTATAGAGGGAATTTGTAAGTCGATGCTAATATTAAATAATCATGTAATAATTAATTATTATGTTTATTTCATATATTTTTCTTGTCCCTCAAAATTGATATCAAATAATAATAATTTATTTCCATAATGTAAATATATTGATATACATTAATTCGTAATAAAAATTATTTTCAATCATAATTTACTAGGAATAAAATTAGTTTGTGATAAAAAGTTTATTACATTATGTACTATACTTAAGTTTTAGTAAATTTTAAACATTTAAACAACATTGAAACTATTTTAAAATGTTATACATATTAATAATATATATTCATATGTATATTTATATTTATTTCAATATTTTCAATAATCATGGAAAATAAAAATTATATGCATAATATTTCATTATTTTTAAAAACAATTATTAAGTGTTATGCACAATTATATTACAATTTAATTTTATCAACACTATATATTAATATTACTGAATTTTAATAATATTTTTAATGAAAAAATTAGTTTTTTAAAATGTACATTCAATTTTACAAAAAAATAAATTACCAAAGTAAATATTATAATCCGTGGTAAAATATTTATTTATAAAATTAATTAATATAAAAAAATAAATTAGAATAAATTAAAATATATTACATTATATATAATGGTTTAATTAATAATATAATAACATATATTACCATTTATTTAATTTTTAATTCACTGGAACATAATTAAAAACACTTTTTACTTAAAAAGCAATTTTTCAAAAATGATTTTTTAATGATATAATTTAAAAGTTATTTTCACAATATTTATAAATTAAAATTCATTAAAATGATTACTAATTTTTATTAATCATGTATAAATTCTATTTGATGTGTCATCATATAATTTTACTAAAACAATACTTTCAATGATAAGTTTATAATCAAGGCTAATTAGGATAAAATCGACTAGCTCGAATTTTAAAAAATAAAAATTAAAAAATATATTCTAGAAACCAATTTCTAGTTATAGAGTCATACCAACCACTCCAAATAACATTTACTCATTAAAATCACCTATATATCATGAAATTACATTTATTCCCCACACCCACCATTCAATTTAATCAAAATCATCCCCATTTGCACATATAATAGGAGTTCAAATACACCCAATTCGACCCCCTTTAAATTTTAATGCTTCATACAATACATTATAATATTTCATATCCTTGATTACACTTCCACATTTGGAATCCATTTTATTTTTTTAATAATATATAATACTTCACTTTTAAGAGGTCCCACAAGTGATAGTCCATGTTCCCCATGTAAATAATAAAAAAATACATTAACTTTTTATTTTACTATATTATTCCTCAAAATATATTATATTAATTGCATTGTCATTGACATGGATCCAATTAACAGTTCTCAAAGATTGTTTTCCATAGTGCCTCTAGTGTGGCACTACAAATGCTAGAGACTTCTGAAAAGAAGTGATGCCCTAAGATACATCTACAGGGAGACTATGACCTCATTAATAAGATCATAGATTAACAATATATGAACATTTATATATATTAAAATATGGGATTTGAGAAAAAATAAGCAACAAAATAATATAAACACATGACATTAAAAGGAAAATAATACAATAAGAGGATGCTGAAAAAATAGCATATAGAGTATCAAGATGATTCTATGTCATGTAACTTGAAAAATGACTATATTTGGGAAAGGGGTTCAGTCATGTACTACTAACATGACATAAAAAAATGACAAAATTTTCGATATATATCATCATGAGCATAGTATGGGTCATATTAACCCGTTAAATCCATGTAATTGAAGTAAAAAATGCATTGCAATATAGATTATTCCCTTTTCTATACATGAACCATAAATTCTACTCATGTACCAATGACACATGATCATGATGTGATATATAATATTGGTATGCTATCATACAAAGTTTCTATTCCAATCTAGAACATCCCATATAAAATGTGAAGTTCACCATATTAATTATAATGTTGTTCAAAATAAATAAATAAATACAATGGAATCTATGTCACATGGACACCCATCCAATTTACCAACTTTGGACTATGCCAGTGAGTCTAATTTGGAGTTTATATAATGGTGTTTTTTGTGGGGTGAATGTTAAAGGATAGACTATCCCCATGATTCTAATTGGAATATGAGGTTACCTCCCAATTGTTTAAAAACAAAGGAATCAATTATCATTTGAAAACATTTATTTAACATTTGATTAATTTTAAAATGAATTTATAAAATATATAATGAATAATTGATCCCATCCCTAGAATTCCAAATATGTTAACCAAGTTTCACTCCAGGGGATCAATTTAAGTTCAATTCTAAGGAGTTTGTGCAAGGTGACCTAGCGATGAAGTACCATGTTTTACTCTATGAATGATGTAACAAAGGTGAAGACTAACAGACCTCATAGTAATTCCATATTACCACACATATGTTCTCGTATATATCATGAGGCATGGTATAACCAAGTGTACCATCGATTTGATCCCAGGGGTATCCCCTAGGTAACCCATGTAACTAGTTCTTAGGTATAAAGAGTTAATGCAATGTGAGCCCATATAATGAGTAAATAAGGTCACCCCTGATGTGATTACAAGAATATTGATATTATAAAAGAAATGGAAGAGAGTCCATGAAAGGTGTCCCTACATTAGGACCTTGCGTGTCTTCTTCATCATAATGGTGACATAGTTAAGAAAATAATAAAAATACTTAACATGTCAATAAATGTACCATTACATTTTTTTCAGGAATTTACATCACCATACGACTTATAGTCATGGAATTTCTCATCTAATGGTCCATTTATTTCATGATTGGAAAAACATGAGCACAAATCCAATTCAGTTCGATCGACCATTTCACTATGGAATGGTATATAGGTATATAATTCATTGAAACAAATTGATTTCATTTAATAATTACGCTCATTGTATTAATGTAGTGATAACACAACTCGAGGGGTTCCAGTCTCTCTATGATCAATGGAGATGATTGGAATCTAATGTATAGTTCACCCATTGTGTTTTTACAAGTGAAGGTGGTCAATAGAATTTGTTTATTATGCACTAAATGGGGTTACAAATGTTATTTAAAAGCCATAAAAATAATTTATTTAAGAATTTAGAGGAAAAAAAGAATGTTATAGCTCATAGAATGGTGGTAGATTTTATGGAATGAAACAAAATATGGTGAATAATCCTAGACCACCCTCCTTATCGACAAAGTGAATGTATCATAAAAAATCCTCAGTTGATTCAATATAAGTGGAAATAATGATTTGGTATATCAAATTCCCAAAAAATGGGGAAAATGACATTATAACCGAATATTATAATACATCAAATAATGAATATGAGAATTATTATATAGGATCAAGGAGAATATATCTAGATTTTATTGGGATCTAATGGTGAATGAAATGAATGGAAAATAGAGTTGGATGATTTTTTCCACTATTGAGGGTGATATTTGAGCTCTGTTCATGGTATGATGAATAAAAATCTAGAAAATATGATATGATTAAAAAATAGGTTTTAAATCATTTTATATTGGAGAAAAAGAAATTTCACCCACAAAAAGTTTTTGATGTGTTTGGCCTATATTTTGGAAAAATTGTGCACCAACACTGTGATAAGACAATGCTATAACGGGGAACCCTACATGGTTATGTTAACAATTTTATTAACCCTACTAATATCATGAAAATGGTATATGTTAAAAATTCATATAGCACCACATGATAATTCACCTTGGGTTACGTAGTTTCAAAAAAAAACTAGTGCGGCCTCCAGGAGCCCAATATCTACAACTACATGATTCACGGAAACTATGTGTGGGATACAAAGTTTCTCATAACCATGTGACCAAATATTTTTGATCACATTTTGAGGCCTTGGGATCTAAAAGATCTCAAATTTCACTAGATGACTCTTTGTTATCGGTGGAAATCTTTATTAGGGCCAGAAAACGAATAAGAAGCCAAAAATAGAGTTCTATAACTTTGGAAAGATTCGGAATGGTATAACCACCCCTCTTTAAGAGAACTCATACATGTGTTTCCTATTAGAGGGTGGTACAATGTAATAATGTATGATTCCCGACCATTACGCTTGTACATCGGATTCCCATTCACGGCTCGCTTCCTACATCCTTCCATGCCAAAAATTCACCCAGACCGAATGATATAACATTATAGGGAGATCCTATGTGCATTGATCGACGATACATAGAAGATGATCTTCATATGATGCATCATCCTCCTGATCAATATCATTAGTGTTAAACGAGTGAGAACATTTAAAAATATAATATTGATACTACAAAAAGTGGAATACATCAAGCATTTCACAAAATCTATGAGGTAAAACAATTGATATGATTCATAAACAACTCTCTACACTATCTTGAATGGCCTGACATATCAATATAATAACATTCCTTGTCTCCAGATTCATCAATGAACCATCTAGGGGATACACATAGGACAACCCTATATCCCACCATATACTCCACATGTCTACATTAATATTTGTCATATGACTTCTTCTTAGACTCAACTATAACCATATGAATATTAAATATCGAATTTTTTTTGATGTCAGGTGAATTAGACAATGACCCCAGAGTGTTGTCACTCCTAGTTCTAACCATCATATGGGTGAATGTCATGGATTAACATAGAGGGACTCATATGGATCCATCATCATTGTTTCTCAATTCCCTTTATTTAAAAAAAACTCAAAGAGAGGGAAATTATTTTCCCATGAACCACCAAAAAACAAGGATCTAGATAGATGCATATCCTATTATAGTATTATGCTCCTCTTAAGAAGTTGGCCGGCCTAAGGGTGATATATAGTACTCAAGTTAACCAGTGGACCTAGATCCATTTCCAACCCTTTCGAGGATCGTGATGTAATGTGTGAATCTCATTCTGATATGATTGAACAAGGGAGACCATGAATGTTTACCACATCATGGATTTGAGGAAATCCTAACTATTTAGTGGAGAAGGTTACCCATATCATTATAATTTTTGAATACTTGGTCAACTTATTGACGATCACTTGTACTACATCAATGACTCAATTGTATATGATAAATCCCATCACATAATCCATGGTGACATCTTCCCATTTCTACATGGATGTGTGGAGAGGATATAGAAAACTAACATGATTTTGGTTCATTTTTGTCAATTGATTATAGGTGGGGAACCATGCGATGAAAATCATTATCTAATTCTTCATGAATTTACACCAATATAAAAATGAATACCTCTATACATCATGGTAATCCCAAGAAGTAAATCCCAAACTAAGGAATCTAATTCCCTCATGATGTCTTACCATATATCAGAACGTACCCCGACACACCCATTGAAGGGAAGGATCTCTCCCAAATCCAAAACAAAATATTGATGTGTGTTCCCTCCTATGATTTTCTACCTCAATACAATGAACTCAATTTCATATTTCTTTCTTATATGGGTATACTCTAGGATAGATGATTTAAATACAAGAGCTTCTAAAACTAGTTTCCCATGAAATTCCAAAACCTCTAGGTTCATCTCTGAAAATTGAACCTTCTAAATCTACTTACCAATGGCTTCCATGATGTAATGGTTTCGAGTCTTCTCAATCAGGGTGTACGATATAACATTACACATTCCACGTCTATACGAAATCTCAATGTCAAACAATTACATGTATTCCTCCCACATACACTACCTCGTATTCAATTTTCAATATATGGTGTCATACTTGATTATGTTATGATACATTAAAACAATGAACTACTAACCTGTGGTGATGTTCTTCCACAACATTGATCATGATCCAATAATTCAAGATTGAGTTCATGTCAATGTTAATTCCGCTAATGAAACCTTAGCTAGAGTGACACATATGTTACAACTCGTTAACATTACATCAAAGTTTCACCATTATGAATTACTAAATTATTATAATAGATAGTATATATTCATCCATGCTCAGAAAGAATCAGTATAAATGCTAAAGAGATTTATCCCTTTAACTCTGGAAAAGATGACTCAAAAACCCTCTGTTTAGTCGAATTTCACACCATTCATCATCACGAACATAATTGACACTTCTATAAATGATAAATACTAGGTCAATATTGTATAATAACTAGAAATACAATAATTGTTATGAATTAAAAATACATTATTAGTTTGATCTAAGAAACTACATCACTCTCTTTTTTTAAATCAACTTATATACATGCCCAAATGTTATATGACCCTTGAATTGAACCAAACTATTCCAAAATTAGAATTTAATCAGCTTCACATATATCTGGTGCTCTCTTAGTGTGTCCATCATGATCCCACAAGGATAGAAAATGGGTTGTTTTGTATGATAATACACATCATTATTTTATATCATGAATTCCATAAAGGAATCATGATACGGGTGCAAAACTTATTAATCATATCAATGAAGAGTGGATAACAATTCAATTGAATGATAAAAATTACAAAATAATCCTAGAATCCATATGTGATTTAATATATTATAATTATTATGTAAGATGGAACCACATAAATTTGATGGTGTACCAACATAAAATCCATCATGTAGAAATATAAATTTCTGCATAAGTAGCTGAAAATTTCATCTATCTAAGGATGTCAATATTGATAATTCACTATAAGATTGTTAAATCACTCTTAATGATTTGGAAACCAAATTACACAACCTTTCTTCTTTGAGAAATGGACATGTGAACACTATGGTGATGTGCTGGGACTTACAAATCCCTTATCCTCTAAATCAACAAGATACATCACGAGTTACTGAATCTCTATAGGTTTTATCCTATATATAGGAGTAGACACTTCTTCCAAACCTGGAAAAAGTAAGATGGTGAAATTTATCTCTCTCATAGATGGTAAATTAGAGAAATCATTAGTCAATTATCCCTTGAAATGATCCACTACTAGAGTAAATTCCACATGTTTTATCTGCTTGTTTTTAATAAATAGACTGACCATATGGGATGTCATTGCACCCAACCTAGTATGCTTGAGTCGTTTTCTAAGGTTCTATAGATATCATTCTCTCTTATGTATATACATTATTACCTAGGGTAATGTTTAAGATACCTAGCAATGATAGAAATCATCATGAGCTCAATAAGGCAGAACTGAGTCCATAATGAAAATGATGTCGAAGCCCATCTTATCAGGGATAATAAAACACCACAAAAAGGGTTCCCATATAGTTAAATAGGTTTATCTTTGAACTATAAAGTACAAATATCCAAACATCCCACAATATCTCATTGTTCAAAACACCAATTGATCACTCTATAGCTAATCCTATAAATCCCTTTTTTCCCTAGATAAAATGGAGTGTGATGCACATGTATTAAATAAAGAGGATAATATAGTATATTCCACTCATATGGTACCTATAATTATAGATTCCACTTGTACATTCTCTTCTCGAATATTCGATAATGCATAGATAAGGCCTATACTGTGACTCTGAGATTCTGCAAGAGATGCAAAAGATGGTCCATGTTGTAGATGATGGGATATTGACGCATGGCTATTTTAGCCATGACCACCTGCTAGGGATGAATGGCTTATAGAAGACTGAATTAATTCCTATTGAGGTGACTCTGAGTCTAAACATGAAGGGGATTATATTATCTAATCCATATCGCTAGGTGATGGAGTAATGGATCAAAGTAAATGTGAGAGGGAACCAATCCCTCCACTAGGGCATCATTTCATTGGGTTTCACTTAAACTACGGGTTTTAGGTGACATGTCCTACCACTCTTGTGAAACTCTACATTGGTGACGTTGTTTTCTACCTAGAGGGTACTTCCCAAATTTATACTCTTGATGAATCTCTTCCTTCCACTGGATAAACCACAATTCATAATGATGGTTGAACTATGACACATTACATCAACTAATTCACTAAAGATCAACTTACCGAAGAGGTCCCAGTTCAAGATATATAAAATGGTGGTCAGTAAAATGAAATTAACCTATGCGTATATGGAATATGAATGACCATCATTAAAATTATTCAAAATATTCATCCCATCACTGGATAAGTTTGTTAAAAATGATACAATTATGTGAAGTGAGACGTTTATTCTATCACTAGAATTTCACCTTGAATAAGGTGGATGAATTCCCAAGAATTGTTGGTTATTAAGGACTGAGTGAATAAATAGTCTAATAATGCTATCTAGAATTCAGCTCAATTCATACACTGAGGTTAAACAACAAGAGTTAAAACATCCCACTAATTCATGGTGGAGTAATTTTTCCGATAGTTAGAGATCATAAAACTACATTCTGTAAACTTCTCAATTTACATGATCTCTGAAACCATAGACTCTATCCAACATTGGGAAGCCGGTGGAATTTCATCCCCTTATATGGTGGGAGGATTATACTTCTAGAACTCCCTAATCTACTATTCCATAGAAGGGGAAGGCCACCATATACCGCAAACTGATTACAAAAATCATAATAATCAATCAAAAAACATCGTATTGATACCCATATAATGATTTGGAGGAATTTCTTAAGGTGGAACTATTGGAGGTATCACTAGTGGCATAGGGCCCACCACCCCTATAATAATCTCATCTCCGCATTCCTATCATTCAACATGTGGTCAATGAGGTGGAATAGCTATACAATGCCAAGAACATACCTCATAAAAGATTTATAACAGATACAGAAAGGGATATGAATTGACAAGAACAATTCTATAATAGTAATAAAACATAAACCTCTACCAACTCTTGGAGTTAGGTATTTGTGATAATAATGAGTCATTGAACGATCATAGGAAACATAGCCTACAAACCACTACTAAAGATGAGTTATGATAAAGCATCACCTTTAAACATATTAGGTGACTATATTAATTTAATAGATGCATACAGTTAATTATATTTTATTATTAGAATAATTATCTAGTCACTTTAATCACCAATTCCTACTTATATGGGAAAATACAACTTATAGATTTAAATTTTTGCATTATGTAATGGTATACAAACCCTTATATCATAAAATAGTTGTTCTAGGATATGTGTTCTGTTTTAATTTGATGATCTTCCATTAGAGCTCACCAATCATACCAATTATTGTTTAATTATTATTAAATTTAACCAATTATTCTATCACAGATAATATAATAACATTACAATTCATAAAAACACAGGAATAAATAAAAATAACTTAAAAATAGGAATTTAAAAAATAATTCATATAATGTTTGGCATAATTCAAGAAAATATATTCTTCTAGTTCCATGTATGAATAATGGATTTAACATTTTCTCCAATTTTTGGGTTAAATTAATAGATATCCCACCAATATATTAATAATGAAATGTATATGCATTACCTTATGTTGAAATCCATCAAACAATTACAACGTTATCAATAATAACATTCAACATTCCCAGTTAATTTGAGTTTCGCCTATAAATGGGCTATCTACTCCTAGAAACATGTTCATGAACATCATAATGTATCCCAATATAATATATAAACAAAAAATTTACGAAAAATTGGAAATGGGGATTTGATAAAACATTGTATTTCCCCTCCCGAGGTGCCACTTATGGATTCCACAATATGGTTGTCCCCAAGACCACAAATGCACCTCCGTGAATGCCAGAGGCTTCCAACACTAAGTGGGAGCCTATGATAAACCTTCGGGGAGACATTTACCTCATTGACCATACTTTAGTATATATATATATATATATATATATATATTACAATATGGAACATCAAAAATTGAATAAAAAATATATAGTAGGGATGTATAAATACAACACAAATACATGGTAAATAATACAATTTGAAGACATTGAAATAATAAAATATTCAATATGATGATGATGTTATCTCGTGTATCAATTCAGGAATGACAATGCAGAGGAAGTGAATATATGAATACACTGGTAAAACCATAAAAAAAGTCCTGAAACAACTACATCTAGTAACTCGATCAAATGCTCAGTCCCATACCCAAACTCTTTATAACACCCTGACCAAAGTTCCATAAAACGAGGGCCCGAGTTGGTCGGTCACATGCCATCAAGAATTCCTCCCTATATGCTAAAGGGTTTTAACTAACATTGTGGATCTGGTAAGTCATTTTGGCGGATATTATACACTCTTTTATCAGAGTAATGAACTGGGAGATGGAAAAATAAAATAAACAAGTGTGGAAGCATATAAATCACCAGAACAATAGTAGTGTTAGAGGATAGTAAATATATGAAATAACATAATCAACTGAAAGGTATAACATTTTGTAAAAATTAATGTTTAATGTGTCTAAAATGAAAATAAAAGTAGAGACACAACCAGTCGATAGCAGGTCCCGAACCACATGTTGTTACCTAACCCATGATTTGTTCTCAAACAATAACCTATCCTAGGGCATTGCCCTTACCCTATACTACAACAACGAAATCTTATTAGGATCAGAACAGGTGGCCTTAGTATGGAGTTAATACGACTCAAAGGTCCATCAAAAATGGTGTCTACATCCAGACATGTCCAAATATAGTGTATGCAATTATATAATGAATCAAGAACAATTCATAGTTAAATAGTTATCAAATTTTCATTCATACATTTATAAAGAAATTATTCATGTGTTTGATTCATGTCCCTCATTCATTTAATAATTCATTATTGTCATTCATATGTTGTTTAACGCGAATTCAAAAACACCAAATCTCATTCGGATTAAATCATCATACCTATCACACCTAATATCATCTAGTGTAGATCACCAAATATATACTCAAAAATCCAATTTTGTGTATATCTCTACATCAACCACCTCACATCATATGTTCTTGGATAAATATTTGGGTAGAACTCATTGTCTAATCCACAAAAACTCTATTGGTCTATAAGGACAGGTCTAGCTCTCACATTCTCAATCATTTACATCAATTAGTAATTTATAAATAATTATTCCCATAAATACCATACTAATCCAACGACTAATTAAACAGTTAAAAGCAATTTTGAAAACCCATGCATTACTAAGTACCCAACCCATTAAATAATTCATCAATTAATTGATCAATAACCATTAATCTCAATCCATAATTAATTATCTAAAATTAGTTATACTAATCCAATATAAACATATCATAAGTGATTCAGTAATTAATCATAGAAATTAAACAACATGGAACATAATTAATCCACCATTGATTATATCACAAAGTGAATAACGATCACATAATTAATTCCCCTGATTATGTATCTCAAACCCAGCCAAATTAAATATACCAATTACAATATCTCAACCCATAACCTATTTCACAAATTAAACATCAATTTTAACATCCTGTTAGCCTCGTGGTTCATTCACCTATTTAATTACTAAGACATAAAAAATTCAATTTCACATTTTTAATTACTCTAATTTAGGACCTAAATTATAAGGGAATCTAAAAAATCAATAATCTCATAAACACATATCAAATCCATAACTATGGGAGTTCGATGTAGATCACCATGCTCTATTTATTGATGGACTCTTGCCCAAAAAAATCCCCAAAATCAAAGAAACACAAAGATATCGATCAGAATTTTGATCTAAATCCATAAATAAAAAACAATGATCAAAGGTATAAAGGGCATACCAATATATAACTAGATGATGTATCCTAGATCTAGATCTCAACCCACACGTTTAGATCATTGGAAGTAGTAGAGATATTCTATGAAAAGATCAAACAATTATATAACCATGAATTAAAGATGCCTTGGGATGGAAACCACTTTCCAGGAAGAGAGAGGATCTTAAATAAAGGCTTTATATATGGAATAATATTGTTCGAATCACCTTGGAATCCCTCTAGAAATCACTATGATCAATTATAATTTTCCAATCCTAATCCTAGGTCAAATAGGGGGGTTTCATGTGTTTTTGTGATGTAAAAACTATTTTTTGTCAAAAACATTTCATCACACATGATTTCACCTGGCAGGGGCACTAAGTTTAGGTAACCATGTAAAAATCACATGAACCTCACTATCTATGTTCACACTGTCCACAATGTTACAAGGGTTCAAGTGCACAATTAGTCAAAATTTATGCAAACCATGCATAACCCTCTGTTGATAAATTTTTCAATAATCTTTACTCAAAACCATGTAAATCCACAATTCAAATTAAACGGTACTACAAAAAAAATAAAATGTACCAAAAAAATTTCCCAATAAATTTCTTGAATAATTCATCATGATACAGTCTTTAAACATTATAATGGATCATAATCAATATGCACTCCCATGATTCACTTAGATTCTAAGACAAAATGACTGGGCCACTGAGCCCTCATGTCTACTTCTCATTCCAATGTTTATCCTTGAACACATCAAGATCTCCATAAAAAATGATCTATTAGTATAGTTTATCCCAAAAAACGTTTCTCACTGTGATCCAAAACGATGTAAAGGATGCTCTTCAAAGGACTCATCCTTCTCAAGGATAACCTCATCCACGTTGACCACAATAGAAGGGCCGGGGTGTTACCATATTAGGTGTGACACTTGAATGATTTCAGGCATAGTGTTTTATTTCTATTTATGATCTTATCAGTACACCACTGATCTGATTCACTCAACAACATCAAAGGGCCTCAAAACCATAGGCAGCAACATTCCAATAATATGTAACCTATGATGACCCAACCTCGGTGACACCCGTTGGAAAACAAAATAACCCTGTCAAAACTATAGGGGTCATCTCAGCCTATCAGCATACACTATATTCCTACTCCAAAAAGTATCCATATGTTTCTGAAACAACTGCAGATACTTTGATGTCTCCTTTACGAGACTCGTTCCCAATAACTATAAATCACCCACCTTCATCCAACATAGTGGTCACATACATGGACTTCCATAAAGATACCTATATTTTTCCATCTGTATAGTTTACTGATAACTATTTTTATAGTAATAATACACTAAATCCAAGTTTTTTTAGGAACCACTTAAATCAAGCACACATGACTGCAACATAAACTTCAGAACATCTATTTTATGCTCCAACTGCACATCTATCTGTGGGTGGAAATCCATACTCATCAAAACATTTATTTTATGAGATTCCTTCAAACCCTACCAAATCATTGATGTAATGTGCGAATCATGATCTAAATATATATTCAGTATAACCCCATTAAATTACCTATCTCTTAGACATATAGTTATCCCAATTACCTTACTATAATGGTTTTTTCTAATGGGAAGGAAATGTGCTACCATTTTAATTCTATCCCCAAGGACCCAAATAGAATCATTAGTCATAAGTGTCTTTGGAAGACGTACAAGAAAATACATGCTCACATCATCCCACATCCATTTCAGAATAGGATACTACTATAGTTAAGCTACTTGTCATTGGTGAATAGCCTTCACCTTCTGACAGGTAAAACATCATTCCATGAAACCTACAATCTCACTCTTCATGCCAATCCACAAAATCTATCGTTGTAGTTAACAATACATGTTTTCACCTTAAGATATACCACCCACATTGGGGAATTAAATTCTCATAGTAGTTCCTCTCTCATACTAATAGGCATGAAAATAATTTTCCTCACATAGATGACATCATCATAATATATCAACCTGTATGAAGGGGTCTCCACTTCAAGGCATTCCCTCATAGCTGTGAATTTGGGATCTTCATATATCATGTTCCTGATCTTCCTCAAGAGTGCAGAATCCAATGCTTCTGAAACTATAGTCATTTACTCCAGACTCTATTGTCCCACCACATGAATTTTATTCATCAATTTAATCGTCTTCCACTTCGAACTAGACTCATGTGGCAATTGATTCTACATTTTCATACTCAAGAAATTTTCTACACTATTACCCTTTCGAGGTGTATATTTTCATTAAAATCAAAGGACTTCCTATACTCTACCCAAATTCATTGCTGATGATTCAAGACACACAGGGTAGAGATATAATTAAATCTTTTTTTATAAGTAAAAACTATGAGTTTTCACCCAATTGATAGTATCACCAACGCTTTTGAGCATAAAACCCCACTTTTAACTCATGGTCATGCGTGGGGTAATTCCATTTATGTGGACTCAGCAACTAAGACACATGTACTACAACTCGATATCTCTGCCTCAACATAGCTCATAGTACAATACCATAAGGTTTGCAAAAAATTGTATAATCCACACCCAACATAGGTTGTTTGTAATTTCAATCGCTTACTCATTTCTGAGAATGAATTCTCACATGCTTCCATCCTTTTAAATTTTATCTCATTCTTTGTGAATCCTGAATGTAGTGCTTCCACTTCTGAAATTTCTTGGATGAACCTTCTATAATGTCTTTCTAATCCAAAAATTCTTGGCATATCAAAAACATTCTTGGGATACTCCCAAGAAACCACTGCTAGATCATTCTCTGGGTCTACTAACAAACCTTCTTTTGAGATTATATTTTCTAAAAACTATACTGGGAATATAAAAAACTACCACATAGAAAATGTGGCATATAACTGATTATATATCAGTGTACTGAAGACGATGTCAAGATATTCAGAATGATCGACATTATTCTTGGATTACAACAAGATTTCATTCGTGATCTATACCAAAAACTGATCAGGTACAATTGAAATATCAGGTACATCATGACCATAAGAAATAGTGTAGCATTTATAAACCTATGTAACATTAAAACAAACTCAAAAATTCTATACCTAATTCTTAATGTCATCATTGGTTTATAAAAAATAAGAACTCTCATCTGATGATACAAAAATATAAATTAGATCTTTGATAACAAACAAGCTCCCTTTACTGGTCAAACATATCATCTATACGTAGAAGAGGATATATGTTCTTCATATCCATATTAATTAAGTTACAGTAATCGAGACACAAGCATAAACTACCATCATCGCCTTTTTGCAAACAGAATGGGTGATCCCCCAGGCGACGTACAAGGATAGATAAACCATTTATCCCCCAACTCCTCTATCTGATTCTTGAGATATTGAATATAATTTAGTGCCATTCTATATAGTGTAATAGATACTAGTTAAGCCTTTGGTATGAGATCAATTTTCAATTTAACATCTCTCTCTAGTGGAAACCCTGAGAAGTCTTCAAGAATGGAAACATGGAATTATTTTACAATTGTTTAAAGGAATACATTCTTATCACCTCCATCATGTAGAAAAAGCCTAGAACATTGGGCTATGATCTCTGCCAGTTACTGTGTAATTGGATATTCACATCTTTCCTAGATATCCAACTCTCCACGATGAACATACTAGTCACCCTTATAAGACAAAAATATCACTCTCATGTAGTGACAATCGATGTGGAATCATTATGTGACTATCCATTCTAAAACCATAATCATTTCGAATGCCATCATATCAATGACATAGAGATCCCCAAAAATATTATACACTTCAATATCTAGTAAAAACCCATTTCATAAATAGATATATATATATTTACTTCCCTATAGTGTATCAATATTTTTTACATAATTCAGGAACTCCACCTCCAATCTCATTTCATTAACAATATTTTTAGATTTAAAGGAATGAGAGGTATCAATACCAAACAAGGAACTATCTAAAGTAAAATCCATTTGAATATTACCTCTCACTATCATTGGCATGTCATCACTATCCTTATGTGTTAGAATAACTATAAGTAACCTACCTGCCCCTCTTCCCTACGATACTGACTGACTCCCCTGATTAGAACCACTCTACCGATATAGGAGATCTTTCATTGAAGAAACCCGTCAACATCCTATACGTAATTCAATAGAAGAATCTATCTACCAAACCTAAATGGTGCAGTACTCTCCCATACCACATTTTGTCTCTCCACAGTTGCTCCCTCACCACCAGTCTATCAATGCAACCAGGAGAACCTTTGTAGGTTCCCTATCTATCCACAACATCAACACTCCACTGTTGGTCAATGAAAATGTTTTTAATAGTGTCATGTCCTAATGAACTATTGAAAAAACACATGAATAAGACCGTATTCCAATATTCTTCTAGATTTTCCACCTTGATTTGAACATTCATGGCTAAGGTTCTCATAAAAACACTTCATGGTCTCGGTAGGCACACTATCTGGTCATCCTGTGACATCTAACTGTATAGTATTGGAATCCTATTTCATATTCAAATCTGAAATGTGATATTGATTCAGCACTTTTGATATGTTATTCAGAAAAATTATATTCACCTGGGAATAAAGTGTACATATAAATCCATTTAGAAATCATTTTTTTGTATCCTCATCTACATACAATGCTAGATCAAAAATCTATAAATCTAATAAAATCATAATACATTATTGAAATTCTTCCCAAGGTTTGATTCAAAAACTATGAATCATTATTTTGTCTTACTTTCTCTAGATAGATGTTCTCCAAGTACATCTCCAGAATGAACTTTCATACCATATCATTAGTATGTCCAGATCATTCCTCAATGTCCCACAAGTGCATTGTTGACCCCCATAGAATATAAGTAGAAATGATTACCATCAAATATGCTAGAGTCTTCAAATGTATAATAATCGTCTCTATAGATTCAATCCATAATTCGCCTCCCTCAGGTCCACCCTCTCACATTATTGTCAGAGGTTACTATTGCTGAAACTCCCTTATAAACCCAGACACGATTTATTGAACCCTCCCTAGAACTCTTGCATTGATGTTCATTAAATAATAAAAACTCTCTCATAATAAGTCCCTTTACTCTTCACCTGGCACTAACAGTGCCTCATGTTCCCTATCTGGATATTCGTTCTGAGTCTTGCCCATGATCATCCCCTTAACTCTAGTCATGGAGGCATAATCTCTACAATATGAAAATAAGTCTTAGGTCTCAAAAGAAAACCATATAAAATTATGTAAGAGTAAGAAGAAACACAACAACATTAAATATTCCCTTACCTTATTTCATATAATACACTCAACACTAAGGCCCTATCACTACCCTTAACCATCCAAAACCTATGTCTTGGTATGTAAGAGTAAAAACATTCTCATTAACAGGTTTCTCATTTAGACACCCAATTAATCTCAATTTTCATCATTTTAAAATATTTCACCATTCATATTAACAACTATTTTTATTTAAATCACATAAAAAGAAAATCAGTTCATGTTCAACAACATACCTGTAACTTTTTTTCCTATGAGTGACTAATGATTCAGGTCACAAGAAACCAGAGTGCCTAAATTGATCCATGTAGACTCAACTCTCTTTCCTGATGAGTCCATGAATCAATAATCAACTATTCTCAAAAACAATTATCACAGCATAATACAGCTGTGTCACCCAAGGGGATAAATATATAATTTACGAACAAAGAAGAATCATAGAAATCCCACCATTATAACCAGAATTCCCTCCATATATGGGTTTGAAACTCCCATGCTCGATATCATTACCAGGAAATGATTCTTTCTACGATCCTATCTACCATATCAAAATCTTTTAGAAAATTAGAGAGGAAAGAATAAAAACATCTCTAATTCCACTTTCTTACATCCTCATAGGGGATCCATGAAACGGGGCCTCAATCCGGTCTGTCACATGCCCTAAAATACACTTTCACTTACGCAAGAGGATGATGACTACAAACAAGGATCAGGAAAGTCATTCATGGAGAGAATATTTCTTATTTTTCATAGTAATGTATGAGTATAATAAAAAAACAAGTATGGAAGCATATAAATCACAAGAACATTACCAAATTCAAAGGACAGTAAAAACAATATGCATCACACTTAATCATAATGGAAAAAATGATGTAACAATGAATGTTCCAAGTGTCTATAAGAAAAATATCAGTGAACACATATCTAGTCCATAGTGGGTCCCAAACCATGTTTGGTTCTTTCACCCATGCTCCATTCCCAAAGAACAGCCTATCCCTAGGCCTTTCCCTTATCATGTCTTGTAACAACAAAGTCGGCTTAGGTGCCGATTAGGCAACCCATGTAGTGTGTGAGTACGACTTAGTAGGCCACCGCCAATGGTATCTGAAACAAGTCCATCCAATAGAATGTGTATGAAATTATATAAAGATACAATACAATGCATTATTAAATATTTATCACATTTTCATTTTTTTCTTTTTTATACACATTAAACATGTGTTTGATTAATGTCTCACATTCAATTCATAATTCATTATTTTCATTCATTTGGTGTAGAACACCATTTCAAACATTGAAAACCTCAATCGGAGAAGATGGCCATGCCTAACACCCCAATCTCATTTGGTGTAGAACACTATATATACCACCCCAAATACCATCTAGTTTAGATCACCATGTATACCACCTCACATCACATGTTCTTGGATAACTATTGGGGTAGACTGACAAGTCCATGCCCCAAAATATCAATTGGTCTAGAATTAAATCTCTAGAACTCACATTCATAATCACATATATCATTGATTAATTCACAGTGAATTATTAACATGGATAAATGATTATGTAAAATCATCATTAAATATTAGTTAACCACTGTTTAACTAATTGCACAACCCACTAATTAATTAATCAATTAATTAATCAATCATCATTAATCTCATTCAATAATTAATTATCCACAATTAAATATCTAAATAAAATCTTGTCTTACCATAATTAATTAAACAGTTAATTATATTAATGAAACAATAAGGCATAAAATTAATGAACCATTAATTTTCTTACATATCCAATCCTTATCTCATAATTAATTCTCCCCAATTAAGTATCTTGAACCCCACCAAATTAAAAATCTATGTTAAATTATCACGGCCCATAAAAAATTTCCCAAAATTCATCATCTATTTGGATAACCCCTTAAAATCATGGTACTATCATCAATTTAATCACTAAGGAGTAAACAAGTCATTTTTACATTCCGAGTTACTCCAATTTTGTAAATAAGAAATTTTGGGAAGCTATAAAGAAATAATATCTCATAAAAATATGAAATCCATTATTATGGGAGTTGGGTTTAGACCACCTACCTCAGTTTTTTGATAGATGCATGCCCATCAAATTTACCAAATATCTGAGTGGTGCAACGATGTCGATCGAAATATGAATCAGATTCCCTAATACCAAAATTAATTTTAAAGGCATCAAGATCGTGAAAATATAGATCTAGATACACATACTTGGTTTATATTTCAAAACATATGTTTAGATCCATGAAAATTGTGTAGAACATACATTAATAGATTACAACAAAATAGAGGAAAGAACTGGATATGAATCGGTAAGATATCAACATAATGGTAATTGAGAGAAAATTTAATTCGGTATTTTGATATCCATGAACAGTGTTAGAATTGCCTTCGAATCCCCCAAGAATGATCTAGGTTCTCTTAAAATTTTTCAATCCAAAGACTAATTCTAAATAGATGGGTTTTGGTGGTTTGGGTGATTTAAAAACAAATTTTTTATAGAAAATTGTTCTGCACACACTATTTCACCATGTCGGGGTTCACAGTCTAAGAAACAGTGCAGAAACTGTGCACACCTCACTATATAGTTTAACATGGTTCACATGTTAATTTTTGTTTGGGTTCATATGTTGTCAAATAATGTGAAAATTATTCAAATCCATTTGGCCATGTTTTTTTCTTTAAACATCACCCAAAAAATCCTTAAACCACAATTCCAAAGAAAATGTACTTCAAAAAAAAGTACTTGAAATCACACCCAAGATAGTTATAGAAAATTTTGGGATCTTACAATCCAGCCTAATAATTCATGTCAATTGATCATTAGAATCATTTTTCTTCCCATTATCTATTATTATAACAATACATTCTTCTTATATACCAATGGCGTCCGAGTAGGGTGTGATATTCAATCTCAGATGGCTGGAACCCATGGTGTTTCAGCCAATCCAAAATACTTCATATAAAATGTTTAGTGTGTCATATTATTTTTATTATATTAAAAAGTAAATAAATAAATACATTAATTATATAAGGTTCCACTTGGAGTCCTATCTGATTTAACTGCTTTTTCTTAATATTGTCAGGTTATTTCATAGATCTTACCATCATGATTTATATGGGGTAACTCACTAGAGGATATACTATCTAAAAGCTTGTAATTGGGCATAGAGTACACATCCAAACATTTTCAAATCCAACGAATCAAATCAAATTTGAAAATATTTATTTACATTTGATTTCAATTTTAAATACATTCACAAAGATATATCATGTCACATTGATCCCATACATAGAAATACAAGGATACATTCTATGTATCACTCGATGGGAATGGTAAAATTATAATTCCATGGAGTTTCCTTGGTGACCCAAATGATGATATCCCCTGTATCCCTCTAGGAATGTTGCAAAAAAATGCATGACTATCAAAACTTATATTCTGTATCTTATTTCACAAATTAGGGATAGAGTCTCTCTTGTGGCCTAGAATATGAAATCATGCAATAAATCTCATCCATAAGGACTCCCCAATGGAACCATTATCACTCATCTTGATGCAAAAATAGATAACACCTATATATACCATCTCAAGAATAGCTGATGTCACCTCTGGCATGATTACATTGAATTAACAATTCTATCAGATAAGCAAAATAGTCCATCCAAGGGGTCATTAAGTCGGAATCTATTATATGAACCATGAATCTAATTTCATCGAGGTGAACCATAAGTACATATACATATATAATATCTATACATTTATCATTTAGTTTTTTCAATCCATAATAATACCATATGCATATTTCAAATTAATTTATCATTTAATATTTCATTTATATCATGATGTGCAAGACTTGAGTACATATGTAATTTATGCACTTTTACCATTTCACTATGGCATGGGGTAAGAGGATATATTTCCTGGATCCACTTTTATTCAAACTAATCAGTTTGGTAAATGTATTAATTAAGAGAAACACACCTCAAGGGGTGTTAGTAAATCTAATATCAAAGGATCATATTTGAATATATGGTATTTTTCAACCACTGTGATTTCTAATGTCCCCGAGATCAACCCAAGGGATTGTTCCAACAATAAATCAACTTTTCAACCATTGTGGATTCTGTTTAGGGTTTTGACCCCTGGGTGGCATGCGTCAGATGATCTGACAGGAACGACGTGCGGGACGGGCGGCTGTGCACCTTGGCGGCGAGCGATGGACGCAACGGCTGTGGCTTCAGGTTGGAGCTGCGTCGGTAGGCAGGTTCCTTCTCGGATCTGGACGGTTGTTGGGTCCTCGAGGTGTTGCGGTGGTGGCAGATGGTGGTGTTGGAATTCGGCAGTGGGATTTTATGGATGATGGTCACTTCTCCAGATGTGTTCATTTCTCCAGATCTTGTTTCTTACTTCGAGCTTGTCATCTCGGTGGCATGTGGGTTCTCTCTCGGTGTGGCCTCGACCAGCAGTGACGTGGTCAACGGTGGCATATCTATAGTTGTAACACTCGATCTAGTTAGTTTATTGGTGACAACAGGGGTGGCAGTGCATGACTGCTTTCAGAGGTCACGTGATGTAGTGGCCATGCACATTGGCGGGGCTTGTGCGGTGTCACCGACCCTCGATGTTCTTTGGCTGCGGTGGATCTGTGAATCACCAACAATTTGGTGTGGTCAGATCTAGGAATTTGGGGTGGTGGCATTTTCAGATCTAGCGTTCAGACAAGTGTAATGCACTGATCTAGTTCTGGTAGGGTCCTGGTGATGGGTCTTCATGTTGGCAGGGTTAATTAGGTTTATCATTGTAATGGGTTTTGTCCCACTGGGCTTCCGAGCCACTGTAATGGTTTGTATCTGTAATGGTTTTTATGGGCCTTCTGACTCTTTTAGGATTTGTTCTTGGGACTATATGACCTTAGTACATGAGTTGTGATGGTTTCCCTCTTTTCCCTCAAAAGGGGGCTGTGTACTTTTTATCATGTTTAATAAAGCATCTTTCCCCCCATCTTTTCTACTAAATTTCTGAAATATTAATAGGTGAAACTAAAAATTCCTAGCTTTTCCATGATGATACATTTTTTGGAAAATATATAAATCTAGGGTAAGGATCCCATACCACATACTAAAGCCTCATAAAGAAGTTCATGTCCATCATAATCCTTTATTTCAAGGTACAACAGTAGAAATAAACGAAACTAACAAATTCCCTCATATGGTAGAAAATGAAATTTAACCCAAATAGTGAAATAGATGGAAAGGTGAATTTGAATATGATTATAGAATATTTAAGATCTTACCTATAGCTTTCTATTTATTTCGATGATGAATGAATCAGATGAAAAATGGATGCAATTCCATGATCCTTTTGATGATAGAGAAGTTAGGGATATTTGTAATGGTGGTGTAAGAAACCATTTCAAAATAGGAGTGGAAGAAAAGAAATGTGATTTAAAATTTTAAAGTGTGGAGAAAATGTAATTTTAGTAGAAAAATATGTTCTATTTCTTGACAGACTGGTTTTCCATACTGTGTTCCAACCATGCACCATAACACTACAATACTGGGGCACCCTGAATTGTCATTTGTACATTTGACTTATCCATGATCATTCTTGGCTAGGGTGATTTGTTACATCCCTGGTAAATAAAGAATATTACATTTTAATATTTCTTAATATTAGTGAATAAAATGTTAATATTACTTTAATGGTGATGCTATGTTCGATGGCGCACCCAATACGCAACTATGAGTTTTCTTCGAAATCTTACATTGCACACTAATAATATAATTATATAATTTAAATGGTAGTTAACACATAGCCGTTGTAATGATGGGAATGAACTAAGCTAACTAAAAATTGATTATATATGTTTGTTAAATATTTTTACATTTATCCAATAAAAGTTAGAGTCTTAAAATAAGAAAATAATATGATTTAAGCATAAATATTTTAATGTTCTTTAAAAGGTTGATTAACCGCCTTTTGAAGGAAACCCCATTTTAGAAATACGTTTTTCATTTTTAAATGTTATATATGAAAAAATAAAATCCTTATTTAGCATCAAGACATCAAAATTATCATTGTCTATATTTTTGTTATTTTTCTAATAAAGTTTATTTTTTAATGAATAGTGAAAAATGATGTATTTTAAATCAAAACCTCCTTTTAATATAATTTATTTATATGATTAGATTTTATTTTTAATTGGGTTTAATGTTCTGTTGAAAAATATTTTTACCATTTAATCCAATGGTGGTCATTTTAATTAATTTCACTTTGATATTGGACATAAATGTGTGTCAATCTTTAGATAGATATTGTTTATTAAAAAATCGCTATTTGTTTTGACTGAAGGAATTAATTAGAAAATTAATTAATGCAACTTATATGTTTTTAATTTGGTAAAATTTACATCATTTATGAATTTGTAATATCAAATTTTCTTTGGATGATTTTTTGGAATTTTTCTGAAAAATGTTCATTTTTAATGAATAGTAAAAAATACTACATTTTACTTCAAAACATGATTTTCATGTAATTTAATTATATAGTTATATTGTACTTTTAATTGGTTTTAAAGTGTAATTTAATTATTTATTTATCACTTAATACAATTTTTTTCATTGGAAGTAATTTCATTTTCCCATTGGATGTAAAAACATGTCAATCTTTTGATTAACTAGTACATCGCTCGTTCATACGCACAACGTCATAAATGAAATCTGAACTAAAAAATTCATTTGAAATATGAGAATCCATAAATGCACATTAATAAATAATTTATTGAAATTATAAATCTATTCATTGAAATGAAGTATGAAAATCTAATATCTAGATACTTGAAATAGGTAAACAGTGAAACAGAATCATGGTATGAGAACATTAAAATGGAAACATAGATTAGTTGTCATTTTCATGTCAACCTTTAAATAGAACTATGGAATGTTATTTAAACATTATAAGGGAACATAAATAAACATAGCAGATACATGTTTGACAACAATTACAGAAACCATGATTTTCAACTACAGCGGGTGTGTAGATCAGATTACAATTCATGTCATCAGAATGTGCAGTCAACAGCCTCCCAGTACTACCATGTATCATTGATGTAGAGTAGAAGTTTGTCATGTTTTATGATTTTTATATTGATCCCTAAAATATATAATTAGACATTAATGTGAGTAAATTAGACATATTACTGTGAAAAAAAACTGGGTAATGTAGTGAATTGAAAAATAAAATTATTAATATGAAAAGGAAAAACCAATACTAATTGAAATAATAAAAAAATAAGTACTAATTGAAAATGAAATAGTGGTTTGTCTGGCCAACATTTCACCCCCCCCCCCAATTTCCCTACAGATCCTCCAACCCCACTACCCTTCTATAAACCTCTCCTCCCCCCCTCCTCTGCTTGTCTCCCACCTAATCCCAGTAGCTCCCCCTCCCACCTCAGCCTCCCCCTACCCAGCTGCTTCCCCCACTACCCCCCAGTCCAACCTCTTCCCCCAGCAGCCACATACCCCTTCACTCATCCTCTGTTCCCCTCCCCTCCAATCCCTTCCAACCTACCTAGCCCCTCTCCTCCCCTACCCACTAACCAGAATCTCCTCTAACCCTTTCCTCCCCCTCCTCCTCCCACCGCTACCCAACCCCTCCTCTCCCCCCGCCACCCTGCCCATCTTATCACCCCCTAAATTTCTCTGCACCTCCTCCTACCCCTACCCATATCTACCCCTCCCCAACCCTCCTCTAGTTTTCTCCCACCCAATCCCAACACCTCTCCCTCCTACCTCAGCCTCCCCAATGCCCAGCCCCTTCCCCCACCACTCCCCCCCTGCACATACTCTTCCCCCACCAGTCACCTCCCCTCTGCCCTCATCTCCCCCTCCCTTCCCATACCCTCCCCTTTCCTCAAACATGCCCATCCAATTTATATTTCTATGTAAAAAAAATGGAAAACATTTATTAGGAATCATAAATTAATAGACTAATAAAAACAACTATATAAGTAATTATTTTGTCACAGAGTACTAAATAGATTATTAGTTGTTACCTTTTAATAACAATAATACACTACAATACCTTCTTCCAATTATGAAATATACATAAGAGAATATCACCAATAACCTCAGAGGGTTGGTTTTTGTAGTAAAACAATCAAGTCTATGATATCCAATATTCATGTGTTGTGTAATTTCATTCATATAAACCATCCAATGAGCCAATAAAAACGTAATTCATAACATTACATAAGAACTTACCTTGAATATCTATATGGAGTTCCTTCTGATACACCCCCAACCCATGTTTCTATTGAACCTACAGACAAAAGTTAAAATTAGGGAATCTTAAAATTAATGGATAAGTCAACATCGTTCACTATCAATGATCAAAAACCCTATATATAGAAAAAAACAGATGAATATTCTTGTTGACCATCCATATATTTAATTCACCAAGGTAATAAGAAGACAATTAATTTAAAAAAATTACACAAGCATGTCCCCCCTGCCTAGCTCCACCCCCCACGTGGACCGTCCCCCCTTCCAACTCCTCCTACATCCAACCCATCACCACCCCCACCCATTCCCAGCCCCTACCCTCCACCCATCCCAACCCCTTTTCCTTCCCTCCCTTCATAGAAGCCTCTACTACCACCACATCCCATCAACTCCCCCTTCCAACTCATCCCCCCTGACCAGCACCAACCCAACCATGCCCCTCCTCCATGCCCAGCCCCTTTCCCGCCAGCCCCCACCCCCTCCCTGCCCTTCCCCTTCTCCCACCAGCACTGAAATACATCAAGTGATAGTTGATATGTAATACTTTAAGAATAAACTAACTCACATGACATAAAATAAATTAGAAGATGCATTCACCTGATATCGTATTACATTTCATATATGCAGAACATATGAGTCATTTTATTCTGTCTTGTCTTCTAATTTATCCTTTATTCAGATTTCCATATTTTATTCCTGACTTGTTCTAACGACACTTTCAGGTGGGATATTTTTAGATTTCTCATTAACAACGTCATTAAGAAATTCAGTCAATATGATTTTCTGCATATAGAACATAGTTAAAAGTAGCATCATATTTAGAAGAAATTACAATGTTTGAATAAAATAAAGGCTTGTAAAGAAAATTATTAGGGAAAAAATATATATATACCTGAATACGTGATGATACCACAGATGATGATTCAAATATAGAGTCAGCCTTTTCACTGAGTCAAAATGATTTAATATTTTGATGATCCTATGATAGAACAATAAAGCATTAACCTAGTTGCATGTGCTTTACACACTAGGAAGTAAAAATGATTATAATGGATTATATTGTACCTGACTATGTTCATGCACACTACATACATTTGTACAACCACTGATTTAACTATGTTGTATATAAATAAATTTTTCAACACTACAATGTAAAAATTGGATAATAATATTAAATGAAAATCACTAATAAATGTAACAAATGGAATTTCACAATGAAAAGTATCACCACCTATGATATCAGATTATATCAATAAAAAAGAATGAATATAATTTTTGTAATACTAAAGATACAAATTATAGAATCATCATTACATGAGCTAAAAAATGTAGAGAATGATATAATGAATAAAAACATCAATAAGATTCATCAATTATTACATGGATTAATAACGTTAGAATGTAAAATATACATGAGCTTCATATCATCTTCTTAATTTATAGATGTGAGAAAGAATTTCATATAAAAAACAAATCCAATAGTTATAATAGGAAAAATATAACAATAAATAAAAATTAAGAGTTTCAGTTTCTAGAAAAAAAATCCTATATCTTTAGGTCACGGAGCACATAACCTTAATGATTACAAAATGTAACCACACATATAATCCTATGAATAAGGGTTTTTCATCTTTAAATGTATATTTACCACATATGCAATAGAAATGGGATTGATTTTTAATGTGAGATTGCATATTTTTTCAAACAATGCAAGTATAATAAAAACGTAATAGTATATGCACTTAATATAAAATGCAGTATCTGTACAATAAATTGTATACAGAAAAAATTAGTAACTGTGGACCTCTCGATTTAAATAAAATAACCATTTATAAATGAAAACAACATCAAAATTGTTTTGAAAAATCTATTCAATGGATCTATAATATGAGTAGAAATGATAGAAAATAATGACCTATCAATATAAATTTGTCAAACATGAAATGTAAATAATGGATAACAATATTAAATGAAAATAAAAAATAAATGTAACAAAAGGAATTGCACAATGAAATTTATCATCACCTATGATATCAGATTATATCAATAAAAATAAATGAATATAAATTTTTTAATACTAAACAATCAAATTATATAATCATAATTACACGAACTAAAAAATGTATAGAATGAAATAAATAATAAAAACATCAATGAGCTTCATCAATTCTTACCTGGATTAATAAAGTTAGAAATGCCAATATCTATAATCCCCATATCAACTTCATTATTTATAGATGTGAAAAGGATATTCTTCTAAACCACAATGGAAATAGATACAATAAGAAAAATATAACACGAAATAAAAAATAAGACTTTCACCTTCATGAATAAATGTATCTGTCTTTAGGTCATGGTTCACAACTTATTAAAGGTGACAAAAGGAAACCAAAACTAAAATCTTCATGACAATGGATTTTTCAGCTTTCTCTGTATATTTTCCACCTCTACAACAGAAATGATATGGATTTTAAATGTGAGATTTCATATGTTTGAAAACAATGCATGAATAATAATAACATAATAGTATATTCATATTTAATATAAAATGTAGTATCCGTATAATTAATTGTATACAGAATAAAAAGCATTAACTATGGACCTTTCAGTTTAAATAAAATAAAAAATTATCAATGAAAACACCATCAATATTGTATTGAAAAATATTTTCAATGGATCTACAATATGTGAATCAGTAATAGAAAACATTGACCTATCAATATAAATTGGAAAAACATGGAATGCAAAAAATGGATAACAGTATTAAATGATAATAACAAATAAATGTTAAAAAAGAAATTGCACAATGAAAAGTATCATCTCTTACGAAATCAGATTATTTCAAAAAAAATGAATATAAAATTTTTAATACTAAAAAAACAAATTATAGAATCATCATTACATAAGCTAAAAAGGTAGACAATGAAAAAAAAATAAAAACATAAATGAGAAATAGAAATAATATCAATATGTGAATCTCATTTTTTATACCTGAAATGATATAATAATAGTTTACTCTTTTTAAAGACAAGGTCTAAAAAAGTTCTCCTGGACTACCTGCACATGAATTGTTAAATTTAAAAAAACACTTATAGAATGGAAAATTACATCAAAGGAAACACCATGACTATATTATTGTATGTAACTAAACTATTCAAGTAACTCATTATAATGTTATAAGTAATTAATTATTCTAACAAAGTGAGTATATAATAGAGTGGGGAAAAGCTTTATTCCACAATGCATGTACTCCCAGACATGAAAAAAAATAAACATAACAGAGAGTATGCATTAATGATATAGGAAAAATCATATATAAAATGATATAATTTAGGCATACCTAAACTACAGAAAGCTCTTATGTGCCAGACTAAATCAATATCAACCACATAATAAATTTAGGATGAATTAAAATTGGAAGCTGAAGATGCACATACCGTATAGTAATACTGTTTGAAAACATAATAGAAAACCCAATTAATAAATCTTGGAATAAAGGGAAAGAATTTCCAGAATTTGAGATGAACACACCTTTTCATAACTCTATTTCTATCGGATCTCTAGAGACACCGTCATGCAAAAATAGTGGTGAAATGAACTCCATGGATTCATATATCTAAATTCATTAATGAAGTTATATCTTATTTGAGTATGTAAATTTGGTATAAATGGTGTGAAATTTTACAGAGAGTTATGAAATAAATATTACCATTCATATCTAGATGAATCTGCAGTAAGTGAAAGAAATATTACCATCCTTATAAATATTACAAAGACTTATGAATGAAAATATTACCATCCATGTAGTTTGTGAATGAAAAAGTTGGTCACATTCACGTCGGAATCTGTAGTTAGTGGAAGAAAAGCTTCCAGAGATTTATGAAAGAAATATTACATTGGAATTTATCAATGAAGTGAGCATTGAAAACTCCATAGATTAGTTTGCAACTACAAGTGGTTCAGGTGTTGATTTGTTACCAATCCTAAGGATACAACGTCCCCATGGCAAGGTTCACTCTCTCAAAGCCCGATTACTAAAAGATACCACCAAGTCTCTACAAGATGATCAAGATATTAATTACACAATAAGACACATAAACGTTCATGTACTAAGGTCAAATAATCTGACGCATAAAAAATGATAAAAAAAACATGATCCATGTGCACACAGACACTTAATACAGGCTACAGCAAATCCTCTAACTTTTATTCGGCAAGCTCCAACTGTTGGATGCCACTCTTCTCAGGTGATATGGAACGGTAGCATATTCATCATGAATTCTTCGTAGGTGAAGTTTTTTGATCCAGTGTATGTAGTTCCCTTCTCCTTGAACTTCTCTTTCAACACCTGCACCACAAAAACTGACCCTAAAAAACCCTCTCCTTAACATAAACACAATTTCACATTTGAAAATTTAACAAATGTATAATGATATAAATCTCAAGACTCCATTGGAAAAAAATTATTGAAAACATATTATTACTTGTTATTTATTACAGATTCCATCATGAATTTTATGAACCATTTTAATTAGCATTCAAATCAGAGTGATTTTACCAAGTCATGGGAAAATAATTCAGATACAGTCATACTTTAATAGAAAGGAAACACCTGCAAGGAGAAGCGGAGAAGGCGGAGAAGGTGGAGGTGTCGAAGGTGCCAGATGTGGAGTAGGGAGAATTAGAAAGATGTGGAACCCTAGAGTAGGAAGGGAGCCGAAGAGAAACCCTACAATAGGGAGAAGTGGAGAAGGTGGAGAAGGTAGAGGTGTCGAAGGATCCAGATGCAGAGCAGGGAGAAGGGATAAGTGGAGTATGTAGAGCAAGGAGAAGTGGTGGAGACAGAGAAGTAGGGAGAAGCGGAGAAAAAAATAAAGTGGAGAATATGGGGAAGGTGGAGTAGGGATAAGCAGAGAAGGATGAGGTGTCAACTTGAGGCGATTTTCTGGAGGTGGAGGCATAAGGCGAATTTCTATGTGGATCTATGAGAATTTTTGTGCGGATATGAGGTGAAATTCTGTGCGGAGATGAATACCTTGGCATAGGGAGTGAGTGTCTATGCAGGAGGAGGAACTGGTTGGAGGGAAAGCCAGAGCGGGAGGCCATGGGTTTCACAAGAGAGAGTATGGAAATGTGGAGCTAATGATAATGGAGTGGTTCGTGGAAGAAGGATAATTTGACACGTAGGGTAAGAAGAAGCCTAGTTTAGTATAGATAATAGATTTTACTTCTTAAAACCCCGTCTTTGGTTGTGAAAACGAGAATTATTATTAAATTAATTACTTCAATCTCTAATTTTAGAATTTGGTAAAATAGATTCAATATTTGGAATTAGATGTTCCAAATTATGTAATTAAGACTCAATTGTTTTTGGACATTCTAAATAGCGATACTAGTAATTATCATTAAATATCATGATTAATTAGTAATCGGGTAGTTAAGGGTAATAAAAAAATATTATAATAATATAAAAGGACCCCAAAAAGTGTCCAAATCCTCTTTTTTAGTCATGTCGGACCATGGGAAGCTTTCTACCAAACTTGAGGGCCCATGGAGTCACATGGGTGTAATAGTGACATTTATGACATTATTTTATTAAAAACAGAGAAATCTAACAAAGGTTTGCATATCCGAAGTAAAAAAAATTAATTTTGTTTACATAAATGATCTCTTTGAAAATAAATAGTCATTGAAAATCTGAAAAGATATCTTACATCATGTATTTTTATAATTTTAAGACATTATATCAATAAATTTATTTATGACACCATGATGATGCAGTGACTACCTCATCAATGAATGATTTAAATTAAATGAAAAGATAAGGTATAATCTAAGATTACACTTGTCAAAACCCTATTATATGGGTCTATTTAGATCTTTTATCACCTTATCCTCAAGATATATAATTGTGGGACCATTAAAAGACGAAAACCATTTTATAATAAAGTGACATTTCAAGACATTCCAAAAGTGACCCTACTCCCTCTTATAAAAGGCCCACACCTCTAGCCCATTACAAACTCATCTCAATCCCTTGGATCAACTAGACTCTGCACATATTATCTCTCCACATCCCTCTCTTACTCATATAAGCCTCACATTGGGCATAAGTCTTTAGAAGGAAGCCTTTGTCTCAAATCAAAAAGAGTTAACCGAATTAGAGGTAATGTCTTCTCTTGAGTTTCTTCCTTTTATTTTACTTCGTCACTCACCACTATCTTCTTATTATTTGATCCCATAATAACACCAGTATCCTCAATATAAAATGATTTAGATATTATAAGGAATATACCTACACTTACACACACCTCTATCTAATGGTTAAAGAACATACTATTTTTGTGGTTGGCGAATTACTGCCTCACGAAATGATGATTTTTCAATATTCTATTGACTTGATTCATGGTGGCCATTATGATGTTACTTTATTTATATATGATATATATGGTATTTTTTAATTGTACTGAATTTTATTTTTAAATCACATCTTTATTCTTTTCATGTTGTGGAACTATGATGATTTCACCTGAGGAAGTGTGGACTACCGCCCCTCAAGTGATGTGGCTTGTTCATGCCAAAAATGGAATTTATAAAGACTATAATTAATGAACATATGTTACCTACATTACATATATATTATAGTGGGATATTAATATATCTATTTCTCATTAGTTTTAAAGTCCATTAATATGACAAAAATGAAAGTAGCGTTCATGCGTACGTACGACCTACCGTCTCCATGAATGGAACATTTTATTTCTTATCTCCAAACATTATGGAATATTTTTAAATACATATATACTAAATATATATGTTATTTAAATCATGAACACTATTCCGAATATGATTTACTTATAACTAAATGGAAAATTCTCTTCAAACAAGTTCATCTTGGACTCATGTACCGAACATCGATAAAATATATGATGTGAACTCACATAATTAACTAATTATTATACCCTGATAATATGTTATATGAATTGAATAATAAACATTAAATGAACTCCTTAAGAAATTATAAATTGTCCAAGGATTATTATTTAGTAATATAAAGAAGATAACAAGACAAGTCAGACTTGAGGTAAGGGGATTTCTTATCTCACTTTTAATTCTGTGAGATTTCCATTGTTCTCCACGTATTTGTTTCATGTCGTGTATTGTGTACTACCATTTCATATATATTATCAGGAATCTATTTATATTAATGCTATTATGTGATTAATTTTTTGTTTATTATATTTTGGTCATACAACTCAATTGATTACAACGAGGTAAGGGGTTTTTATCTCACTTTTTATTCCCATGAGATTCATGCTATATTTTCCGCTATTTCAGTTTGTGTTTTGTATTTAATGACCATTATTGTTTTATTTGTCTAATATACTCTAATTTATGGGTATTTACATCTTCATTGCAAAATCCTTCATTCATGGGGTGTACGTTTCAAAATTTACTCAATTCGGTAAGAGAACCTTTCACCCTCCTCTTTTTAAAAGACTTATATTTGTTAGGTCTTTTAATTTACATCTTATTATGTAGGGATATGTTCTTATATATCATTATTACTGTAAATTTTATCTCCATGTGATGAGATACCCTTTTTATCTCTCATCAACTCTTTTTCTGAATTTTAATGTGACATCGTTAGGCTATAAAATTCTTGTAAGCGAACTTTTTAACCCAATTTCAATTCTCTGGGTTAAACCAATACTTCTTGATTATGTCGTGCTATGAATATGTGTGAAGGAACTATGTTTGTATTACACTTAATATCCACTAATATTGGGTGTATTTATATTTTTCACACATAATTATGTCATTGATTCATCCTTAATCAAAAGATACTGTCTTTATAAGGGACTTCGTCTCAATCTCCTTTTATTGAGGCATCCATTGATTTATACACGACATTATTTTATACGGTGTATAAATCCCATTTGACTATTCATTTCATTCAAAGGGAATCTTTGCTCTATGAAGTGTTTTACTGAATGAAAAAAAGGATTGTTTCTTTTTTATGTAACAGGTGACAATGACCTTTTCCACCGCCGCGAGTATTATTTGGCCTTTGGCATTCATAACAAGCCATAATGTTTTTAAAAGGAAAATAAACACCATATACTATTTTTACATATTTTGTAATTGAAGATGGTTTTTAAATGGATTTATTATTTTAATATCTTATAATGTTATATTGTTATTGCAATGTGGGAATGTTATCTTTCAATTATGCTTATTTTATGTGTTGTGTTTATGTTATAGTTCTTGGAAATTGTTTATGAAGTCGGTTGGTTTCGCGATAAAATAAGGGAGGGTGAGCCCGAGATAGCTCTCCAATGCATTGGGTAACTTGAAAGAGTTAAACTCTAAGGTTTCTCTGAAGATATTTAGGGAATATACTATGATGGTTATTCCAAATGTTACCATGAGGGTTACTCATTATGTAAGATAGTTATGAATGCCTCAAGTTACCTTTATGTCTTATGATTTCTGTGAGTTATTAATAAATATTATTATTTCATGAGTTATGTTAAGTGCTTATGTTTTATTCGTAAATGATTATTTCATATATTCTTATGTATACTTTTACTAATTTTTTTTTCGTATTTCTATATCCCTTGCTGAGCTTTTTATGCTCGTCCCAGGTTTTTGAAATATTTTTCACATGACCTAAAGTGAAAGAGGGTCTAGTATGGGATCAAAGAAATTATATTCTGTCTAAAATAGGGAACTAGACATGACTCTTTTTTTCAAGAGTTTTAATTTTGTGAAAAAAATGGAAACTGAGTAGATGTTTCTACTTTGTAATCAATGAGATGTAATAGTTATTTCCTAATTCTCTAAAACTCTAAACCTGAAAATATCCTCAATGTGAATTATTCATTTAATTCATGATTATATAATGTTTTATGTCTGGGTCCTTATAGTTGGTATCATAGGATAGTTTAGATTACTTTAGTGGTTTGGGTATTTTTTAAGCATAAGTTACATTACTATAATGGTTAGGATTTTAGAAAGATTCATAGATATAATGTGAATGAGTTTAAGATAACATGAATTAGTATATCTTAGTATTTACCCTCCTCATAAGATATTATATAATGATTTTACTGATATACTCACACTGACCTTTTTGGTTTTAGTAAATGAATTGATCTAGCAGGTACCAAAGTAACTGTGGATGTGAAGAAAACTTTGATAGATTTCTGAATGAGCAACTAAATGATATGGGAGCTTCAATGAGAACTCTTGTGGTTGTTCTCAACCAACTATTTGGAGTCATGATTGACCACCTATACCTTAATGATTTTTATAATGCATCATATATGTGATAGAAAATCCCTATAGAAGTTTATGTAATAATCATAATGGTATGTATGTTCAAAAGCCATTGTGTCAAAGATGTGGAAATAAACACATAGGAAAATGTTTCAAAAGGATAGAAAGATGCTATAGATTAGGAAATGAAGGTAATAAATCAAGAACCTTCCATGGAAAAAGGAAGCATCTAGTTGACTCTTTGAAAGAGAACATTTTTCTTTTTGAAGGGTTAATTGAATGTTTCAAATGTGGTGTGCATGGTCATTATACAAACACATGTCCTATGATGAAGTTTCGGGAATGGGATCACCATGATTGTAAAACAATTTGTTTACCAATATCTAATTCCATTCCAATTGGGGATTAAGAAACAGATAATGAACAATGAAAGGTATGGATTATTTCTTAAATTAAGTTTTCATATTATTGAATCCTAGGTTATGATTTATGAATTTTTTGTAGGAAAGAACTATTTCAGAATATGTTGGAAAGGCATAGTGAATGGATCATGAAGAATTTTTAATGAGTAAGAAGTCTACATATAAGGGATTCAAGAGTTATGGTATATTTTAGAATGGTAAATTTCTTAAAAGAATTAAGGCTCTTTTGATGCTGGGATTAAATTAGAAGAATTTTTATAGTATGTGTAGCCCAGATGATTAATATATTAAAATTTTATTCAATGAATAATTATCTTTTCATTTGTGTATATACTTATAAAGAACCATTTCGGTTTATATGATCCTTTAATTTGAGGTAATTACCGGTTAATATATTTTGGGATGCAAAATGAAAGTTATTAGATATCCATTGTGGTTAAAATATGTTATGGTTATTATTGATTATTTTATCAATTTTTGTGAATATTATAAAATTAAGTATTTTTTGAAAAGGAACAACACACAAACCATGTGACAACCCGTCATGTCGGACGAAGCTGCAATAATTGAACCTGCAACCAAAGTGTGACTAGTATTTAATTCCTACCACTAGACTACGTCAAGTCTTTGTTTAGTGAGAATAATTCTTTTTATTTAGATGATCTTATGAATCAGGAATAAGTTGATTTTAGGAAATGATTAACATATCATGGATGATATGTGATTAGGTTAATTAATTTTGAGTATGATACATTAAGAGTAACTGATGTTATTTGGAGGTAAATGTTAAGATTTACCTTGGAAGACTATGTGATTAAATCCTTCAGAGATTTGGGTTTCAGTTTTAGTTTGGATTACTTTGAATAATTTTATGGATATATGTTTATTGAATGGTCTTGGATGATCTTTTGGTTTTAATGGACAAATTTTAGAGATTATGGGTAGATTTTCGATTCGTGAAAGATCTTTTGGGGATTATCTATTCATGAAGTAATAATTTTGGTTTTGGTTATGGTCTAAATACATGGGAAATATATAGTTCATATTTTTTGGGTTACGTGAATCTCATGAAGTTGATTATAGCTCTCTTAATGTGATCAAGTCATCCTAAATACTCATCTTTTTGAGAAAATATGAGTTTATAAGAGTTGAACACTACATGAAAAGTAACGATGTTTCCTTATGATTTAGCTATGATCATAATAAAATTCCCCATTGAAAATTAACTTAGAACAAAAATTTTGTATGTCAACTTTTCCTACTGGGGAATAAAATACCGTTTACCCAATCACAAGTTTGTGATTTTCTGGTGGTTTTTATTATCCTAAATATGTTTTCTATCACTATCCATCAGAACTTGACCCTTTGTTTTCTCTTCCATATCCATGTTTTCATGGAATCATAATATATGTTGTCTCAGGTGTCCTTTGTACTTTTCATTCATTCTTTTAAAGTGGTAGTTTAATTTTCCCATTTTTCGATGCGGGGTATTCAATTATGTTTTCGAGCCCAATTTTAAAATTGCAAGGACGCAATTCTCAAAAGGGGGGAAGGATGTAACATACTGGGTAAATATAGAATATGAAAATTTCATATTCATTAATAATTGTGAATAATATGTTAATATTACTTAAATGGGGATTCTATGTTCGAGGTCGTACACAATACGCAGCAACGAGTCTCTTTAAAATAGTATGTTGCACACTAATAATATAATATTATTATTATAAATGGTAGTTATCACCTAGACATTGTAATGGCAGGAATGAACATGACTAACCAAAAAATTATTATATATGTTTGCTAAATATTTTTACATTTATCAAATAAAATTTAGAGGATTAAAATAAGAAAATAATTTGATTTTAAGCATAAATATTCTAATGTTCTATAAAAGGTCGATTAACCACATTTTGATGGAAAACCCTTTTTAAATACAATTTTTCCACTTTTATATGTTATATATGAAAAAATAAAATCCTTCTTTAGAATCAATAAATAAAAATTTACTTTCTGTAAATTTTAGGTATTTTTTCTATAAAGTTCAATTTTTAATGAATAGTGAAAAATGTTGTATTTTAATTCAAAACCTCCTTTTAATATAATTTATTTATATGGATAGATTAATTTATTAAGTATTTATAATGTTCAGTTAAAATATGTTTTAACTATTTAATCCAATGGTGGTCATGGTAATTAATTTCACTTTAAAATTGGACAGAAACTGGTGTCAATCTTTTGGTAGATATTGTTTCTTAAAAACACACTATTTGTTTTGACAGTGGGAATTAATAATAAATTTAATTAATGAAACTTCTATGTTTTGAATTTTGTAAAATGGACATCATTTTTGGATTTGGAATATCTAATTTATATTGGATGAATTTTTTATATTTTTCTGAAAAATGTTCATTTCTAATGAATAGTAAAAAAAATGCATTTTACTTCAAAACAGATTTCTCATATAATTTAATTCTAAAGTTAGATTTTTCTTTAAATTGTTTTTAAATTTTAATTGAATTATGTTTTTATTACTGAATACAATTTTGATCATTGGATGTAATTTCACTTTCCTATTTGATGTAAAAACATGTCAATCTTTTGATAAAATTTACTTCTTAAAAACCCGTATTTGGTTGTGACAATGAGAATTTTTTTTAAATTAATTACTGAAATTTATTAGTCTGGAATTTGGTAAAATGGATTCCATATTTTAATCATAAGGTCCAAATTATGTAAATAATACTCTTTTGTTTTTTGACATTAGGAATAGTAACGATGGTAATTATCTTTACTTACTTTCAATAATTAGTAATCGGGTAGTTAAGGGTAATAAAATAATATCATAAAAATATAAAATGACCCCAAAATGTGTCCAAATACTATTTTTTGAGTCATGTCTGACCATGGGAAGCTTTTTACGGAACTTGAGCGCCCATGGAGTCACATGTGTGAAATAGTGAAATGTAGGACATGATTTTTTTAAAAGAAGAGAAATATAACAAAGGTTTGTATATCCTAAATAAAACAATTTTAATTTTTTTACATAAATGATATCCTAGAAAATAATTATTCATTGAAAAGATAAAAATATTTACTACATCATGGTATTTTTTATAATTTTTATACATTAAATAAATAAATTTATTTATGACACCATGATGATGAAGTGACTACCTCATTAATGAGCTATTTAAATAAAATGAAAATATAAGTTAAAATATAAGCCTTACAATTCTCGAAAACCTATTTTATGGGTTTATTTCGAACCCTTATCACCTTATCCTCTACATATATCATCGTGGGACCTTTAAAATCAGAAAACCATTTTATAAAAATGTATCATTTCAAGACCTTCAAAAAGTGACCCTCCTCCCACTTATAAAAAGCCCCCACCTATACCCCTTACCCAAAGTTCTCAAGCCATTGTATAATCTAAAATCTGCTCATATTATCTCTCCACATCCCTATCCTACTCTTAAAATCCTCACATTGGGCAGAAGTCTTTCCAAGGATGCCATTGGCTCAAATCAGAAAGAGTTACCTGATTTAGAGGTAATGTCTTCTCTCGAGTTTCATTATTTTATTTTCCTTATTCACTCACCAATATCTTCTAATTATTGGATTCCATAATAACAACAATATCCTCAATAAAATAGGATTTTTTGTGATAAGGATTATACCTACACTTACACACACCTTCGTTTAATGGTTAAAGAACATACTGTTTCTATGGGTGGTGAATTACTGCCTCATGAAACGATTATAGTTCAATCTTCTTTTAACACCTTTCATGGTGGCCATTATGATGTCACTTTATTTATATATGATCTATTTGGTATTTATTTTTTTCTATATTCTTCTGAATTTTATTTTTAAATCACATCGTTATGCTTTTCATGTCGTGGAACTCCGATATTTTCATCTAAGGAAGTGTGGACTACTGCCACCTCAAGTGATGTGACTCGTTCATGCCAAACATGGAATTTATAATGAATGTAATTAATGAACTTGTTTTGCCTATATATCTTATATATTATACAGGAATTAAAATATATCTATTTATCATTTAGTTTTAAAGTCTATTAATATGACATAAAATGAATGTAGCGTTCATGTGTACGTACGACTTACCGTCTCCATGAATGGTACATTTAATTTATTATCCCAAAAAATTATGGAATATTATTAAATAGATATATACTGGATATATATGTTATTTAAATCATGAACACCATTCCAGATATGATTTACTTATTACTACATGGACAATTCTCTTCAAACAAGTTCATTTTTGACCCATGTACATAACAATAGAAAAAGGTATCATAAGAACTCACATAATTAACTAATTATTATAACATGATAATATTTGATATGAATTGAATAATAAAAAATAAAGGAAGTTCTTAGTAAATTATAAATTGAATAAGGTTTATTATTCAGGAATATAATGAAACGAAGAAGACATGTCGGACATGAGGTAAGGGGATTTCTTATCTCACATTTAATTTCGTGAGATTTCTATTGTTCACCACTTATTTGTAGCATGTGGTGTATTGTTTTCTAAAAATTCATATATATTATCATTATTCTATTTATATTCATTGTATTATGTGAATCATTTTGTGTTTATTATCTTTTGGTCATACGACTTGATTGATTACAACGAGGTAAGGGTTTTTTATCTCACTTTTTTTTCCGTGAGATTCATGATACATTTTCCAATATTTCTACATGTGTTGTGTATGTAGTTACCATGATTGTATTATTTGTGTAATATAATTTAATTTATGGGGATTTAAATCTTCCTTTTATGACCCATCTTTCATGGGGTGAATGTTTCGAATGTTACTCAAATCGGTATGGGAACCTTTCACCCTCCTCTTTTTAAAAGACTTAATATTGTTAGGTCTTTTTATTTACATATTATTATTTAAGGATATGCTAATATATATCCTTATTGTTTTAAATTTTATGTCCAAGTGATGAGATATCCTTTTTATCTCTCATAAACTCATTTTCTGAGTTTTAAAGTGGCATCTTTAGGCTGTCGAATTTCTGTAAGGGAACTTCATAAACCAATTTCAATTCTTTGGGTTAAACCTCTACTTCTTGATTATGTCATTATATGAATATGTTTTAAGTACATATGTTTGTTTTACACTCAATATCCACTTATATTAGGTGTATTTATATTTGTCACACATAATTTTGTCATTTATTTATCCTTAATCAAAGGATACCATATTTATAAGGGACTTCATCTCAATCTCCTTTTGTTGATGCATCCTTTGATTTATACATGATTTTCTTTTATATTGTGTATAAATCCATTTATACTTTTCATTTCATTCAACAGGGAATATTTTCTCTATGAAGAATTATACTAAACAACAAAAAGGATTGTTTCTTTTTTGTTTACGTAAGCAGTGACAAAAACCTTTTCCTTCGCCACGAGTATTTTTTGGTTTTTGGCTTCCATAACAAGCCATATTGTTTTTAAAAGGAAAATAAATAACATATACTCTTTTACGTATTTTGGTATTGAAAATGGTTTTTAGAATTGATTTATTATTTCAATATCTTAAAAAGTTATATTGTTATTGATATGTGCGAATGTTATCTTTCCTTTATGCTTAAGTTATGTGTTATGTTTATGTTATAGTTATTGGGAATTGTTTATGAAGTTGGGTGGTTCCGTGATAAACTAACGGGGGTGTGCCCGAGATAGCTCTCCAATAAATTGGGTAACACGAAGGAGTTCCACGCTAAGGTTTCTCCGAAGAGATTTAGGGAATATACTGTGATGAGTATTCCAAATGTAACCATGAGGGTTACTTCCTATGTAAGAATGTTATGAATGACTCAAGTTACCATTATGTCTTATGATTTCTATGATTTATTCATAAATATTATGATTTCATTAGGTATGTTAAGTGCTTATGTTTTATTAGTAAAGAATGATTTCATTAATTCTTATGTATACATGTACTACTGTTTTCATTCCATATTTTTATATCCCTTACTGATATTTTTATGCTCATCCCTTGTTTTTTGAAATGTTTTTAAAAGGATATAAATTGGAACAGGGTCAAGGATGGGATCAAAGAAATGTTATTCTCTCAAAAACATGGAACTAGACATGACTCTTTTGTTCAAGAGTTTTTATTTTTTGGAAAAAATTGAAACTTAGTAGATGTGTTTACTTTGTAATCATTGAGATGCAATAGTTATGTCCTAAATCTCTAAAACTATAAACTTGAAAAGATCCTCAATGTGAATTATTCATTTAATTCAATATTATTTAATGTTTTAAGGCTGGTTCCTTATACGATCTGTCCAAATATCATGTTGCATTTCAGGATCATCTTCCCAAGGTTGTGTTGTAATAGATAAATTGGGTTTCCCCCTGGTGACCACTATCTACAACCACATTATTTCATCTTAACATTTGGCCCAGTTTTTTCTTCCAATTTTGGTGCTCTGGGATCCGAAAGATCCCCAAACTCACTAGAGTCTTATTTTAGATCAGTAGTCAACATTAGTAGGAAAAAAATTAAAAATAAATCAATATATTTTTTATGTACCATTGTGAAAAGGGGTTATGTTATGTTAGTTATAATATAAATAAATAAATATCATTGGAATATAAAAGTTTATAATTTTTTTAGTAAAATTTACCTCCCTATAATATATTCAAAAAAATTAAATGTTTATCTTATGTATGTGTTATTGACCACCTACATTAATGAAATATTACATTTATCATCACAACTACATGTTGATAGTTATAATAATTTTTTTACAAATAAATATGATATTTATGAAATTATTATTATTCTATGATGTTAAATCATTTTCCACCACGAACCATTAATATTAATTATAAAATGAAGATGTCACTTATATGTATGTGCAGACTACAACCTCAATGTGTGAAGTCTTCTATTTTCATAAAAAATTATATATATGGTTATAAATATATAATTGAGTAATATATATTATATTAATGATTAATATCTATCAAGAATATCGATTCAATTATTTGAAAGTTAAATCAACAATCCATATAATATAATTTATTATTATTAGTAAATTTCAAAAATTATGCTATTCAATGATTTCATATTCAAAAATCAAAACTAGATATTTTTTATACTAAAATTATTTAATGTTTATTTAATTTGGGAATAACCATTCCATTATCATTAATAATCAAGGAATAATAAAATTTTTATATATAAATAGTAACCATCGTCAATGTTATGAAGGTCATATGAAACGAATAGAATTATTAATATCTATGAATGAACATAAACAATATCTATGTAATATATTATTAAAACTCCCTTTTAATAAATTATGGTAAAAAATATTTTGAATGGTAAACTAGATACTTTGAGTATTAAGGTATCTTAAGAGAATCTAATGGGACCTCCACCAAATACCTATGCACATAATGCCTTCATGCCACTAGGCCAGCGCAACTCCTACCAGTACAACATAGAATGTGTATCCCCCCAGCCCTCCCACCACTTTTATTCCATTTAACTTTGTAGTATTGATATGTTATGGACTTACACATCCATAATAAATTTCTTCCCCTACCCGAGAGGGATGCGACATGGACCTTCATGGTTGACATACACCGAAAACATCCTTTGACTTGGTCCCCTATGTGCCAATAAATAGAACTCTTAGGCTCCTCCATGACCAAAATGAAATTTTGGATGAATCTACAGTGCTCCCATTTCACAAAAACTTTAGCTATGTCCCCAAAATGTTCCTAGGTACCTCTCTAAAATATTATAGATTAGATAATTAATAGTGATAAAAAATACTAAATTCCCATGCACTATTTAAAATTAAAAATATTTGGTTGAGGGTCCTACTCCTTTATGGGGAAATAACCTTCTCAATGTACATCTCTTTAATCACAGGCCTTTGCATTAATCGTTCAAGGACACCAATAGAAACATAGGGTTCCTAGGTTAATAACGTATCCATGTGTTGTACCCCTGTGGTCGACTACCAAAGGCATATCCAACTTGTGTTGTACATGGTCCCCTATATGGATCCTTTTCATTTCATCCAAGGACCTACACGAGATACCAAAAAAATAAATCCTTGTAGAACACATATATAGAACATATGAATGGAGCTATTCCGCTGAACACTTGTGCTCAGGAACTATGTGAGACACATTTTAAGGTATCTTCAAATCCACCCAAAGCTTGTCCTCTCCTTTCAAGGCTGCCGTATCTGAAAGGGACCATGTTGAAACCTCCACGATGAACATAATATAGAAAAATCATTGGGTAAAGAAACATCACCATATCATCCATTTGGATTTTGATTTCAATGGTCAAAGGGTAATCACACATTTCCTTCCAAATGGTATGGATTCATGAGGTTTCAATCGATTTGTAAATATATGATCATGTGGTCCCCTACCCCATAAATGATGTTGAAGAAATCATGGTCTCATATTTTGTGGATAATACTATATCTTTAATTTCTTATCTAAGAGAATTGGAGCCTTTGGTCTGTAGCAAATATGGAAATTACTATTCTTGTTTTTTATTTTGACATATTTCATCCTCAACTTTCACTACACAAAGGATTTAAGGGAAGCCATCATTGTGTAATCCCAAAGATTTTATGTACGAGGTTGTAGTTTTGATACTCGATAAGTCCTTAAATTCTATTTTTTTATTACAATATACCCATGTCCAATGTATACTGTTGAGGTAGAAGTGTCTTATCCATGACCTCTTCCATTATTGTCCCATCATCTTCATGAATCACCTTGGACTCGTCAGTCATCATCCTCCACCCCTTCCATCATCTATGTAATGAAAGAAGTGTTATTTGTGGAATATTTCACATCCTCTTGTTTATATCAATGATCATTACTCATGTCTGTATAGAATATTCTAATTATCCCAATAGCCAAACAAAACATATGAATGAACGAACTAGAAGAACTCTGATTTCCAATATAAATTGGAAACATAGGAATCCTTACAAATGCCTTATGTCCATACCATATCACACATGAAATGAGAAATAATTCCCTTATCAAATGGTTCACCTTATTTTTATAACCACAATATTGATTTAACAATGGAAACTATGATTCCATCTCTAACTAGTATACGTAGAAATCCCACATGGGGACCTATCTTAGGGGACGTCCTCATGATTTACTTCCAATCATAATTTCTATAATCTAGGAATCCTATTTAGGAGTAAGCCCTCAATTAAATCCATATAACCATCATGATTTTATACATATCTCATGGTCCATTTTATTAGGGAATCCTCTTATAGAGTAAGTCCTGACATATTCCTCTCAATTAGATATAATTATTTAGAATACATTATGAATGACACCAGATTTAATTCTCATATAAACTATATATATAGGAATCCTCCCTGTGGTTCAATCCCAATACCCTAAGTCAACCATATTATTTCTAGATCATACACCACCATGGCCTAATTCGACTTAGAAACACAAATCCCTTTGAGGTTCATTGGTCTATCTTTGTATAGGACCCATACCAAGATTTAACTAGGAACCTTAAACCTATATATCCTTGCCACATGAAAATAAATTCTATGGTTAACTATTCATCATATAACCTTAAAAGGTATAATGTGTACCATTAAGCGACACCAAACTATTTGGGTTATGATTCCTTTCAATCAGATATGTATGTTACCCATCAAAGGGTTCGATCTCAACATAAAAACAAATTCTGTCTTACTGGATGATGATAAATTCTAGAGTGAAATTATTCTATATAGATTTCTATAAACTCTAGAGTGTCCACTATTTTGTTTCAAATGAATCATCATCATAATAATGACCCTAGAATCGCTATGTAGTGTATAAGAATATACCATTGATGTTGACCCTAGGATACATACATAAATCTCCATTGAGAATGAACCATGGATACATATACATGATTCCAAATTCCAGACATACTAAGAATTGAATTCAAATCACGGGATGACCTGTATAATAATTTGAAATTAATAATTGATTCACAAACATATCATAAATATACTAGAGATTCCTGAACTAGGAAATAATTCCCCCCCAAAGGGGAATGATGATTCCAACCTCCCATACTCTCTTCCAATGTGAGTCTTTTGAGTAATTTGTCAAAATACATTTAGAACATGTAACCTTGGAATGTAGGTACCTCTAGATATAGAACCATTGAGTGTTTCAGGTTCCCCAAACATATCCATTGGAAATATTCTATAAATAGTGATTCCTAACTAGAACACGCATTCTGACAGAAACAAAAAAAATTGTAAATATTACATGAATCCTTAACTAGGATGATAGTGTTACACATAATTCTTGCCCATATGAATTGATAAATGAGTTTCAGAAAATAAAATTAGTCACACATGTGTTCGTCCAAAAGGATTCTTCCTTTAAAATGTTCTTGTTTATATTTCCATCACATAAACATGATCTCTATTTAAGTACTCCATTCAATCCAATTAATTCCATCATGTTTACTTCATTGAACACCCTGACTATTTCTCAGTCTAGAACCTTCTCTTCATGATGAATTCCATCATGGACTCAACATCTTCATCATTGGGTATCTTGTTCACGATTTCATGAGTAATATCAAAATGGTACCAACCCAACCATGTAGGACACCCAAGAGGCTGTCCAGATCAACAAGAAGCATTATCACGTTGTCAGCGATGCATGGTGTTCTAGAAGTAGACAATGAGGACAGATACATTCAACTATTTTGGGACATTATCAATGGAATGAAGCAACCAATTATTCAAATTTATAGGGAGGTCAACTAGGAGGACACCTATGGCCTGATCCAAAAGACTCATGTATCCATAACAATGTTCTCCACTAATAATTGTCATCACCAACTCTGTGTGGTAGTAAAACCCCAACCAGATAATTGTGTTGCCAACGGTTTTCTAGCACAGGTACCACTTGCTCGGGCATGCAAGATAGCCCATCAGGGACAACAAATGGTTAATAAAGAGTAGTTTCACACCTTTTCCGCTATGGAGAAGCCCACCATCACAATTTGGTGGAAACCTGTGAGCTAGCACTTGCACCCATGTTCTGGAAATCATAAGACCCACATTCTTATCATGTGTATTTTGATGAATCACACCTCTCAAATCCTAAATATTAATGTTAGCAGAAATATACACATTCCTACAGCCTTCAATATTTTTAGAAAACTCATATGGCGGTGTTCAATGAATCCTGCTAACCTAATATAGTTGAAATCCGCAAGAAAGATCATTCATCTACCCCCACTCACCAAGCCTATTAATGGACTCGTCTGACAGCACTCAAGAAAGTCCGTCGACCATACATGGAAGAAAAAAATGGGTAGACACACACACCTTCTAGTATTTTTCAACCCTTCCAACATCCTTGTTTGTATGTATCTGGGTATGTTGGTTGGAATGTCCCGATAACAACAAAAGTGAAGACTCAACTATCTGTCCCCCCCCCACATTAGTAACATCATAATGCACTTGCAATAATGTGATGGAAGAGTATGAATATACACCTACTCCAGAAACAGAATAGATGTAAAGTCCTATTCCATTAACTGAAGGCACAAAGAAAATATTAGAAATGGTAAAACGGAAGAGACATATTTCATCCCATATCCATGAAACCATCAAAAATATCATATTGGGGAAGAAAATAATAATTAAGAGACGAAAACCTTATACTGTCCCCATATGTTTGGTAATTCATCAACATGTAACATCCTAGTAGGTAAATACCTTTTTTACTATTAATGAGAGACATGGGGATCACTCCCTCATATCATATGAACAACTTGATTTGGAACATACACCTATTCAAACAACATATAATCATCCTATTCTAATAGTCTCTCTAAGGTATACACATACACCTACACAAAAAACCACTTCTCCATACAAGTGGTCCCAACTATTTTTAATAAGGATTCCATGAAAAATTCATATAAACCACTATTTTAAAATCAAGACCCAATCAACAATATAGCTCAAATAAATGTTTTAGTTCATCAATCCATCATACATCTATCTATTGCATCTCAATATCCTACCATCCCTTTACCAAATCATGTGACCAATATAAAAAATAATTATGGTTCCAATCGAACAATTAATTATGATGGTTTGATTCATCACAATTTTTTCAATCTCGATATCCTATATCTTTATGAGAGACATGTCACCCTCCATATGAAAAAAACACTAGATAAATGGGGTCTGCCTCTTTCATTAATCCATTATGATTGTCCACGCCATGATAGATTTTTCTGAAATGTTTTTTCTAATGTAGTTAATCACATTTTCAAGAGAATTATCCAAATTAAAATGTATTTATGAGAGAGCCCTCTTATCTTAAGGCACATGAAAATAGTAGGCCAATAGTGTTTAATTATGTTTCACTAGTGGGTGTAAACAATTGTTAACTTTAATGCATTCCAAGGAAAAAAACATTCTCTGTACCACCCATGGGCCACTTATCCTTCAATGCAACAGAGGAACTCCATATCGATCTTGTTGATCATGATAAAACAAAAGGGAAGCACCAACTTGGGTTTGGTCATGTAGAATATGATCTAGAAATATAAGAAGAGTTTATGATGAACAAGGGGAATCAACTGGCTAAAAATGAAATATTGTTCTTGTTTTGGCTGTTGGCCACTCCTCATTGTAGCATTCCATAGATGATGGTAGAAACATTTATGCATGAAATCTAACTCAACGTGTGGAAAACCCTTTAAGACCTAAAGTCAAATAAAGTACCTTATGATGAATACCCAAGTCATGTCAATGTAATATAAGGGATGCATCACAAAATTAACTTGGAATCTGTCATGTATTTTTAACAACCAATGATCGAGAGGAAACATGTATACCTTTAATGTGAATTCCTTGATGCATTAATGAGGTTTTCATTCTACATATGATTCAAGATCAATGTATGTAACTCATAACATATGGATAATATTTACCCAAATGTTTAACTTTTTTCATTGAAAATCCCCCCATTCATATGTCATAATACTAATCCTAGATACCTTTAGATATTTATAATCATTCTTATGCTTATATGGGAAGAATGTATGATAATTTATAACACTTTCACATAACTATATAGTCTGTAACCCTAGTTTCCCTTGCATAACTCACATGTATAATATGGTTATCAGCATAAGGATTCCACTATTTTACTATATAGTATGTTCCCCAGAAGGTGTTGCAAAAAACAACCCCTTTAATGGGTTTTCAACTTGTAAAAACTTATCCCTTGGGATAATCCTATTCTATCTCATTAATCATTGATTATGGTATACTATATACCATGTATAAGTATTCATTTCTTTCATATTTGAATCATATCTTTTTTCTCAACCTGATTATTACTATGATTGTGGTTTACACTTCCCCCTTTCACTTCCCCAATGAATATTGTAATAGGCTTGGCTCATTTTACCACATATAATCAATTATTTCTCTAATATACAGATCATAAATTTATTAACTAAAACTATATGCATCCCAATTATTATGGTTCTGTCAAAAAATTGTAGTGATCCAATTACGCCAGTTTTTTTGTAAATTATAACTGGAAATAACCATTCATTATTTAAGAACCTTTCCCTATAAACAAAACTATATTCTTGGGAATATCTGAATCCCCACACACAGTAATCATCGTTTGTTATTATAATTTAATATTTGTAGAGTGCTCCTCTACTTTACTATGTAGTATGTGCATATATTTTAACAAGCATAAAGTCTCCCACATTACTGGAATGTCATCCTATGGATATAACTATTGACTATGCATTATAATCCCTATACGGCCTTACATAAAACATAACCCATAATAGGGGTTTTAAGAAATGGTAATATGGTTATTAAGTGATAATTACTGTAATTCAATAATCTCATTCCCTCATAAAACTATTCAGATATACGAATCCTCAAATCAATTCTTACAACTCTCTCCATTAAGGCTTATATAAAGATTCACATTGCCAAAAAAATTTCTTTGAATTTGGGAAACCATCAAACATAGTGTCATAGATAAGGACCTTTAATTAAATTACCTTAATATAATGTAACATGACTTGAAGCTGTATTTCATAGTTTCCTTTCAGCATGACATAAAATTGAACAACCTACCTCATATCCTTGGTGACTGACTTAAAAAACCCAACATAATATCCATCATGCATGAAATAAAACTGCACACCATCCTGAATACCCTGTCTTCAGAAATTAAAACTACAAAACATAATTTCTATTACTGGTGACATGAAACTTCACAACCACTAATTTCATTTCATTTCCACTTGAAAGTTCCATGGAAAACATCCATGTTGAATGGCTTGAAACTTCAAAAATATATATATTATATCCCCTTTATGAATAAATTTACAGTCATTCATTCATAAAATTCATATAGGAGTGGATTCTTATACATTTAGTATGTCTCTAAAGATGATTCCTTTGTTACCTAACATCATTCATTGGTAAACCACCATCTGTGGTCTTGATCCATCCGAATCATACACATTTATTTCATCAGTAATAGGAATTTTATAATTTTTGGATGCTCCTTTACCTGACTATGCATTATCTTCCATCAAATGTCCTTGCATATGATTCCAACATATTAGGCCTTTCATCCAAATGATGATTATTTTTTACTATGTTCCATGTTATCAATTTGGGATTTAATAAAATAGACCTCAAATTCTGTTTTTTAATCAGTTGTATCTTCATTCTCAAGATATAAATTCTCTATTATCGAATACCATGTTTTGGATTTGTAAATCAATAAATTTTCTCAAGATTCTACATCAACAAATATAATGATTATAATAATATTCATATCCATAAATCCATGATTGGGTTATAATATCATAATCAATGGTCAATGATTTTCAACCAAAACACTATAATTATTAGTCCAACATACATGAATTTAAACTACCCATTAATATAGACATATTACTCACAATATTAAGAACTAGTAAATGTAAATTGAGACAGAAGGTGTGTCTCATCTCATTATACATATACTTTGTATGAATTAGTAAATATAGATTAATAAAAAATATAGAAGGAACCACACTTGTGAATATGAATACCAAAAACGACACCTAAGAATGAACCAAACCTCAACTTCTAAATCTCCCCCTTATTGGGATTAGAAAAAAATTAGGGTAATATCATAAAAGAAACAATGTTTATAGGGTTATCTATATGACCCTAAGAATAATAAAATTGTCCTTACTATACCCCATCGCTTAGGTAAAAAATTATTGTCCCCCCATCCCTATCATTGTAATTATATTTACCTAGTGTAAAGATGTAATTAAATGAAAATCATCATTAAAGGTTTGATTAAAAAAAAAATTAGGGATGATGACATATATGATTTGGGGCAATATCATTTTCATTTATGTATAAAAATGACAGGAACATCAATATAATGGAATCTCTCAATCTTATATTTCAAGAGACTTTTAGCATAACCCTTAATTTGATGAACATACACCTTGTCTATAACAACCACTTGTTGAATATCTATTTTTCATCAATATTCAATCTCCTATTTTCTTTAAATAACATCATTTGAATACCCAATGGTAGTTAATCCTTATTGTTTGGATTCAACTAATGATTGGTGGAGTTTTCAAGTCCATTTTGAGTAGTATCCAACTCGTTATCATGGTGTGACACCACTTGATGACATAATTAAACTTCAATTGATTTATCCATGATTTTATGTCTGAAATCTACCAACTAAGTGATATGGATGGCATCTCCTTCCATTACAGGGGCTCAAAACCCTTTAAAATTGGTGTGTAGTGTTTCCTTTATACAGGCTTGAAGAAGATTATGATCTTTCTCAATCTATTCAATGGACTCTTTCACCATAGCATAAACTAGATGATAATAAAATACACTAAATCCATGTATGCTAATCAATGTAATAGGTTATACGTAATGTGAAGTGATCTCTTCCAATTCATCTCAATGATCATCATCAAGATAATCCTCTAAGTCCTACTATTCCTGACACTGATGAAAACCTATTTCTCTATGTCTAAATCAGATCTACTACAATGAGGAAGCACATATTAAAGAATTAAATAACACAAAAAAATTACTTTCTTTATTTCCTCAGAGAGAGTGGCTAGATTACCCTATATTCCAGGGTAGAGTGAAAGAAAAATCATTACCTTCAGACCCAACAACAGAAGCTGATAATAATAAATCGCGATTTAGAATCATTTCTATATTCAAATGAATATCAGAAATGGATCATTATCAAGAATATTGACGAAATATACCCTATAATAAGTCATATAATTGAGTATTTTCCTCCCTAGTATTCCCATTATCAGAACATTCAGTAGATAAATCATAGTTAGGAGAACTCTACTAATCTTGTTCATCAATTGTGTTCAAAGGGTCTTCAGCATCTCCAGATTCTATATTATTTTTTGGTTCATATCTAACTTTAGTATAGATGGTTAGAGTAGAATACCCCATTCTTTAAGGGACTTTTACACATTCTCTATAGAAAAAAAATTAAATTTTGAACATTGATATGAAATATTAGATAAACAAACATGTATTTATGAAAAATGTAAGAACAGAAAAACTCAAGTCATTTAAAATCACCATTAAATTCCCCAAATATCTTTATAGAACATGGAATAACAATTTCTTCATTATTATCATCCATCATTTCTAAATATATGATATTATATATCATAGAATCTTCAATATTTAAGGTATCTAGAATTTTTTTTCCAATACCAGCACTGGCTCCCCTAATGTTTCACTCTACTAGATTTTCAACTGGCATGATGTTTTTAGGACAAACTGTGTTAGGATCAACACTAAAACCTTACTCCAACTACCTATGATCCTTGTTTCTCCCTCCTGAATGAATAATATTATCAATATTGACTTCTACAAGATCCTATGGTACATGAAATAGATGATAGATATTAGGGTTGAAAAATATTAGAAACCACAAATGATATATAGAAGAACATCTTCTTAAATCACCATGACACTCTTCTATCTTTGTATAAGTATGTGCAGATACATCCACATCCCTTGACATTTGGTCTTTCAAAATAATCTATGGACAATAACAATTCCTTACATCCCCTATGGTGTCCTTCTCAATCCCTGATAAACAAATATGAGATCTTTTAAAGGAATAATGTGATGTGTATTTTAGGTAAAAATGTACATGGTATGTATTGTGTGTCAATCGGGTTGTAATAAAGAATGGAACAACAAATATTCACAATTGTGTACCCATCCAAACAACTTTTACGCTCTATTTCTCATTTATTCATAAGATAGAAGAGATATTGTAATAATATTCTTGGAATAGGATACATGATATATTGGTTGATTAATTTCTATCAACCTCACCACCATCATGGTCCTCCCAATGGGAGAGAGATATGGATACCCAATTTCTCCATTCACTAAATTAATTTGGGTGCCCATAGGCACAAATTATTTGGACTCAAGATCTATTTATACTTCATCTAATTCTATTATTTTAAATTAATAAATGAAATCCACTCATAATTATAGATAGAGAATGATGGAGTAGAAAATATAAATAATATAGGATAAATACATCATTATTTCTCACATAAATGTTCTATACCTCCCCAGGGTGCACAATTACCCCTTCAAATACTGCTCAATCTAGCATGTCAGATACTCTCTTTTGGGTCGAGTCATGATGATCAGTTACAAATATAAATTCCTTTAGATCATTGATGTACTCTATCACATCAGCAAAATTATTATCATAATGAAAATAAAATGGTGCATTAATATCACAAAACTACATAATTTGAGGACTATTATAGAGAACCTGCCTTAGAACCATGAGATTAAGAGACATTCGTTCCCAATAATGGATTTCTAATGGACACACATTGTTTTTATTTGATGTGGTTCGATATGGGAAAACTAAACGCCCAATTATTCAAAATCCTCTTTGGACCTTCATTAGTCTTCAGAAGAGTGAGGGGTTGATAAAACATCATCCTCCTGAAGTTGGTGTCTAGATTTCCATGGAACTATAGGTGTTATATCATAAACCTTAGTACGCCCAGTTGGATTTCTATGTGAATTTTTTGAAGGCCATAGATCCACTGATGACACTAAATCATCTTTGGTTTTGTACTTCTTCACATGTATTGCATAACTGCTAGTAGTCATTCCCTCAACCAAATATGTTCCTTTTTTAAGGCACTTCAGTTTTTAAAAAAATCCATTCCATGCAATATTCGTCATCTAATACAATTGATTCCTCTAATGGTGGTAGTGTGATAAACATATTGGATTCCTCTAATTCTATAAGTATCCTTAATTGATTCGATACAATTGGATGCAACTCATGCCTAACATACTTGGGAGGTAAGAACATTGATTTCTAAATACATTTAAACTAGAGGGAAAACCAATGGGGGATGTTCGACTCATTGATAATGTCATAATCAATTCGGCATACCAAATACATTGAATTTGAGTGCAATTATGTATTCCCCCATCTCATAATTAATTTCCTTACCATCATCAAAATATTTGTGGTGGGTGGATTACCATATGGAATCAAGTTGAAGTATGAAGATACTTTTAGCACCATTAGCACCTCATTAGGATTCATACATAGAGCTTGAATCATGGGGATTTTTAGAAAAAAGGTGGTAAATCGACTATTGTGGATCCTATATAAATTATTCATCAAATATGAACTATAATGTGATTCATTCCATCCCCATAAAACCTGGAATATTGCTGCAAGTATAAATAGAGACATCCCATTGTATTAATGAAATAAGAACTAAAATATCACTGCCAAAATAGATGACACCAACCAAATATACTTCTCCTATACTAACTTAGATATTATAATAGAATTCCATTACCCTACCTCACTACCAAAACCACGTACATGGAGTAGATAAAGAATATTCCCTTGGAAAGGAAGATATTCATGAATAACTTTTCATCAATTTTCAGTTTGAAATTGTAACCCTATGAATTTAATCACCCTTATCCAATGTGGACAACATTGTGCTTAAATAACCCTGATTATCTATAGTGGTTATAATTATACGATGTATACATTAATGACCCATCTCTTTGGACGGTTCTAAAAATGTTCCCATCCACACTCCAAAATGGACATAATCCCTTGGATTAGGATCTCTCTTTTTATTTTAAAAATCCTTCAATTTTTTTAATAGATCATGGGATAAAGGTGGAGTACTCTATGTATCATTCCACATTTTCCGTGGTGGGATAAATTCAACATAAATTCCCCTAAGACTGGGAGCTCTAGAGAGTTGGTATACATCACAAAAACTGATACTAACCACACCCAACATCAAATGAAAAAAAACTGTTTCATGGATTCACTAGATCTATAATTCATTAAAGATATCTACATTTTTGTAAATATAGGAATATCAGACCATGATAACCTAACAAATGTGAAATTCATTCAACTCTTTTCAAAACTATGAACACGTTTGGCATAACCTAAATGCCCACATCTATTCAAGAATGACTCATCCTTTAGTACGGAGATCCTAGTCTTTTTTCCATCAATTATATTGATCTATCATAGATGCACTAATGTTTGAATCAGAGTAATGAGGCCATGGATCTATGATAGGATTCTTATGATCTGTAGTACAACCACTATGATTTAGGATGAATAAATTCAGGACTTTTCCCTCCTTGATTTGGGCATTATTTACATAAATGATTAAAAAAGGAGTGTTGATGTATTCCCCAAAAAAATATTTTAAATATATTTCTTGTATACTGGAATATCGGAATCCCATAGAAGCACATTCACTTATAGGGGATGATAGTTTATTCAAATATACTAACACTGAAATGGAAAAAAACCTTTACAATTTGAGTAAGGGTAGTATTGAAAACATCATTATAGTATGATCAGATGGCCTTCATCATTTTAGTCAGATGATAAATAGTTTCCCCAGTTGTAGTCATGAAAGGATCCATTGGAAAACCTAAAAGAAGGAAATAGTTTAAATATTAAGTGAAAATATTGTCTTATAAAAATATCAAAATTAAAATGTGATTAATTAATAAATATTCCAAATGAAAATCACTACATAGGTACTTCGACAGTGTACCTAGAACTTGTACTTCGATATGGTACCTCGTGTAGGTCCTTTGATATTGTTTCCCATGCAGCTCCAAAAATGAGATCCTTCTTTACATCCCTATTGATTAGGATGACTATATCAATCACCATATCATTGGAGTTTTTATATTGAGAAAACACATAAGGGACATTCACAATTTCACAATGAGATGGAGGTTGATGAAGGATATGAGTGACCTAAAAAAAATAGAAAATGTGGTTGCAGATATATAAATTGGTGAAGAGGTATTTATATTCACCAATAAACTACACTTATCAACTACATTACTCATCTATGATACTGACCTGAACCTAACCACCTACATTAAAAACTAACACAGAGAAGATATACAGAGTAGCTGTGCGATCCATAATTGATCATTCATAATCTTTTCCTCCATGAATTTTTCCCCCTGAATATACCATCCACATTCATTTTAGATCCAATCATGAGGGGGAGATTTTGATGACAATATATTTTCGTAATGACAAAAAAATTTGAATATTTCATGTTATATTTTATTTATTTCATATTCTAATGAGAATATATGGGGGCCACCACCAATGATCTATGCACAGACTAATTACACACCATAAGGAGATCACAACTTCTGCTGGTACAACATAGAATATTCAGCCTCCCTCCTCGCATGACTAGGATGCACCCAATACACCAATGATAAGGAATTACACATACGAAGTATCATTCTACCTATACGTAAGAGAGTAACACCATAGAACTAAAATTCCATATTCATTCTACTAGATGCCCTTGGAGACTATAAATAGGTCCATTGGGCTCCTCATTGAACAAAATAAAATGTTGGATGAATCCCCAGTGATGTCATGGAACAAAACCATTACCCTTGTCACCCAAAATTTATCATGTTTCACCCTAATAAATGATAGAATAGAGAATTAAAAGGATAAACATGTCCAAAGTCCCAATAGGGTTTATAATACAAAATATTTATTTGGGAACCCTCCTCCCATCTTGAGAAATAAATTTTGCGTGGTCCATCTCCCTAACCGGGGACATACACAATCCTCTTCCAAGGACACTAGTAGATAACTAAGGTGCATATGTTAAGACCTTTGCCTTGTGTTGTACAACTTATTCCATTGTTATAAGGAATATACAAGTCGTTCAACCCGTCTTCCACTACGTGATGCCTTTTCAATTACTCATAAGACTTACGTGGAATACCTATGATGTACACATGCCTGGTACACCTGTGTGTCACACTTATGTGGAAAACCTATACAACATAGCATCACAATGAATATATGTTCAGGACCTTCATGATCCACCATTTAAGGCCTTTTCAAATCCATCCATTCTAGGAAATGTTTGACGTTGGATCCCTTTTTTGAAAGGGGCCATGTTGAAACACCCAACACGACTCCCATATCTACAAAACCATGGGTAAATAAACACCAAATTGTCTCAGATTTGGATTTGGAATTATATATTTAGTGGGTTCTCACAATTGTTCTGTTAGAGAGTAATGATCCTTCAGGTGACAATAGATTTTGATAAATAAGATCACATGGACTCTTACCCCTGGGGGTAGATTTGATGAAATCTCAGTCTTGGATTCTGAGATTAAGACTCTCTTAGTCCCTTCACGTCATTGAAATTCAGTGCCTCAGGCCCATAATAAAAAGTGTGTGGATTATTATTTTGTTTTATTTTAATATATATTATCATCCTACCTTACTACATGATTAATTTAAGGGAATCCATCCATGTTTAAGACCCTAGAATTTGGCATAATAGGTTTCAATCTTTCTCCACCGAACATCCTTCACCTCCATTACATCCGTACATTGGACCCATGTCCAATGTTAAGTGAAGAGAGGGATGTTCAATATCATGACCCCTTCCATTGTTGCCTCATCATCTCCCATGAACTCATATTCCACCTCAACCATATTCCTCCTCCTCTTCCATCATATTTGGAAGGGAATATGTGTGGGTTGGTTATGCTTTCAAAACTTCTTATATCTCTAACAAATTGCGGATCAAATGGGATTAGAGGTATGTAATTATAAAAACATCCCCCAAATATACCTAATGGAATAAACTATTATAAAAATGATTCCGACCATAAATGGGATATTTTTGTAATCCATCATATGCCCTGCTATCCAGTTGATCTCATGCATGCAATGAAAATCATATGCCCTTAAAATTGGCCTCATTATATGTGTAACCCTAAAATAAAATGGATTTACGAAAACACTAATTCCCAATATAATCGGGATATGTAGGAAGCCCATATTGGGCCTGTGATCAAGGGACATCCTCCTCATGATAGAACCCACTCATTATTCCCTTTAATCCAGATATACCCCTTAAGAGTATTCCTTTAATTAAATCCCCCAAACTATCATGATTTTACACATCACTCATGGTCCCTTTTTTAGGGTCATCCTCACCAAGAGTAAACCCTATCTTATTCATATCAAATAGACACAATCCCCATTGAGACATATTGATCTACATGGTCTCAATTCCCATCAAAATAGGATACATTGGAAGCCTCCATGAGGTTCTATAACAATACCCTAAATCAACCGATTTCTTCCTGGATCATATTTATATTGGGTCTAATTCAACTTGGGAACTCATATCCCCTCTAATGCCCTTAGGCCGATTTGGTAGAATCGCCATAACAAACATTGAAAATGAACCTTCTACCGAAAATTAATTTCCACATGACTTTTTACGATATGGTTAGGTCCCCATCAAATGATCGTAAAAAGTATTGTATGTCTGATTAATCGTATCCAAACTATGTGCTCTCTGATTCCATATATTATGACACTTATGTATCCCATCGAAGGGTTTCATCCCAATATCAATGAAAATTATATCTATCTATATGATGATAAATTCCAGAGTGAAAATCATATTCCTAGATGACTGTAAACTATTGAGTTCCCCACTGAGTGTCTTGAAAACCATCATTGTCATAGTAACAACGAAAGCATCTCTAAGTAATATATAATATGATACAATTTATGGAGAACCTAGGATACATAGTGGTACATCCATTGATAAGGAATTTCATATAAATAATTATGATTATAAATTACATAATTGATAAAAATTTATTTCTATTCTTAGGATAACATACATAATTCTTGAGATTTAATGTAGGATTCCTGAAAATATCATTATTCTATATGAAAGACCGGGAGTATACAATAATTTCCCCCCAAAAGGATGTGATGATTCTAACCTCTCATTCTATAAAACAGTATGGTTTCTTAAGATTTGTAGGTTAAAATACCTAATGACCACCTACCTTGGGAATGTAGGTCTCATTAGATAAAGATCCATTGCATTTTTTCGATCCCATAAACAAATCCTTTAGAAACTATATAGAAATAGTGATTCCTAACAAGAAAAAACATTCATAAGAAATATATATATATATATATATATAGTTAATGATTATAAATGATGTATATAAATGTTATTTTATATAAATAATGACATCCAATAACTCTCTGATATGATTAGGATTATTATACATGATGTTCAAGCATTTTCATGGATGATGATAGTTATGGTAAGTGTTTTTATCATCTTAATTATTATTTCATAAGACCCATTCTATATTCAAAACTAATTTTCCTCTTTGGGGGTATATATACTAAATATATACAAATTTTTATCTACAGATAAATAAATTCAATGGGACGTTATATTCATGAAATATTTTTCTCATTCAAATTATTTTTATTTAAATATTAAAAATTCTATAAGAGTTTTTGTTAAATCACATTCTATTCCGTGATTAAGAATCATATTCTTGAACTATAGTGTTAAATTTTATGTGAATTATAAAATAATTTTTTTTATATATATTATTTAATTTATCGTTGGGGAAAATGATATTTATAATTAAAATAATATTCCTTGATGCATATCATTGAAGTAAATGTATAATGTTGTTGATAAAAAATAATATCCTCTTTAAAACCTATTTTTAATATCCATGTTATTTATCTATGTAAATGTTTTAACTTTTCATTAGAAATATAAATTTATATTATTCATATTTATGATCATATTGTTCATATCCCCTTTTCAAAATAAATATTTATTAATCTTTTTTATGTTGCTAGTTTCAAAATAGTTATATTATATTATAATATAATTATCCATACGTTATCAAATTTTATAAAATCAACTCCTTATTTTCAGTATAAAAATCATATAATTGTTTTCATTAAATGATAATGATATTCATTTCCATATAATATCTTAGGATGTCTATCATACCAAATTCATTAATCATCTATTTTAGTTTTACACGTAAAATCAATTTTCAATAATTTTTAAATTGTTTAATGGAAACCTTATATATGATTTTTCATATATATTTCTATTCCACATAGAAATATATATCTATATTTTTGTAATATTTGATTGATAAACATCAAAATTCATACGTAAAATACTATTTTGGGTGAATTAATTTTTGTATCAATCAATCTCACTCTTAATGACTTTTTTATGTTATAACATTTTGAAATTTTATAAAACCAAATTTGTTTCAAGGGATTTTTATTATATGATATATTGTTTATTATATTTAAAAAATATATATATCGGTTAATTGATGGGTTGGATCCAATATAGTCATTTAGTTCTATGTTTATTCCTATAAATCACATTAGATACGTATAGTAATCTAGTAATGTTGTACAACCCTATTCGAGAATTAGGAAGTGAAACAAGCTAACCTATGTTATGGTAAACATGTAGTATTTCCAACTACACTATGTTATGAGAATCATGTAGTAATTAATTCTCCACTACGTTACAGGAATCATGTAGTGTTATCAGATCTAATTGTTATAGGAATCTGATAGTGAATATTTCTACACTATTTTATGACTTCAAATACATACACTTATTCCAAAAAATTATAAGACCATGTTATGGTCAACTTATTATTTAAATTCTGATATATTTTATATTTATTATGCTATAGATTCCATTGGCCACTTCCAATTACATGATCAACAATTATGACATGTAAAAAATATTATTTCCCAATGTTATTTTTTGATTTGATATTTCTAAAGTGCTCAATTTTTATAAAATACATATAATATTAGAATAGAATAATATAATTATATTATCTCCATTACTAGTTATTTGAGATCATAAATGTTTTTATAATTTGTATTTCCCATGTTACTAAGATGAGTAAAATCTACGAGATTATATAGGGTGATATAGTATTGTGTGATTATTGTGAAATATTCACAAAGTAATTAATATATCATTTTTCCGAAGAATAAATTCATTTATGTTATAGTATTATGTGATTATTTAGGAGAATAAGTATTTTTATACAAGAAATACATTTGTATTTATGTAGACTTGTTATAAATTCCCATGTGTGATGTATGTATTTTTGGTATTTAAACATTGGAATGTTGATCTGGGGTACCTTAGTTTTTATTAAATTATGGTTTAGTTGTTATTAAATTTTAAAATAGTTATTTTTTGGTATTAGGACCATATATTATTTGTGATATGGATTGTTATAAAAATAAATCTAAGAGAACAGTCAATGTTTTTTTGAAAAGTTTGAACTATTCATTTTCATATAAATAACATACCTACGTATATATATATATGTGTGTGGGGGGGGGGAGTCAAACTATATCTTATATGCACCTTGGATTAATAACCCTGAATAATATTGGTTTGGTTATCAATAAATATTCACACATTCCACTATATGTGGGCCTAACTAACAATATTGTTTTAAATTGGTGTGGGATATTATTTTTTTATTGAAATTATCCTTATAAACAATTATAATGTAATATAATGTTATTTATAGATTTAATATAAAACATATTAGGTTAAAGGAATAAAACAAAATATGACAATGGATAACATCGACTGTAACCAAGATATTAATATGTTAAGACCATCACCGCATTTATGAGTTACAGAAAACATGATTATTATTTCATTTTTACATATATAAATTTATGTATACTTATTACAGTTCATTACATTTTTTCTAATGGATGGAGCATGTGTACATCATTTTAATAAGTGATATGATACGTAATGTATTTATTTATACAATCATTAGTGAAATGGGATATTATTTTATGATGAGTATGTTGTGGATACAGACCCTGTTATCATGAGTTATGACAAAAAATAAAATTGTAAAAACCTCCCAAAAACACAATGGAAGTTACTCATGAAACATTTTAGAATAATTGGTGACAATTACCATCATGGAAGGAACAATTAACATCAATCCATTCTTTAATATGGTGTGGAACTACTAATATATTGCCTCATAGTAAATATAAAATGTCTTAATTTGTGATGGTAATTTATATCTTGCTCTTGGTTTATATATATAGACATCGAGGTTAACCAATAAGACAAATGATATTAATATATGAAATAATACTTCACCAACAATTTGATGGATCAAATTCATGGATTTTCGAAATTATGATAATGCATTCCCTAACCAAATTAATAATAAGAATAATAAGATCGATAAACATTCACGAAAAATGGAACCCTGAAGAAAATATTCTATGACTGAGAATGATGTGGATTGGGATAAAATATGTTCACTTATAATATAAAATATATGAATATTTCTAGGATATAATGTAATGATAGGATGAATCTATTAGTATTTACACGAATAATTTCACAAGGCACGTGATGTATTCTATAAGAATTATCATCCAGCCCATATTTAAATTTGATTGGTTTTTCGTTGGAATAAATCTAAGTCCTTGAAAGGGGATGGTATTTATAAAAATTAATAGATATTATGTAATTTTGTATTTTTTTACAAAAATTATATGCTAGTTATTTTCATGTATCAATCACATGGATTTGACTATAAAATGATGATCGAGTTTAATGTAAAATATAAAAAATTGGAAAACAATTTGAGCTTTCTTTAAGATATATGTGCGGAAATATGAATGGAGGAAACTACTATAAGGGTTATAAAAAATATAATAATTGGGGAAGGGAAGTACAACAGTCATTCAATAGATATTTTATTGAATGATGATAATTAATGTTGTGAATTTGGGAAAAATAGTGCATTATGTACCTCAAACACTTCAGTGCCACAAAAGAAAGGATAATGTTAATTATAATAACCAGTACTAATTCTTAAGGGCGTGTTATGATGATTAATGGAAACTACCTTTTATATTGAGAGACATTGTGAAATCTCATGTAGGTTATTTTTATTAAGAGGGTTTTGATAATGACCTGGTAAAATATATGCTAACCATCCACACTATAACTACTAATGTATTAATTGATTATAGATTTACCCAATATTTTATATCTAATAATATTTAAGGGGTGTTACGATTCCAAAATAAATATTATATGTCTACTTACTAGTGGAAACAATTAATGATATGATAATATCATCCCAATTCTATGATTCCTATATGGTTGATGATTGTAGGAATGTGCTTCCTTAAATATTATCATTCTTATTGTGGATAAATTTTAGGTAATCTTCGGCTTGTATTATATTTCACTTTATAAATCCAAAATAAATCATTGAAGATGGTATTATATATTTAATATTATAAAAACTCCTATGATTATCTGTTATTGTGAAGATATGTGTTAACTTCATATGGATTGTACGTCAAATGTGTGGGACTTATTTACCATTCAAAAGGGTTTTTCACTAATGTTTTTGAAAAAAGTGGCATCGATGATATGTCTATTTTTTGAGAATGTGTGAATGTATTTCCATAAGGTATTTCTATCCCTTACCAAAAACTCATAGTTGATTTCCTAGCATAACTCATACCTCATTCACATGGAATTTCTATGACACCTTATTGAATGGCTGAAATAGAGTTTCCAGAATTGAAGAAGGAAATCAAATAAAACAATTATCAGGTATTCATTTGTCCATGTGTGTCATCTTAGGTTGAACCTATTCTTTTTTTTTATAATTTTTGATGAATCACTGTAAAAGTTCATTGATTATATAGAGTCGAAAAATATCACAATCAAGGACAAGTATTTTCTTACACATATTTATGCCTTTTGTATGATCTACAGCCCATCGCTCAATACATTTCCAAGAATGTTCTTCATTCTACATATCATCATTTTAGTATTAAGAATGTGGATACACTATGAAAATATTCAACATGATGTATTGACACTATAAATATGTTGGTATTCTTTTAGGTCATACTATTTAATGTATTAAGTTAATGTATTTGAGGAATGGAGTATTTAGATATTACCTCAATGATTTTTTGGTAGTCTGTATAGATGACCTTCTAATAGATTCAAATAGAAATTTTTTTTGGAAAACTACATGGGAATTTTACTAATGACCTTAAAGAGTAAAAATCTATATAATAAAATTCAAATATTAAACTTTTGATGAAAAATGATTCATATTTGTGTGATATAATCTCAATAAGGGATATTGTAGTAGATCAATCAATGATGGAGGCTATTTAATACAAGCCTAGACAAACAAAGTTGACTAATATCCATAGCATTCTTGGTTAAACTTGATATTATCTATTGGATATGGATAAATACTCATGGATATTTAATTCAAAAACTATGTTAACTCAAAATTGTGTAATATTTAAATTTATTGATGAATGTGATGAAAATATCACAGTATTATAGAACGATGTTATCTTATTTCATTCATCTATAGTGATGAAATCATTAAGGCATTGGTATGTGTTTTTATGAATAATGACAACGTTATTTTTTAGTCCTCACAATAATTGAATATACATAAACATAATTTCTCAACAAATGATTTGTAGTTATAATTAGAATTTGTTTCATTAACTATATGGGGCATTATAATTATGGAAAAAAGAGTTATATATATATTAATAAAAGTATCTCAATAATTTTTAAGGTTTTTGAACTTCCAAAGTATGTTTAAAAATATTATTAAAAAAATTAAAATCATTAAAACTAAAAGGCTATTTTAACTAATACTATGACTGTACATATCCATTAATGTACGATATATTTATATCAATATGAAGTATGTTAAAATAATGATGAGTTTTAAATACTTAATGAATATTATTTGATTATTTTTTACCAACTAGTGAAATATTTACATATAGTTTATACAATTTTATTGTTTTAATCCATAAATTATTATATTCTTATTATGAATCATTTTCACATTCTGATGACAATTATTTCAAAATACCCAAATAACTTATATAAGAATAAAATCAATGAGAAATTCACCCAAATTCAAAACGTTTCTTAATTTAAAATGATTAAGTTATGTTAATATAGAACTCTCAAACTATAATATCCCATTAAATCATCTTTTATTTATTTAAAATTGAGTGATGAATGAAATAAGATAACATTAAATAAATAAATACCACATATTTATAAATGGTTGATATATATCACTAATTAAATTAACAATGGAATATTCTATAATAAAATCTATTTATTCAAAAACAATGGAAGATTTCAATCACATACCATTTGGGTTTCTTATGATATATTATGTTTTGGAAGAAAGTCTTAAAATAAAATTGGTTCAACATATTTAAGTACAATATTTGTGGTATTAAAAACATAATCTATATTATTTTAAATATTTAATCCTCTTTTCCACAAAAAATGAATCATATTCATCAAACAGAGTGGGTACATTTTTTCAAATGGTATGTTATCATTTATTGAAAACATTATAATACATACTCATAATAGATTAACCAATAAAAAATCCTCTATTTTATTTTATATGAAATATTTAAAACATTATCGTTATAATTCAGGATGAATAAATTGAATAAAAAACATTGACATATTTTTTTATCTTATATTTCTCAATTCAAATGTTATTTTATTAAAACCAAAATTAGGTGGAAATTATTTTTATTGAATGATATAGAACTATTGAAATACTCCTAGTATATATTAAAACAGAACATTCAACCACCATAGACCAAGAAATTATAGGAAGTGTTCTATTCTGCAGCTCAACTACATTATTTGATTTTCATGGTTTTTGTGTCAAACGTTTATATATATATATATATATATATTACCTATTTATTATAAATTTATTAAAAATGAGAATTTATAATCTCTCAATCATTATCACGTATGATGTTGAAATAATATAGGTTTTATATATTTTGGAATAATGTAACATTTATGAAATCCAATGTTTTTCCAATTTTAGAGTATCTAAATAAATCCATTCTATTCTAGTTAAATAATCAACTAAGAAAAAATCATATTTTTTTCCTACAATAGTCATAATTTGTAGAGGTAAATAATGGTTCATGTCCACAAGCTGTAAAGTTTCAAAATTTTAATCATTATTGTATGTTTAAATTACCACTTATATTTCATAACAGATTTGAAGGGGTCATATAGAGTTAGTGAATTAAACACATGTTCTTTAAAATACATGAAAATAAATCTCTATAAATATTTATGTATGTAAAAAATATTTTTCAATCATAAACTCTTATGAAAGCTACACTTATAATTCTAAAAACAATGATGTAATGAATTTTTATGAAGGAATGGACATCTCGTTCGATGGTGTAAAAATTATCAATCCAATCTGTAGATAATACTTGAAATACATCCAAAATTGTTATGGTACATATTTCATTCAGAAATCACAACATTTAATAGTTTTCAGATAGTTTATTGATGTGTATTTGAAATTAATTATATCATAAAAAATTGATAACAATTGAAATTAATGTCTCTCCATGAATGGAGACATCTAAAATACTAAATATTTCCATTGTTTCATATCTTTATATGAGAAATGAAAACATAAAAATATATATATCTTGTTGAAGTTAATTTTGTTTCATATTATATTTCAATAAAAACAACAATCCATGTACCTAATTTTCTATTTATCAGTGTAAATCCTTTTCTACTAAAATCATATTGGCGGAAAGGATAATACTTTAACTTGTTTGGGGTTGGAAATGATTAGAAATATAAAATTTATAACTCATATTTAACCACTACTCTAATGTTGAAAAATTCCATGATAATTTTTAATATATCCCTATAATATTTTAATATGAAAATATTTTCTGTGAAAAATATTATTCAGGTGGCCCGTTATCTCACATTATCTATATGAAGGTTTATTTTTATGAATGAAATAGTTTTCTCAGAAATGAATGTTTTATGATGTACAAAAAATTATATATTATTATTTTAAGCATTTAATCTTTTGAAATATATTACCACAATTCCCCATATCAAGAATAATTATATTATTAAAATTTCAAGGAATTAAAACTGAATACTCCAATTTAACTACTATGTTCTAAAATTTATGTTCCAAAAATTATTTAACACAAATTGTTGAATTAGGTTTAGTAATACATTAAATGACCTTAGAATTATCTAAATTATCACAATGTTAATCATTTAAGAAATTTTTATATCTATTTTTCATTAATGAAGCATATTTTCAAACCACATTAAATGATGGATTATTATCGTTGCCAATAATATAATATGAAAAATTATCATCTAATGTTAAAAAGTTACTTGCGAGTTATGATACATATAAATAAAAATTAATTTTGAGGACCATTTTTTAAAAAACTATTTAACATCAATCTATAAAAAATATATACAAAAATAAAAAAAACTGGTAAATTACTATTACTACATATATATAGATATATCCATAAAATTCTCCTACATTATTTCTATGAGGTTTTTATTCAATCATTATACTTATTCTTCAATATATTAATGTATTGTAACATTTTTTCTAATATTTTGAATTTCACAATAGATAACTTTATATGAATATTTTATTTTTCTACCCATTAACATTCATTTCGTTCATGTTATTCTCAATATTATTTTAATGTTCATATTTTCCAAAAATATTATATCCATGTTTTTAAAATTATCATGCAATACGATTCGATTACAAACTATATAAATTTAATATATATAATCACTTAATAGTATAAAAATTAAAAAATTAGATCTAGAAATTATAAAATTTGGATGTTATTTAAAAATAATATTTTTATTCTATTTAACCTCTTGAAAAATGTTAAATTAATTTTTATATTTTACTCAATTTTGAATCAAAATATCAATTCTCTTCATTCAAATATTTTTAATTTATCTATATATTTTCTTCTATATTCAAATTACATTGTATGTATTTTTTGTCTCTTTTAAACATGTTGTTTTTCCATTAAATATCATTCAACTAGTGATTTTAAGACACATCAAAAATATCATAAAACATTATCTCATTTGAGCTTCTAATTATATTATAATAAAAACAAAATATTGATGGTAATTATGTACAAAAATTCCATAGTAAATAGGTTATTAATTTTTCTAAAATTAGTTATATCCAAATTTGTATTAATTCTATTACACGTTCAAGATGAATAAAATTGATTAAAAATGTTCCTCGTCTCAATATAATATAATGTGTTTTAAAACTTATAGTTTTTATAAAATTACAAATTTTCCAAATTTATAATAGCAGAAATTTATTTTTCTTAACTATTATAATCATTTACCATAGTTTGACAAAGATATTCGACAATTATAGTAAAAAATATAACAAAATGGTAACAAAAAATAAAATTAAAAATTATATGTAAAATATATATACGAATTAGATTTAAATTCCCTAACCTTATAACTAGAAATAAAACAATAAAAAAATTCTTCAACCCATATATTAGTTTCTGGAAGTATAGAGAAATAATATTTTACCATTTGTATTCTATGAATGTGGGTTTCAATATGAATTCCATTAAAGTCAATTTTCTCCAACTCTAAAATATAAAATCTTTAGAATTTAAATACATCTGATTAGATCAGAGTATGAAAATTTAGAAAAATTATATACCAAAACACCAAAAAGGAAAAAATAAAATTAAAAAATTCATTTAAATTTAAAATTTTAAAAATAATGAATGAAAAAAATATATAAATGTTGTGAATTACAATCCATAAAATTATTTTAAAAATATCCATAAGATTCCATTAATTTGTTTTTTTTAAATTTTTTATTTTTTAACAAAATGTGTTAAGTGGATCAGTAACTATATCCATGGTATAAAAGTTATAATAATATAGATTTTAGGTTCATCTGAATGAAAAAAAATATATGTTGAAACATGGAAATTATGTTTTGAACCAATATAAAATAAGAATAACTATCCTCAACATATTCATTATTCATTATGAATTGTGGATATTTTATCAGAAAAATTTATCAAATTCAGTGTTTCAATGATACTATTTTCTTGAAATTGTATTTCATCTATCTCAATTGACTATAATAATTTTTTACTATGATTATAAATATATATTCAAAATTAAATTCCTCATAAATGGATTCTCAAAGTGAACAAAAAAATATATGATTGCAAGCTATTAATGACACATATGAAGGGAAAATCTATATTTTAATGAAAATTTTAAATCCTCGTATCCTGATATTGTAACATCCCTGGTAAATATAGAATATTAAATTTTCATATTTATTATTATTTGTGAATAAAATTTTAACGTTACATTAAAGGTAATTTTATTTTTGATGGCATACCCAATACACAACAATGAGTTTCTTTCAAATCTTATGTTGTACACTAATAATATAATAATATCATTTTAAATGGTAGTTAATGCACATACGTTGTAATGGTGGGAATGAACAAAAATAACTACAAAATGATTATATTTGATTGTTAAATATTTTTACATTATCCAATAAAAGTTAGAGGATTCAAATAATAAAAGAATTCGATTTTTAGAATAAATATTCAAATGATCATTAAAAGGTCGATTAACTGCTTTTTGATGGAGAACCATTTTTAAAACTAATTTTTGTCAATTTAATATGTTATATTTGACAAAATAATATCCTTTTTAGAATAGTGACATCATAATTTACTTTGTGTAAATTTTTGTTATTTTTCCGATAATGTTTGTTTTTATTGAATAGTGAAAATGATGTATTTTAATTCAAAACCTCCTTTTAATATAATGTATTTATATGGATAGATTATCTTTATAATTGGGTATAAATATTATTTTAAATATATTTTTACCATTTAATCTAATGGTTGTCATTGAAATTAATTTCACTTTGAAATTGAAAATAATCATGTGTCAATCTTTTGGTAGATATTGTTTCATAAAAACAAACTATTTATTTTGATAGCGGAAATTAATTATAAAATTAATGAATGGAACTTATATGTTATGAATTTGGTAAACTGGACATTAATTTTTAATTTGTAAAATCAAATTTTCTTTCGATATTTGTTTGAATTTTTCTGACAAATGGTCATTTTTTATGAATAGTGAAAAATACTGCATTTTACATCAAAACTGTGTTTTCATATAATTTAATTATATAGTTATATAGTACTTATAATTGGTTTAAACGTTTTATTGAATTTTGTTTTTATATTTTAATATAATTTTTTAAATTGGAAGTAATTTCACTTTTCAATTGGATGTAAAAACAAGTCAATATTTTGATAAATTTTACTTCTTAAAAACCCGTCTTTGGTTGTGACAACGAGAATTATTTTCACATTAATCACTGAAATTCCTGAGTTTGTAATTTGGAAAAATAAATTCCATATTTGGAATCATATGTTCCAACTAATGTAATTAAGTCTGTTTTGTTGTTGGACATATGAATAGTAACAATGGTAATTATCTTTAATTATCGTGATTAATTAGTAATCTGGTAGTTAAGGGAAAAATATATCTTAATAATATTAAATGACCCCAACATGTGTCGAAATCCTCTTTCTTGAGTCATGGACGACCATTGGAAGCTTTTAACCAAACCTGAGGGCCCATGGAGTCAAATCGGTGTAATAGTGACATTTTGACATTATTTTTAAAAAAGAAGAGAAATATAACAATGGTCTGTATATCCTAAGTAGAATAATTTTAGTTTTGTATAAATAAATTATATCTTAGAATAAGAATAGTAATTGGAAATATAAATATATTTCCTACATCATGGTATTTTAATTATAATTTTTAGAAATTAAATAAATAATTTCAGTTATGTCACCATAATGATGTAGTGATTACCTCATTAGTGAACGATTTAAATAAAATGAAAAAATAATGTAAAATATAAGACGTACAGAAGTCAAAAACCTATTGAATGGTTATATTTAGAACCTTTATCACATTATCCTATAAATATATCATTATGGGACTTTTAAAATCTGAAAACCATTTTATAAAAAAGTAACATTTCAAGACATTCCAAAAGTGACCATCCTATCTCTTATAAAAGGCCACCACCTTTACACCATTACCCACACCAATCAAGACCCTGGATCGTCCAAAATATGCTCATATTATGTCTCTAAATCCCTATCTCACTCGTAGAGTCCTGACTATGTGTATAAGTCTTTCCAAGGAAGACTTTGGCTCAAATCTAAAAGAGTTACCCGATTTAGAGGTAATGTATTCTCTCAAGTTTCTTTCTTTTATTTTTCGTCTTCACTCATCACTATCTTCTTATTAATTGATCCCATAATAACACCAATATATAATGAATATACTATGATGTTGTTATGATAAGTATTCTACCTAAACATACACACATCCTCATCTAATGGTTAAAGATCATTCTATTTCTCTGGGTGGTGAATTACTTCCTCACGAAATGATGATTATTCAATTTTCTTTTAACACCTTTCATGGTGGCCATTATGATGGATCTATATTTATATATGATATATATTATATTTATGTCGTATATATTGTTCTTTATTTTATATTTAAAACATACAATTATGTTGTTCATGTTGTGCAACTGCAATAATGTCATATGAGAAATTGTGGACTACCGCCCCCTCAAGTGATGTGACTCGTTCATGCCAGACATGGAATTTATAAAGAATGTAATTAATGAAGCTATTTTACCAATATAAGATATATATTATACTGTAGTTATAATATATCTATGTCTAATTTAGTATTAAAGTCCATTAATATGAAAAATAAAATGAAAGTATAGTTCATGCGTACGTACGGCTTACCATCTCCATGAACGGTACATTTCATTTCTTATTTCACTTTTAATTCCATGATATTTCCATTTTTCACCACTTATTTTTTGCATGTGATGTAATTTTTACTGCCAATTGATATGTATTATCATGATTCAATTTATATTCATGGTGCTATGTAATTCATTTGGTGGTTATTATCTTCTGGTCATATGACTTGATTGATTACAGCGAGGTAATAGATTTCATATCTCACTTTTAATTCCATGATATATACATTGTTCGAAAAATATTTATTGCATGTGGTGTATTTTGTACTTCTATTTGATATATGTTATCATGATTTTATTTATAATCATGGTATTATGTGATTCATTTGGTTCTTATTATCTTTTGGTCATACGACTTGATTTATTTAAATGAGGTAAGGGGTTTTTATCTCACTATTTATTTCTGTGAGATTCATTCTATATATGTCATTACATCCTATGAGTGGCGTATTTACTTCTTATTATTGTAATATTTGTGTAATATATGTTCGTTTAATGGTATTTACATCAACGTTGTATAGTCCTTCTTTCAAGGGGTGTACGTTTCAAAAGTTACCCAAATCGTTAAGGGAACCTTTCACCCTCCTCTTTTTAAAAGACTTATTTTTGTTAGGTTTTTTAATTTACAACTTCTTAATGTTGGGATATGTTCTTATATATCCTTATTTCTATAAATTTTATTTCAATGTGATGAGATACCCTTTATATCCCTCATCAACTCATTTTTTGAATTTTAATGTTACGATGTTAGGTTGTCGAATTTTGGTAAGGGGAATTCTTAACCCAATTTCTATTATTTGTGTTAAACATCTACTTCTTGATTATGTCGTACTATGAATATGTTTGGATGACCTATGATTGTTTTATAGTTAATAACCACTTATATTAGGTGAATTTATATTTTTCACACATAATTATGTAATTTATTTATACTTAATCTAAGGATACTGTCTTTCTACGAGACTTCTTTAGAATCTCCTTTAGTTGAGGCATACTTCAATTTATATAAGACCTTATTTTATTAGTATTATAATAAACCCTTTTGACTTTTAATTTCATTCAAAATGAATATTTTTACATGAAACGTTTTAGTAGATGACAAAAGGAATGTTTTTGTCTTACGTATGTAGTGACAATGGATTCTACACCGCCATGACCATTATTTGAGTTTCAACTTCTTCTACAAGCCATACTATTTTTAAAAGAAAAATAAATGCCATGTTTCAATTTTCATTATTTTGGTATTCAAAATGGTTTTAATAACGTTTTGACTATATAAATGTGTTGGATTGATATCTTTTGATTTAAGTGTGGAAATGTTATGTTTCCTTTATGCATGTTTTATGTGATACAATTATGTTATGGTTCATGGGAATTGATAATAAATTCATATGGTTCTGTGATAAAATAAGAATGGGTGAGCCCAAGATAGATCTCCAATGCATTGGGTAACATGAAGGAGTTAAATGCTATGGTTTCTCCAAAGAGATTTAGGGGTTATACTATGATTGGTATTCCATACGTAACCATGAGGGTTAGTCCCTACGTAAGAATGTTATGAATGCCACAAGTTACCTTGAAATTTTATGATTTCTTTTTTTATTTCAAAAATCTTATGATTTCATGGGATTTGTTAAAAAAATTTATGTTATGCGTATATTGATTATCTAATGTTTTCTATCTTTGTGTATCCCTTACATAGATTTTTATGATCATCGCATGTTTTTAAAATATTTTTCACATAAAATATATTGGAATAGGGTCAAGGATGGGATCAAGAAAATCTCCTGCTGTCTAAAACATGGAAGTAGACATGGCTCTTTTGTTCACGAGTTTTTATTTTGTGAAAAAATTGAATCTGAGTAGATGTGTGTACTTTGTAATCATTGAGATGCAATAGTTATGTCCTAATTCTCTAGAACTCTAAACCTGAAAAGAACCTCAATGTGAAATATTAATTTAATTCACGATTATGTAATCTTTAAGGTCAGGTCCTTATAGTTGGAATCAGAGGTCGGTTTAGATAACATTATAGGTTAGGGTATTCATTAAGCACAAGTGACATTACCATAATGGTTAGGATGTTAGAAAGAGTCATAGTTATTTTTATTAAGTGAATGAGTTTAAGATAACATAAATAATAATATCATAGTATTTACTCTCCTCATAAGATATTATATGATGATTATACTGATATGATCACACTAACATTTTTTGTTTTAGTTAATGGATGGATCTAGAAGGCACCAATGTACTAGTGGGTGTGAATAAAACTATGATGATTTTCAGAATGAGAAATTAAATAAAATGAGAGCTGCAAAGAGAAATCTTGTTGTTATTCTCAACCAACTATCTAGAGTCATGATTAACCATATGAACCTTAGTGTTTTTTATAGGGCATCATATATGCAAAAAAAATCCCTACGGAAGTTTAGTTATTAATCATAAAGGTAAGTATGTTCCAAAACCTATGTGTCTACGATGTGGAATGTAACACATGGTAAAATGTTTCAAAGTGACAAAAAGAAGCTATAGATGTGGAAATCAAAGTCATAAAGAAAGAACCTTACATGGAAAAAGGAAGAATCCAGTTCAATCTAGGAAAGGGAAATTTTTTTTAAGAAGGATCAATTGAATGTTTTAAATGTGGTGTGCATAGTCATTATACAAACTCATGTCCTACGAAGATGATTAAGGAATGGGATCACCAAGATCATACAAATATTTGGTTATCAATACCTAATTTCATTCTGATTGAGGATTTATAAACTGATAATGACCAATGAATGGTATTTATTATTTCTTAACATATGTTTTCCTATTTTTGAATCTTAGGATATGATTCATGATTTTGTTTGTATGAAAGAAGTATTTCAGAATATGTTGGAAAGGAATGGTTAATGGATCATTAAGAATGTTAAATGAGTAAGAAATAAATATATAAGGGATTCAAGAGTTATTGTAGATTTTAGGATGGTGAAATTATTAAAATTATTAACGATCTTTTGATGATGATATTACATTAGATGACTTTGTATATTATATGTAACCCTGATGTGTGATATATGAAAATTTTATTCAAGTAATAATTATCTTTTATTTTGTGGATATAGTTATAAAGAACCATTTGGGTTTATATGATCCTTGATTTTGGGGTAATTACATATTAATACATTTTGGGATGCAAAAAGAAAGTTATTAGATAATATTTTTTTGTTAAAATCTGTTATGGTTTTTTTGATAAATTGATCTATTTTTGAAAATTTTATAAAATTATGTAGTTTTTGAATAGGGAAAACACAAAAACCGTGTGACAACCCATCACTTCGGACGAAGCTGCGATAATCGAACCCACAACCAAAGTGTGACTGGTATTTATTGCCTTCCACTGGACTACGTGATGTCGATAGTTAGTAAGACTAATTCTTTTTAGTTAGATAATCATATGAATCTGGAATACGTTTATTTTTGGAAAACATTAACCTGTCATGGAGGATATGTGATTGGGTTAATTACTTTTCAGAATGACATTTTAAGAGAAACTTGTGTTATTTGGAGATAAATGTTAAGATTTACCTTGGAAGACTATGTGATTAAATCCGTCAGAGATTTGGGTTTCAATATTAGTTAGGATTACATTGAAGAATTATATGGATATCTGTTTATTGAATGGCCATTGATGAACTTTGGGTTTTTTTGGACAAATTTTGGAGGTTAAGGATAGTTTTTCATTTTGTGAAAGATTATCCTTTTGGGGATTATATCATCTTGTACTAATAATTTTGTTTTTGGTTAAGGTCTAAATACATGTTAAAAATATAGATAATCTTATATGGAATTGGATATTCTGAAGATGTTGATTATTGCGCTCTTAATGTGAACAATTCATCCTAAATACTTATATTTTGGGAAAAATATGAGTTTGTTTAAGAAATATACAAGGAGATTAAAGTCTATATGAAAAGTAAGTATGTTTCCTTATGATTTAGTTATTCTCATAAATAAATTCATCAATGAAAAGTAACTTAAAACAAAAAAAATCTATTGTATTTTCCTTTCAGGGAATCAAATAACCTTTAACCTATCACATGTTTGTGATTTTCTGGTGGTTAAATTACTCTTATAAATGTTTTCTATCACTCTCCATCAGAAAAATACCCTTTGTTTTCTCTTCCATACCCATGTTTTCATGGAATCCTAGTATCTGATGTCTTGGGTGACCTTTATACTTTTATTTCTTTCTTTTAAAGTGATAGTTTAATGTACTCATTTTTTGATGTGGGGATTTCAATAAAGTTTCCAAGCCCAATTTTAAAATTGTGAGGATACAATTCTCAAAAGGGTGGAAGGATGTAAAATCCTAGGTAAATAAAGACAATGAAGTTTTCATATTTATTAATATTTGTGAATAAAATGTTAATATTACTTTAAAGGGAATTCTATGTTTGATGGTTCGCCCGATACACAACAAAGAGATTCTTTGAAATCTTATGTTGCACACTAATAATATAATAATATATTTTTAAATTGTAGTTAACACATAGCCATTGTAATGGTCGTAATTAACAGAACTAACTAAAAAATTATTATATATGTTTGTTAAATATTTTTACATTTATCCAATAAAATTTAGAGGCATAAAATAAGAAAAGAATTTGATTTTAAGCATAAATATCCTAATGTTATTTAAAAGGTCGATTTACCGTCTTTTAGTGGAGAACCCTTTTTCAAAATACATTTTGTCAATTTTATATGTTATATTTGAAAAAATTAAATCCTTCTTTAGAATGGGGACATCAAAATTTACTTTTTGTAAATTTTTGTTATTTTTCCGATAATGTTTTTTTAATGAATAGAGAAAATGATGTTTTTTAATTCAAAACATCCTTTAAATCAAATTAATTTATATGGTTAGATTATATTTTTAATTGGGTTTAAATTTTAGTTGAAATTTATTTTTACCATTTAATCCAATGGTGGTCATTTGAATTAATTTCACTTTGAAATTGGACATAAATAAGTATCAATCTTTTGATAGATATTGTTTCATAAAAACATGCTATTTGTTTTGACAGTGTGAATAGTTATAAAATTAATTAATGGAACTTATATGTTTTGAATTTGGTAAAATGGGAATCATTTTTGAATTTGAAATATCAAATTTACTTTGGATAAATATTTGGTATTTTTATGACAACTATTCATTTTTTATCTAATTTAATTAAATAGTTAGGTGGTCCTTTTAATTGGTTTTAAAGTTTAATTGAATTATATTTTTATCACTTAATACAATGTTATTCATTGGAATTAATTTCACTTTTAAATTGGATATAAATGTAAGTCAATCTGTTGAAAAAAATTTCTTCTTAAAAACCCGACTTTGGTTGTGACAACGAGAATTATTTTTAAATTAATCACTACAATTTTAGAGTTTAGAATTTGGTAAAATGGATTCCATATTTGAATCATAAGGTCCAAATTATGTAATTAAGACTCTTTTGTTTTTGGACATTATGAATCGTAACAGCGGTAATTATCTATAATTATCATGATTAATTAGAAATCTGGTAGTTTACGATAATAAAATAGTATCATAATAATATAAAATGACCCCAAAATGTGTCCAAATCCTCTTGTTTGAGTCATTCCGGACCAAGGGATTCTTTTTACCGAACAAGGGGTACCATAGAGTCACATGAGTGTAATAGTGATATTTATGACATTATTTTTAAATAAGAAGAGAAATATAACAATGGTTTGTATATCCTAAATAAAAAAGGTTTTAGTATTATTTATAGAAATTATATATTAGACTATAAATAGTAATTGTAATGATAAAAATATTTCCTACATCATGGTGTTTTTTTTAAAATTTCTAGACATTAAATAAATAAATTTATTTATGACACCATGTTGATGCAATGCTTGCCTCATTAATGAACGATTTAAATAAAATGAAAATATAAGGTAAAATATCATACTTACACTTGTCTAAGACTTATTGAATGGGTATATTTAGAACCCTTCTCACCTTTTACTAGAAATATTTCATTGTTGGACTGTTAAAATCCAAAAACAATTTTATAATAAAGTAACATTTCAAGACATTCCATAATTGACCCTCCTCCCTCTTATAAAAGGCCCCCACCTCTACCTCTTTACCCACACCTCTCAAGCCCTTGGATCATCTAACCACTACTCGTATTATCTCTCCACATCCATATATCACTCCTAGAATCCTCACATTCTGTATAAGTCCTTCCAAGGTATCCTTTGGCTCAAATCAAAAAGAGTTACCCGATTTAGAGGTAATGTCCTCTCTCGAGTTTCATTATTTTATTTTCCTTCTTCACTCAAAACTATATTATTATTATTTGATCCCATAAAAAAACCAGTATCCTCAGTATAATAGGATGTTGTTATGATAAGTATGATACCAATACATACACAATCCCTTGTCTAATGGTTAAATAACATAATGTTTCTATGGGTGGGGAATTACTGCCTCATGAAACGAAGACTGTTCAATCTTCTTTTTACACCTTTCATGGTGGCCATTATCCTGGAACTATATTTATATAGGATATATATTATATTTATGTCCCCTATATGCTTCTATATTTTATATTTAAAACATACCTTTATGCTTTTCATGTTGTTCTAATACAATAATGTCATATGAGGAAGTGTGGACTACCGCCCCCTCAAGTGATGTGACTCATTCATGCCAAACATGGAATTTATAAATAATGTAATTAATGAACTTATTTTACCTACATAACATATATATTATACTATAATTATACTATACATATGTCTAATTTAGTTTTAATGTCCATTAATATGAAAAACAAAATGAAAGTAGAGTTCATGCGTGCATACAGTTTACCGTCTCCATGAACGGCACATTTCATTTCTTATCACACTTTTAATTCCATGAGATTTCAATTGTTCTCCACTTATATATTTCATGTGGTGTATTTTGTACTTCCAATTGATATATATTATCATGATTCAATTTATATTCATGGTGTTCTATAATTTATTTGGTGGTTATTATCTTTTGGTCATACGACTTGATTGATTACAGTGAGGTAAGGGATTTCTTATCTCACTTTTAATTCAATGAGATTTACATTGTTCGACAAATATTTATTTCATGTGGTGTATTTTTTTACTTCCATTTGACATATATTATCATGATTATATATATATTCATGTTATTATGTTATTCATTTGGTTCATATTATCTTGTGGTCATATGACTTGATTTACTACAATGAGGTAAGTGGTTTTATCTCACTATTTATTCCCATGAGATTCATTATATATATGTCATTATATCCTCTGAGTGGTGTATTTAATTACTATTATTCTACTATTTTTGTATTATACATTATTTTATGGTTATTACATCAACGTTGTGTAGTCCTTCTTTTAAGGGGTGTACATTTCAAAAGTTACCCAAATCGGTAAGGGAACCTTTCACCCTATACTTTTTAGAAGAATTCTTTTTGTTAGGTTATTTAATTTACATCTTCTTAATGCTGGGATATGTTCTTATATAACTTTAATTCTGTAAATTTTATTTCCATGTGATGAGATACCCTTTCTATCTCTCATCAACTCATTTTCTAAATTTTAAAGTGACGTCGTTAGGCTGTCTAATTTCTGTAAGGGAACTTCTTAACCCAATTTCAATTCATTGGGTTAAACCGCTACTTCATGATTATGTCGTAATAAGAATATTTGATGATTTCCATTGATTATTTTACACATAATATCCTCTTATATTTGGTGTATTTATATTTGTCACACATAATTATGTAATTGATTTGTCCTTAATATAAGGATATCGTATTTGTAAGGGACTTTGTCTCAATCTCTTTTCATTGAAGAACACATCAATTTATATACGACCTTATTTTATTAGTTGTATAATAAACCCTGTTGACTTTTAATTTCATTCAAAAGAAATATTTTTACACGAAGAATTTTACTAAACGAAAAAAGGAATGTTTTTGTCTTACGTATGTGGCGACAACGACTTCTCCGCCACAGTGACCACTATTTGTGTTTCAGATTCCTCTACAAGCCATAACATGTTTTTAATGAAAAATAAATACAATGTTTTACTCCTCATTTATTTTCGTATTGAATATGGTTTTAATAATTTTTTTATTATATCAATGTGTTGTATTGATATCTTGTGATTGAAATGTGTAAATGTTATGTTTTCTTTTATGCATGTTTTATTTGATACGATTATGTTACGGTTCATGGGAATTTTATATGAAGTCGGGCGGTTCTGCTATAAACTAAAGGCGGGTGAGCCCGAGATAGCTCTCCAATGCATTGGGTAATGCAAAGGAGATACGTGCTATGGTTTCTCCGAAAAGATTTTTGGAATATACTAAGATGGGTATTCTAAACGTAACCATGAGGGTCACTCCCTATGTAAGAATGTTATGAATACCTCATGTTACCATTATATTTTATGATTTCTATGTGTATTTCACAAATCTTATGATTTCATGGGATATCATAAAAGGCTTATGATATGTATATATTGATGATCTAATGTTTTATATCTTTTTGTATCCATTACTGAGGTTTTAATTCTCATCCTATGTTTTTTAAATGTTTATCACAGGACATAAAGTGGAATAGGGTCAAGGATGGGATAATGGAAATGTCATGCTGTCTAAATCATGGAACTATAAATGACTCTTTTGTTCACGATTTTTTATTTTTTGAAAAAATGGAAACTGAGTAGATGATTCTACTTTGTAATCATTGATTTGTAATATTAATGTTATAATTCTATAAAACTCTAAACATGAAAAGATCCTCATTGTGAATTATTCATTTAATTCATGATTATGTAATTCTTTAAGGTTGGGTCATTATAGATATATAATTCATTGACATAATTAAAAATATAAATTAATATATTCCTCTATAATAAAAATCTTTATGTGCTTTTGGTATGGTTGTAATATAAATAGTATCGTCTATCTATATTTCATTTGATGAATAGTTTTATCACAATGAATTTCTTGAATATACATGTTAATGATTTCTCATGCTAAAACAATTCATTCAGGTTTTATGTTTATCTGATAGACATTACTATAAATTTTTACTTAAAAAATGTAAAAAATAGTTATTTTGATTCATCAAAACAAATTATCTTAATTTTTTCATTTCTAAATAAGAATTAATATTAACATTTGAAAAAAAATATATATTATTCAATAAATTGATCTAACCAGGTCTCATGAACTTTATAATTTGGAAAATATTTTGGGATTAATATGAATGATGATTATGTATTTTTATGTATATATTCTACACATGATCATGCATCCATCAATAGACCATTAATTGAATTCCTTATGTTAATTATAAAAATATACACAATGAAACTCCCTATAATTTTAAAACAATAAATATTTCACCCAAAATTAATAAAATAACATTATATATATTTATTTGTATTTGTTAAAAGTAGGGTGTTATAATGGTACATAATAAATTTCGGGTACTTTTCCATCATTACATATTCATGCACACATATTTTTTAGTTATTCAAATAATGTTTCTATAATAACATTCAATGTAATGATTTGTTTTTTCATAGAATATTACATTTTTTATTTATTATCTTTACTAATTTACAATATTAAATTATATTGTTAAACATTTGTGGAAAACATTTATTTAGTGCATATGATGTATTTTTTGTTCACATCCCTTAGACAATCCCATTTGGCATATTCTATATTGTAGATATGTTTGGGGGAAGTGACATTCAATTAGAAACCATACACATATGGACATGAATCTCTACAGATATGGTGTAATTTGGCTTTAGAAATTACAAATTTTTGAATTTCAAAAACTATCCTTCAATGTCATATTCAAAGGTATTCTATTTCATCAATGTCAACATCTATAATTATTTTTCATATTTTTTTATATATTCTATATTTTTTGTGATAATTGAATTTAAATCTAAATAAGACTAAAATTAGATATACATTTTTTATAGAGAGAATGTTAAAATTATTTTTTCAGATATTTCATCATTGGATATTAGAGATCATCATTTACTATAATACAATGTTTCAAATGGTTCCATCAATAAACACGAGATAAATTATTTCATATGTAAAAAAATAAACATTTTAATGATATTTATACTATAATCCATTCATTAAAATATAGAAAAATGAATAATGTATTTAATTATAATAATATTCATTTAATATTTAATATTATATTGTGAATAATATGTTGTAATAATGATTGAATTTACATTAAATTACATTTATATAAGCATCTATAACATCAATACATGACTTCAACATTGATCTTATAAATTTATTTTTTTCTCCATACAACCATGAAACATCATGGATGTATATATTGTAATTTTATTCATCATTGAATTTTTTTTAAAGAAATAATATTAGTAGTAAAGAAACTTTTATGAAATATAATCCATACAAAATTAGTAAAATATAAAAGTCATTAGAAACCCACTAAAAATAGAAGATTATGTTTTGTTAATTTAAATTTATTAATGATTATAGTTTCATTATTCCAGGTCTAAGACATATTATTTTAGTTAGCTAAATATTAGGAGAACTTTAATTTTATGTCATTTATAGAGAGGTATTTTGTGAGATATTAGATTCTATTATAAATTCTATGAGTTAAAAATTTATTATTATTTTTAATTTTTATTTTCATCTAATGTGATGTTTCCTAGTGACATAAGTAAACAGTTAAAAGGGTAAAACCACTCACTATGTAGAATAATTAATCACATTGTACATTGTAGTGGTACACTACTAACCTAGTGAGTCCCCTAGAAGTAATAAATCCTTTAGGGGAACCTAATAAATAGTTTCAAAATACTGAGTATTTGATGGTATTATAAAATAGGTTTAAATTTTTTTTCACTAAATTGTGTATTTTGTTTAAACAAAAGCATAATTCCTCTCCCCATTTTAGTGTCTCTCATCTAAATTCACTTGATAAAAAAATTCATTCTCTCTTATACCACTTCTAATCATTGATCACTTAGAGAGATATCTTATATTAGATCAACTATATATATAAATCATGTTACTAATCATAATGAATCTATTTTGATACATATGTTGTTCAAGGAATTTATCCTAAATCTCATAATTGTTTTGTGTATTTTATAATTTTGAGAAAATTTTATATATATATCAATTTTAATGATTAAATAGGTATCAATCCATGATATAAATTCTTTTAATCATATAAATTTGTTATTTATATTTCATTTTATATTTCACAACACGTGTATATATTATTTTAACATATTGATGAATTATTGGGGTCTATGTTATATAATTCAATAATGTGGTTGTTTAAATTACAAATCCTATACTTAATGAGAGTAATGATTTTTATGAGTGGATAATATATTTATTATATGAAATGGGGGTTTTGAAATCATCTAGGAAACCACCCCGTCAAGGGGAGTTACCTTCACATATATTGGATAAAACCTATTTTGAATTATTATGTTCAATTTTTTTTGTTTTTTAGAAAAATAAATATTTTTTTGTCATGTGTGTATTGAGTGACATGACATTAATATATACATCATTTTGGGTAATGATAATTGGAGAATGTATATGACTAGGGATTTATTGGATGGTTTTTGGAACTTGAAATATGTATATTTGGAATGTTTTTTACAAGTTCAAATATGGATGTAAAATTGAGGAAGTGAGTTCTGTTAGGTATGATTTATTATTTTAAATGTGATGGAGATTTATTATGAAATGTAATAGTTCATGGGTTTGGTTAATAAATGGTAATGGTTAGGAATGATAATATGAATCATTTCGTGAATTTTAAGGAGTTTTCAGTCACAAAAAATGTGTTAGTTTCATAATATGACCTCAATGGGTGTAACGATCTTGATTTGGGGTTTGTGAATTGAAATACTAGGTCACTATTAGTTATTTAGGTCTTATATGAGTGTTGATTAATTTATTAATCAATTTATTCCTTATGTAATTAGGATCATCATTGGTATTGTTGTTTATAGGATGTATTGTTAATGGGCTAGTATACGGATATATGTTTTATATGTTTTTATAGGTTTTTCGATATCATCAAGTGATGTTGTAGGTATGTATTTGTGGTTTTATTGACATATAGGTTATGGTATACATATTATATTTATATTTATACATACAAGATATTTTTATATAATTGATCATTCAAAATCATGAATATTTGGGAATCAAGGTGTTGTGATAAACTACATAAGATCACAACCTATCATATTATGGGAGGATACCATTAAGTATTATATTATACCTAGTTAATATGATTTTTGAGACTAGTTTTGTATCACCATTCAAAATATTCATATTATATATTTATTCTGGATTACTATGACTTGGTTTTGAGTGTAATATTTCTTGAGGCCAAGGAATTATGGTATAGAATAAATTCACTACATTTGTTGAATTCATTAGTGTTTGATGATAATGGAAAGAGTGAGAGGACTCTGAGTTTAACTACTACACTAATAAGGTTTAATGTATTGATTCACTTTATATAATTCCAATATATTTATCTAAATATATTCTCACATTGATATAACTACTACTAGATTTATATTATGTATAAGAAGTCATCGATTAAGGTGGATATGTCAACTTTTTTACTTTCTCATGTAAATTTTTACAAGATATATGTTACTATTTTATTTATTAAAATACATCCATATTCATAACATTGTGTAATATATATGAAATTGTGTATTTGGTTAAATAATATGTCATATTTCATCAACCAACAAATTAATCATTCTTCCATGTACAGACCAAATGATGGAATTCATGGAAATAAGTTGTACTAGACACATTTCGTGAGTGTTTAGATTGGTGATGGGAGACTATACCAAGGATTAATTCTGGATGAAATTCTTTGTATCAAAGAGTTCCTTTTTATTGGTATACATTAAACCTAATTGACATAGTAGGAACAAATTATATATATATATATTTATATTTATATTGATCGTTGGATATTTTCAATATTACATGTTCATATTTATATACTAATAGTGTTTACCATTTCATTGTAATACCATATTCATAGTCTATTGGTTTTTTCATGATACATTTTTATGTGATTTTATTTCTTGATATTAGTAGTATTGTCTTTAAATTTTTATAACCACAATCACTCAATGTCTAAAACCATTAGTGTATGGTTCAACATTTCTAGGGCCATGTTATTTCAAAAAATCTTTTATTTTTTTGGATAGACTGGGACAAAGTATTAGGAAAAATCATTAGAATAATTTATTTATATTTTAATATTTCTTAATTGGATTACATTTCATGTACTAGTATAACTATATGATGCACTATAACTATATTTTTCATGAAATTTATGAGGTGGAAGCACAATTGACATGGGTATATTACTTTTGTTTATGACTTTTTCAATTATTATTGACTTATTTTTCATATATGATGTTATGGTTGAAGTTATTAATTATTCATTTACTATTAACTGTTGTTTGAATGATTTTGTTTGATTATAGATCATATAAGGGGTTTAGGGAATCATGTACATGTTTTATTTCATATGAGAGAGAGAGATGGTTTTTAAAAAGAAAATTTGTTATGTGGAAAGATTATTTTTATGTCATTTTTATATATTTAATTGATTTTTTACTTATATAAAACCAAATAAATATATTTCACCATTTTTGTAAATTTAATATTATTGGCCTATTAATTAATTCAATATTATATTTTATGGGTAATATGTCATTTTTCTTATCATAAATATTATTATGGATTATGATATTTTTTATTATGGAGATGTTTGTATTAGATTTTCCCTAGTTTAGGGGGAAAGATGTATTTTTTTGATATAGTTTTTCATATCATTGGAATGATTTGATTTATTGCCTATAGTGGGATGATATAATCTATATTTTCCATTTTTATAATATACAACTCTCTCACGAGTGAGATATGTTTTTAGCGAGGTGAGGTAGTGGTTATCACAGTTAGTTGACGAATCAGGAGTGGTATTGTATATTGGTTTTGATTAGTATGCAGGGTTTGTATGATGGTATGAATGATTATGTTGTGTTAATACTAAATGAGTCCTGTTTTGGGAAGGAAATTCCAATTGTAGCTACGAATATAATATAATATCACCTTGTGAGGGGATAATCCTGGATTGGAGTTGTATTCCTTTATATGATTTGTCTGAACAATAATAAATTAATTATCATAATTGGTGGTTTTTTATTACAACATGATGATTCCATGATACTAATATTTAGTGTAGAATAAATTTTATGTGAATGATTCAAAATGCCTATTGAAGTTTGGGACGATTTTTCCATGATAGTAATTATTTTTCTTATATTCAGATCATTTGACTAGGATCTTACAAAGGGATATTTATTGTTTTTAAAAGTGATCGACAAGTTCCTTGGGAAACAATATATAATTTTAAATAAATACTCAGGGTTAAATTATTTTTTGGATTGGTTATATAATCATCAATTCCCTTATGGATGTATTAGAAATGAAAAATTTATTTGGTAGTAGGGGGTACTTTATAAATTTAGAGATAAATCATTAAAATGGGGGAATTTTTATGATCATAAATGAATAATATTGGTTATTTTATAGTAAAAATTAAATTCCTGATTTTATAATAGTTCATTCCCAGGTAAAGAACTACATGGAATATTTTTTATGTTTATAGAGACTAAAAATAATGAGATGTTAATAGTAGTGTATTTATTTGATTTTAAAGGGTTTATTATTTCATTTATATAAGGAAAGGGAATTAATTCAAAAAATACATGGTACATTGATAAAATTACAGACTATTTTTTTGGGTATGATTTTTTGTGTTCTTTTCATATAAAATTTTAAATATTATAAAGAAGACCATACATGTTTATTTAGAGGATGCCTTATCTATATAATATATAACTAAATGGATGGGTTAAGGAATTAAATGAGTGAAGATTCTAATCAAACAAAGGGATATTAGTTAAAATAGTCATTATAGCTGTATAACAATAATATAGTGAAAAATGGATGACCCCTAATTATACTTATGATTTTATAAGTATGGTAATGTACACTAGTGATTTCTAAATTAACTGAGGATGTTCCACTCCAATGGAAGGATGAGGAATTTTCACGGAATATTTTGATATGAAAAGATTTCATTTTTCAATATCATTTTGTTTCATTTATTTTGAGGTATTAATTTACCAATCATGAAATTTTGAAACCTATTACAACATTCATAAAAAATAATTTCCATGATGATATTGTATAAAATGTCATTATATAATTTTATCTTCTTTTTAGTTATGAATTTTGGTTCATATTCTCTGTCCATGCTATTGTATACTAATCCTCATGTGGTTGTAGAAAATATGTAGATTTATAGACCGGAAACATAGTATATCAACAAAAAAATTATTGATAATATAACCATCGTATTTTTAATTAATCTCTTTATCCGATGATTTTTTATGTTGGGGTCAATATATCTACAATGGTTCTAATGAATTGGTAAATTTTAATGATTTCGTATAGTTATAGGTCACATAAATCATATTTTTTTTCTAGTTCCACACCAAATTAAATTACTCTTTTTTTTTCAAAATTCGACATATTTGGAAAGTGATGGGAATTGTGATTTTGGAAATGAGATTTGTGAAACTGATTGGTTTCTATAAAATAATGTATATAAATTAAATAGGTTGATGATCACAAGTTTATGTTTGGAGATTTTTTATTGTTTGTTAATATGTATTCAAAGTATGTGATATTTATTTGACTCAATAAAATGTAATTGATCATGGATAGTGTGTTTTTATGATTGATGTATCATAGTGAAAAATACAGTGTATGCGGGTGATATCATGAGGACTTTTCCAAATAAAAACTAGTTTGGATTGATCTATCAAGACAATAATAGATAATTTTCCTCTTAGGAATCAAGAAAGATTTATTGGAAGGTCTTATTATTAATTAATAAAATATTATGGGATAATCCAAGATTCTTCTGGAATATAAAAACCTTATAAGGGATAATTTTTAATTACCCATTTCAATATAGTTTAGTGAATTCATAGGGAATTTTAATTTTTAGTCCAATATTAATGTGTGTTCTTAGATTTCATATTCATATTATTATTATGATAGTTATATAATCATTAAGAGTTGTATTTATATGTTCTAATATGTTTCAATGGTTATTTATAGAGTTGGTAAAATGACAATGTTGTGGTGGATCCTATTAAGTAGTAGAAAACATAATCATATACTTAATTGGGGTATATTATGTTTCATTTGAGGCCCACTGATGTAGTGTAACCACTAGGATCTACCAGATACCAAATATATGAATTTTTTTATTTAATTTTTTAAGATTATTTATTTAGTTTTATTTTAAACACCCTTCCCACTATATATTTGGAGCATCATGGACCAATACCCCCATTTAACTCCATTTATTGTTTGCTAAACATCTCCTTTTCCCGAATATCTCATTGTGATATCTATTATTGGATCTACAATAAAATTATTTAGATGATTTTTCTCAGCTAAACTATGTTATTCCCCATATATTATTTTATTTTTCTCCCATCTGACAACTATTTTGTGTAAATATTATTTTAGGGGAGACCTATCTGATTGTTCATTTATATGAGAATGTAGATGGAGAATCCTAAAATATCAAACAATATACCACATATGAGTTCAATTAAGTGATTTATTTTATATATCTGAATTTCTGTGTGTGGGTGTCTTTTTGTTAAATTGATCCACATTTATGAGGTATAATTTCAATTAATTTATGATGTAATTTAAAATATTGTAATGAATGATTAAAAATTTGGTAAATTGTATTATAACATAATAGATATCTTTAAAACCATTATCATAGATATTGTTTTATGAATTCTGTATTTTGTTTTAAACTTTACCTTAATGTTAAAAATCAGTTATTCTATGGAATGAGCCACAATGGGTTGGTCATGATGATTTTCCTAATGTAAGTTCAATTTTATATTTCTAAGAAGTAAAATGATAATGTAAAGTGATAAATAAGGATCCATAATATGTGTATCCATATATATAAGTGGGATAGATATAAATCAATTGATTTATTAGTAACGTAGAAGACCTAGATCATGGTGATGTTTTGGAAAGTGCATCGACATCAAATGAATAAACATGGTATGTTTTTTGATACTAGAGTTTTTATACTATCCTAATCATAGTTTTATAGTTGTGCTATGATTATTATGGGTAATTGTATCACCTGAGAGGGAAATTTTGAGTTTTTAGGGTATAGTCTAGTTCATTGGTCTGTTTATATTTGGATTATGAAATTAGGATTTTGGTTCATCATAGGTATTTTTGGCTCTGGATTATTGTATTGATGGGTCGGTTTAGTGATATAGGTCAAGGAAAATTTTGATATACAATATAGTAGATAAAAATAATATTATTTAATGTATGAATATGTGGGTATACTAGATCCAAATGAATGACTATGTTTACCATTTTATTTTTCTATACAATCATGTTCTTGTTGTTGATAAATTTTAGGCCATGAGTGATGGTGACCAAAGACATGAGAAACACATCCTTGGAGTTCACCCTTAATTTTTTTTGTAATGATCATTACATGTGTATGAAGATTCATAATTACATTTCAATTTATATTTTCATGTCTATCAGCATTTGAAAATTTTGATTCACATTTTTTACATAATGGACATGAGATGTTTTCTAGTATTATATTATATGGGACCTAGGTATCATGGTATAGATTAATATTAACTAGAATAACTTCTTCCAATTTGATTGGATGATCAGTGAATAGTTCAATTATTCATAATTACCTTAACACATAGTTTTCACTATATATTTCGATTCTTATTATGTTGTTCCATGATATATCAATAAATTTGATTTTGAATCGAAAAATCAATTAACCCTTCTGTCCATTCCATGTGGGTTTATGTGAAATATTGTAGAAGATAACACTCAATGACCTAACATGATTATTTTCATTGTGTCGTTTACTGTTTTATGTAGTTATGTACATCCATTCACATTAGTGTTTGGTATATCCAAATAACTCTATCAGGGGATCCCTAATTTTAATTATTTTTTACATACTATATGTTCACCAAGATCCCTGTGTGAACCATATGTTATAATTTCATGTAATGAGTACTAAAAGAGACTAGGCATAAATATCATGATTGGTTGTCGAAGAATAAACAAAATGGTAACTCATTTAATTTTTTATTTCTTATGTAACAACTTATTTTCATTACATTAAATAATACATGATCATAATAGAGGATTAAAAAATTCGTGTTTATACATATAATGCGCATGGGAAAATTTTTTATATATCATGTTGTTATTTTTATAATACTAGTTTTTTGAATTTTACAACAACTCATTATACGTACTGTTGTTTTTATTATTGATTCATTTAATTTTATTTTATTAATAAACTATTATATTGATTTTACAAAAAATAATATAGTGATAATAGTATTCCGATGTTGGTGAATGATTCTCACCTATATTCAACTACATTTTGTATATGGTTAGGTGATATAAGGCTTTATAGTTCCCTCAAATTGAGTTATTTTAGGGTAGACTGGGTCGATGAGTTATAATACCATTATACCTATGATTATCCATATTAACATTATAATATTAAAAAACATTTATGTTCATTATAAAATAACATTATTCATGATTATCCAAAAAAATAATTAAAATATCTATATATATGTACACTTTTTTATAGTGATTGATTACTAATATGAATTATCAAATAGAACATTCCTCAACATTGGTGGTTATGGAACATACTGTTGATATCTAATCGAAATTAATCCATTTTTTCAATATTATATTTATGATTCTTCTCTTCATATGATTTATTAATATATGTTTTATAGATATATAAGATTCTTCTAATCCTCTATGATATTCAAATGGATGGTTGGATGAGTGATCATATGTTAAAGGATGGATAATGTCAATGACATTGTAATTCTATGATATATCATTTATAAATCTAATTATATGTATTATTAATTAAGAATAATAATTTATAGAGTTATTTTTTCATTTAATATATCTACATCAATGTCCTTATTTTCCTCCAATGAAAATAGTTCTTCAAGAAATGACAACCATGGATTAATTCCAATCGGAATAATTTATTCTTGCAATTATCTAATAATGTGAATATATAAATTTTGAATTTTTGAGAAATATATATACATATATATATATATATATATATATATATTATTTCTATTAAATAGGTTATAAATAATTTTTTTACTTTTTCTAATAATTATTTTAACTCAATATCATTCGTCGAGAATTGTTACACAAGGATCATTAATTACAATGAATCATAGGTTCCAACATTATTTTTTTTCCACAAGGGTTCATCTTGATCCCATCATTAAAGAATCATTGTATACCTCGAACTATTTTGTATTATATGGATGTGTAACTAAATTTATAGTGTACACATATATAATAGTATCATTGAATATTTAATTTTCATATTTTATACAATAATAAATTAATACATTAAAGCTTATATAGTTATTGTGTATCATAGTCATCAATAAATTTTCATGAATCATAGGTATTACACATTGTAAATATGAAAACAAAAAATATCTATTTTAGAAATTTATTTTTGTTTTTCAGTAATCGTATTGAATCTAAAATATCAATTGAACATATATTTCCACTGAACACATTTTTGGAGAATATCACAAGTAGGATATAAAATTAATGTGGTAAAAAATCATTCTACAACATATCGTTAAATTTATTATTTATATTGATTCATAAATTGTTATCATTTTACATTTTTATTTTAGTGGAAAACATAAATTCCAAAATATATACCAAAAAATATAATGTTATTATATAATATCTCATTTCATCAAGAGCATACATATTATTCTTGAATTTTAAGTTCTATATAAAATCTCTATGAACATATATTTATCAGACCATATTGATTGGATATATTGGGAATATAATCATTATTCGACTCTAGTAGATGTTATCTAGAATGAATATTCATGTTTGAGATTTTTTAATTTCTCTAATTCTAAAATATAAGTACATAAAATGATTTATGGGTTACATATTCATTATAGTGGACTTGGTAGTCTCACAATTATTTTTCTAATGATACTTTATCACATACATCTCTAAAAATGGTAAATTATTGTACCAAAATGTAATAAATTTTGGTGTGTATTTCATTTATAATAATGAACATATATTTTAATGTCGTAAACATCCTTAGATTCCTTTAATATGTTATATGGTTGTATTGAAAATGAATAAAGGATAAACTTTCATTTTTTATATAAATATAAATACATAAAAAGTTTTTGATATCGTTTTTTATTAGTTAGAAAAAAATGTTAAAGTGGATAAGATACATTGTGTTAAAAATAATTTTTAACACATATATCATTTTTACTCTCAAAATTATTTGTGATGTGAATATATAAGGTCATAAATTTAAAGGACACTAACCGGGTTCTAAGTGGTTTATATATCCAATAATGTGTTCATGATTCATGAAATTTAATTATAGAGTAAAAAGAAGGATTTATATGAAGAAATGAATGGTTTTTAATTATAGATGTATGTTTTATAGGTTCCTCTATGACACAATTTATGCTCACACTATAGTAAAGGGACACTTACTCTAGCTACACTACACACATTCTGTCTATGTCATCGAGGTACTAAAATTGGAATAGATATGGAAAAACATTTACATGAAAACATAATATACCCTCATTATCTATATCACATAGGAGAATCTATCAGATTAATCCAAATTATTGAAGTTAGAAAAGCCCATAGAGGAGGTTGTGTCATTTTTAGTGGCCTCGAAAAATCTAGAACATCTACATGAATGGGATATTACACATCATAATTGACAATAATTTTTAGTTAATTATATATTTAAAACAATATAATTTCATTCCACAACACATATTTCACACTGTATTATATATAAAACATTGATGACTACACATTAAAGTATATACCAAAATAGGGATATGATTATTATGATATTTTTTTCATTGTAATTTTCAATACCTATAATAAATAGAATCATAGAAACATTATATAATGTTATACCTGTTAACAATTAATAATTTTTGAATATTTTATATACACCAAACCATATATGACCATGTTGTATAAGTGAATTTCAGGGAGACACTAAATAACATATTGAAAATTATTATATTTATATTTTTATGGTTATTTCAAAATATTAAATCTATCAATTCAAATTTAATGATCCAAATTATAATGGGATTTGTTATAAGGGTTTTTATTCAAGATGGTTAATTGAATTTTTAATTTAAATTCAAATCCATTTTCTAATGAAGAGGCAAAAATTGTTGGCTTTGGAGTTATACATAAAATTAAGAAAATACAATTAAAAATCGATAGATGAAAAAAATATTTTTCATAATTGTTATAAAATTATAGTCATTTGACTAACAATCATATAATTGATGTTGAAGAAGATTACTATTGGTCTTCAAATATACATGTGTTGTGAATACAAATTGAAGATCCAACTATAATCATTTTCAAGCATGTAGAATAATTACAACATTATTATTTCAATGATATTATAGTGGATATAATGGTTTATTATATATTAATCAACATATAGGAATAAATTTAGGTTAAATAATTTTATATTATTACCTTTAATGTATCATTATCATCTGTGGAGAACACTTTTTTTCAGGTTCCACTAACTCATATTTGAGAGACATGAAAATTGTAGTTCCATTTTCATACCATGTTCATTGTACTCACATGAAGATTTTATTTGGTAGTGTTACCATATATGAATATATATCCATATGAGGTGTTGGCTTTACACAATGAGAGAATATCCTTTAAAAATTTTATGTTCCATAATGATGGTGTGTGATTGGGTGTGTTACAATAGTCATGAAAACCTAAATGAATTTAGAGAGGGTTATTTAAAAATTATATATATAATCATTTTTGGATGACGATTCAAACAACTATTAGTGATATCTCATTGATTATAAAGTGTCTCTAAAACTTGTATTATTTTGAGGATCACATAGTTTGTTATTTTTTGTCTAATTTTTTATACCATGAATTATAATACACTCATATTATTTAACTATAGTGTAGATTTAAATTTCATTGAATGTTAAGGGAAAACTATAATTTTTTTGAAAATATATCACATAGGAAAATATATTATGAGTTGATATTTATATCTTATTATTTATATTTATTTGAAGTCCCAACTAATGGGATTATCCCCTAGGATGAAATTTTTTTCTATGAAAACAAACTATTAGTAAAATTTAGAGAATTATGGTCATGAAAAGACAAATAATCTATAAAATAAAATAAAAATTCATTTTTGAATGATAATTGAATCAAAACCAATGCATGAATTTGGGATAAATTTCAGAATATATACGAGGGGAAGAAAAATATTAAGAAAGTTATGTTTCAGTTTTATAGACTTATGTCTAATGGTATTTATATTTATGACGATGAGTTGTTTGTTATCTTTATTACAATGTCAAATGACATTTTAATCATCAACACATGATATGGAGAGATTTTAGAATATGTCGATATTATTTAAAATATTCATCATGTATTACCATATAATACTATCAACTAGAAACATATTTTTAATGAAATAAATTCATGTAATATTTGTAATGAATAATTTCAAAATTTCATAATATCAAAAGAAATTTGGAAATATATTGTTATTTAAAAAATGTAATGATAGAAAAGAAAAGAAATATATTGTGAAGTAAAAAATAATGATTAGTTAAAAATGTGTCATGTTGTTCGAGAATAATAATAATTTTCATATTTTTATGAATATGTAGATTAAGAAAATTTATGAATATGATATAATTATCTCAATAAATATATCAGAATTTAATAAAATTTACATGGGAAACCATTATTTAATCTGTTTGAGATTTAGATAAATTTTAATTTATTCTATATGATATTAAAAATTCAAAAATAATAAATATTTCTTAGAGGACGATTATATTACTAAAATTTTCTCAAATAAATAAAACAATAAGCCATATGTATCTTATAATTTTAATTGTCATACTTTCCCTTAATTTCATAGGGTAAAATCCTTATATAATTAAGGTATTCTCATGTAAAATGAAAATGAAGATGAATTGTCATCAATAGTGAAAATGGTCAAATAATTTCTTCTTTATAATATGGATGATGAAAATCTTTCATGTGATGATAGAATTTATGATGTTATTGGAGAAGAAGATACTAATATAGGGTTAATTTGGAAGATAAAGTTAGAATAATGTCTCATAAATATTAATAAATGGGGAAGGAGATTGGAAAATTAACAATTATTGATAAATATTTTAATGTTAAAAGATATATGTTTATAAAAAAGAAATCATTTTTTATTGATGACATTAAATGATAAATGATGTTGTATTATTATCAGAAATTTCATCATAAAATGACAGAAGATATATGGAATGGAAAAATGAGTTTCATTATTTATATAGAACCATGATTATTATGGGTGATTATTTATGGGAGTCAATGTCAAATGTATATAATTCAATTTTTATATTTTGGAAAATATTTGGTGAATGGTGAAAATAAATAATGAAGATATAGAACCCTTTATGGATATATAATTTCTGTTTCAATGTTTGGTGAAATCATAGTGAAGAAGAAAATGTTCATTGAGAATAGAGCAATAAATTAATCAAGGGTTCATTCAAAATCATTATATTTAGGACCACTAACATGAGTAATAAATATTCTAAAACGTTTTTATTTTAATGTTTATGAAAAATTATTGATATAAAGTTGATAAAGTAAAGAGTTAAACAAAATTAAATGTTAAAAAATGATTTTACATTTATTAATTAATAATAATTGAAAAATATGGATGAAAATATAAGTCAACTATTTTATTATCAATGGTAAATATGATTTTTATATTTATGTTTTGTTTTCTAGGGAAACTGGTAATATATAAAAGATAATTTTGTTCAATAACTAACACTTTTATCATTATAGAAGGTACATTGGAGATGGTTAATGGGAACTTAGACCTCTCAATAAATGAGATTTTTTTAAAATGGATAACTAATATTTATAGAAAATATAAATCATTGATGATATTATTGATGAAGTATGTAGAATTTTTGGTCAATACAAACATCATTCAAATGAATTTCTAATAATTTAACTATCTGAAAAAATAACTTTCAATAATAAAAATCTATAGAATAAGAATAACAATGGAAATTAGATTACCATAATTATAGATATTATATATAATGAATTTAAAAAAGAATATTATTTGTTATTGGAAAAAATATGGTCATATCCCAGTAAATATGATTTAAAATTGTTAAAATATGTGAAAAGGTGTAAATATAGCAATGTGATCCTTGGAAATGTAGGATATATTAATATTAAAATAGATGGATCAATATTTCTTCAGAATATAAAATATGAAATCCAAAAAACCATATTTGTTTATGTATAGAACCAAAATATATTAATTTTTTCACAAATACATGATGAAATATGTTAAATGGTATTAAAAATTAAATATTATTTTTAAATAATTTTTGAAATGAAATATTTGTGACATAATGATAGAAGGCTAATGAAAACATATATCATGTGGGTGATGATAGAACTTATCATATATATTTCTGAATGATGATTATAAATTATGGAAATAACATCATTGATATCATGGAAAATAATGTTGAATTTCATCACTCAACTTATGGTATAGGATCGCAAAAGCCCTCTCCATTTATCTTTTTGGGTGATGATGTAACCTAGAAGACGTTATAATTTTTTTGGAGGGTATTTGAGGAGTATTGTAGGAGCCACCTCAAAAAAGTCATGTATAAGATATGGAGGTGTGAAGTTTACTATAATACTCATGGTTTTGTCATAGTTGATCTATTTCATAGTGCGGGTGTCCCTAGGATGGATTTCAATGATTTGTTAAAATATTGGTAGTATCACTGGGGGATGTAGGGTTTGTAATTATATTTTCGTGGGTGTAGTAGTTATGAGGCGTTGTAATTCGTGATGCACTATATCCCCTTGATCAAAATTAATAGGATCTATACCTAGACCCCATAATAGTCATTGAATTGGGTTACTATGATGTTGTTCCTTGGGATACACCATAGAATAAATTATGTATTGAAGGGTTATTTCATGGAATTAGGGTCTATATCATGATTTCTATAATAAATGACTGTATATAAATACCCCTTACCTATATGAACCATAAACTATTTATCATTCATAAATTAACTATAGACTCTCTAAAGTGGTAATTTAGTGAATTAAAATCAATTTAAAAAATGTATTAATTTCTAAATTCATATGATCAATATATGTTGATTCATGGTATGTTCTATCTCTTTTTTTTCTAGCAGATATCTACTATTTGGCTCATTTCCCCCAGTTTCTACTACTTTAAAAAAACTTTACACTATTATGATGTTGGTCTATTTTTGGTTTATAAGTGTGATTGTGGAATTAAATCGTTGATATATTTATATTTCATTTCTGAAGGTGTGATAAATATCCACGAAATTGAGATGTTCTCATATGAATAATTTCAACACTTTTGTAGTATAGGATTCAGTTACTCTAAAATTTATATATGTGTAATATTAAATTGAAATTTTTGTACCCTATTTTATGGAAATGTAATTAAGCTAATAATAATTGAACAATATTTATAATATAATTTGGAATTGACATTATGTTGATGTTTGATACCATCCTAATAATTTACATATTTTTTTATTTGATATATATCTATCTATGGAAGATTTTTTTACATGTTGTTTTTATATGGATTATAATTTTTAATGAAAAAATTTAAGGATCATAAATACGGTAACTAATAATAGCTAGGGTAAAGAATTAAATAAAATTAATGATAATGAATATGGTGTTTCTTGTAATTTTATGATAGTAAAATTGATGCAATGCCGATTTTTAATAGAATTTAATCAAGAATGTTTTAATGGGTTTTATGTAGACTATGTATCATGTTAATTCTTATGGAAAAAACATATACAAAGTCATATAAATTTTTTTCCTCTCATTGTTATTTTTAAATTAGTAAATAAAATTTATAGCATGAAAATATTTTGATAAATTATTATTGATGATGCCTTATGTTACCCAAAGTTGTATGTTTTAAGAAAAACCCTATTTAATTCATACTGGGAAAAATATTTGTTCATTTTGAAAGATAAATTAGGGGGTTTGATAGTACGTGTTAGTGTATAAAATTTGAATTCGATTTGTGAGGAGCTATTGGAGTGTGATTTTATACGAAAGATGAATTCTTCATTAATGAGACAAATTTCCACATTGATTGTGACTGATATGGGATTTCTTGTAATGTTATATAGTTGTTATACTTTCTATGTGTTGTGATATAAGCCTAGGATGTATGAGCCTACGATGATTGACAATAGGTGGGTCGGGAGGCCCTCATGATGAGGTAGGTGGGGATGAATGTGATAGAGGGATGCATAATTATATTCATGGGGATGTCGCTGATTGTACTAGAGGTGATATATTGGGTTTATGTTAAAATTACTAGTTATTATGACCAAATTATAATTATTTATTATGGTCAATATGTTTTGTTCATTGTTATATGGGTTTCTAATTTTATCTGGATTACATTATCCACTTCCTGAGGAATTTGGATTCTCTTTGATACATTTTCCTCCTAGTATAATCTTTGGATTATTTCAATAGAGAAACTAGATTCCTGAATGTTAATAATTTTTATTAATGCTCAACCCAAGGGGTTGGTGTGAGTAAATGAGAATTCTAAAATTTTGATAATCCTGATAAATTATTGACCCAGTTTGGTTTATCCCTAAAAGACATGAACATGAAATTGTTATTTGATGTAATTTTACATTAAATAGTGTTAATATTTATCATATAGATAATGAAATAATTCAACAAATATTGAAATGAAAAAAATAATTCATTAATTTAATTTATCACCATAAAATTAGTGTGTTTCTATATCCTTTATAGTCTTGAGTTGTGTAAGCTCAGTGTCGGTGGCACAAAAGCTATATATGAACATGAGACTAGTTTATTTCAATTGTGTGGTTTTGAGATATATTATATCCTAGATGTTTTTATTATTTCATACATTACCAAACCTAGAATGTTTTGGGAATATGACACAAATATGACTATATATGTATGTTTTCCCAAATATCTTATTTGTATGATTGATGACTGACTACCCCATATGAATCCACTCCATTATCTTGGTAGTATTATGTTCCTGTTTTCATGATAATTATTTTTCCCATACATGTGTGAAGAATTATGGGATATATTTCAAAATTTCTTTCACATTTCTCTATGGATATTGTATCTAGTATATGATTATATGTGTTACATATATGAGATGTTGTAGCTCAACAAACAAACTAAGCGTACTGGATATGATGGTTCATGGTGCAGTTCTCGATGTATGATACAAATTATATGGGGTTTTGTTAAATTAAGTATCTAATTTCTCATTATAAGGATATGTTATATGGGATAATTTAATGATGACATTAAATTGCACAATGTTGTGATACATTTCCAAGGTGTATGCGCGGTTGATTATTTTATAGATAGGTTGATCTAAAGGTACATTGAGGCGGAATATTGAATGATTATTAAGGATATTGTAGTTAGATACCCTTTTAAATTTATTATATTGTGTGAACTTCTTTTACTAATTTTATTGAGATAGATAGCCATGGTGAATCATAGAATATTAAATACATGTCTAGGGGAAGAGGTAGTTTGAGAAGATTTTCAATAGGATTTACGATATATTAATTATATATTTCATAAGATGCTCTAAGGTATATCCTATTGAGTAAAATATTATGTTTATACCATGTATATATAAAATTTAATACACTAATTTTTAGTAGGGTGGATATTAGGTTATAAATTACAATATTGTGTCATTCTAATTTTTTTTGGGATTCATGGTCGATTTCGAGATACATTTTTCGTAATTTTAGTTTTTTGTGGTCTTAGTAGTGTATGCAATTCCAAGTATACACCAAGGATTTCATTTATATATATGAGAAGGGGTTGGTTTCTTGGGACTATTTTATATCTATGTTATTTATGATTTCATAAATGATTATTCCTATTATATGAATACTTATTATACACATGGTTATTTTTACCAATAAGGGGATTACTGGTTTTGGGACACATGTGGTCACTATCTCCCTTCTTTCATTATTGTCTCTGGAGGGGTACTCATTATTTTAGAGGTTAAATGAATAAGTGGTATAAAATGACTAAATTGAGGGATACAATGGTGTTTTGAGTTAGTAATATGTATGAATTCATTGGTATTTAGGTTAATTTAGTATGATGCATTTAGTATATAATGTAATCAGGGTAGAATGGCTATGAGAGTTTCATTTATGGTACCTAGCGATCTGATGCATGTATCATTATGTTCACCAATTCCTCTGAATGATTTGATACTTATTACATGATAATGTTGTTGGAAAGGATATTTCATCATTATTCAATAATCCTATGTTTTTTAGGGATATAAATTTGTATATGTTAAGATATTAAACAAAATAATAATTAATTTATTCTATAATGTTATACATTACATATTCTATGTTTCAGAGTCTAATTTTTTATCCTTTATGCATAAATGTATCTAGGTTTATTTCATCATTTGGTTTACACAAAATATGATCTACATGATGTGAAATAAGATCTTGTTAATGTAGAGACCATCAATGATGAATATTGGAGGTGTGCATAATGAGAGTTTCAAATATACCTTCTGTAGAAGTGTAGGGTATCTTATGTAGAATTATATATAAAAAATTATTTTGTCCATGTTTAGATAACCTTCAGTTAAATACCTAGTCCGATAGAGCACTGGGTTTCATGAACAATATGGATTTTTTATGGAGTAGTGAGGCAGTGTAAGATATTTCACCTTAGCGATCGTGATGAGTCAATAGTTACGTGGGAGATGTTCTAACACTATTTCCATGAAGTATTTATTTTTATAAAGATGACGGGGGCCAGTCACCAATATCTACTAACACATACATAAGAATTTCCTAATGTTTTTTAGTTTGGGTTAATTTTTAGGACCATTATGTCATATGATTCAGAAAAAATCTAAATTTGGAGGCCATGACGGAGAATATTGATGTGTCTTTGTTTCATGAGATCTAGTGTTAGGTCACCCTATTCATGTTATCAACATTTCTCAGTGAGCTGGAATGAGTGAATATTTTTTAGTTAAAATTATTCATAACCAGATCATCATGAGAGTATAATTTTTAGGAATTCTCATGATGTAATGATATTTTCCATTATTCTATGTGTCCAAGATATAAGTGTTATTTAAGAACCTGGGGTAAGTCCCAAACCAAAAAATAACATTTTTATGGGATTGGAGGATCAAAATATTATTTCAAGGGATCAAAAACATAATTTTCCTCTAGTATTTTAATTCATCAAAGGAATGAGTTTTTTAACATTCTAATAACTCAACTTTCATTATCTATTCCACTATAACATCCACCATTAAATCATTTTCTTCTGTTGTAGTATAAACAGGTACTTCTAGAGTGGGATAATTTTAGAGGATATTAGTATTGAAGATGAATTACCCAATACATGCTCATCCTCATATAGATGATCATGACTATTTAGGTTTTCATGAGTAGGGTTAGATTTGTAATGGATCAAGTCATCGTGAACTTTATTATCTAGTGTTTCCAGCACTAAGGAAAAAAGATATCATTTGTGTTACTCTTTTCATATTTTCTACATGGGATCATTATTTCTTTAATTCACGTGTTATGAAATCATTATAATAACATTTCCCTATCCATTCATCAGAACATAAGGAGGAGATACATTTAGTGACTTTTCATTGAATACACGTGTTGGTGGTTAAGATGACAGGTATGAATTATGTAGAGGCATAAAGATAGTGATGAAGTAGAAATGATATGTAGCAGTCTACTTATATTTATTGATATAGACATATGAAATTTTCCATTGAATTAAATTGATGTAATCTATGTAAGATAACATGGATTTCATCATGTAATGGAATGTTTTATATAATACCTATGGTGATCCTGTTGTGTTTTTAGAGATAGAATTATTTATATGGGTTAAAGACAAATTACATTCAATAATTATTTGATTGACAAGATTAGAGATAGTTTTTAATATGTTTATCCATTACTATTTCCAAGGGTTCTAGAATAGTACCATTAATTCTTTTCTATTTATTTTATTACATTATATACATTATCGATGATCTAGTTTGGGATCAAGCAATAACCCATATTTTCTTCCATATATTCATTTCCATATAGGATTACACCTTTTGAGTTCTGATAGCTAGACATTAAGTTTTCTTATCTATTTCATCAAGTTTTTTCCTTAGTCTTTCACCATGGGGTGAAAAAAGTATGTTCCGTATAGTGGCCAAATATATTTTTCAATTTTTTACTGATTATCATCACATGAACCTCATGGAAGCAAATAACCTTTATCATCATTCATATATTGATGATTTGATCAATCATCTAAAAATATATGGTTAGTTATCCAAAATTTATCTGTTGACAATATGTCATAAAATTATAGTAAAGGATGATTTGGTTCTAAAAATAGCGCTTTATTTTCATTATGGTCATTATGAGTTCATTCTAATGACATTTTTTGGGATAAATGGTCTCTCTGTTTTCCTAGGTTTAATGAAATCAATTTTCATGTAGTTAATTAATATGTTTATGGAAGTTTTAATTATCAAAAATCATTTCTTTTCTACATATAAGGATGATAATATAGGGGAAATTTGTTCTATTTTGATACATATTCATCGTCTATACACATATAGTGTGTATTAAATGTGTGAGTTTTTGGATTGTGATGTCCTTTTCTAGGGGAATTTCATGTCCTAATATGGTGTAGTTGTTGACCATTTTAATATAGAGTAAATTTTTTATTCAGAATTCTCCAAGATATGGGTAGGTGTGGAGAGATTACATTATCATGTAGGATTTTATTGGGTGTTTTAGACAATTTCATTTGAGATATGGCTCTAATGAAAACATTGAATGGGATGGATCATATGTTATTGTGGAATGCCTAGTGTCCAAAAAATACATGGTTACATTAAAGAGAATTTATTAAATACATAAATAATTTATTTACTAGAAGTGGGTGTTTATTTTTAGGTTTTCAAAAAACATTGTTTTTTTCTATGGGATATATTTTGAAGCATCTGTTATTGGATGATTCTTATTATTCTCTACAATAACGTCACCCCTAAGAATAACTATTATAGTTAACAACTTGAGTGGGTGGAAGTTATTTTTACATTAATGTTTTTGATACATTACCTCATTATTGATTATTTTGTGGTTTTTACTAACCATAACATTCTGGGGTATGTCATCACCTAATGTGATGTAACTGTATGATGGTATTGGAAGATTAAATTCAATTAGGATAAAAAATTCATGATATATTATATGCAAGTAAATGGAAATGTGGTGGTTGATGCACTGAGAAGTTAGTCATGTATTGAAACACTATGTTAATATGGGTATTAATAGATATTGTTTGAGGAAATATAATCAATTAATCTTGATATGTGAGAGGTATGATGTGTAAACATAATTTTCACGATCTTAGTGTAGTCATATTTGGTGCAGCATGTAGCAGAGTCTATTTTGGGTGATTATATGGTGGTGGTATAGAGAGTCTGAGTTTTCATCAACAATTATCATTGTTCTTGATCAATTGATGATCAAAACCATCTGTTGTTTTCGAGTGGTATTTTCATATTTTTTTATTTGTATGAGATGGTACTCTAAGAGTTCCATATCTCAGCCATAGTTGTATGTCCTAGTGTTTGAAGGATGAACAGAGCTATGGGAGATTATTTTTTGTGTCATTGTTAATTAATTTCATTGTATTGTTATTTTCCTAATTTTTTGTTTTCAAAAAAGTGATTGTCATGTACCATGTTACCCGTGAATTTCTATAAACAATAGATGTTTCCTAGTGGTTGTGGGAGAACATCTCTATGGACCTCATTACTAATATACCTCAATCATGGGAAATCTATATTAAAATATGGGTTTTCATTTATTTTTTGATTAAATGAGAAATGTTATTAGCTATCATGGAGTAAATATACATTCAGGTTTTGCTGTGGAATTTACTAGAGGAGGTGGTGAGACTCAACAGAGTCTTGAGGGTGATCATCAATAATTAATATAATAATTTTAAATCCATTATTGAAAATATATTTATGATTGATTTCAGAACTTATATACACCATATCACTTCTTTGCGTCTATAGATCAATGCATAGAATGAGCTTTCCATACAGGCTCTAAAATTCATGCTGCATTTTGGTGACCTATAATTCTGAAGTATGTGGATGAGTAACATCCCACTGGTCATGTTTTTATAAAATATTATTTCCCACCACACCATTTTTATGATAACACTTTCTAAATTGTTTGGATAACCATTCCATTATATATTTTGTTGCACTAGTGTTAGAGAGTTTGTAATAAATTTGATAGAGTTATTAGAGATCATTATATAGACTGTACATGGGATACGTTAAATGATGAAATTAGTGAATGTTAATAAAAAAAACAATGTTAATCAAAGGAAGAGACCATTGGAAATCGACAGTGGTGATCACGTCAGCCTACATGCGAATCCAAATCATTGGCAGTGAAGGTTTATTCGTAGTTGTAAACATTCTCCGTAGTAATTGGGGACATTCATGGGATTGGTAATTACTGGAGCTATAACATATATGATAAAACATTCACTATATATAAATTTGATAAATGATATTTTCCCAAATTTTATCTTCGTTGTTATCTTCATCATGATGATAATTTCATCAATAGGGTCATGAATGACGTTGATGATGATGTGTCCTTTGAGGGGAACTGAATAATAATAGTGTACTACAAAGAGAATTTATTTGATAAACATGGTATTATCATGGTTTGTAATCTATTGTGGAATGGACGCATAGAAAATAGTTTATGGAAATTTTATTTGGATAGATTTATTCATTAACCCAATCTATTTGTTGTTTATATCTTCTCCTATTGTAAATAATTTTTTGGTTGGTGAAAAATATATTATGTTCTGATTTTATCTTTTTCCCTAATTTTGGGAACTTAGTTCATGATGGATAGGTATTTTACTCTTGGTTTCATTTAGTAAATTATTTTTTCTATGTTGTCATCTAGAACATTTTCAATGAATGGAGTGGTTGTTATCTTGTGATATAGAGATCATTAAAAGGTATATCATTGAGTGGTTGTGTGTAAATCCACATTTTTATTTCCCAATAGGCTTGTTTCGGATTCTCAAGGATGATAATGGTTTGATAGGTATATGATTTATGGTATTTGATTTCGTAAAACTTTTACATTCCATTTTTTTGGGTGTTAGCAGCCACTATAAATTTTTTAAGATGGGTAAGACTATGGTTGAGGAGTTTTTACATAGAAACTACAGAAAATTTTAAGGATTTGTTGTGGAGGTGTGTTCTATGATATTTTTTTGGTGGGTGTGTCACAGTATATCCATGTTTTAGTGTATGTGGAGATCGATTTTTATTTTCTGAGTAATGTAATTTCACATTAACTGTACGGTGAGCTATAATATGTGGCACAAATCCTTTCATATTAGAGTAATTTTTTGGTGTGGAGATTAGGGTGACACCATAGGCCTAAGTTCCACTTTAATTTGATCCATATAGTGAAACTATAACTACCATTACAATTTTGTGATGGTTAAATAGTCAATCAGTTCATTTTGTATAATTCAATAGGTCGGAGAGGATTTCAGCATGGTCAACCAGGCTTGGTTGTGGTCTATTTAAAAAAATTATATTTAATAATACCTGTGGCCTTAATAAAACCTATTCTTTCCCACAAATCTCTCTCAATCCATTTGTGACAGATATTATTTGGGGTTATTTTATTTCTCTTTAAATATGTATTATTCTAGGGCTAGAAATGATCTAATATTTTTGATCTAATGTATATTTTATCTCATTATTTCTAGCGGTTTCTCCCTAATCAATTTAATTACCTACAATTCGTTATTTAATTGATTTTGGGATTGATTTAATCTATTATTATGTGTTAGTTTTTTTGATATTGTGTAATGTATTCCTTGATAGATCATAGTTTTATCTAGGGTGTGATTTATGAGAATATACAATGTTGATATATTCCCGTGCAATGAATGTTGAAACTTTTGATATAAGGGATTTTTGGATACCCTAATTTATTTTTTTGAAATAGTAAAATAAAAATATTTTAAATAATTGAATAGAAATGGATTTATCCATATAAATATTATGCCCGATTAATAATGAAATTCTATTATGATCAAATACTAATGTTTGATAACTTGATAATTATTTTACTCATGTTTTTGTAGATAATGTTCTATAAATTGTTTTACAGTAGAAAACGTTGCTACTCTAGGTATTTCTAGTCATAGATAGAAAATGGAAATGAATGTATATTTATAAATTATTAATTTATGGAAAAATAATTAAATACTTGGAATGGTAAATGAATCTTGTTTTATTAATTATTTGATTATAAAATGTATGCATCATACATGTATAAATAAATATGATCTTTAGTGTTTTAATGGGATTTATAAAACATTTGGACCATTTTAATGATATTTCATTAAAAAATTAATAGGTCTTAGTAAATGAGATTTATTCTTCCCACAATTTCTTGAAAATTTAAATTAATTTCGTAGAATGTCAAACTTATGAAATCATATTATTGATGAATTATTATGTTTCTCATAGTTCAAACCTCATAAAAATCAACCCGTCCTTTCAATATGGAAAATAAATAATTTTTCTTTTAATGTTAAATGGGTGGGGAAAAGTGTGACTATTTAGTTATATAAGTCAAATTCCATGTGTTGAGAGTCAAAGAGTGTGTTAATTTGTGAATGATGGATACATTGTTTTCTAGCCATATTTAACTATTTCTTTTTCTTATTTCTTGACTATTTATGTTGTTCTATGGATTATTGAATTTTTATGAGATCTATTATAAGAGTATGAAGGATATTCCTGATATGACTGATTATATGTGGGAATGAATTATTGGATGATGTTGAACAAGTATTGCCTATAATGGTGAGATGTTTCAGAATATGCATGTCGGTGTCAAGGTTCAAAATAATGTTGATGAAATAATATGGTTATGATATTACACTATGTTATGAAAGAATATGTATTATTTATTTTGGTAAATATATTTAATGTATGGATGGTCATGTTTGTTTCTTTATTTGTATATCATACCCCATCAGTTGTTGTTTTTTGGATGTCCTCAATTGCATGATTCCCATTTTAGGAATCTGTGGTTTTTTTTCATAGAGTAACTAAATTATGGAATGATAATTATTTATAATAACAATTATATCCCATGGAATTTATGTCGATCATATTTAATTACTAGATAGATTTTAACATTTTTAGAGACCTTGGAAAATTCGTGGTATTTACCTAGAAGGAAAAAAATGACAATTTTTTTAATGCAATTTAATTCGGAATAATTATAATGTTTATTTGTAGAATAATGAATGAATTAATATAAATTGATCATAAAATTAAGAAAGTCATAATTTTATAAAACACTTTAAAATGATTGTGATCATAACGGATTTGTAGACACTAATAGTTTCCTTCGTGTGATTGAGTGATAGTAGCAATAGTTGGTAAAGTAGTTCTTTACCATAGTGTGGATGTGTGATATATTATATCCAATAATTTTTTTTTTCTTTTTTATGATACCCCCCATGTCGGTAAGGGAAACTAACACCCAGTTGACACTGAAAGGGTGGTATCCCCATCATCTCGGAGGGAGGATGGATTTATGATTACCCTCTATAGCTAGACTCTCTTCTCTTGGAAGATTTTGGTGCTAGTATGAACATAATATAATTTCCCAATACAGGTATGTATTGGGATGTCATATATTGTGGTATGTTTACTAAAATATAAATCCTTATATAGTATCCAGATTATTATATAATGGTTGAATTGTATAGGCCGAGATAGATTATAGTACATACATTGTGCATTGGCCATGTTGTCATTTTGTGTAATATCAATTATATGATACACATAATATAGACTGTGATGGAACCTAAAAACATTGTTAAATAGATATATTTGGTATTTTATGATGTGATGATGTGATTAATTCATTTATTGTTGTGATACATAGCTCATTTTCATAATGGATGACCTATTTTTGGATAAAGATGGACCAGGACCTGAAACATTGTGAAAGAGTGGAATAAAAGTGGGGATGTGGTAACTAGGTACCAATGAGAATTTATTATATTATATGACCCCTTGTATGTGTTACTAGGTGAGATTAAGACTTTATGAGATTGGGACCATAGTATAACTACATAATTGAATAGTAAAATTATCGTTTTGTTCACTAGGATTTAGTAAACATTCATTTTCATCATTATGAGAGTATTTTAAGAGGATCCTTAGTGAATATAATTTTTATAACCCCCCACCACACATATAATAAATATCCAGATAACATGTGTAGGATAGAGATATGTCTAGATATTTTGATGACATTGTTTTTTCGGGAGATGTTTTCCCATTGTGGTCGCTACATATTTAATATTTTGATACCTTTAGTTTTCCTTTTATAATGATTTAGTATAATATGAAAATGAATGAATTCACATGGGATTCATTGTACATATACATTCTATTGTAGATATGTTTAATTTTTAATACACTAATATTAACAATTTTATCTTTAGGAAACACATATCAGAGTCATTATAAAATATTAAATGATTTTAAAGATATATTGAAATTTCATGTTGTTTTTTAGTCGTTATGATTCATTCAGATACTATAATTGAATATAAATTAGTGATTATTCATGTTTATCTTGGGAATATAGGAGTCATGCATGATCACAGTGAATACATAAAAGTTGGATAAAATGGTGAGGGAAAAAATTAGATCACTGCTTTGGGAAAGATGATTTAGATAAATATATAAGAGAATAATGCTTCTAAAGAACCATTGTGGTGGTTTGTTTTAATAAATATTATTATTTGTTGAAAACTAACATTTTATTGTATAATAAATTTTTTATGAATGAATTGAATCCACATCAATTATATTCTGAACATCAGATCCAATAGATTCAAAGGGAGAAATTGTTTTAGTTAGATGATTACATTTGTAGTAATTGAAGAAAGATAGAAGTTGTCGAGTGAAGAAGTTGTATTTTTGTTAAAGAGTTTTTAAATAATATATGGAAGTAACGAGTTAGAAATTTTTAAAACATTATAACCAACATCATATGATGCACTTTTTTTTTAATGTTCACCAAAATCATGAAAATAGTCCTGATAAAATATTTGGATGAAACAATTGAGAGTTTTGATGATTTCCATAGTTAATGTATATAGATTTCATCATAACGAGAATTCCATCAAAGTGGGAATTATAGAATAATGGAAATTACATCAAAATTAGGATTCAATCTAAATTATATTAGAGGTAATCATAATTCTTAATGAGATGAAGAAGAAATAAAATTCATAACGAGATGATGTAGAACTAAAATTCATAATGAAAAGAATAGGAAATCAAAATCATTATTAGGTGAAGAGGAAATAGAAATAGTAATGAACAGAGAAGGGAAAAAATGGTAATGGGATGAGAAGGAAATCAGTTGTAATGATCAGAGAAAGATATAGATTCGTATATAGATAACTACAATGAATAATCAATAAATATTACTTATTTTGTATGAAGATAAAATTTAGTCAATCTTGAAATCCAATTGTTCATAAATATAAGAGATATTTATATAGGTTCTAAAAATACAAATTTGATTTCTAAATGCAATAGAACATCAGTGTTTTTCAAATTTAAGGAATCAGGAATTTTTTCATGTTTCATTATTTTGTTTTAGCAGTATCTTATAAATTTTCGTATATCAGATTCAACCATATCATATTGAGAATAACATATTGAGTCAATCAGATTTAAAATAATCATATTGAGCTTTTGAGCAGAGATGGAATTTTTCAAATTGATAATGGGTTTATTGTACTAAATTCATCATAATGAAAGAATAATATATAGACTAATCATATGGGGATAATCATAATTAGACTCATCATACTGTTAGAATCAGATCTGGGCTAATCAGATTGTGAAAATTAGATCCATCCAAATGGGATTCTGGATTCAAACTGAGCAATTTTGGAGCAGTTTCAACAAAATAGTTATTATTTTTAGGATCAATTATTTTATATGATTACATTTCATACTGACCTAAGTCAGTATAATTATTCCAATTGGGAGATATAATGTGTCGAACAAGAGTTGGAATATGTTGTATTCACATATTCATAATAGTGGATTTAGATAGACCCATGTGAGTGGCTATGAAAAGGATTTAGGTTCCCACACTGAGGTTGAACCTTTTAAATATTGTATGATTTAATTTTTCCCAACATATTCATGCATTATTATTTAATAAAAATATATAATAAAATAATGTTTACAGGTTATAGGGGTCGTGTATCATAACATTTCCAAACTCATCAAAAGTGAACAACTGATTCCCCCCCCTCTTAGTTATTATTCAATCCTTTATAACTTCAATTAGTATTTAGGGTAATGTGCCCTTGATTAATTCTTATCATGGAAAAACTAAATTCATTCAATTGTATATGAATTCATATATTTAGTGGAAACAATTATTATATATGGAAAATTATGATTATTCCTTATCTCCTCTCTATTGGCCCATGTGTTGACGACACTGATACTAATGGGTTATAAACTATTTTGAATGATTCCCCAAATAACCTATTCTAAAAATATAAATATAAAAGTTCATAGATATGATTGAAATTATATATTATTGTCCATTTTAAAAAATGGTTATCAAGAAGCAATGGGTCTAAAAATATAAAAATGTTTGTGGGAGAAGTTGGAATGTGTTTTCGAATGTAATACAATAGTTAATGAAGAAAATATAAAAAATGTTGTATTATCTAGGAAGATATAACAATGAGAGATGAAGAAACAATTGACGAGTACATCACAATTGTAAATGAATTTTTATGCAACATTACAGGATTCAAAGTTTTATTGGATTATTCTTTATCTCTGAAGAAACATACGAGAATCATTGTAGACATGTTTTATTTTAAAATTTCATCTATATAAGATAATGAGGATTTTTCTATTTATGAATTGCATAACATTATTATTTCTTATATGATGAAGAAATATAAAATGGATTAAATATAGTTGAAAGATGAAATGGATTTTCATGATAGGAAATAGATGAAAATCCACGATGTTGAATAAGAATATACTTATGAGTCTATATATATATTAGCTATGAATTAAATGATTAGATTGTGTCTCATATATCTAAAATCTATTAGAAATAAAGATGAAAATATATCGTTAGAATTAATCTCAATTTTTTGGGGGTGGTGGAATTAGAAACATTTCTATGAATTTCCCCATGAAGAATATTGGAGAATATCGAGATGATTCCGATGAAAATACATGATGGAATAAGTGGAAAAAATGAAAAAAAATAAATTTTTTCTAATATATAAATATAGAACATTCCTAAAAGTAAATAAATATGTTGAGAAATAATGTTAAATCAGAATCAACTATCTAAAATTATTCTAAATATTAATATTTTAAAAAATTTAAAACCTTCCTTGAAAAAATTGAGGAACAAATTTATTAATTATATAGTGAATACGGTGGTGAAGAATATTATATAGAGAATTAACTAAAAAAATAACATTGTCAATATCTTGAGAAAAAAACATGGAAGAATAAAATAATAGTTATAAAGAATGGTTGTAAATAAGTTGTCGATGGAATAAAATATATCATCTTGTTTTAGGAAGACTACATTAATGAGATTTTATGTTATAAAAATAGATTTCATGAATTAGTATTGATGATTTAAGATCATAGATAAAATTTTGAATCTAATGATGAAAATTTCAAGAAGTATCAATAAAAACATATTGAGTTTGAATGTTGAATAATTATGATGAATGAAATCATCATCAAAACGTCATAATTAAATGTTGAGTCATCAAACATTGCTGAGATGGCTAAATACGAGAGTTAGGAAAAAAAAATTATCTTACCATAAACATGGTTTCATCTGATTCTTTTAACATTAAACATTCTAAAAAAAGTATCGAGATATATTTGTGGATAATGGATTTTACAATCCTCTCAAATCTAAAAAAGTATAAAACTCACAAAAAATAAAATATGGTCTGCATCCTTAGAATGAAATATCTAAAAGATGTTACCAACCTCAACAAGGATTCCTCAAAAAGATATCATCCTTAGAAATTTAATTTTTATTTTATGAATATTGTTGGTTCTATTTAGTATATGTTAAAAGATCATATAATTATTTTCATAAGATATCTCTATCCAGAATAATTATAGAGAAAAGTTGAAGAAAAAGTGAATGAAGAGTTAGTACAATTCTTAACTTATAGAAATTTGAAATGGCGAATTATCAATATGTTAGAAACATTTAAAAAAAACTTAAATGAAATGATATATTTTTTGGAAGATTTTATAATGTTTTTCATCCTACTAAATGTCATATAACAATGCTTCTAAATAAAAATATTATGATAGAAACGAAATGGAATCTAAATTAAAGAATGTCTATGAAAGAGATTTTTTTAAAAGTTAGATTTGAATGAAAGTAAAAGGTATAAACCATAGATAATTGATAGTCTATTTCAATCACATATGATATTTCACACAAAAACATTGAAAAATGTCAAATTTTATGAAAGAGAATAAGATACAATTTTAAATTAATGTACCTCAAAAATTAGAGAAATCAGAATAGTTGATATTGATGTAGTAAATTTTAAATATAAGGAATTTTTAGTTTTTGATAGGATAGGTCATTATATACATAGTGTAAGAAAAAATTGTGATGATTGAAATGTTGTTTTTTTCAATGATTTTAACATACTTAAATGTTTTAAATATGGATATGTTATTACAAAAGGAGAAATAAAAATTATGAATATAATTAAAATAATTAAATTCAACAACTCTTGTTAGTTGATGGATAATGATGTAAAAAAATTGTGACCCTAAAGACATGTCCACCTTGGATAGAAGAATATGAATAGACATTATAATTTTTAATAAATTTGAAAAAATATTGAATTTAATATATGAGAATAATATGTTAGTGTAACATGGTAAAAAGGGAATATTTCTTGAAAAAGCCAAAAAATAGTTGTGATCCAATCTACTAGACCAAAGGAGATTATTCATTGTCATTTTTTTGTCTGACGATACATTAATCAAAATATTGATATTGAAACACTAAAAATTATAATGATGATTTCAATTGAGTAGAAATAATCATGTTTATGAATAATAACCCAGAGGGGATTGATATGTCAAAATTCGATAGAAAAGATAATGAGAAATAAATGGGAGTTTCCATCAAAAGGATGAGATCAGAAAATGGTACCGATTTAAAAAGAAATACTTTTGTAGCATATTTGATAATTCATGGTATCATACATTACTATAACACCACCTCTACTCCATAATAAATGTAGTATAAGAAAGAATGAATATAAATTTACTGAAATTGGGAATAAGTGTGTTAAGAGAATACAAACATTCAAAATTATTTTTTGGAGAAGTTGTTAGTAATATTTTACATTTTCAAAATAGATAATAATTTAGTACAAAAACCAACATGACTCCTTATGAAATTCTGTATAAAAAAACATTCATAAAAATTATTCAATTTTTTTATAAGTTCATATTTTTTCAAAATAAAAAATACAGATTTTAGATACATTGATGAATAATTTAATAAGATAACTAATATTAATTATTCACAAAATGATTGAAGTTACAAAGGTTGGAACAACCATTTAAAAAATATCATGGAATCATATGATGTAAGGGTAATTGAAAATAAAATTTAAATATATACATTTTTTATAATTCTTAGGAGGAAAAATAGATACATACAAGTATATTAAAACTAATTAATAAATATTTCAAAAAATATAAGAATAATTGGACGAGAATTTTTATTCATTGAAAGTAACATTGAAATTTCCTACAGTACAAAAAATATGTGGAATCTGAAAACATTATTTTAAATTAAGAGGATATAGTTTAGACTAGATGAAAATTGTGATTTAATACCCAGGCTTCACATCTATCAAATTTTGAAGTAGAATGAGTTTCATATTATATTTAACACAAATAATGGGTTGATTTTAGGAATGAGCAGTTGGATTTGATAAATAAGAATAAAACATGTGAACAAGTTTTATGGCCCTCAAAGAAATGTTATCAAAACCCATTTGTTATACAAAAACAAGTTAAATTAACATGTATATGATTCAAACTACAAATAAATTACTGTTTGTAAAGGCAATGCATAGGACATAGGTTATGGTTTTGATGAATTATTTTCCACAATTAAAATACTACCAACCATTAAAATGTTCCATTCAGTATACAAACATCAAAATTATAAATTCATCTAATTGATCTAAAGTATTTCTTTATTAATGGGGAGATTTAAGAATATGATTAAATTGAAAACCCATGTGTTTTTTAATTTTATGATGATGAAAACAATGTTTCTAAACTAAGTAATGAATTTTATGGGAGAAAACAAGCCCCATATTCTTAATATTTAACACTGGAAAAATGAACGCGAATATTAATTTTTCTAACTGAATACATCATAGTAACACAAATTTTAATGATGTTGATTACAAAGATATAATTTTTAATATTTTCTATGGATAATATAATTTTATATAGGGATACTAAATATGTTTTTAAAACATTTTATTAATAACTGAAGAAGAAATATCAAATTTTAATGTTTGAATAATTATCTTTTTTATTTTTCATACAAGATCAACAAAATGAAAAATATATTTCCATAACTAAAAAAAGTATTCTAGGATATTAGAAAATAAGTCTGGGATAGAATAATTCCAATAAAGTTTAACTCATATTCCATTAACCACGAAGTGGAGTAATGATGAATCCAGAATTAGTGTAAATCAGAATTAATTTTATAATGTGATAGGAATTATTCTTTAACATGCAACCTCAATGCCTAATATTATTCGTGTTGTGTCATTCTGTTTCAGATATCGAATTAATTTAAAATAATTACTCATGATTGCTCCAAATAGGATTATGAGATTATGTTTCATGGTTATATTTATGTCGATTGGGCTTTTAATGTTAATGATATAAAATCAACATTAGGATGAAAACTTTTATTGAGTGAATATTGTGTAATTTGTAATAATATAAAATAATGATCAGAAACATTAAGCAGAGTGAAGTAGAATATGTTGAAGCTAATCAGGATTGTACTCAAATGTTATAGATGAATGTACAACTATAATATTTTAATGTAAAAATTTCTCAATGATTGAAGATACATAGTTTCAATAAGTGTGCAATTGATATTTTTAAATATCCAATAGAACATTCAATATAAAAAAATCATTGATATAATGTTTCAATTTATAAAAGTGGATGTAGTTGTCATAGAAGATATTCCATAATAAATGTCAACAAACTATAGGATTACTAATATCATTAAAAAACCAATTTTGAAATAAATGATTTTTGTATATAGGTTAAAACATCATGTTCATCCTCTTCCCATGACTTCATAATCATGATAATGATGTAACCCAATCGTTCATTAGATTTTTTAGATAATAGGGGAGAGAATGTAACATGTAATTACTATGTTATATTTTTTACTTAACATTCATTTGTGAATATGGATTTGTGGTTATCATAAAATTGGGTAGATAAAAAGAAAGGTGATATATGAAAAAAAAAATTGAGGAATCCTAATCATTACATGGATGAGAAATGTTCATTCCATCAAGGGATATATTTCTTCCAAAATAATTACTTTAACCAATAGTTTGGTGATATGAAAATATATTTCGTGAAATTATATGTTTTTATAAAAGAAAAAGACCATAATTTTTTATTTATGTTGAGATTTAAACAAATATAGAGAAATTGGAAAGTTACTAACAAGGGTCATTAAAAATCTAAAGTGGGATATTGAAGAACATTTTTGGTGTTTTATTTTAACAATTAATTTTATTTTTTGAGAACAATGATTTTTTGTATTGGGATTCGTTAATTATATGGGAATATGATACATCTGTATCATTTTCAAAAAATTGAATAAAAAATAATCAAAGGGAAAAACTGTATTATGTCATATGTTTTTCTTTCTTCCTAATCAATGAAATAAAATTTTATTGAGTTAAGAAGTATTATGTTTTTAGATGATTTTTTAAATAATATATTGAAGTTAAGATTCTTTATTTTTTTTTTAAAAATCTACTAAAAATCTATTGATAATTTAATGATCTCAATTTTCCATAAATCATGAAATCCCTCATGATAAATGCTTTTGAATAAATGGTGTAGAGGATTGAATGATTTCCATGTTACACTATATATATTCCATCATAATGGTAATTTATCATAATGGTAATTCCATCGTAATGTGAATTACATCGTAATGGGATTTCCACAATAATGGGAATTATATCATATTGATGATACCTTCAGAATGAGATCAAATAGAATAAAAATTTGTAAATATAAATAGAGGAAATAGAATTCATAATCCATTGAAGTTGAAATAGAATTTACATTGAGATTAGGGGGAAGAACATCATAATAATATAAAGAGGAAAATTCAGAATGAACTATAAAAGAAATAAAAATCATACTATGCTGAGACGGAACTAGGTCATAATGAATTAAAAATTAAATATAATATTAATAAAATTATTACAAATATGACTAAATATAATATTTAAAATGTTATATGAAGATATTATGTCGTAGAATAATAAATTCAATTTTCTATAAACCTTTTAGAAACATATGGTTGTTTGAAGAAGTTAATTTTGATGTTTAAATTCAAGATATTTTTGGAGTTTTATAATGTTGAGGAGGAGAGGAATATTTTCAAGTTTCTCCCGTTTTTATTTTGAGTTGACTATAAATACTTTCTGAGATAATTCATTTAGTGTGAAATTTTCAAAGCAGTGGAATACGGAGATTTGTAAATAAATTGAGTGAAATACATTTTCACCCAGATATATCATTAGGATCATCAAGCTGTATAATATTATTTTATCAGATTGTGTAATATTTTATTGAGAAGAACATATACAGTTGATCAGACAGAGATAGATCAAATTTAAAATTTGAGCAAATTTTGAGTTTGAATATTTATAATGGGTTTCTCTTATAGAATGCATCATATTTAATGAATCAGATAGAGGATAATTTTTTTATATATTATCAAATCAAGACTCGTTATATTGAGTGAATTAAATAAAAAATCATAAGATTAAGAAAATTGGATCTAACACCAACAAAACTGTAGATGCAGACTAAAAACATCTAGAGGTGTTTCGAAAATGTTTTGATTATTATATTTGGAACAATTTTATTATAAAACATTATAAACATATGTGAGTCTGTATATCCATTATTCTAGGGAGGTATATGGTAACTAATATAAGTTTCAACAGTTCTATTCACTTATTCATAACTGTTTATTTTCATATACCAATGAGAGTGTCTATGGCATCGATGTAGGTTCTCAAACTAAAGATGAACATTATAAATCATGTGTTATATAGTTTAATTCTTAGTATTGAATGAATGAGTATTTTATAAATGTTGATAACATAATATATATTAACAATATGTGGTGGTTAAGTTTCTAAATGTTTTGGAACACATAAAAATTAATAACTATTTCATCTTACCTTATTAATTGTCATTTGATCCATTAGGACATCATATTCTCATTATTTTTATAGATATTATATTAGTATAATTACTATTTTTTAAGACACATGTTTTCAAATAAAATCAATATATAAGTCGATGTATTATATAAATTATAAAAAATATTACAATTTTGAATTACCTTATGATTTTTGACAACACTTTTATTATCATGTTCCATGGAGAGAATAATGGAACATTTAATAACTGTAGAGTTTATTTGATCATTATTATATAACATAAAAATGAATTAATTCATAAATATTTTAATAAATAATGTAAAATAGTACAATGATGAAATAAATGTTAATGTATTGGAATACTCAATGATTGATGATGTAAATAATGAACAAAGAATTTGAAGAAATTTTTATAATGTTTCAAATAAATAGTATAAATAAACTAAAAAATTGATGTTGTGCATGTTGGATAATATGATTAAACTATTTCATGGGATTATTAACAAATACCTTCACATCATATGCATCGAAAATGAAATATTCATGTTGAAAATGTTGTTGGATGTTAAGGAAAATAATTTCAATCTTGGAGAACTATGATGATATCAATTCATAAATCATTATATTGTCCTATTTAATATACAAATATTAATTAATCTTATAATAATCATCAATGTCTTGATTATATGAATGAATATATTGATTATATAGAGAATACTGATATATATGAGTTGGTGACTAATCCTAATTAAAATAAAATCCTTAGAAACAGGTTATGGTTTTAGTTTAAGTTAATTGAGATTTGATATGTAGAAAGAAGTAATTAAATATTTGTTTTCAAGTGATAATAACATAATGATGGTATAAATTTTTATTATATTATTTCATTGATTACAAGGATTGAGACCAAAAGAATTAATGTATTTATTTTTTGTGAAAATGTAATACATTCTTTTTCAATTGGACATCCTAGAATCTATCCTAATTTGGGAAGTGTAATGATAGGTTTTTATAAGTACACATTCATGTTTCATTCCAATAGAAGATAAGAATAACATAAATATATTGAAAATGTACTTATAAGGGTAGAAACATGCCCCATGATCATATTTTATTCTGATGTATAATGGATTAAAGTGATTGAATTTTACAAAATTACGATTGGATTTCAATCACACCATGATATATGATAAAAATAATATATTATTGTTAAAAATTTTGTACATGACATCATATTTTTTGAAATTATAACGTTGTTATGTATGTTTTATGAGGGTTATGGAGTTATTTTATCATATCATTCTTGGTGCATGAAATTTGAATATTAAACAATTAATATAATATTTTCCATAACATAGAATACATAATTCAAACCTAATATTTTCATTTGACACTAAGTTGGACTACACCTCAACCCTGTATTCCATGGTGTAATGATTTTTAAAATTTAATTGGGATGGACCAGGATCAACCAAACACATTGTCATCATTATGTTTCAAAATTAATATGTATACCATCTTAGAGTAATTAATTCTATATTGTATGATGGATTTTTTAGTGTCAATGGAATATATGTGGTTTACATGTTTTATTTATGATACACAACATAATGCATGGGAATCGATAATTTAGTGGCTATAAAACATTCAATACCACCATGCCATGAAAAAAATATTCATCACAGTCTAATGAAATTGTAGAACAAAATTATACAGTACATAGAACAATCCATTGAAATGAATTGTAAGGTCCTATAATGAATAAATTACATTTTTAGTTGTTATATATCAATAAATCACTTTCATTTTGAAATGATCCCTTAGGTTTAGTGCTTTAGGGAATTATAGAAAACATTTACATAATAAACCCATTTATTATAGGTCGAATCCTATACTCAGTATTTATTTTTTCAGATAATGTAAACCCTTTTAATATAAAAAAATTATATCTTTTAATGAAACATCTCCAATATTTATGTGGTGAAATATTCTTTATAATTAAAATACATTAAGACATTAAAAAAACATTTTAAAACATGGTATGGAAAAAACATGACCATCAAAGGATATTAATGGATTAAAACAATTTTTTTAGTAAAAACCAATAAAATCAATTTCCTAATATCACACCATTTGCCAATAAATAAGAATCATATTTTCATGATGAACATTATCATTCTTTTTTAAAATAAAGTGAATCCATACAATATCACAATAAATATTGCAGGATATATGTCGGTAACATAGGAAATAATATTATATATCATGCTTAAATATAATTTAGCTCTCTTGAATTTAATAGAATGTAACCATCATTAATACATTTGTAAATACTATCATATAATATTTAATTAATCTCATAGGAAACAATTGTACCAGTTTTCTCAGTTTCTTTAACCAACGCATTAGAGGGTCATAAATGTCTCAAAGATATACAATTTACCATTAAACCATCCATACTCATAGGAAATCCTAAGAACCAATGAATATTCACAACACATACAGATTTAATAAAATAATTATTGTGGAAAATAACAATTACATTTTAAAATAACATTTCCTTTTTTATCACCACAGACTCATAAAAACATTTCATATGAACATTAAATATTAATCATTCAATTTAATATTAAAATCATTACTGTATATTTAATGTGGTAAATTTCCTTCAACTTGTAAATGTTAAAAAATATACCATTCTAGATTTTGGAAAAAAGTCGATTGAGTAACATTTAAATATGATTTTTTTAAAATTCTATTACATTGAGTCGAAATCATCAAATATGGTCATTATTTTACTGAACAATAAACATTGGATAATTATTTACATTAATGATAAAATTTTCATGTTTATTATCCCTTTCATATCATATAATATAATTTTATAACTATTAATAAATTATTTATGTTCATGATATATGTTTTAAAATTATTATTTACTTTAGACCAAAAATACTATCGTATGATGTCTTTTGTCAATGTGGTAATTATTTAATCTTGTACATAATAATATTAATGTCAAAATAATAATAATTATTTAATTAATTATAACTCTATATCCATCCATTAAATATTAATTTGAGAACATGAGAATCATTATAATCATGAATAATGTTTTCTATATGTATGCATGAGTGTCGTTCAGAATTTTAATGGCCATTATAAAAAAAAGGTATTTATCACTTGGACCTTAAATAATGATCATAATTTAATTAATTTAATATAATTAATTTAAATATAATTATATATATCAATCATATTATGTGGTGATGAAAAAACAATTACATCTTTTCGTCGAGGTGATATTTCCTACATATGCACGAACGACGAAATCATATTTCTGTTAATCGAATAGTATGAAAAAATGATATATTATCATTGAATAAATATAAAAATTTCTTTAATATCATATGTTAAAATTAATTCTATAATTATTAATATTTTTATGTACAATGATGAAGAAGGAAATATATCGATTCATGAGGTGGTTGTCTATCGTAAAAAAGAATGATAAATTATTTGAATATTTAATGCAAATTGAGGTGGATTTAGGTAATTAAAATAACATTGTAAAATCTAATTATATTTAATATGATTATTTAATAATTTATTTTCTTTGTATTAATGTTTTAAGTATGGAAATGAATAAAAAATTAAAAACACATATGTATAATTGATACATATTTTTTAGAAATCCTCTATTTCATAACATAGTAAGTCCACTATGAATAGTGTTATAGATAAAAAAATTCCTATAAATTTTTTTAATGATTTTGGGATTTTATTGGGGAAGAAAATGGTGGGTAAAAAATATTTTTTAATTTTGAATAAATGATAAAATGATTTTAATTTTTACAATATAGGGGAAGGACCCTCTTAGAATTTAAAAAATTATTAAATTAATATAAATTTATTTTCAATTATAGAATGTTCCAAAATGATATATTTCTAATATAATAATTTTTGTGTTTGAAATAGTCTGATAATATTGAAATTAAGGATTTTTTTTCTAAATATTTACCATCATCAATTAGTTTAAATAATTATTCATCGTCCATAATTATTACTGTTAAAACATGTATTTTAACAATTTGAGGGTTAATATAGTTACAATAATATTCAAAACAACCGAATTTTTTTTAATTAATGAATATTTATTAATTAATCCAATATTATGGAAAAATATTATTGTTTATTGAAATTAATATCATTGAATAATAAATTTTTTATTTTCAAATATCATTAATTTAATCATTGACACTATTCAATACATAAACTTTTTAAAAAATAAATACAAAAAGAAAAATTTGAACAAAATATATTAAAAATCACCAATATCTAAAATTTATTAAAAAATATTTTATGATATTAATTAATTCATATTAATTTTTTTTAATATATATAATATCATTTTTTATGTTTCCATTAATTAAAAAATTACTACATCATCAATATTCAATCCATTAGGGTAATTATTTCATCCCTAAAATTTATTAAAAATTATGGTGATTAAGACAAATATTTAATAATAAATAATAATATTTATTTTTGAAGTTATATTTTTTATTAAAATATACTAAAATTTTTATAATTATTTAAAATAAAATTGTTTTAGGGTTGTGTTTTCTTAAAATAAAATACTATAAAGGGATTGAAGTCATCCATGTTGGTAAAATAGGTCACAAATTAGACCAATAGATGTTTTAGGTAGAAAATATATCTTAAATATTTTTTGGCAAAAGAGTAATATAATTTAATAATATTTATAATTTTATGTTATACCCTAAATTAGCTAATTTACACATAACGTTTTAAATAAAATTGCAATGTATTCTATTCCTATTTTCAAAAATATAAACTGTACATATTTACTAGTTTTTTGATAAATATGATTCCAATAATGGAATTTGTTTTTCGAAATTCAATACCCAAAAGTGGATAAATGCTATTTAATATTAATCTCAAAGAAAATGATAGGATGAATGATTTTAAATTTAAATTGATCAAATGTTAAGAAAATATTTATAAATAAATTCAATATAAAAATTATTATATTGAAATTTTTTTTAATATATTTATAATTGGGATATTATTAATTTATAAAAAATTCAGATAATGAAAAAATATCAATTATTTAGATTAAATGTTATATTTCAATTTAAAATCCGTATTTCTTACTATTAATCAGAAAAATAAATCTTTTTATAAAAATATCCAAAATTAAACATATTATACTATTATTATTAAAATATCAAATAAAAATACTATTATGTAAAAAAATTACATTTTTCAAAATGCACCATTAAATCATGTTACCCATTCAATGCTGTCAAAAATTCCATTTTGAAAAATATAGTTATGATGATTAAAATTTAATTGGATCCGATATTATTCCTATAAAAAGATAATTTCTAAAATAAAAAACATTTTTTAAATAAAATATATTTAAATTTAATTCTTATTGATCTACAAAAGTTGTTTTTTTATTTTATTTCTATAAAATACACTTATGTTCATTTAATTGTTTTTTAAAATAATATTTACTTTTATTTCAAAAACATATTCTTTTAATATATAAATAATTAGTTTCTAATAAATTTATTATATAAAAATTTTGGCAAAATATTTACATAATTTAGTTAATCCTTTGATTACCCTCAATTATAACAACTATTTTATTTTTTTCTTATTTAAATAATAATATTTAGTTGTTATTTATGCATGATGGGTAATATCATGTATGATATCAAACTTAATATTTCATTTTAAAATACCAGTATGTCACATTTTTCTATAAATTCAATAAATTTCATCCTCAAAATTTTATCTCAGGCGTGGTAATGGCGTTTTGACTACTCAAAATTCATATATTGAAATCCCACCTCTATAAAATGTGTAATAATACATGGAATTAATATGTGAGAAAAGAAAGTGTGAAGGTCAACTGAGATACCCCATTCAAGGGTTCCATGTCGGGAAACCTATAAATGAAAGTGAAAAATAACAACAAATAACCAATTTAGAGTGATAGAGAATATAGTCATGAAAAGTGTACAATTTAAAACTCATCCATTTTGGATGGGTTAAATGGTCATTGATTTATTATTATGAAATAAAAATATGTAATGTTTCTATATAAATATAATTTCCAAAGTGTTGAGGAATTCCATTGGCATTTATACGAAGAACATACAGATAAATAAATAACATAAATTTATTGATTCATCCTATAATAAATTTACACAAAAAAAATAATTTTTTTCACCAAATTATTAGAATTCATGATGAATTTCTCATACATGAATCACTAAAATCACAATCTATGAAATCACATAATCCACAAAATTAAAACCATATATTCCCATTGTATTTATAAATTATCCAAAAATAAATTGTATCATAATAAAATATTACCACTATAAAATGAATAAACCATTATATGGTTAAAAACTACTTTAATCTCTAAAATTCTACATTGTTATCCAAAGTTCAACATATTTATTTCAACAAATAACAATCCATACAGGTACACAAAAATATTATTATTCAAGATCTAAAATGATATATCTGAAGTATTTAATCTCGTTGTGTTTTAAATTACCTAAATCATCTTAAATGTCTCATACAAAAATATTTAATTTTCTAAATTACAAAATATATAAGATATTATAACTATTTTAATTAATAAACTAAATCAATATAAGTTCATAATAAAATCATTTATTCCTTCCAGATATAATTCAATAATTATAACTATAAAAAATCTTATAGTTTAATACATTTTTTCAAAAATGGATGATATATTTAAAATTAATATTGATATATTATTCAAAATATCATTTCTGGATCCAAATGTGTAATAACCCATAATTATATAAAAATTGACTATCTTCAAAAATATAATTTTCCACCATAAAATTTCATAAATAATCAAAATGTGTTTCTAGGATAGTGAACATATTATAAACCTTAAAATTATAAATTTATAATGGTATCCATATTTATTAAGATAACTTTACATGTTAACATTACAATCTCCAAAACAATTTAAACCAACTCTAATACCAACAATACTAAAATAACCTTAGACAATAAAATTTATAGCTATTATAAAAGTATAGGTCGCTTAATTTCCCAAATATGTTATAGGTTTAAATTTGAAGAGAATTATAAAAAACACATACATAGTAAACCCATACATTATATGTGGTAACTTATACTTAGTATTATTTTTATTATTCAAAAGATATCTCTATTAAAATAAAACTTGATTTTTTTCATGTAAAATATTTAACACATCATCAGGAAATAATTTGTATCCTTACCAAACATTAACAGCCATGATTTTTTTAAAATATTGTATTAGTAACAAATTATTATTAAGGGACATAAAAAATTATATATTAGTATTGTAAAATCCCATGTATTAATATTATTAAAAACAAACCTTTTTCCCATGAAAAGGGAATCATTTTCATAAAACATCATTAAATTATTTTTTGAAAATCGTGTAATTTTAATAAAAACTTCATAGTAATAATATAATATATAATTATTTAAAAGGAAATATTTTTTTCATATCACTCTTACAAACATTGTATCTATCTATTCTAAATAGTGAGAATCTATAATAGTCTCATTTGGAATAACCATTATAGTATATTACCCTAATCTCTCATGATAATCTCTAATGGGAAATTACATCACTTTACTAAATTCACAAGAGATATATAACATGATGAACTTCTCCCATTTTTTCATGGCACCGATTATCCTCATAAAAAATTCCCACGAAGAATATCATATTAATAAAACATAAATCATGAATAAAAGAACATTCATGATGAAAATAACATCCTATTTTGAAATGAATATTTTTTTGACAAAGTCATGCACTCGTAACGAAAAATTTAGTATTTTAAAATAATATTAGATAAATTTAATGGAATATTGAATATATTAATAATTCATAAAGTAATGTATTATTTTCATTCTTTATATTTTAATAACATATTCCTTTTGTATTATGATAAAAAAATATAGAATAATTTTAAGGGATATTTTTTTTATAAATTTCCTTTTCATTGAGTCCAAATCATCACACACATTCCTTGTCATCATGAATAATAATCAATGGTTAATTATTTAATTTCATGATTATATTTTTCATATTTATTCTAACATTCATATCACCTTTTGACATCTTATAAAAATTACTAAATTATTTATGTTCATGTCGGATTGTGTGACGAAATTCCGTGCATGAGTCAAATAAGACTTTGATATAATTTAAACAATCTAATATGACATTAGTTAATAATTCACATAATACTATTCATTAAATAATAATTATTATCAAAACTAAATTATATTTTTACATCAAACCATTAATTATTTTTATGACAAATGAAATATACTTTAATCATGGGGTTGTTTGACTGTACTCACACATGAGTAACATTTCCATTTTTGAATGATCATTATGGAAAAAAGGTATATATCATATATAATTCCAAATTAATAACAATATAATTAATATAATATAAATAATTTAAATATACATATATATTTATAATATCTATTTGATTTGGTCATGACTAACAAATCTCATCTCTTAATGGATGTGATAATTCACATGTAGACATGAATGATTTTATCATTTCTCAATGAATGAAGTGGTAGGGAAAATATTATATATTGTATATTTAAATTTTTAAATATGTCATGAATATATAATTTAAAATATAATTTCATCAATATATCAAGTCTTGAGAGATAGTGTTGGAAGAGGAAATATATTGGTTCACAACGTTGTTATCATCTACGCACACAGAAAATTAATTCCTTTCTCATATGATGGAAGTGGATATGGATATAGGTAATTACCTTTAAATTATAACATGTCATTGGATTAATGAAAATAGATTTTTTTATTTATCTTTATTGAAGAGGTGTTGAGCGATGTGGAAGAACAAACTAAACTGAAATGATTCATTGAAAATGATATCTCTTCTTTAGAAATCCCTAGTTTCATAACGTATTAAAACCACTAAATCTGGAGTTATGATTTAATAAATACATGTATAACATGTGGATGTATTACATAATGAGAAGAGTGTAGATATTGGAACAAAAAATTGATTTCATGTGGGATGAAATAAGATGAAGTGGATCCCATTAATTGAGATGGGAGGGAAACTCATGGAATTTCATAAACAATTAAATGAATATAAACTAATTTTCTACATTCAAAGGCTCAAAAATGATTCATCTTGAATATAATATTCAAATGGAACAATATAATTTTATATAAAATTAGATATGTTTTTACTAAATTAATACCCATATTCTTTGTATTTAACCCTTATTTAAACTCTTTAATATTTACAGTGGAAACATAGATACTTAAACATTGATGGATAATGTTTTTACAATAAAATGAAAAAAATCCTAAATGAATAATTTCCAAATAATTAGGATTTATAGAAAATATATGGAATATTTTTTAGGAGTTTTATATTATTTAATTATATATATTTATTTTAAATTATCAGGAATGTCAATACTTTCAATATTAATTACATTTACCTATAAAAAATAACTAAAATATAATTTAGAAAAAATCTATTAAAACATAATATAAATTTATATTTTATATTGTAAATTAGTTAATTAAAATAGTTATATAAAATTAGATAATTTCTTATACTTTTAATATGATTTATTTTAAATTTTGTTTAATTAAACAATTTTTCCATGATCATTGTGAAGTCTTCTAAGATATTTATATTCTACCGACAAATTAAATATTAATTATCATGGTCAAGATAAATATATTATATTTCCATTTACAACTTATGGATAAAGATACCATAAGGATTACAACAATTAAAATATTTTATACTAAATAAAACCATTAGTTTGGGAAGAATTAATTTTTGTAAAATAAAATATTACAAGCGTAATAATGTCATCAAATTAGCTCATCGTTATATTAAATACATCCCATTAATTATTATAAGAGATATAAAATCATTGAATAAACATTTTAATCCTTCTTAATATAATCAACAAAAATTTATAATATTAGTTTTACCCATATTTACCCTATTTAACATTAACGTTTGAAATAACATTTCTATATTTACTATTAATATTGTCACAACTTAATAGTGAACTATTTAATAAAATTATACCTTATAAATAATAATATTTAATCCATTAATTAAAATTAAAAACAACAAATTTTAATTTTATTAATTAAAATTTAATCCCATTACAATGCGATAACACATGTTTTAAATGTAAAAATGTTCAAAAGTTAAAAAAGTTTTCAAATTTTAATTAAATATAAATGTTATTTTTTTGAAATAAATTGTATTATTATATTAATAATGGATATAAATTTACTTGAAGTGAATCTAAAATATAATTTATGATTAAAATTTATTTAGATGATAAGTAATTTTCAATTAAAATTCTTATTTTTTACTATTAATCAAAAAAATGAATTTGAAAAGATTTATTCTGAATATTAAACGTATGGTTTTTGTAAAGTTTATCTTCAAAATAATATGTGTATTTTTTAAAATAATATTTATTGAATTTTCCAAATTTATCATTAAAAAATTATATCAAAAGTTAAGAACATTTCCTCTTAGTAAAATACATTTGTTTATGATTAACATTTTATTTGTTGTTATTTTATTTCATTAAAGCATGTTGTATGTATTTTTAAAAAATAATATTTAATAAATTAGATATATAATCCATTAATATAATCCAATTGGAGTGACTAAATTTATTTTTATTTATAAAAAACAATTTCCTTAATTTAAATAAATTTTTAAGAAAATATTTACGTTTATTTTAAAAACTATTTTATTTTAAATTATTAATTCATTAACATCAAATAATTTATTATATATAAATGTGTGAACCAAATAATAATAATCAATTTAATCATCTTTATAACCCCAATTCTAATGGGTGACTTATTGTGGTAACATTTAAATAAGATTAATAATTGATTATTTACGCACAATGAAGAATATCATGTATGCTATCGAACATAGTATTCCTTTTTAAGATCAGTTGATGTTACAATAAAAAAATGGATTTTTATAGAAATATAATTTTGAGAGCATCTAACCCATATATGGTTGTTCGCATAGTAAAATTTCCTTGATGTTAAAATACAACTTGTATAAATATGTTTTCTACAATGAAATATTGATGACCAAATCATATAAGTGACTTCTTGAATAATTAAAAGATCCATGATGTCATGGTAGCTAATTAAATTTTATAAATAGAACATCAGAATATAACTATGATTTATATTATATTCATCCCTATTTCATAGAGATATGATCAAATGGATTTGATTTTAAAACAGGATTCAATTTTAAATTCAAATTTAAATATGATTTATATTTAAGAGGGGTTTTACTGCATATTTATTGTAATAACCTATAATCTTATTGATGATATTTCCCCTGGTAATTTCTAATTTTTTCATATTTAGTATTATAATTGTTGACCTCACCTATTTTGATAATCCCAATTATGCTTTCACATACATTTATAATCCCAAATAATGTGTATCTATATTTTAATTCTTTTAATATATGATCAAGTTGATAATTATATTACAATAATCCTTGAAATGTGTTAATCAATGTTTTACTATGCCAATATGAGTTTTGAATTAATTCTAACTCAATTGGATGTTTTCCGCATAAAACAGAAGTGTTAAGTTACTAATACACTAGAGTTACCGATAGAGTAAGTGTCGATATGGACGTCTACCTCTATGAAGCTAGTGATACAGAACGAGCTACTGATAAAAGAAAATTCAACCTATAGAAGAAAGTTCTACCAATAGATAATGTCACTGGTATATAGAGTTACCGATACAAAGAGTAACATCTACCGATACTCGGAGCTACTGATAGATGTTCAAACAGCTACCTATACCAGAAGATACCAATACAAGTTCAAACAATTACCGATACAAGGAGCTACCGATACAAGTCAAACAGATACTGATACCAAGAGCTACCGCTACATGATCAAAGAACTATCGATAGGTCACTACTACACAAGTCAACTGCTACCAGTAGAAGCTACTGACAAAATCTTGACCAGTCAAACTCTATAACTCTCAGTGATATTTATTTATTATGAAATAGTTATATTTGATGTTTTTAATGAAATTAATGTTATTTAATGTGGATTAATGGCATGTCAAGGAAATGTACCTATTACCCATGAAAAATTTAATCATTCCTTTTACAATAACTGAGAGCTATAAAATGATGGACAAAGACCAGGTAGAGTAATAAGAAAAAAAGAGAAGATTCATTAACTAAGAAGGCATGAGAATGGTGAAAAGATAAAAGGGAGAACAAAATTGAAAACATGGTGCATTCACACAATACGAAAAATCTACATTCATATTGGAAGAGAACTGGACATACACGAAGCCATTCATTCTAGAGAAGAACACAATATTCATCTTGAGTGAAGAACTACAACAAACACTTCATGCACTCAAGATGATAAAGCTGAACCTGAAAATCAAGGAAGAAAACAACACTCTATTTTTTCAGAAAAAACCAGAGAAGGTCTCCGAAGCATTTTTTATCAATCAAAATAGACCAGAGCTGCACTTCACATCACTAGAGAATTATAAACTCTTATCTACTCTTTAGTTATTCTTTAATTTACATTTCGATCAGTGTATATACTCTGTATATTTTATATATACACACTATCTCCTGTGACAAGTTGTAAGATTTCTAAATCCTCATTCAAACTCTATAGCTTCATTATACCCCACTGTAGATAGTAGTAGATGTCAAGTATGACCTGGACAAACTGTGAGCTATTATTTGTTTTCCCATATAGAACTGTGGTAGAGGTCTTTATAACTAGACACTTGTTTCACTATTGTTTACCCTGATCTAGGGTGTGGATCAAATTTATTTAAATTATTGGAGAGGACTAAGTCTTGTATTGAGACTGAACCTCTTGGTTACATCTGTTGTTCATCATTGTTTAAGTTTAAAATTATACTATATATATATATATATTTCATAATCCACTGCTAATTACTTTGAAATACATTTTGTTTTTAAAGTTAAATTGATAGTTAAATTTTCATGTGTTTATATTAATTTTGAACCAGTATGTTAGTTTCAAAATATAATTTAATCTTCTGATTAATTTAACTGAGACTTAATCAATCTTTGAGAAACTAATTGAACACTCACAATCTGTATAAATTAACTACAGTTGAACTTGTATTTAAATAGGGAGTTTTTAAGAGAAATATTTTTATCAGAAATTTTAATTGGAAATCAATTCACCTACCCTCTTGAGTATCTACTCCGACCAACATTTGGTATCATAGGTTGTTTTTATTATATAGGATTTAAAAATACTCTATTGTTTCAGCTATGATTTTAGTTGCATCTGTAAAGATTTAAATTTCTGTTAATTCTAAATTTTATCTCTTTAAATTTACATTCTAAAATCTATATATTGATAATAGGTTATAAGGTGTTGATACCAATAGACCACATTTCTTTAATGGTAAAAATTATTCTCAGTGGAATGATAAGATGCAAATTCACTTAGAGAATCTGGGATTTGATATATGGACTGCTATAGAAGCTCAATATAAAATTCCATAAACTGATAGAACTACTTGGGATGAATCTAATAAAACAGTATACAATAATAATTGTAATGATATGAATTCCATGTACAGTTCTTTAGGAGATGAAGAGTGTCACAACCCATCCTCGGGTCCCATTCTGTGACTACCCCAAGCCCGCCTTCCATATGCTAGGGTCTGGCGACTAGCACCAAAAGCCTAAATCCCGATAAAAGGGAAGGCATTGCATTTATATAAGAAAACAAACACCACAAAGTATGAAATCTTAAGTAAGCACTAAGTAAACTGAGTACATAAGTAAGTGATAGAAAGTAAGTGGGCCAGAATACATACCCAACTAAAAGTATAGTACAACTGAAAGGAAAGTATAGAAGCAGGAATCTAAATCAGTAACCACCGAGTCATCCTCCGGCTATCCCACCTGATGTGTGGGTACATATGGTCTCCTAATCTCCTCGGTTCTGGCTCTCTACTCCATGTACATCTCGCACCACAAGCCTCAAGCACGATCAATGTTGTCTGTTTTCTCAAACCAACACAACTTAGTGCGGGCATAGCCTGTGTAGGGGTTAGTATATGATTATCAGTAGGGATGCTGAGACCCCCAACGGTCTCCCAGAATCCACAAAGGAAAGATATAAACACGAAGTATCAACCAAATCTACTTAGGTATGTGCCCAAACATATTCCTAAGTCATCTATTCCAGCTTGTCTCCAATACACGATCCCAAGTACAACCCAGTACACATAGGAAAGCATAACCTGATCCACATAGTAAAACACAACCCAATCCACACAAGAAGTCACAACACAATCCATATAGGAAAGCACTACCCAATCCACATAGGAAGGCAATACAATTACATCGATGATAAAGATTGAAAGTCAAGACTCAACTCACATAGGTATACTACTCACGAAGTGGGGTGGAGATGATAGATGTAGCCTCTGAATCATCTACCCTGCCAAACCCACTTAGGATCCAGGTACAAAATTTGTTGCTGCCGTACCCACATAGGATCCTAGTACAGTAACCATCACTGCCGAACCCACGTAGGATCCAAGTACAGTTGCCCTCGCTGCTGAACACACATAGGATCCATGTACAGTCGTACTCGCTGCCGAACCCATGTAGGATCCATGTACAGTCATATTCACTGCCGAACCCTAGTAGGATCCATGTACAGTCTCTATTGTCATCACAGTCACAACCATCTCTAGGGTTCATGTATACAGCATACTCGATTCCCGGAGGGTCCGCTCCTCGAGTCAAAGTGGTGGATACATCAAGCATCACGACGACCATAGATGATGTATCCCAACGTTCGATCCCACATCATAGATGAAAACCAAGTAAAATGTTCCCATGTCAAGGAGAACAAGACAACCAAGCCATTTCCCTAATGTACACGGCGTGTAGGTAAGCGATACACGTCGTGTCATCAGACACCGGGTACTGCCCATGTTAAACAACCTGTGTCGTAGGGCTAGTCGTGTAAATAAGTAAATACACGGTGTGCACTATTGTTACATGCCATGTCCAAAACACTAGGGTTGGTTCCATGTGCGCTGGCCATATCTGGTCGTGTGGTGGAGTACATTCCCATGTACTCCACCCTGTGTCCGTGTATTTCTGGAATACATGTCATGCCTCTAGGTCGTATGGTTCTTCCTGTGTTCGTGTATCACCCAGTTTACATTCCGAGCCTCGAGAAGCCGCTTCTTCCATGGTGGTGGTAGTACACGTCATGCCTCTTGTCACTGTGGTTCTTCCCATGTCCGTGTATCTCCTAGTTTACACGCCGAGCCTCATGAAGCCATTTCTGCCTATCAATGAAGATAATACACGTTGTGCCTCGTGGCCGTGTATTTCTGTCTGTGTCCTTGTATTTTCCTTAAATACATGACATTTCAATCTATGTATCATCTTTTAAACTGTGTGGATAGTACACGTTGTGTGATTGGTGTCACACGTCGTGTGTCACTTCTTCTGATGTCTGTCACTTCTGTCACTGAACGCTTGTACTACAAGACGTGTGCTTTTGAAGGACACGTCGTGTATTCTGGAATTTTCGAAAAATGACACATCTTGCCAAAACGCCTACCAAGGAATCCTTCCTTTTTTCTAATGATCTGTTTTCTACAAAACCCCCATTCCTAGGTTTTCCTGATGTTCCGAGGCCATTTCTGATGTTTTTGGGCCTCCGATTGGCTATGAAAACATGTCTTGGTTCATCGCAGAGGAACGGTTTGAGAACACCATACAACACGAACGGTGGAGGAATCAGACTGTGTTAGTTTGGTACGATTCCATCGGCATTAGTTTGATATAAAAAGGTTTATAGAGAACCAATTACATGGAAGGCAATACAAATTTTCTCATTCATTAACACCCCCTTACCTCGAAGGAAGTTCGCCGTTGTTAGGTGTCGCGGATGATGACGTCGATTCCGTCGTCGTCAGTGTCTCCACCTTTGTCGCGGAAGAGGAAGAGGATGGAGAAAACTCGGACTACCAAGTCGACGTTCTTCATCAGAGTTTTGGAGTTCATTAGAAAATGAGAATATGTTCATCCAAAGGGAAAAGAGTTCTCCCCCAATTCTTCACACAACAAGCTAACCCCCAAAATAAAATAAGTCTCTTCTTATTTTATTAATTCAAGCCATGCATTAAAATTCCAATATTCAAACACATAACTCAATTAATTGATGGGGTTCATTTAATTAAAGAAGTGTGTGTTGGCATGATTTAATGTGAGGAGAGGAGAATTCATTTAATTAATTACAAAGGGTTTCCAACATTAAACACAAGAAGATAATAGTGAGGAGTTAGAAGAGTTTAATGGAATGTGAAGGGGTGGGGCTCGTGTGGGCCCCACCTCACCTTTATCTTCTCAACGGTTCTTAGTAACTAGTGGGTACTAACCCAACTCCCACACTTAGGATAAAACCACTTAGAATAAAGAATAAAAATTGTACCCCAAATTTTAAGTCAATTCTTTATTAATACCTAAATTTTAACAACTCCTCCCGAGCAAATGCACTATTGGAAAAGGTCTTGTTAAGCAACGATGCGGTTCCATCGATTCCCTCAGATTTTAATTCTGAGCACCAGTTCAAAAGATAGAAAAACCCACTCATTCGTTTACTAAAAGTACACGAGATAAACTTCCGAAATTGATTCCGAGCACACCGGGCCTCGGAATCCGGTGTCGTCAGAAACTGGATACACGTATAATCCCAAATAATTTGAGAAAACATTTTACTTGAAATTTACGGGTCTTTACCATACTCCCACCTTAGGGATTTACATCCCCATAAAGATACATCATATACTAGGGAAACAAATGAGGGTACTGTGCACACATATGTGCCTCCTGCTCCCATGTGCTCTCATGGAGGTTCTCGTGCTGCCACATGATTCGCACTAGAGGAATCAAACTTCCATGTAGGTCTCGCTCCTGTCGATCCTATATCTCCATCGGGAACTCCGCAAAATTCTCCCCATCATCGATATCCAACTCCACGTGATCAATGATATGTGTCGGGTCGTGCACGTATCTTCTTAGAAATGATACGTGGAAGACGTCGTGCACCCGGTGCAACTGAGGTGGAAGAGCCAGGAGATATGCCACCTTACCTATCCTGATACGAACCTGGAATGATCTGATGAAGTGCGGAGATAACTTGTCGTCCTGGACAAATATATTTAATCCACGTCGAGGTGAGACCTGTAAGAAAACATGGTCGCCACCGTCGAACTCTAGTGGTCCCTCCCTCCTATTAGCATAGGTCTTCTGTCGGCTGTGAGTAGTCCTTATCCACTCCTGGATGATCTATACCTTCTCTATCAAGGCCTAGACTATCTCTGGTCATACAAGTGCTAACTCCCCAGGGTCTGTCAAGCACATAGGTGATCTACAAGTTCAGTCATACAATGCCTCGTATGGTTCCATCCTGATGGTGGAGTGGTACCTGTTGTTGTATGCAAACTCCACCATGGGTAGGTGATCCTCCAAACTATGACCAAAGTCGAGGACAAATGGAAGGATCTTGTCCTCAAGAGTCTGAATGGTCCTCTCCATCTAACCATCCATCTATTGGTGAAAGGCGGAGCTCAGGTGTAGCTGCGTCCCAAATTCCTCCTACAACCCCTTCGAAAGCTGGGAAGCAAAACGAGCTCCTCGATCAGAGGTGATGGATTATGGAACACCATTAAGTCGTACGATCTCCTGAATGTAGAGGCATGCCATGCTCTCTACTCATCCCTACTCTCTGATGGGTAAGATGTGGGCCGACATGGTGAGTCGGTCATCAATCACCCTGATGGAGTCGTGTCCTCTGGAAGTACATGGAATCCCTATAACAAAATCCATAGATATCCCATCCCGCATCCACTCCGGGACCTCCAAGGGTTGTACCAGATTGTTGGTACCTGGTTCTCTCCCTTCACCTGCTGGCAGGTGAGGTATCTTGAAATGAACTCTACCACAACATTCTTCATACCTGGCCACCAATGCTGTCGTCTGATATCCTGGTACATCTTCGCCACTCCTTGATGTACCGCTAAAGGGGAAGTGTGAAACTCTCTCAGCACCTCCACCTGTAGTGAAACTAGTACCATGGTACGTCCTCTGAAAAGGACGACATGTTCTCCTCCTACAGAGAATCCATCAGGTTCTTTTCTTGAGGTTATCTGTGCATGTCGCATCTCATAGTAAATGTCCCCACGTTGTGCCTCTCTGACTCGCTGAAGTATTGAAGGAGTGACTGTGAGTGGCTATAGAAAGGCTGCCCCGTCTCTATCCATGAAGGATATCTGCAACGCGGTAGCTGCTCGGTCACCTCTTCAAGTAGCTGGATGCGCGACCTACTGCTTATATAATCATCTACTACATTCCCCTTCCTAAGATTATAGAATATCTCAATTTCATAGTCCTAGAGAAACTTGAGCCATCACCATTGTCTCAGGTTCAGGTCCTACTATGAGAGGATATACCTGAGACAATGGTGGTCAGAGGAGACTGTAAAACACTTTCCCATCAGATAGTGTCGCCACATCTTCAAGGAGAAGATCACTACTGCTAACTCCATGTCATGGGTAGCTGCCTCAACAATCGTGAACCATATGCGATCACTTCTCGCTCCTTCATCAGGGCACACTCGAGTCTGGTATCTGATGCATCACAGTAAACTATGTACCCTACTCCCTCCTCTGGTAGCCTCATGATTGGTGCACTGGTCAATCTCTGTCTCTGCACCTGGAAGCTCTGCTGAAATCTATATTACCACAGGAAGGGTTTCCACTTCATTCTAAATGATGAAAGTGGTGATGCAACTCTGGATAATTCTGGAACAAATCTCCAATAGTACCCAGCCAGAACTAGGAAGCTATGCACCTCTGTCAAGCTCCTTGGTGGCTCCCAAGCTAGTATTGACTTGATATTCGCAAGGTCCACCGAAAATCCCACCTCAGAGATAACGTGTACCAAGAAGTGGACCTCTCGAATCCAGAAATAACACTTCGAGATATTACCATAAAGCTGGTGCTCTCAGAGTGTATCCAGTACAACCCGTAAGTGGTAGGCGTGCTCCTCCTCAGTAGTCGAGTAAATCAATATGTTGTCGATGTAGACTATGAAAAATCGATTGAAATAAGGCTATAATATCTTGTTCGTGAGACTCATGAACACTGATGGAGAATTGGTTATGCAGAAAGGAATAACTATGAACTCATAGTGTCCATAACGACACCTAAAGTTTGTCTTCTGCACATCCTCGTCTCGAAGTCTGAGCTGATGATAGCCTAACCTGAGGTCTATCTTCGAGAACCATCGTGCTCCCTTGATCTGATCAAAGAGATCATCTATCCTCGGAAGTGGATACTTTTTCTTCATAGTCACCTAATTTACGTGACTCTAGTCGACAGACAGTAATAAGATCTCGTCCTCCTTCTTGGCGAACAAAATCGGGGAAACCCAGGGTGAAAAACTGGGTCGGATGAATCCCTTGCCCTTCAAGTACTCCAGCTATACCCGTAGATCTCAAAGCTTAAGGGGAGCCATCCGATATGCTGGGGTAGATATCAGGGATTTCCAGGGGTATAGATCATTATAGAAGTCTACCTCTCTGCGAGGAGGTAGTCATGGAACTTCTTCATGAAAAACGTCCGCATACTGATCCACCACTACAGGAAAACTCAGACTCTACACATCAACTACTCCTTAGATGAGACTAGCCAACTAATGAGTAATTGGATTTCCACTACTCTGTGTAAGTCCATACTGTGCTCCAAAGGCTCCCTTCCGGCAAGAGAAGGTGAACATTCTCCCATCGGTGCGAACACATCACACCTTGCGCCTAATACAGTTTATATGAGCATAGACTGTAGATAACCAATAAATTCTCAAGATGACGTCGTAAGGCCTCGATGCCACTACAAGAAGATCCCAGAAAAATCTCTCACCTCCTGAAGTAAGCACAAACTGCTAGCACCAGTGCGTAATGGTTGAGTCTGCTCTCGTAGGAGTCTCTAGCCGTAAGGATCGAGCTAACAACTTCGTCAGAATCTTCGACCACCGAACATGGGCAGTGACAATAAAAGAATTACTCGCCCTTGTGTCAATAATAACTGTAGCAAGGGTGTAGTAGACATAGATAGTACCTCGATTTATCTCAGGTGAACCATGTTCATAGGCCTTGACTGCCTGGAGCTGAGCCTACCCTTGTCTTCCAGCTCCCTATGGTCAGGGTGGTCCTGCTTGTGGTGGTGGTGGAAGAGTCTCGTACCGTCGTCCACCACCTACTGCTCGACCAGCTCCTATGCCTTGTCTGCCTGCTCCTTGCGGACCACGACAGTCAAACCTCTGCCTCTGCCTGGGTGGTCCCTAAACCGTATATTGCACCTCTGCATGGTGGTTCAGGCAGTCACGAGCCATGTGTCCCTTCCCGCCGCATGCATAGCACTACATGCCTCTCGTATGACTGGCTCTGCTACGTGTTCCCCGCACATCCGAACCATGCCATCATGTGGGTGACCTCAGGATACTGGTGTGTGCAGGATAATTGCCGCAAAGATCACCATGAGGTCTGCTGGTGTCCCTACCAATATGAAGACTCGAACAATAGACTCCATCCAATCCTCGGTTGCATGAAGGTCCATCTCCCCGCGGAACTTGGGAGGCCTCGGACGTTGAAACTCATGTAGTGCACTCAGGAGACGTGCACTCTTAGCTGCTGTGGCTAGTGGAATTGGTGGCTCAGCGGGTAGAGGTAACGCTGGTGCCTCCGTTGTAATGGGGCCCTACAATGAGGCCTCATCACTCGGTGGGTTTCCGTCTCGCACAATGCTCGGAAGCCTAGCTGGATTCCGTCATGGGGCCTTCCGGAAAAGAAACAGGTGCACCACGGTTAATACCGTATACCTGGTGAGATGACACAAACTAATGATGAAGAAAACTTTTGAAAAACACATGAAATCACGGTTATCGTGCACTGAGTCGGAAACAGAAGTTAGGGTCCTGGTGTATATATATCTCGCCCGCCGCACTAACACTGGTATCCCTGGATTGATAACCACACTCAAAACCCATAACACTATTGATTCACATAGAAGAAATTATCAGAGTCCTATGTTCTGCGGTAGAACCGACTCCTCTAATACCAATTTGACATAACGCGTCCTCGAGGCCCATTCCGTGACTACCCCAAGCCCGCCGTCCATTGGCCAAGGGCTGGCGACTAGCACCAAAGGCGTGAATCACGATAAAAGGGAATCCATTTCCTTTATATAATAAAACAAACACCATAGAGTATGCAAGATGAAGTAAACACTAATTAAGCTGAGTACAAATGTAAGTGCTGGTATGTTAATGGGCCAGAATACAAACCCAACTAAAATTACAGTACAACTGAAAAGAAAGAACAATAGCTATAATGTTAATCAGCAACCACCGAGTCATCCTCTAGTAATCCCACCTGAAGGGTGGTTACAGATGGTCACCTCAACTCCGCAGGTTCGGTCATCTGCTCCGTGTACGTCCTGCCTGATCGTCCACCTCCAGGTACAGTCCCGCTCCACAAGCCTCAACAACGATCAGTGCTCTCTGTCGTCTGCAACCAACACAAACTAGTGTGGGAATAGCCCGTGGATGGGTTAGTATAAGATACTCAGTAGGGACCCCAAGACCCATGAAGGACTCCCATAATCCACAAAGGAAAGATTCAAACACAATGTATTAACCAACTCTACATTGGTATATGCCCATACATATACCTAAGTCATCAATTCCCGCTCATCTCCAACACACGAGCCCAAGTACAACCCAGTCCACACAAGAAAGAATAACCGGATCCTTATAGGAAAACACAGGCCAATCCACATAGGAAATCACAACACAATCCAGACAGGAAATCACAACCCAATCCACACAGGAAGGCATGACAATCACAACGATGATAATGATTGAAAGTCAAGACTCAACTCACATAGGTATACTAGTCACGAAGTGGGATTGAGATGATAGATGTATCCTCTGAATCATCTCCCATGCCGAAACCACAAAGGATCCAAGTACAGAAGTGGTCGTTATCGAACCCACGTAGGATCCTAGTACAATAACCATCTCTACCGAACCCACGTACGATCCAAGTATAGTCGTCCTTGTTCCTGAACCCACGTAGGATCCAAGTATAGTCGTACTCACTCCATAAACCACGTAGGATCCAAGTACAATTGTACTCGCTGTTGAACCCACGTAGGATCCAAGTACAGTCTCCATCATCGCCACAGTCGCAGCCAGCTCTAGGGTTCCCGCACACAACATACTCGATTCCGGGAGGGTCCACTCCTCGAGTCAAAGGGGTGGATACATCAACCGTCACGAAGACTAGAGATGATTTATCTCAATGTTCAATCACACTTCAGAGGAGAAATCCAAGGAAAAATTGCCCATGTCATGGAGAAAAAGACAAATAAGCCATTTACCTAAAGTACATGACGTGTAGGTAAGCGATACACGTCGTGTAATCATACACCGGGTACTGCCCGTGTGAAACGAACCGTGTCGACTGGGAGTGTAAATAACTAAATACACAGCATGTACTATGGTTACAGGCCATGTCCAAACCTGTAGGGTCGGTTCCAAGTGTGCTGGCCATGATTGGTCATGTGGTGGAGTATATTCCCATGTACTCCACCCCGTGTCCGTGTATTTCCAGAATACAAGTCGTGCCTCTTCGCCATATGGTTCTGCCCGTGACCGTGTATCACCCAGTTTACATATCCAGCCTTGCAAAGCCGCTTCTGCCATGGTGGTGATAGTACACGCCGTGCCTCATGGTCGTGTGGTTCTTCCCGTGTCTGTGTATCTTCTGGTTTACACACCGAGCCTCGCGAAGCCGCTTCATCCTTTAAATGATGATAATACACATCGTGCCTTGTGGTCGTGTATTTCTGTCTGTGTCTTTGTATTTCCCTTGAATACATACCATGTCCATCGAAGTCTCCTCTGTTAAACTATGTGGACAGTATATGACGTGTGACCGGTGTCACATGTCGTGTGTCACTTCTTCTTATGTCCATTACTTCTGCCTCTGAACGCTTGTACTACACGGCGTGTGATTTCGAAGTACACACTGTGTATTCTTGAATTTTCCTGAAACGACGCCTCTGGACATCACACATTCTAAGGCATCCATCAATTTTTCCAATTATCCATTTTCTACAGAACTCCAGTTCCTAGGTCGTCCTAATGTTCCGAGGCTGTTTTCGATGTTTTCTGGCCTCCGATCGGCTCCGAAAACTTGCCTTGATTCACCGCTCAAGAACGGTTGGAGAACACCATACAATAAGAACGGCGGAGGAATCAAACCATGTTAGTTTTGTCTGGTTCCTTCCACATTAGTTTTATAGAAAAAGGTTTGGATAGAAACAATAACATGGAAGGGAAAACAATGTAGCTCATTCATAAAAACACGCCTACATCGAAGGAAGTTCACGGTTGTCAAGCGTCGCAGATGATGACGTCGATTCTGTCGTGGTCGGTGTCTCCTCTGTTGTCGTGGAGGAGGAAGAGGATGGAGAAAACCGGGACTGCCAAGTCGATGTTCTTCGTCAGAGTCTTGGTGTTCTTGAACAAAGGAGATGATGTTCTTCCAAAGGGAAAAGATCTCTCCCACAATTCATCGCACAACAAGCTAACCCCCAAAATAAAATAAGTCTCATCTTATTTTATTAATTCAAGCCATGCATTCAAATTAAAAAATTCAACCACATAACACAATTAATTGAAGGGGTTCATTTAATTAAAGAAATGTGCGTTGGCATGATTTAATGGGAGGAGAGGGGAAATCGTTTAATTAATTACAAAGGGTTTTCAACATTAAACACAAGAAGATAAAAGGGTGGAGTTAGAGGAGTTTAATGGAATGTGAAGGGGTGGGGCTCATGTGGGCCTCACCTCACCTTTATGTTTTCAAGGGTAGTTATTAACTAGTGGGTCCCACCCCAACTCCCACACATAGGATATAACCACGTAGAATAATGAATAAAAATTGTACCAAATTTTTTTATTCAATTCTTTATTAATACCTAAATTTTAACAACTCCTCCCAAGAAAACACACCTTTGGTAAAGGTCCTATTATGCGATTACATGCGTTGTGGTTCCATCGGTGCCCTCTTATTTCAATTCCGAGCACCGGTTCAAAAAATAGAAAAACCCACTCATCCGTTCACTGAACGTACCTGAGCTAAACTTCAGAAATTGATTCCGGGCACAGTAGGTCGCGGAATCAGGTGCCGTCAGAAACTGCGTACTCATATAATCCCAATGAATTTAAGAAAAAAAATTCCTTGAAATTTATGGGTTTTTACAAAGAGTTTAATAGAATATCTTCCTATAAAACTGCTTATCAAATTTGGGACACTTTGGATATTTCCCATGAGGGAACAACCAATGTTAAAAAAATGAAGCTGAATACCGATACCATTAAATATGATAATTTATAAATGAGGTCTGATGAGCCTATTTCTAACATGTATCTCAGGTTTAATGAGATTTTCAACACAATGATCTCTCTTGGTATGGCTGTTCCAGTAAAGGAACAAATTATGAGGATATTGAGATGTCTACCCGAAAGATTGAGAGGCACATCTGTTTCCAAAAGAGAATTGTGCGACATCAGCAAAATGTCTGTTAAAGAATTAATTGGTCAGAAAAGGATGTATGAGGAAGAACTCAAGGTAAATAAGGAAGACGATGATAACCCTAAAAGTAAGTCAGTGGAATTTGAATCTACTTCCTCAAAGAGCAAGGATATGGAGAAAGATCACATACAAACTGAATGCTCAACAAGTGAATGTTCAGACTCTGATAGTGATGCTGAGATGTCCCAGATAGCCAGCAAATATAAGAAGTTCTATAGGAATAAAAAATTATTCAAAAAATATATCAACAAAGGTAAATATGACAACAAAGTTCATTGGAAAATGGATTGGAAGAAAGATGATAAGAGTGATGAAATTATCTTCTATGAATGCAAAAGGAAAGGACATGTGAAAGAAGAGTGTCCAAAGTTGAAGTTCATGAAGTAACATGAATACAAGTATAGCAGGTATAAGAATGAAATGAAAACTACATGGAGTGCTTTAGAATGAAACACAAGTGAATATGACGTTTCTGACTCTGAAAATAATCGAGCTATTATGTGTTTTATGACAAACACCTCTGAGGAAACACTATATACTCATGCTTTAGATTCATACTTTTCTGGATTTGATTCTGAATCTGATTCTGAATCTGAAAACATGTCTAGTGAAGAAATATTTGAATATTGTAATATACTAGAAGAGACCTGTAATGAACATAAGGACAAGTACCCAACTTTAAATAAACTGCATGATTTATCCAGCACTGTTAAATCTTTCCTTGAGATTGAAAAGGAAAAAAATGCTCAATTGCTTAAGGAAAATACTAAACGTAAATTTTCTAATGAGTAATTAAGGATGGACATAGAAATATTCACAAATGGAAATGATACACTTAAAAAAATTCAAGTTAAACAAGTGGCACCAAAGTACACTATTAGTTTGGGATACTAACCTGGACAGAGACAGTTGACCAATATTAGATTTATTCCTAAATCTAGACAAAATTTTGCTAGTTCTAATTTTTGAATTCATATGCGTCAATTAGTTATTCAAATTGTTATAGATCACATAGAGTTATCTTTCAAAATCTGTTGAATCCATTGATTATATGATACCCATAAGACAAATTTTGGTACCTAAAACATTTCTTTATAACAAGTCTGGACCCAAAAGAATCTAGGTACCAAAATCATTTTCAGTTTAAACCTATTTTGTAGGAGACTTTCTTGAAGAGTTCACACAAGAAGGTCGGGTACTCGGACAGAGGATGCTCTAGGCACATGTTTGGAGATTATTCATTCTTTAAAAGCTTAATAAATGTTGATGGAGGATATGTAACCATTGGTGAAAACTCTAAATGAAATATCATCGGCCTAGGCCAGATTGGTAACATTAATTCAGTTTTTATTTCTAATGTTTTATTTGTTGATAGAAATAAATATAATATTTTGAGTATTTCTCAATTATGTGATGATGGTTTCAATGTTAAATTTGAAAATTATTCTTTTAATGTTTTTTATTCTAAAAATTATTTAGTATTTTCTACCATAAGAAATGAAAATGTGTATGCTGTTGATTTGAATTATTTAGCCAAGAAAAATGATAATTGATTAAATGAGTTTCATAAAGAATAATGGATGAGGCACAGAATATTAGGACACTCCAACATTCATTCACTTAGAAAACTGACTAGGAAAAACTTAGTTAGAGACCTACCTAATCATTAATTCCCATCAGACAAAGTTTGTAATCCCTGGAAAAAGGGAAAGTAGCATAATGTTTCTTTTAAATCAATGAAAGAAGTTTCAACTTCTCAACCTCTAGAGTTGGTTCACATGGACTTTCTTGAACCTTCTAAAGTTTCTAGTTTAAACGGGATGCGCTATGTCTATGTCTAAGTAGATTACTTTTCTAGATATAGTTGGGTATACTTCTTAGCTCACAAAAGTTATGCTTGTTCTTACTTTACTAAATACTCCAAGTCTGTAGAAAACATTAGTGGACTTAAGGGTAAACCACTAAGAATTGATCATGGTTGTGAGTTTGAAAATCATGAGTTTGAATATTATTGCTCACAAAATGGATATAATCACAATTTATATTCCCTTATGACACCTCAATAGAATGTTATAGTAGAATGAATAAAGCAAACCCTGAAAAAAATTGCAAGAACTATGCTTAATGAGTATGTCCTGCCTATTTATTTTTGGGCTAAAGCTGTGAATACAAAACTGTTATATTATCAATAGAGTCCTGAATAGAATTTTTCTTAAGAATAACCCTTATGAATTGTGGAACAATAGAAGACCCAAAGTTAATTACTTCATATTCTTTGGCTGCATATTCTTTATCCTCAATACAAGGAATAATCTTGATAAGTTTTCTTCCAAAAGTGATGAAGCAATTTTTCTTGGTTATTCATTAACTAGAAAAACATATAGTGTCTTTATAAAAAGAACAAAATGTGTGGAAGAATCTGTTCACATCATGTTTGATGAAACTGATCCACAAGAACTAAAGACTTCTCTTGAAAATCTTGAAGATGATTTGACTGTTCTGGACCTTAATAATAAAACTAAAGAACCTATTGTGAAAAAATCCAAATCTGATCATATTCCAGAATCTGCTTCCATAGAACCCGAAATCAGAGAAGATCGAAAAATTTAAAGTCCTACCTTTACTAGATCAACTAGGATTCTAAATAATCATCCTTTGGATACTGTTGTTGGTAATCATGATAGAGGGACACAGACTAGAGCTTCTCTAAGAAACCAGGTTGAACATCAAGCCTTTCATTCACATCTAGAACCTAAAAATTTCAATGATGCAATCAATGATGAATTTTGGGTAATGGTTATGCAAGATGAGTTAATTAAATTTGAAAGAAATAATTTCTGGGAATTGGTTGAAAGACCGAAGGACACTTTGACAATAGGCACTAAATGTATTTTTAGAAACAATGTTGATGAGTATGGAAACATAGTTATAATCAAAGTTAGGTTAGTTTCACAATGATATAGTCAGTAGGAAGTTATGGACTATGAGGAAACCTTTTCTTCTGTAGCTATATTATAAGCAATTAGGATCCTACTTGGCTATGCTACTCATCTAAATTTCAGGTTATATCAAATGGATGTCAAATGTGATTTTCTAAATGGTTTTATAATGGAAGATGTTTCTTTTGAGAACCCACCTGGATTTACTAATCCTCATTTTCCAAATCATGTTTTCAAGATATCCAAAGCATTATATGTTTTGAAACAAGATCCAATAGCATGGTATGATAGACTTAGTAACTTCCTTATTTCCAAAATTTTTACTAAAGGGGTTGCTGATCTAACTCCTTTTATTAAATGAATTTCTAAAGATGTTTAGATAGTATAAATCTATGTTGAGGATATTATTTTTGTATCTTATAAACTTTATTTATGTACGGATTTTTCAAAGAGCATGGAAAATGAAATTGAAATGAGTTTAATGGGAGAACTCAAATACTTTCATGGATTTCAATTTTTTCAAAATAAAAATTGTATTATTTTGAATCAAATATAAATTTTCAATGTATCTTTTAAAACTTTTTGGTTTGGATTGTATTAATGAAAATAATACTCCTATGAGTACTGGCTTTAAATTGGATGCAGATGAAACTGGGAAACCAGTGGATCAAACAAATTACAGAGGTATGATTGGAAGTATACTTTACCTTACTACAAGTCGATCTTGTATTATGTTTACTGTGTCTATGTGTCCAAGATTTCAAGCTAATCCTAAAGAGTCACACTTTTTCTTGCAGTTAAAAGAATTTTAAAGTATTTTAAACATACTTTAAATTTAGGTTTGTTTTATCCAAACAGAAAATCTTTTCAATTAATGAGTTATTCAGATGCTGACTTTGCTGGTCGGAAGTTGGATAGAAAAATCACATCTAGAATATGTCATTTTCTAGGTAAGTCCTTAGTATCTTGGCGTAGTAAAAATCAACTTTCTTTAGCTTTATCTACTGCTGAAGTAGAGTATATAGCTGCTGGTAGTTATAGTGCACAAATTTTGTGGATGAAACACACTCTTTTGGACTATGTATATGATTTTAAGCATGTTTCAATTAACTTTGATAACAGTAGTGCAATCAATATTTCAAAGAACCCTGTATCTCACTCTAGTACCAAACAAATTGATGTAAGACACCACTTTTTGAGATATCATTACAAAAAAGGTGATATTATTCATGAATTTATAGGTATTGAACATCAATTAGATGAAATTTTCACCAAACCTTTAAGTTCAGATATGTTAAGTTACATTAGACATGAGTTAGGAAGATTAAACTTGGACTATAAATACCTCACCGATGAAAAAACCTCACCGATGTAAAAACCTCATCGATGTCAAAACATCACCAATGTGAAAACCTCACAGACGTGAAAACCCCACCATTGTGAAAACCTCATTATTTCCTCTAGAATTGAGGATGACCTCGTTTATTGATGTTTAAAACATTCCAAATGGTTTCTAACGGGTTTGTTCGTAGAACCGGAAACATCCAATGATTCCATACACATTTGGACCTTCTTTCCAATGGTAGGCACTAATTAGTTGTGGAATAATGAGGCTTTGGAATTTTCATTGGTCGAGAGGATGGGAGGTCGGACTCATCACACCTTGGTAAGGTAATTATTGTCTACTCTAAGACTCTCTTTATAGATTTAAGTTATGTTCCTGAATCCTTATTAAATTACCATGTACAAAATGAGCTTTCCTTTAATTCTGACAATCAATGGTTGATATGTAGGAAATTTAGAGAATCTTTTATATGTATTCGAGGTTCTTAATCGATAGAGAATCATTTATATTTGATAGATACTCTTAGTAAATGGTATCCTTCAATACATAAAAGTCTCCTGGTCATTATAATAACCATACTGGTATTAAATCCACTTAGTGGGGCACTTGAAGTATATTTTCATTCAGAAGTACATCGATTATTTCAGAGTTGGGATCTTATTTGCTAATGGGATACCTATGTATCCTTTGTTTTGGAAAAGGAATCAGAACCCACATAGTTCGAGTAAGGGATTATGATGTTTTTTCATGATTCATGGCTCAAAGAAAGTTTTCATGATTACTTTTAGACTCTATGCTCATGTGAGTCATGCTCGGTGTGAGAAACAAGAATTATTGGTGAAACCAGACAATTGTGCCCCGAAATATTCAATGATGTGGGGATTATGTATGTATGACTGCCCAAAATAGATGAGGATTAAGATTTACTTCAGGGAAGAAATCCAAGAATAGGGTCCATAAAGGTATATGTACTTCATGGAGATTTGTGTACTCTTACTTGGGGCTTAATACTGAGGAAGATTCCCATATTATGAGGGGACTCATGATTGGGTTTTACTCCATAGAAGGAAGCCCAGATCAAAATTAAATTAAAACTGGTTAAGAGGAAATAAGACCGGGGCATACTCCTGAGAAGGAAGCCCAGGTTAAGGGATTTTAATACTTAAGGTACTTGGGGCTTAGTCCTAAGGAGGATGCCCAAATTTGGAAAATTTAATACTGGGGCTTACTCATGTGAAGGAAGCCCAGGTAAAGGGAATTATGATTGTGGCTTAATCCTGAAAAGGAGGCCCAAATCAATGAGGACTTGGAGCTTACTCCTGAAAAAGAGGCCCAAATTAGGGGACTTGGGGCTTAATCATAAAAAGGAGGCCTAGATCAAAGGGTTTTGAAAATTAAGGGACATGGGGCTTACTCCTATGGAGGATGCCCAAATTTTGGAAATTAAAGACTGGGGCTTACTCTTGATATGGCAGCCCAGGTTAAGGTAAATATGATTGGGGCTTACTCTTGAAAAAGAGGCCCAAATTAGGGGACTTGGGGCTTAATCTTGAAAACGAGGCCCAAATAAATGATTACATGGGGATTAATCTTGAATTGGAGGCCCAAATCAATGATTCTCTCATCATAGAGGATGAGGTTTAATGAATGAAATCTCTAACTTTAGTGATATAAAGATGTGTAAATAACTAGGTTTTGAGAGATGTTCCATAGAATTCCTTTAGGATAAGAAATTCAATCAAGAAAACATGCCATAACTGGATTTGAAGAGTGTCTTGAAAACTAAAATCTTGAATATGAGAGGCGGAATGGCATAAAGAGGTGAAATGTGCATGAAGGGCACCCAAAAAGTAGAAGGGCACGCATGTCCTGTGGGGGCGCAGGTATTGCGTGGGCGCGCATGTCCTGGGCGTGTAGGTATACCTGCTCGGCACATGGGTACTTCCGCAACTGTTAACCAGTAGGGTAATACTTGGGAGATCCTTGACCAAAGCCTTTAGAATTATCTCTAGGTACGTCCAGAAGAGTGGCACACAAGTTTCAATTAGTAGGTAAGAAGGCGCGCAAGTGTGTCCATTTCCCATAAGGGTAAAACAATTTGGCATGCAATTGATAGTGAATTATAACACTTAAACCTTATTCCTCTTATTTAGACCTTCCATTCTAGGTAAAGTACTACCTTAGAAGTGTTCGTAAGACTTGAAGAAGAGACTTGGGCGTTCAGTGCTCTGTATCTGAATTCTAGAAATATTCATACCCTTAAATGGGGGGCCCACCGGTGGTATTTATAGGCTAGAGAAGACCTTGTGCGGTTTTCAAAGAGAGCACGCAAGTCACTTGCATGACCATTAGGCGGCGCGCAGGTGTACGTGCGCGACAATGAGGGAACTTATGCGACCCAAAGGTATTTGACTCCCTTTTCATTCCTTTGTCAATTTTTAATGTTTTCTTCAAAGGATAAATAAATTTGTGCAAAGGAATTTCCCTTTGAATTCGTTTAGACCCTATGACGAAAAAGAGCGTCAACAAAAGTCCCCCCATGGAGCTGGATCCGAAAGAATAAGGATGTGACTCTGAGGAAAAGAAGAAAACCAAAGGGAAAGAGGTGCACAAGTGTTTAGCGCACAACCCTCGTCGCGCAGGTGTGATTCACGTAGGTGTGAGTCACGCAGGGCTGGAGCGTGCTGGATTTAGGTGTGCAAGTGGGAAGCCTGGCCTATAAATATGCAACCGTTTGTCACACATAGAACCGAATTCCGAATTTTCGAGATCTCGCCGCACTAGTCACCTTCTCCACGCAAGTTTTTCGTTTTCCTCTGTTTCTTCACTGTCACACTGCTATCAAGGTATTTGGAATTGTGTGGTTATACTTGCGCACCACAAACCTTCATGGCACATTAACACTTGTGCGTCACATGCATACTTGTGCGCCAAGATTAGAATTGTGCCCCTTATGGACTTTGCCATTTTTTTCGAATTCCTTCACAAATTTTATGAAAAATTAACCCATTCAAGAGTTAATTTATTCATCTATTGTATCTATTCATTGGATCCCAAGAGAATTGGAAGAACTGATGAATTGGCAAGAAAACGTCCTGATGATATGATGAACATCTTTGGCCACGATTATTATACCATCTGTGATATCACTTTCTATATTTGGCCAAGTATGTGAAGAAATATAACTTTGATTTCCCTCAAATCACATATCTTCCTTTGTACGGTTATGGTGATCTGTGAGAAGTAACTATTCCAGTAGCAATGAACTATCTCCCATTTTCGTGATTTCTGAATTACAACAACTTTTCTTTAGCAAATATCTCATGTGGAGGAGGATTTATAAGTGATAGAACATTGGAGAAGGTCCACATGATGAATCATAGCCCTTGTTTGCTAGATATGAAACCTCATAAGCCTGAGCTACAACCACATTGTCATCCTTCAATATTCCGAAATTCTCAGATGGATCAATCCAATGGATGGAAGAAAAATTGGGACATCCATCCTAGGGGAGGTGTGAAGACAACTTGGATGTGGGCATACTGGGTGCAACAAACCTGTGCAGATTTTGTCGAGGATTTGAAAGGAGTGGCGATAAATGATGATGTATGGGTTGGGAAAACATATGTTTATAGAAATGATAAATTCGTTCCGGAGATACTCAGCCACTGGAGCACAGAAATAAATTCTTTCCATCTGACTCGTGGAGAAGTAGGCATCAGTCTGTAGGATGTACAAAGGATATCAGGGGCTCCAATTTTAGGTGACATGTATTATTAATTCATTCCTAACAAGGTGACTTGGAATGATTTAGTGAAGCATCTTTCTTTGGCTTTGGAATTATTTAAAATCTTCCACAGGCTCAAGAGTTCAGATTCCTCCTTGACTCATTCTAGAAAGGATATTCATACAAAGGAATGGATGAATGTTTTTCCTATCGATAAGTAGGAGAAGGATCCAAATGAGAAGGGATTAAAGGAGAAGGGATCCAAGAATATGTGGTCCATGGAGAAGATGCCCACTCATCCTACAACTTTCCCAATAACCGAGAATAGGGGTGCTCCTCGGACATTCTGGACAACTCTAGAAGCAGGAGAGTTTGAGAAATGGGGATATGAGGTGATCAAAAGATCCCAAAGAAGACTCGTCTGGCAGGCTTCATGGGTTTGTGGATCAGCATTTATCTCTTTCCAGTCAGAGACTGAAAGGGAGGCATTAGGCCAGGGACTTTCGTTATTGTGGCAAAGTTGGTTGAGGGAAACATGGTTGGGTTGGCTACCCGAATTTTATCAAAGATTAATAGGATTTTACTTCATGTATTCATGGGTAAATATCCTTTGATAATAGTGTGACCATTCCATGTTTTATGTGGATGGAACGCCAATCACTTTAGGACTTATAATGTATATAATGGAGTACAAATTCATGGATGTTATTTCAGGACATCAGTGAAAGTGTTCTCTGGAATTTCTCCCTTAGATAATAATGCCTATGACATAAAAGCAATGTTGAGAATGTTTAAGGAATTCAAATACTTTCCTTATGGAAATCCTCCAACTGTTCAGTTTGTTGGTGATGGAACAACCCACTTGGATTTGAGGGCATACATGCTGGCCTGTAGAGATGGTGTGTTGGTCACCAGGATTGACAGAGAGATTATATGTGAGGCCTATGATCCATATGTATTTTCATTCCATCTCAAGTGTTTTCAATAGATTAATGTATCTCCCCCTATACATTTCAGGTTAGAGAAACATCTGATGGTTTCTCGAGAACTGTGGTTGTTGACATCTAGGGAGAAGACTGGGGCGGTGTTTGATCTACCAGTTGAAAAAGCGGCACATAACTTGTCTACATGGTATGCCGAGCACTGTATAGCATCATACCCTAAAGGGGTTCTGAATCACCAAGTTTATCATGTGGGGAAAATGAAGAGGACTATAGAGAAAGAAACCCTTCCTCATGGAGGTGATGCTTACCCACTTGAAGTTTATTCGCCAGATTTCTCTTCTAGGACTGATTCACCGGATTCCCATGATGGGGATGATGAGGCACAAAAAGTGGAAAAGCAGCCTCGTTCTCGATATATTCCTCCGGTCAAAATCAAAATACCTACTCCATCAACTGATGTTGAGTTACTTCATTGTGGTAATTTAATCACCATCACTTTATAAAGGAATAATTCCTATTTTCTTATTCTCTATCAATAGGTGCAGGAGTTGGGAAGAAATTGATGTCGATGATTTTAGGACCTTCCTCGCACCATTTTGGTACACGAACTGAATATCTACAACCAGAGGCTGTCCAGACATGGCAGAGTTTATATTGTGGTACTGAGACTGCTGGCTGGATTTGTACGATGGTCTACAACTCCCTGGAATAGGGAATCTTGTGGCTCTTATAGATATCCAATACAAGGATAACCAAAATGAATTACGGGCTTACATCAGAGAGCTGGAAATGCTCATATATTCTACTGATTATTCCATTATTGTCACCTAGCGGGTGAAGGAAATGATAGATCGTTCTGCCGCTGAGGGGACTGATGTGGAGTGGCATGGTTATGCGGCCTCAGAAGATGTATGTTTTCCTTTCCTTATTTTCCTTGAAACTTGATTTTAGTCAAATATTTTTTACTCAAGGAATATATTTTCTTCATCTTGCAGCTTGCAAAGAAAGGAACTAAAGAGGTTCTTTCACCATATTATAGCCCTGGTGGTACTTCCATTGGGGCCGCTGATGAATCTGCCCGTGAATCAGTTGAGATATCTCCGGGTCAGTAGGCCATGAATGAAGAGTTGTACATGGCCTTCCATTCTACAATTCATGATCCTGTAAGGGAGACTACCGATACTCCCAAAAAACCAAAGAAGCAAAGGAAACGAAGGAGGAAATCCACAGCTAAACGCTTCATAAGTAGCAGTAAGTCCTTCGGATAATCATGAATCTGTACTCCTGAAAAGTTTTCTCATATTTCTTGGGATTGCAGGGGATTCTTCAATTTATCCTCTGAGGGAGAGGACTGATCCTCCTCTGAGGAACACTTAGGGTGATGTGGAACAATCGCAAATTCAGGCTGACTTGGCTGCTCCTGGAAAAGAGCCAACATCTATTTCTAGTATCCCTCCTGCTATTGTTGAAAGAATAGAAAAACCCGTTTTTGATAAGTTAACAATTCTTTATAAAATGTTGAATGAAACATCGACTGAGTTCCATTCCATGATACATCAGGTTTAACCCCTGCATTGGAATTTTGGTGGGTATTGCAACTGATGTCGTGATTTTATTTGAAGATGTTGTCCAGGGTTAGGGACCGCAGGATAATGTTTTCCAAGAAGACACATCAAATGGTTCCACTTGTGAGACTAACCAGGATCCTGAGAATACATTAGATGAAATTATGGAACTTGGTGCATCATTCAAATATTTTATAAATCATGTTAAATTACCATGTAATTTAGAAGATTATGGACGTGAGTGTTGTCCTTCGTCCTATTAAGAGTAACTTCTTATTACATGTCTAATCATAATTGGATCGAATGTGCAGTTTTGCCTGAGCAAGATGATGAACTACCCATGCCTGAAGGGGGTATAGAATACCCTACTGTTGCAGATACATTATCACATGTGGAGCTAAACGCATTAGAGGTTCCTCAAACTCATCCTTAAAATCTTGTCGATGATAGGAAAGATGGGGAGGAGCCTTATCAGGTTTCTTATCTACCGTTGGGTAAGGAATAACAATACTTGTGATTGAACTTAATTTTCAAGACAACCAATTCATTTCTTATCCTTTAAAACTAACCAAAGAATACAATTAATTATGCAGGGCCATCAAAAGGAATGGCTAGATCTAGAGGTGAGGCCTCAGCCTCCGCCGCAACATGAATTGAAAGTGAAGAAAATCAGGTCAGGGGGAAGGAGCAGAACATGGAACTTCCCTATGTTCATTAATCCCAGATTATACTCCCCCAGTGACAGTGACGCTGAGTCAGACCCGGATGTTCAAAAGGCGTTCCAATATTCACAATGCAAGTAATGGAAGAACATATGGAAAATCATATCCGAAGTGCCTCTAGAGGATCTGCCATCGAAGATTCCCTGACATTAATCCTTATTTGTCATATTGGGACTTGGAGGTTTTGGATATGAAAAGATCCATTCCGTGGTGAAACATGTCATTTTCAGGAGGGAGTATGAGAAAAACTGACGCAAAGATCTGACTAGGGTGAATCTTTCAGTCAATATCAGCAAATTTGAGGCTACGGTATCCCGAGATGAGGATGACTATGCTTCTAAGATGAAGGAGATGAAACATAAGATCAACGATAAAGCACTCCAGAAAATGCACCTTCAGCAACAATTAGATGATGTTACTGGGAAACATGACCAACTCAATAATTCACTGGAGGGAGCTCAAATGAAAAGTTTGAAGGCCATCGTGGATGCCAAGAAAGCACTCCATTAGGCCGAAAGGTGTGAAGTTGGTTGGGTGCATGAGCTTCAAGTAGCTGCTGATGAAGCTCGAGATGTTTTTCATCAAGTGAAAACTTATGTTGGCAGCCTCTTGTAATTTCTTAGAAAAGAGAAGAGACTCCAATATGTGGAGGTCCTTCTAATTCTTATGCATCAAATGGAAAGAATTCTTTCATCATAAATCACTTGTGCACATAATTTCCTACTACCTGCTTTACATTTTACCTAAGCCAATGGGTCTAGTAAGCATAGTTTGATTTTTACTAGGATTATTATAAATAAACCTACAAACTTTGAATATTTTAATTTATAAATATTACCTAAATCATAAAAAATGTATGTTTAGTGATATGGAACTTGACATTTATTCAATGATCCCTTGTCTTTTATGGGATGTTTAAAGTCATGCACGTTAGACAGAAAGAGGATAATATTTAATGTCGAAATGGCTTTGACTTAAATGGATTAAAAATGAATCAATTTCTAGACAATTTATCTGAAAACATATTACCATACTCAAGTATGGCGGAAAATATGTAAACTATGACTTAAGAAAATTTGAATCTGAGGAATGATATGAAAAAGATATAAAAGGCATCAGAAGAAGTAGTTCACAAGAATGAAGTTACCAATATTTAATAAATCCATTAGGGGGTTGAACTATGCAGGGCCACCTAAGGGTATTGGATGCATAGTTAAATAAATAGCATCATTTGGCTGACAGGTCCATTATGTAAACTGTTTATGCAAGGCCGCCTAAGGGCACGTGATTCATAATCAGGAAAAAGAACTCTCAGAAATTTACTTTTCTACTGCTAAAAATCTAGTGGATGTTTATGAGGATTCAAATTTTCTAAAGCATAGAGTTTGTTGTATATAGAAAAGTACTTGAATATACAAAAGATATTTCCAAATAGGATTATCTAAGAATTGGATGAATGTCCCTTCTATGAAGGTCTGAACCAAACGTAGGGAAGAGGAATATAAAACTTAGACTTGAATACATTCATATTATGAAAAAGAAAATGGGGAGAATATGTTAAGGATGACTATTTTCTGTGGATCCTCACATATTTGTTGTTACGACAACTAAGGGAAAAAGTGGTTTCCTCTCTAAAAATGATGTTACTATTATTTAAAAAACACGTTTGGGTGTTGAATTATGAACGGCCACCTAAGGGCATTGGCTGCAAAGTCAAATAATAGCATATTTTGGATGAAACGTCTGTTATGTAGACTGTTTATGCAGGGCCGCCTAAGGGAATGTGCTGCATGGTCAGGCAAAAGAATTCTCAGAAATTTGGACATTTTGTAACCATAAGTCAAGAAAAGGGTTATGAAAATATGGAAGTATTTAAGACTAGGATTATGACACATAAATATGGGTATTGTCCGATGTATGAAGATATATAAAAATCAATGCTAACCATATTCATGTTGCGGATGGGTCCTGAATTGAAATACTAGACTTCAATATGTATCCCATAGGGATGGGAATCAAGTCGTATGCAGTTCCTGAAATGCATTTTAACGTCGTGTGGGACGAAATTATGGGATATCTTAGTTTTAGGGTCATAGAACTCAGAGCATTATAACAAATACACAATGTGTGTTTTCATGGGGGACTTTTCAGCCAGGGGACTAAAAGTGGAATTTGGGGTTAGGACCAAGTACTTGGGTTTGGATTCGAGGGAAACTCGAATGATCCTATGTATCCCATAAGGATGGGAATCAATTCCACATAGTTCTAGAAATACCATATGTACAGATTTGGTTTGTATATGTGAAGGGTGAAAGGGGAATTTAGTGTAATGATGGTTTAACCCATGATAAAAGGTTCAGGTTTTGACATCTATGCACATAGTTGTTTTTAACATGATGGAAGATAAATGCAAACAATGATTCCCTCTATGGTATGGGTATTATAGAATATTGTAATTTATTGTCGTACATGACAAAAGTGTTGTAGAGTTTAATGTCATATAGCAAGGACGAATGTGAACCAATGTACATATATTAATTCTGGGGGAGGTTTCACTAATCAACATCGTATGAGATGGAGATGAACCGATGTAATGAGATTTGTTTTGGGCTTGAACCTTGGGAGGTTTCCTATGTACCAATCCTATAAGGCAAGGATCAAAGTCCATGTAGTTCAATTAAAGAATGAATTAGTGATCAAGTTGTTTTTTTGGGACAACGACCTAAAAAATGATGTTTGGACTTACGCGTGGTTAGCGGCCCAAAGAGGGTGTTATGGTTGAAATTTTCTCAAATATAATGTGAGATATACTTTGTGGGAGAAACAAGAGGTAACAATAACCTTAACGATGCACTGTTTAATGTCATGTAGGACATATTAAGGGACTATGTAGTTTAAAGTCATGCAGTTAGGACTATTGGTGCTACACATTTTAGTGTGATGTAGTAGGGTAAAAATATAGTTTAATGTCATGTATGACGTATTAAGGAATTTTTATACAGTTTAGCGTCATGTAGTTAGGATGATGGTGAAAATACAGTTTAATTTCATGTTGGAAAAAAAGAGGACTATGCGGTTTAATGTCATGTAGTAAGGACAAAAGAGGACACTTTTTAATGTCATGTTGGACATATTAGGGAGTTTTTCATAGTTTAACGTCAAGTTGGATGAGAGAAAAAAAATGATGTAGTTTAGCATCATGTTAGACATAAGTGCCAATAGTTTAAATTCATATGCATGGATCGTGGACGGTTATGCAGTTTAACGTCATGCTAGATGTAAGGGACATTTGTACTATTTAGCGTCATGTAGTCTGGACGTCACAGTTTAAAATCATGTTGGAAGTAAGTGCCAATAGTTTAAGGTCATATGCATGGACCATTGATGGTGGTGTATTCTGTGTTTATACAAAATACTTCTTCAGAAATATGACATTGTTTGGAGTAGTGATGAGTTCTCTATCCATTGAGATTAACGAATAAGCTCCATTGGAATAGACCTTATGTATTGAATAATGTCCTTCCCACTTTGGTTCAAGCTTGTGAGGTTTCTTTCCTGTTATCATTGGAGTTCTGAGAACTAATACCAACTCTCCCTGAATGAATGAACGAAGATGAACTTTTTTGTTGAACGCTCGTGCTATTCGATTCTGATAGACTTCAAAGTGGTGTAAAGTGAACAATATTTTCTCATATAACCATTCCAATTCATTCAATGGCTTTTGAGATTTTTCATATGTAGATGATTGTTCACAAATGGCTACTCTGAGTGAAGGTAATTGAACTTCAATTGCAATGACTGCTTCTGTTCCATATACCAGTGAATATGGAGTTGACAGCGTTGCAGTGCGGGTGGTGGTCCGATAACCCATAAAGCATGAAAGAGTTTATCAGGAAATGACCTCTTATCTTTATACACCATCTTTTGTAGTATATATGACAGAGTCTTGTAGAAAGAATCTCTCTGTCCATTGGCCGCTGCATGATACCGAGATGAATGATTGGATTTGATGTTGTATTCTTGATACAACTTCTTCCCTACAGATGAACAGAATTTGGTGCCATTGTCCATCATTATGGTATGAGGGACACTAAATATAGTAATGAGGTTAGACTTGATGAAGCTAACAATTCTTTTAGAACTAACTTCATTGAGAGTTATGGCCTCTGCATATTTGGAAAACGAGTTAGTAGTAGTATGGATATACTTAAATTGCTTGGCCGTAGCTGAAGGGTAAGGTCCCACCACATCCATTCCCCATGTGGAAAATGGCCACGAGTATTTAGCTGTATGAAGCAATTATGGAGGTTTATGAATGAAGTTGGCATGTACTTGGCATGAATGACACTTCATTTTGAAATCAACAAAATCTTGTATCATTGAAGGCCAAAAGTATCCAAGCCTTCAAATCTGATCAGACAGTCTATGTCCAGACTGGTGGGCACCATAGACTCCTGCATGCACTTCATTCATGAAGTACATTGTCTCTTCATCGTCAATTAATCTTAAGAGAACTCCATAAAAACACAGTTGTAGAAAATTTTCTCTAGGTGATCTGGGCTATCATAAAGAGTAAAATTGACCACACGTCGCCAGATTTGTTCTTTCCCAGCTCTATCAGGTGGAAGTGTTCCATTTTGATGATGTTCTCTAATAGGTGTCATCCATCTGATAGTATGACCACATGGTTCAGAGATGGGACTAATTTCATTGATTTGCTCTGTTATGGCTTAAACATAAGGTGAAATTGTACGACGAAGGGAAACACTGATGGTTGTCTCATCCCGATTTGGATCTTCCAGAGTTGTGGCTATATTAGCCAATGCATCAGCTTGGGAATTTTGTGATCTTGGGACATAAGAAAATTTCAGTTCCGAAGGAAACTCATCCATTAACTCTCTGACATAATCAAACTAAGGGATTAGTTCTTCTTTTCTGAAGGCATAATCCCCATTTAATTGTTTGATTACCAGGTCTGAATCACCTTTCAACTTTAAGTGATTCACTTGTTCTTGAAGCGCCAACTCCAATCCTGCAATAAGAGCTTGGCATTCCGCTTCATTATTTGTACCGCATTCTAATAATGATAAGAAATAAGGTAACACTGCCTTTTCTGGAGAAATAAGTAATATTCCTAAGCCAACTTTGTTGAATTTAGGATTTTTTATTTTCTTCCATGTTATAATTTTGGAAGCACCATCAATGTACATTTCCCATACCTGAAGACTATCATGAATAGAGAAGACTTCCTCACCAGGAAGTTCAATATCTGAATATGTGTCTTCCACTGAAGGGTGTTTATCCAGGATATCAGCCAGATCTTGGCCCTTTATTACCTTTTGAGACACATACTGAATGTCTAACTGCTACAAAATAACTTCCCACCTTTCCAGACGTCCTGTAAGCATTGGACGACTAAGGATGAATTTGAGCTAGTTATTGTGAGATACCAATTGGACCTCGTGATGTTTCAGGTAGTTTCTCAACTTTAGGACTGCAAAGATTAATTCTAGGAAGCACTTCTCAATATTTGAGTATCGGGTTTCTACTTCAAGCATAGTCTGAGTGGGATAACAGAGGTTGTTTTCATTCCCAGCATCATTCTTCTGGGCAAGAAATGCACCCAATGATCACAGTAAAGTTGTCACATAGAAGATAATTGGTATTCCTTCAACATGTTCCATAAGTAACGGTGGACTCAATAAGTATTTCTTGATAATATCGAATACCTCTTGAAATTCTTTATTCCACTGGTAAGTGACTCCCTTCTTCATCAATTTGGTGAAGGGTAAAATTTTTCCTTTAAAATTGGCGATGAAATGGAGAATATAGGCTAAATGTCCTTCAATTCCTCTTAATTATTTCTAATATCGATGAGGTTAAATTCCAATGATTGAATTGGTCTTCTCAGGATCGACTTCAATACCACGATGGCGAAAAAAAAGCCGAGAAATTTTCATGAGGTTACCCCAAAAGGACATTTTAAGGGGGTCATCTTTAAATTATGTTGTCGAAGAATGCGGAATATGGCTTCCAAATCAGCCATGTGATTAGAAAGTTGAATGGATTTGACCATAAAATCATCCACATAACATTCAACAAACATCCATAAAGGGGTTTGAAGATACGATGCATGTCACGCTGATATGTTGCGCATGCATTCTTTAAGCGAAAGGGAATTACCCGATAACAAAACACACCCTGATGGGATATGAAGGCTATAGATTCCTCATCTTCTGGATCCATTAATATTTGATTATATCCAAAATATCCATCCATGAAGGAAAGTGCTTCATAGCCAGCTATCATATCAATCAAGAGTTCTATAATTGGAACTGGAAAATCATTCATAGAACAATGCCGATTAAGATATCTAAAATCAATGAAAACTCTAATTTGACCATTCTTCTTCTTAACTGGGAAAATATTAGACAACCACTTAGGATATTTAACTTCTCTACTGAGGATAGATTTGATGATCTTATCCACTTCAGCTTCAATTTTGGAAGCATAGGTTGGGTGTGTTCTCCTAGCGGCTTGTTTGAATCCTCGATGTTCTTCTGGAAAACCCAAACGATTAGTAGCAACATTAGGATCAAGCCCTAGAATATCTTTATAGATCCAAGAAAATATATCTCAATTTTTCATTAAAAAGAAAATATACATCTCTTTCTCTTCAAGAGTCATTTCCGCACTAATTAAAGTGGGGCGTGGATCTTCTTTTGTACCTAGATTTATTTCTTTGAGTTTATCCACTGTGGTAGAGATACCCTCTTCTAATGCAGGAGGAGCATCCCTGAGATCTTTCTCTTATTATTCATCATGTGTTACATCTTCCGTTTCTACATGCATGGTAGATGATGAAGCAGAATTTCCATGGTCAAAAGAGATGTTAAAATTTGCACAGCATGAAGAAGAAGCTTCTATTTCCGAACTGATTGATGATTAAGGGTCTTATTTGGGAGACAAAGAGGAGATGATGGATTGAAAATCGATATCATCGTTTACCTCTGACATTTCTATAACCTTCCTTTGCCTGATTGGCGAAGTATAGACTTGCTGGATTTCAGCAGATTAAATGAAGACATCTCCATTTGATATTTCATCATTGCCTGGTGGATGACCACTTTCTCCCATGTTCTCTGGCTCGATTGCCATAATTGACATTATGGATCTTTCCATAAGATTATTTTGATTTGGTTATATCCTGTCAATTTGATGGATAGGAAACACATAATCTGTACTCAATGTGTAAATGGGTTTACTGTAATCTTCTCAAAACCATATGGAGCATTATCATTAGTAATCTCCCTTGTTGCAGATTTTTCTTTTCACTTTATGTGATAGAATTCCGCCTCAATGTATTGAGATTCACAAGTCTTGAACGAGGATATATCACCATACAATGTCCCAATTTGACCAACGAAACTATATTTGAGACATTGATGGTATGACGACGGGATAGCTGCATGCCGATGTGGCGAGGGTCTACCAATCAAGATGTTGAAGGCTGAATCTTGATCAACAACCATGAAATCTGAATTGGATACAAGATCTCCAAACTGAGTTCTAAGTGTAATATTTCCCAGTGGTTCTTGTTCATTTTTATCATATCCTTGTAACAACAAAGTAGAAGGAGATAAATCAGATTCTGTGAGGCCTAATCGACGAAGTGTACAAATGGGCATGAGGTTTACTCATGAACTATTATCAATGAAAACTCTTCATATGTCTACACCATTGACCTTTACAAATAAGTATAAAGGGCTGATATGTATATGAACGAAATCATCTTCATCATAATCAGTATAAGATGTTATTGCATGGCATTCTGCAGGATTATTCTCTACATGGTAGACTTCAGCAACATCAATTTCAGTCTCAAACTCTTGAGGACTTGACAATGACTCGATGAATGCCTCTTGAATATCCTTTGATAAATTCAAGGCATCCAGAAATGATAACATGGATAGTACATGGGACATGTGTTTCAATATATCATAATTTTTATCCAAATGTCTACATTTACGAACAGGAACATGGGGGTTAGAAGGTGCATGGGCAGTTGATGCTTTGGAATTTGATGCAACTTGTACAGGGTTAAGAGTTGGTAATACTCCTGGCTTTGGAAGACTAGACCGATTAGGTCTATTATTTGCTGAGAGGACGAAGATCGAACCTTCAACCGATCATCCATAATAATTGTTCTAGGGATGATTCTGCCTTGTGTGGAATAATATACTTCTTCTTTATGAGCTCGTTGAAGGGATCTACCACGAGTTTCTGCCGCATACACAGAACTAGCAGGGGTAGAATTGGAATAGTGGCCTCTGAAAGATCCACTTCTTCCCCTATATCATGAGCCTCTATAACTTCCTTTGATTCCTCTGTCTGATACAGGGAATTCGTTTTCAACAAAATTGAAATTGCGACTAGCATATGGATCTATTAATTGGATCATATTAGGAACAGAAGTTCAACTCTTCATCTGATGAATACTCTTCCTGATTAGCCTATTTTGGCTGTGTCATTTGGTGGGGGCAGTTCCCGTGAATTTGACGTAGATATCATGAAGTCTACTAGGGTCAAAGACAACTTAGTCTTTGACATATACTCATCTTCTTCTGATTTATTATCTTTCTTTGAATCATGCCGTTTCTTTGAGGAATTTCCCTCTGATTAATAGGGTTTTTTCTGCAACATTAAGGGAAGAAGGCCAATTGGTTTCTTCAATTTCTTTTCCAAAATGGCATGAGATTGGTTGATCATTTTTTTGACCATCCAATCATCATATTTTTGCACATTTTTCTTCTTGAATTCATGACACTCACCCTACTTCTCTGGATCTGTAGCAGTAACACATGCTACCTGAGCTGAAGAACCATTCTGTTTGACTTGTCCTAAGTCGACCATTTTTTGCAGGATGTCTTTTAAGACAAAACACTCCTGGATGGGATGCCCCAAAATTTGATGAAATGGAAAATAATTGGGATGGTCTACATATCCTTCCTTATTCGGTCTCTTGGGACTTGGAAATTGAACCAAATCATTTTCCAGAGCTGAAATGAAATAACCTGGAACTTGTTCTTTTCAGAAAGAGTAAACTTTTCTCTTCATATCCTCAAATGGTTCCTCACTTTGATCGCATTGATCATATTGATGAAATGGCCTTTTTTGTTGGTGCTCAGGTGGTGGATCCCTTCGAGAAGATGAAGGTTTTGAAGTAGAAGCTGGTGCAGGTGCTTGTTTAAGCATAATTATAGCAGTCTCTTCTTTACCCATTCTCCTTCCTGGAGCTGATGGAATAACAGGAGCTTTATCCATAGTCATTATAAGAGAATATTCAATCTGTTGAGCGATTGAAGTAATGTCTCAAAACCATACTGTGTATTTCACAAGGATCAATGGAGTGCATAATTCGTCACACAGATTTGCCACACATATTGGCAACAGTTATTCTTGAGGGAGTTCTAAGCTTAGGGAATTTTTTAATCCCTTCCAGTGAGCAATGAAATCTGAAACCCTTTCATTCTCCCTTTTCATACAGTTTATAAGATCAAAAACTATTTTCATTGGAAACGTTGAGCTGAACTGAAAAAAGGAATTTTTGGCAAAGATATTCCCACCTGGTAATTGATCGGGATTGCAAGCTTGTGTACCTGAAAAAAGCTGGTCCTTACAATGTTAGCATGAAGCATCTGAGTTTCACTGTTCTTGTTGTTCCGCAGTTCCCATCATAGGATCGCAACAAGACATGTAATGCGTCAAATGTTGTTCAGGATCTCCTGATCCATTGAAAATAGGGAAACCAAATTCCCAAAACATGATGGGGGAGGGACTGAATATACCCATCCATGGTAAGATCTATTTTTTGGATTAATTTGAGAATGCTTTCCCACCATAGCTTCCAAATGAGCTGTTAATGACTCAATAGTAGTTATTTACTTTTGAGAAACACCTGGTCGAGCTTGGACCTGAACAGGTGCAATGACTGGAGCTGGTATAGATGTGGTTGCTGGTACTGCAACTGATGGTAGCACTGCCAATTGTTGTTGAACTTGACCCATAGGATTAGACCTGTGAGTGTGTACTGATAGAGGAGGATATTATTGATCCATCTTAGTAGACAAAACAATTTCTCATGGCTAAGTAACTCCAGCACGCTTAGGAGGAAGACTAATTTGAAGTAGTTATGTGTTCAACCTCCTCAATTCCTTCATTTCTTCCTCCTATTGTGCAAATATTTTCTCTAGTGAGAGCGATTGGCCTTCTACAGAGGAACAGTATGTAACCCGATTCTTTCCTTTACCCTTTTAGCTCCCTTTCGGAGAGGGGGAAGTGGGTTACTTGAAGGATTACATAGATTCTGGGTAATCCTTTGATTTTGTGTACGCACAACTTCTTCATTTGTGTCTGTGCATACAATATCTTGAGAATGAACCTCTTCATCTGATCCCTCTGAGTCAGCCTCATGTTTTGGAAGATCAGCAACAACGGAATTGATGAAATGTATTGATTCATAATGCATCACATCCCTCATATTAGCAATTCTCTGATATTTTCTTATTCCATGTCTTTGACGAGACATTTCCTTTTTTTGATTCGATCCCTTAGGAACTTCTTGACGAACCGTAATTTGGAGGGAATCTCCTGATAATTTGGTTCTTCGTTCCTCTTGAGGGTTCTTCCCCAATCGATAGAAGACTAACTTTCTCTGAGGGAGGGATTGAGGATTTGAAAAAGCCCCATGTTCGGTGGACTGGGGTTGTTCCTGCTGTTCCATCTCAACTCCACGAATCCTATTTGTTTATTCTGAGGGTAGAGTTAAAAGAGTCCCCAGTCTGGCAATATGGGGTGGCTCTTGATATGTTATGTCTGATAATTTCTTGAAATATCTCCTGATCTTGCAGACCATGGTCCGGAAATTAGCTGGATGCATCCATCAGCATCAACTTTTATCACCCGGCTCAAAAGACTGTTGGATGATTTCGGACACTTCTGTCACTTGGTGATGTGCTTGCTCCATACCAGAGGCCTGTTCAATATTCTATTTTTCATGATGCAGGAGTAATTCAACAACTGGTTCTTTTTATGCTTGATTTTGAGAGGAAATAGTTGAAGCCTGTTCTTGGGCAAGATTTTGATTACAAACAAAACTCATTGACTATGGTTGTTCACATGCAAAAACATTGCATGAGACTATTTTCAGTGGGTTTTTCTAACTAGAGAGCACAATGAAATGTAGTTCTCCATGAACACCCCATCCCCTAATATGAATACCAAATGGGGAATTGGAAATTTACTGGTGCAATATTTGTAGTGCGCCAAGGAATGAACGTTGAAGGGCTCTCTTTTACTTTTCAGCCTTCGGATATTGAGAGACAGATAGAGATTCCAAGTCAATTTGGAATTATAACCCTTCTATTATCTTAACATGATTTTCATATTCATCATAAGATAATACTTTATTTTTCAACTAACAATGAGTTTTCCATATTTTGAGATGAATATTATAAATTCTATCTTCCGTCAACATCTTTGGAATGTCATACTGAGAGTCATCCTGATTCCAAAACATGACTGGCCCTTCACCTTTCACAAGTTCATTTCTCATGTTCAATAGTTCCTCTTTATCATTCAATGATCATTCATCTACTTCATTAGACCAGATCTGGTGCTTACTTGTTGATTCATCGGATTCAATAAGACTGGTAGAGAAATCACTGATCAAACTAGAAGATGCATGACATAGTGGTGGTTCATATAATGACCTACACCCTAGGCTATCTTCTTGAAGAGAAATTATTTCACCTATTAATAGTAAAGCATCAGACATGACTGGCTTCACATTTTCATGTGCCTCAAGATAAGAGGGATTTCTCATCACGACATTATCTATTGGAGAATTTTCCAAGAAACGTGTATGACTACTGTGAAGAAGACTTTCACAGTGAAATTTATCATCATGGGGAGGACCACCATGGTATGTTATAGAAAAATATGAAACATTTTGATCATTGATCTTCTGACCACACAGAGGGTTCTTGTGGCTCTCATCTGAAGATTAAACATCGAGATCGATTGAATTGTCATGAACCATGCCTTCATGAGGAAGTATCTGATGCAGACCTTTGGAATTAATGTATCGACTATTGGGAACTATGATAGAAGCATCATGAGTTGAAACAGATAGTTTTCTGAGTGCATCAAGAACTCCAGCATCGAGTAAGGCATTATTATAGATAGGCCATGGATTTCTTGATTGTTATGTGTGGGTCTTCTTCATAGACAACTTATTAATCAATTTGGAAGGTGTGTGTGCGTGATCAAGAGAAATGATCAGGTTATGCTGATTATCTCTGCTCAAACCAGGTGTATGCTCATGACTTGGTTTTTCGTATGATATGTGATAGTACGCCCCACAACCCTCTTGGAATGGAACAGATGTGAGTGTCTATTACAGTGTGAACTGTTGATCTATCACTCCACTGGTAGGGATATATTTATGTGTCTTTCCTTAAGATATTGCTGAAGATGTTATAATATCCTAGTAGAAATCCAGAATATGATCAGGGATTTGCTTCTGCTCTTTCACCATTGATAGAATATGCTTGGTGACTTTAGCAGCTGGAACAGGGATATAGGTCCATTCCATGCTCGGAGTAGGTGTGTGTGCCTGCTCCAATCCTCCTTTTCCTGTCAATGAATTCCGACAATACTCATGTGTGGGGGAAGAGAGTTGAGTCTACCTCCTGGTTGTTACCGGTGCATTCCGAATGACTTTTCTGAGTGCTACCAAACGAGACTGTTGGTAATCTTGATCAATACTAGCAGGTGTATGTGCCTAATGATTTCACTTCTCTGAATGTGGTAGACGATCTCCATCATATGTAGTCAGATGAGCCTACTGACTAGATGATGATTTATAAACAGGTGTATGTTCATGTCTATAGTACTCCACCAGAATTGTCTGGTGGGATTGGCGTGACGATGCCAGACGAGTCTGCTGGACATCAGGATTAAAATGGACGAGTGTGTGTGCCCGCTCATTGCTTGCCACCAATTTTGGTTTGTGGACATCTCCGGGGATGAAAGAGATGATAACCTAGTCATTGTTGACCGGATTTTGCCTCTGGCGATTCGTCTCGCCTGGTCGGGATCGAGGAACCTGACTCGAACGCCTAGAGTTGATACCCTCATCATGTTGAGGGCGCACTGCCGCATGAGTCTGGTAGCGATTGCTGATGGGAGACCACTGGAAGGACTCCTGTCTCCTTGAATAAAGGCCCTAAGGGACCTGCTCATTAACCTCCTCAGAATATGGGAGTTAATGTTAATTGCGTTCTGGGGATAATGAACCGAAACTGTTGGAGATGGTCGTTAGAACCTCCTGCTTCTTGATCCCTGGTCGTCACTGTCTGGATGACCATGTTTAATTATTGACTTGGAGGGCTTTTCGAGCAGCCTCCAAAGTCGGAAAAGTACCATTTTTATGGTTCTCCTTAACCAGTGAATTTGAAACCCAGCATTGAAGACGTTGAGTAGGTGATGTCGTCCTCAGAGCAGACAACGATCCAACAGAAGTAGCAGCAATGGAATTCGCAGAAAAGGTTTTCACAGCAGACGTATTCACGGGTGTGAAATTAATAGAATCCATTTAGGAAGTTCCGAAGATCTTGGAAAAGAGTGTATGTTTGATATAACAAACATAATCAAGATAATTCCATCCACTACATCTTTTGGATGAGAAAATATGTTACTGATTTTGTTGTTGTCCCTCTCATTGTGTTTTAAATAGGGGCCTAACAAATAATCAAAGCATCATTTTGACATGGTTACAGATTCACATTGGGTTCGCCATTTTTTTCCTCTGGAATTGGGGATAACCATGTTGATTGATGGTTCAAACATTCCAATCGGTCTATAACGGGTTTGTTCGTAGAACCGGAAACATCAAATTATTCCATATCCATTTGAACCTACTTTCCAAAGGTAGGTGCTCATTAGTTGTGGACTGATGAGGCTTATGAATTTACATTAGTCGAGAGGATGGGTGGTTAGATTCATCAAACCATTTTGAGGGGCATTTTTGTCTACTCCGGGACTCTCTTTATAGAATTATGTTATGTTTGTGAATCCTTATTACATGGCCATGTATAAAATGAGCTTTCCATTAAATCTGACAATCAATGATTGATATGTAGGAAATTTAGAGAATCTTTTATATGTATTCCAAATTCATCATCGATCGAGAATCATCTATATTTGCTAGGGATTTTTAGTCAATGGTATCCTTCAGTACATAAAATTATCTTGGTCATTATGATAACCATATTGGTTTTAAAGCCACTCAGTTGGGCACTTGATTATTTTTTTCATTCAGAAGGACATGGATTATTTCAGAGTTGGGATCATACCTGCTGATGGGCTACCTACGTATCCTTTGATTTGGAAAAGGAATCATAACCCACGTAGTTTGAGTAAGGAAATATGATGTTTATGCATGATTGATGGCTCAATGAAAAATGTCATGATTACTTTTACACTCTAAGTTCACGTGAGTCATGCTCGGTGTGAGAAACAAGAGGTATTGATGAAACCAGACAATTGTGCCACGAAATATGCAATGATGTGGGGATTATGTATGTATGAATGCCCAAAATAGATGAGTATTAAGATTTACTTCATGGAAGAAATCTAGTAACAAGGTCCACAAAGGTATATGTACTTTATGGAGATTTGGGTACTCTAACTTGGGGCTTACTCCGGAGGAAGATTCCCAAATTAGGAGGGACTCATGATTGGATTTTACTCTTGATATGGAATCCGAGATAAAAAGTAAATTAAGACTGGTTAAGATGAATTAAGATTGTGGCTTACTCCTAAGAATGAATCCCATGTTAAGGGATTTTAATACTTAAGGGACATGGGGCTAACTCCTAAATAAGATGCCTAAATTAGGGAAATTTAAGACTAGGGCTTACTCTTGAGAAGGATGCCCAGGTAAAGGGAATTATTATTGGTGCTTAATCCTGAAAAGGAGGCCCAAATCAATGAGGACTTGGGGATTACTCTTGAAAAGGAGTCCCAAATTAGGGGACTTGGGGCTGAATCCTGAAAAGGAGGCCCAAGTTAATGGGTTTTGAAAATTAAGGGACTTGGGGCTTACTCCTAAGGAGGATTCCCAAATTTGGGAAATTTAAGACTTGGGCTTACTTCTGAGAAGGAATCCTAGGTTGAGGGAATTATGATTGGGGCTTACTCTTGAAAAGCACGCCCAAATTAGGGGACTTGGGGATTAATCTTAAAAAGGAGGCCCAAATTAATGAGGACGTGTGGCTTAATCCTGAAAAGGAGGCCCAAATCAGTGATTCTATCATCTTAGAGGATGCAGTTGAGTGAATGAACTATCTAACTTTAGTGATATAAAGATGTGTAAATCACTAGGTTTTGAGAGATTTTCCATAGAATTCCTTTCATATATGGAAGCCAATAAAGAAACAAAATGCCATAAATGGATTTGAAGAGTGTCTTGAAGACTGAAATCTAGAATAGGAGAGGTGGAATGGCATTAGAGAGGTGAAATGGGCAGGAAGGGCACCCAAAAAGTAGAAGGACACGCAAATCATGGGGGTGTGCAGGTACTGCGTGGGTGCGCAATTCCTAGGCGCGCAGGTATACCTGTGCGGCACATGGGTACTTGTGCGACTATTAACCAATAGGGTAATACTTGGGCGATCCTTGATGAAAGTCATTAGAATTATCCCGAGGTACTTCTAGAAGAGTGGCGTGCATGTTTCAATGATTAGGTATGGAGGCACGTAAGTGTTTCCATTTCCCTTAAGGGTAAAACACATAGGCACGCATGTGTTAGTCACTTATAACACTTAGACCGCATTCCTCTTGTTTAGAAATTCCATTCTAGGTAAATAATGACCTTAAAATTGATCAGAATACTTGAAGAAGAGACTTGGAAGTTCAAGGCTCTGTATATGAATTCTGGAAAAATTCCTCCCCTCAAATGGGGGGCCCACCAGGGGTATTTATAGGCTGGAGAAGACCCTGTGTGGTTTTCAAAGAGGGCGTGCATGTCACGTGCGCGACCATTAGGCGACGTGCATGTGTACTTGCGCGAAAGTGAGGGAACTTGTACAGCCCAATGGTATTTGACTCATTTTTCATTCCTTTTTCAATATTTGAATTTTTCTTCAAAGGATAAATCAATTGGTGCTAAGGAATTTCCATTTTCATTCTTTTAGACTCTGTGATGAAAAGGAGAGTCAACACTCAATGATATAAAATTATCACCGATAAACCCTACCGTTGAGTACGCGCTGTTTTAAACTTCTGTCTTCTGACAGAATCTGTATCTTCTATATTTCAATTTATTTTATTTATTTCATGATTCCTAAATGATAAAACAAAATCCTAGTTACTTATAAATCTACTGAACCTCAAACCCTTTACCCCCAAGCCTTACTCTCTAATTTCTCAAATACCCTACGTTCCTTGAACCAGAGATGGAAAAATCCAAACTCCATACCATCAGAGATGACATTGATGAGCCCAACGCAATGAAGAAGAAGTCTGAGCCAGAAGAAAGTGGTAGTGTTGGTAAAACAAGGTCAAGGAGGTGACCAGTGAACCATCATTTGCAAAATAAAGTTATTGTGATCAAAACAGAGCTTTCTGTGGAATAGTTGTTGGGTAGAAAATCCTCAGTGCTTGAGGCACTGGAAGATCAGAAATGCGTAGATTTATTTTTTTACAACAATGGTCCCTACTATTTGAAGCTAGTGAAACAATTTTATGAGTTTGTGAGATTTGAGAAATCAGATGATGAGAACCTAATGATTTCTTTTGTGAATGTAAAGGAGATATATTTTTCATCTATTGAGTGGGTAGAATGCATGAAGGTTCCACACGAAGGTGTTTCTGGATTTCTCTCAAAAGAAATACCACCTACAAGTGATATATTTGATTATGAAACTGCCCAAGAAGAGCTCACAGGTAGTGGAAATCAAAGACAAGTAGTGGCTACTGAAATGGATGGAGTGAACAGATTTCTATTCAAATTTGTTCAGCATGTCTTAATTCCATGGAGAGGGGACTTTGAGAATTTACGATATCAAGATATCTATCTCCTACATCTCTTGAGTCATTGTGTCAAAGTGAATCTATGTAGATTTATAATGTATCAAATGGAGGACATGACCATGCCAAAATCAAAGTCTAATTCCCTATTCTTTTCCAAATTGATCTCAGGGATGATCAAATTGAAAGTAGTAGTTGAGCCTCAGGAAGAGACAATGGTAGTAAAGAAATAATTTCTATATCACAAACACATTTTGCAAATATATGAAGATAAATTGGAACCCATGGAGAGGAGAATGGGTTAATGATGATAAGAATGTGTATGATAAATTCAATCCTGTGAATCATCCTTCAAGGCCTAATGATGTGAGGGATCCAGGTCTAGGACTTGATGAAGAAGAACCTGAATAATGTGATGAGACTGATCAAGAGGAGACTTATATGGATGATGTAAGGGATCTGGACTTTCCCCCAATTCATGATGCTGAAATTTTATCTTCAGGAAAGGGAACTTTATTAGATGAAGAAGAAACTCCTGCTAATGAAAAAGACCAACCAGTCCCTGAGAATGAATAATAATGGAGGAATGAATTTGAAGCCTCTAATTCTATTTTCCAATGTTTGAGTCCATTGATTGGAAGCTCAGTTGTTCCTACTAAAGACGTAATGGGTGAGATGGAAGGATATGTACCTAATCTAGAGGAGCCTCCTGTTGTTGCATCTATTGCAGAGATGGAGTTGATAGTAGAATATTCATATGAGGAAGAAAGACCTGATTAGAATTCTCTTGATGTACATGAGAATTCACCAGTTTAGGGGAAGCATCAAACCAGATTTGGTAGTGTGTCAACTGCTGTTGAAATTGAGGAATGGGCAGAAGACCCATGTTTTGTGGGTTGTGTTTTAGACTATCCAGATTCTGATAATGAGGCATCCCTAAATAGACCATAAACAAATTATGATGTTCAGACTGAGTTGTTACCTGGAGATGTGGTCAGAATGCATGATCTGGATATGATAAAGTCTGATCTCAAATTCAGTTGTCTGAAAGAAATAAGGAAAATGGAAGCTTCACTGGTAGCATCAATTCAATCTATTATGAATGACTCAATATCCTGTATTGCTTCTGAAAGAGAACATGTTGTGGTTTCACCAGCAGATATGATCACTATGGATGACCTTGAATCCATAAAGAATGAGCAGAAAGAATCATTTAGTGCATACGCTGCTGAGTTGAAGCAATTATTTGTTGAAGAGTTGATCAATTTAGAAAATTCTGTTGAACTCTCTCTTGGATTTAATGTCTATAACTTTGTGGCGTAAATAGTGGATGAAATTATTGCCTTCCAGAATCAGTTCTCTAGACTGGAAGAATGTTTTGAAGATCTTAAGAAATATTTTATCTATTTATAATCATATATGAGTTCTAAGTCCCATGAATATAACGATTTAGCTTATGTAAATGGTGTTGTGAGCCAGATGGTATCAGTGTTTGATGGATTTAAACCCTTAATGAAAGTTCATGTCAACAACCAGGATTCCCAAGTAAAAAATCTTATCAGTGGGTTGACCAAAAATTTCAAGGAAACAGTAACCTTCTTTGTTAGTTGTACTGCTTCCTGACCTTCTGTGGATATGTATCAGTTTCGAGTTGTGATGAAGGAGGATCTTGGTTCAGCAACAACCAGTGGCTCTATGGACTCATCTGATCTGACCAAAGTGGTCACTTCTACTAGATATTCAGCTAGAGAAATAATTAATATAGTTTAATACTATATGAGAGAAGCTTCTTCCTCTCAAAAAGAAGTGAAAGACAAGGTTCACTACTATTTCCAAAGAATTTATACCAAACATCAACTTAACAACCACTTAAAACTTTTGTTAGAAAACCTGAAGTTAACTCCTGTTAATCAAGCCTTCAGAGAGAAAGTCAGCAAGCTAAGATAATTGACTCCAGCCTTGGACAAATACATGGAGAACAAGGATAATGTCATATCTTCTATGGAAAGATGAGGATGAATAATTATGGATTTCACAAATCTTTTGTTTCATTTCTTGCATGTCGATGCAAGACCATGGATTATACATCCAACATTACCTGCCTTTGCCTCTACTGCTTCTCCTGTTTAGATGACAGCAGCCCAAGCCATTCGAAGCATTACTCCTATGATCACTCAATGAACTACTCAGTACAGACCTGGAACATTTTTAGTTGCTCAGCGTCCTGTGATCATTTCTGGAATTCTTAAGCTTTCACATGCATCCACACAGCCGGAATCCTCTTCTGATCACAAGGGAAAATCTCACATTGAGGACATGGATTGACTATGTGGCTAAGATAATTGATACGAATCCCTTGTATTTTTTCTTTCTTTCTATGTACCCTTTTGAAACATGAAATACAAATGGCTTTATTTTGTTTCTAATTTTATTCCCTTTCTCTTTATTGTTTCCCAATTTTTGATTATCACAATGGGGGAGAAATATAATTAAAAGGGGGAGAAATATTATCATAAGAGGGGAGAAATATTATTATAAGGGGAGAAATATTATCAAAGGGAGAGCTACTATGATTTGTACCATTGATACCATTGCATTTAATTCTACCTATGATACATTGAATATTTCACATATTGTATTGTTTTCTCTGAGACAATTGAATTTAACAATATATCCTATGATAGATTACTGATTATTTTGAGACTATAATATCATTAGATGTGATTATCAAAAAGGGGGAGATTGTTAAACTCACCTGTCTTGATAATCCCAATTATGCTTTCACATACTTTGGTATTCCCAACTAGTGTGTATATATATATTAATTATTTTAATATATGATCATGTTGATAATTATATTAAAACAATACTTGAAATATATTAATCAATGTTTAAATATACTTACATGAGTTTTGAAATAATTCTAACTCAATCGGATGTGTTCTGCATGAAACAGAAGTGTTAAGTTACTGATTGGATAGAGTTACCGATAGAGTATGTGCCGATATGGACGTCTACCGCTACGAAGCTACTGATACAGAATGAGCTACAGATAAAAGCAATGTATACCGATAGAAACAAAGTCTACAGATAGATAAAGTCAACGGTATATAGAGCTACTGATACACAGAGTAATAGCTACTGATACCAAGAGCTACTGATACAAGTTCAAACAGCTACTGATACCAGGAGATACCGATACAAGTTCAAATAGCTACCGATACCTGGAGCTACCGATATAAGATCTAATAGCTACCGATACCAAGAGCTACCAATACATGATCAAAGAGCTATCGATAGGTCACAACTACATAAGTCAACTGCTACCAACAGAGGCTTCTGACAAAAGCTTGAACAGTCAAACTCTATAATTTCAAATACTATTAATATATTATGCAATAGTTATATTTTATGTTTTTAATACAATTAATGTTATTTAAGGTGGATTGTTAGCATGTCATGGAACCATACCTATTACCCAAGAAAAAGGTAATCATTCCTTTCACCGGAGTTGATAGCTATAAAAGTAAGGACAAAGACCGGCCATATTAACATGAAAATAAGAGAAGAATCAAGAACTAAGAAGGCACGAGAAGGGTGAAATGAGAAAAGTCTGAACAAAATTTAAAATTTGGTTCATTCACACAAAAGGAAAAAGATACATTCATACTAGAAGAGCACTGTAAATAAACGAAGCCATTCATTCTAGAGGAGAACACAAGCTGCATCTTGAGTGAAGAACAATAATGAACTCTTCATGCACTCAAGCTGATAAAGATGAACCTGAAAATCAAGGAAGACAATGATACTCTATTTTTTGAGAAAAAAACCAGAGAAAGAATCAGAAGCATTTCTGATCAATCAAAAGATCCCAGAGCTACACTTTACATCACTAGATCATTCTAAACTCTTATCTACTCTTTAGTGATTCCTTTATTTACATTTCGAGCAGTCTGTATAATCTCTATATTTTTTATATACACATTGTCTCCTATGCCAAGATGGAGGATTTCTAATCATCATTAAAACTCTATAACTTCTTTTTACCCCACTTTGGATAGTGGTATAGGTCAAGTAAGACCTGGGAAAACTATGAGCTATTGTTTTTTTTTTCAACATAGAAATGTGGTAGAGGTCTTGGTACCTGGACAGTGGTTTCTCTATTGTTTACCTCGATCTAGGGTGTGGATCAAATTAATATAAATTATTAGAGAGGAATAAGTCATGGCTTGAGACTGGACCTCTTGGTTACATCTGCTGTGCATATTTGTTTATGTTTAAATGTATACTATATATATATTTCATATTCTACAGCTAATTAATTTGAAATAAATTTGTTTTTAAAGTTACTTTGATAGTTAATTTAGCAAGTGTTTATATTTATTGTGAATCAGTAAGTTTGTTTCAAAAGTTAATTTAATCATCTGATTATATTAACTGAGACTTAATAAATTTTTGAGAAACTAATTGAACACTCACAATCTGTATAAATTCACTACAGTTTAACTTGTTTTTAAATACAGAGATATTAAGAGAAATATTTTTAACAGAAATTTTAATTGGAACTCGATTCACCCCCCTCTTGAGTATCCAATCTGACCAAAAATAATATTATAAATTTCATATGAACCATATGATATAACAAAAAAATTATGATAACAACAAGCATATTACTTTTGGGGAATAAAAATTTCCAATATAATTGAAATAATTAGAATAGAATAAAACAAGTAAATTTAAAATATTCATAGTAGAAAAATTTTGATCTCCTTTATCCCTTAAAACAAAAACACTTGGGAAAAACAACATATATAAATTAAAATATTATTAATGAAATATTATATTTTAATATAAAATATACATCACCCTAAAGTAAAATAATATTGATGTAAAAATAAATGAAATTTCTTGTAATTTTAAAATATTGTGACCACATGTGACTGTTTCAAATTTAACCATTATAATAATAATATAACCATTGTAATAGTATCACCCAAATATAAGTGTAATATAATATTTACTTATATTTGAAAAAATTATATATTTGTTCCACTTTATATTTAAATTAAGGTTTTAAAAAATGAAAATTTATGTTCTTGGATTTTGTATAACATAAATGTTGTAATCAGAGTATTATAATATATTTAATACTTATAATTAATATTAATTTTCATAATATTTAATTATAATTTCATATTATGTTTCATTATTAATATAATATGTTTTTACGATACTATAAGAAATATTTAATATCATCTAGAAGTTGATCTTAATATTAATATTAGTATTTTCTATATAATAGATAATTTTAGTTATATATTAAATATAGAATTCATATATATTTAATTACATGAAATAGATTTATTTTTTTAAAAAAACTTTTAAATAATGTATGTCTAATTTAACTTATTTTTCTAAAATAGATTAATTTCATTTGAATTTTGAAATACAGCAGAATAAGATATTTAACATTATAAGATAAAAAAAGATTTATTGGACACAAATGATTTAAGAACCAATTATTTTAAAAAAACCATAAATAATTTCGTATACACGTTCACATGATTCATCGTTAATGGTTCTATTGAGCCAAAATAATAAATAAGGATTATAATATTAAAAAACAATATCCTCGCCATAGAGATACCACAACTCATAACCCCTTCTATATACACCGTATAATCCTTCTACCGATTAAATTTTATTAAAAATACCCTTTCAAATCCAAAATTGTAAATATAATTTTTTTAAATATCATCAAAAACACTCTCTAAAGATCCTTAGAGGGTATTCATATTAGAGACAATGAAAAAGAGAAGTATGATTCTCGTATGATGTCATCCAAGTTTATCTTCCTTTTACCACTGTCATCTATTATCTATAAAGAAAAAAAAAGTAACATAAGTATCTTATATATACAGATATATTATTATTATGGTGAAAAATTAAATTACTAATCTACCTTCTATTTTTTCTTAATATATAGAATGGTTCACAATAAGGTTGGTTAACCACCTCTATGAAAAAAACTGTTTTGATTCACCATAATTATAATCGATGTTTTTAAAACCAATATTATGGTCATATAAGATGATAATTAGTACATTGTAATTTGATTCAGGTTCCTTAATTAATTTATAGGCATCATATAAAATAAATGGTACAAGTTTGTGATTTTCTATAAAAGAATATAAATAAACTAACTGCATAATGCAAAGTTTTCAATATTTATATTGTCTCTATTTCAGATGAAAAACCCAATATTTTGAAATATTTAAAAATTTATATGATCATGAATAATATTTCATTACACATCTATGATTTTATTCCAATTTCAAAATAAATTTAATAATTATACACAAGTCATCTGACCAAGGAACTATAAATAAAATCCCTCATAAAGGAGAATGTAATCATTCTATCTCAATGAAATAGTTATAAATGAAAATATTATACTTTTATTAACTAATATAAATATATAGAAGGATATTAATTAGGTAATTAATTAATATAATTTTTTATTATAGACATTAAGTACATCATTTTAATGATTCTAGAATATAAGTTAAATGTTCTCTATTAACAACACTTTTTCATTGGGTTATGACATTTCACTATATAAATAACCATTTATATCTTGTTAATTTTATATAAATAATATATGTTATATATATATAACTCATATATACTGAGCTTATTCAATCATATTTTAATTTGATAACAGATGCCTTAAAATCTTTTCTCTAATTCATTCTATAAAATCAAACCTAAATAATCGGATATATTTTATCCCATAATCGTTTTATGAAACATTCATCTAAATAATTTTATGAAATTCATTATTTATAAAAAAAATTAATGTACTTATAAACTTTCTGGTTTAATTACTTGTTCACTTTGGTAACATTATGAAATATCCATGGGTTTGGATATGAGGTAATATTATACAACCCATTTCATTCTCTATGTAACTGTTATGTATATGAAATAAAATTTATTTCACTTTAAAGAACACATAAACATATTATTTTTAAGATTTTTGAACCTATAAATCACTCCAACTAATTTAGCAATGTTTTGGTCTCAATAGACATTATGTATTAGATCGGGGAGAAATCCTAATTCAAGATGGGACTCTTCCCATCATGTGATGTTTTATTGGATGTTTTACTTAATTTATTTTTATTTTATGCTATATTTTGATTCAATTTTTATCTTTTTTATGATATTGTGATATCATATTTTTTATTTATTCAACACATGTCATTATTCGTGATACATATATTTTATGATATCATGTTAATCTATTTGACTCACATGTTATGCTCTGTTAACCTATTGATTCTCATACTAGGTTTTATTTCCCACCTCAATAATTTATGTATTCCCCTGTATATATTATTATGTTTTAGGAAATCTATGATAATTAATATATCATTATATATAATAAAATAAATTTGAGCTATTTTAGTTTTCTATGTATTACGAACCTAGTCTTCCAATGATATTATCCCTCTTGATTATTAGTTAATTTTATTTGGTTGTTATGTAAAAAATATTGTTATAATTTCATTAAAATGAAATGTTATATATATTTATATAGTATCATATATAGGACTACATATTTTTTGGATTTTTACTAGAATAATATAATGAGAACCATAGAGAAAATCATATGTATATGATAATATCGTAATTATTTTGATGTATGGTGTGAGTTGTTTCAAAGTTATTACATTCCTATATAAATTATACAACTGTATGTGTCTTTGGAAAAGTTCTACATATAGATATGAACCCAAAAAAATGTAGCACTAGTGAATAACTCAATCATCACAATGTGCATGATGAAAAATGACTTTTTCCAAACACATTGTTTTACACTCCCATGGGTTATACTTTTAGAAATTATCAAACTCATTACAAACTATTATAAAGGAATAAAATATATTGTTATTTTAGAAAAAATATTGATAAATCATGATGGATAACCTCTATTTTTTAATATATAATCATAACCTTGAATATTATTCACATTTATACGTTATACCTTTTCTTATCATAGTTTTCTTTTTTACATATTATTTTAGTTTGGGTAATATAATTGGGTTTTTTTAAAATCTAGATAATGGAGTGAATTTGTAAGAACCAGCACCATTGAAATGATTTAAATAAATGTGACTATCTCCAATTGATAATCCTTAATTTATCAGGGTGGGAGATGGAAACATCATGGAAGAATTGGATCAACTATCTTATGATATAAATAATAAAATGAATCGTATAGAACAACATCGTAATAATAAGAATAATCATTTTGATGTCATTGACTACATGTTAAACGACCTATTTTTATTATTTAATCTTATTAAACTAATATTTCAATAAAATTGATTAATTCCAATAGAAGATATTCCATATATACTAATGATCAGTATAAGAGAAAGTCACTATTGTTTTCAATAATCATGAATGGAAAGTTTATATGAATAGGATAGTTATGAAGAATATTATTCCTAAAGATGAAATTGATTCCATGGAATTTGAATAATTCATGAAAACCAATTTCAATAAATTAATCCTACAAATTATCTTTCAAAATATTTAGTGGTAGTATATCAAAATAAAAAAAATATTATTATATTAGTGTGTATGAGTAAAACATCTCAAGGATTTTATAGTTTAAATGTAAATTTTTTTTGTCTACATGGAATGTATGGTTCACCATTTCTTTTTTATTATATGGCCATTTATTTTTATATAATTTTTTGTTATATTTTTTACATCTATGATGAGATTTTACATTTTTTCTATCAAGTTCAACAAGGTGTTTGTCGATTATTGTTGATCTAATGGGATATTGACAAAATCAATAAAATGAGTTTATATTCAAGATGATCATTGAAAAAAATATAATTGATGAAGGAAAAAAACATATGAAGTGTGTAAAATTTCATAATACTAATGTTATAAACTATCCTAAGAGAAAAATAATATCCTTTTTCCAGAAAATATGGGCATCATGATATTCAATTAATATTTGTGATGAAGAAACCCACTAATACAATGGAAGAAAATAATGATCTAATAAACAATCAACCCATTGTATTTTGGTTTATCTATAAGAAACATCGAGATCATGAAACCAATTTTCATAGAAAAGTTTTTTTAAGACCATCAACGATGACCAACTCCAAGGAATATAGAGTAATGAAGAAATTATTCTACCAATACTAGTTAGGTAGATCCTCATAACAATATAATGAGTTGTATGATGATTATTTATTAAATATTTATGAATATAGTCTTTTTAATATTGTCTTTTACATTATTTTTTATCTTCTAGTTGTAGTATTACTATTGAAATTAGACCATATAACATAGTTTTAGAGCAATCGTTGTGATAAAAAATAATGAAATTATGTAATGATATGTATATAAAACATACATAATAAATTTATGTGAACAAAAAAACTTGAAAATATATTTCTGCATTCATTAATATACATTAATGATATATTTTGAACATGATAGATGTATATATATAAAACAAAAAATTATTATTGCGAATGGGATTTTATTCTTCACATCTTGAGTCTACTTTTGGTTCTATAAAAGGGAATTAAAGACAATGAATTTTATTTATAAGGTTCATCTCATGTGTGAATATAACATCCATAGGAGTACGAGTATCTTTCTCAAATTATTTAAACAAAGGATATAGTCTTTCTCAAAGAGAATCCTATTGAGATGGATTGCACTAATGTTTTCTATGAAGAGTTATTGGTCTTTTTTTCAGGATGATATGAGTATTTATAAATAAAAATTATAAATTTATCTCATCTGATATCCAAGACACCACAAAAAATAGACACCACTATGATAAAATAAATTGTGAATAAATTAAAATTGATTTTCAGAATTTGATTTATATATTGTGGTATAATCTTCTAATATGGGTATATTACATCTCTTTAGTTGGATATTAATTACATTACACAAACACACAAATTAGTTCCATAATTGATTAGAATAATTAGAAACATTGAAATCAATTTTCATAATTCAAAAATGATATTCAATTTCGCGTCTAATGATTATCTTCATTTTACTCATACGTAATTGTGGTTATTTATAATACGGGGAATGGAATCATATAGAAGAGAGATATCATATTCTCAGTAAGTGTAATCAAGTGAGATACATAAGAAAAATCAGAACATATGGGTATGAAAATATGATAATAATAGTTGAAAAACATAGCATGAATATCAAATATAGTAATATTGATTCATAGAAAATGTATTATCATGTAATAATACATGATTTGTAATTTTATAAAATAATAAGACCCATGAGAGAATAGAATAACAATAAGACCTAAAAATATGGTATACATAGAATTGTGGAATATAATTTCATTAATAACGAAATATCATTTCCAAACCTTATCAGGGATCTCCATGGGTGTATATAACTATTATATGGGAATATAAACCATTTCTAGTGAAATCTAATTCATAATAATATAATGAGTTTTTAAACCAAAACATTATTATATTAACAGTTCCCTCCCATTACCATAATAGAAAAAAAATTACATTATGAACATTTTTAAATCAAAAATGGGGAGATATGTAAAGACCCGAAGCTTATCGTACATGGACATTACATTACCTTTTCAGAATACTTAGTACATAACAAAAACACACACACAAGGATCGTAATAGTTTAGTGTCTTTGGAAACTTGGAACGTAATCTTCTAATTGTGGTGAAAGATCTTCAATATCTCCCATAAAGATATTCCTTTTTTTTACCTAAATCCTTTCTTTATATCCCAGGGAAAAGAAAACATAAAAGGGTGAGCTCAAATTCTCAGTAAGGGTAAGCAATAGAAAATTCAATCACATCATATTCATAAGAACATAACTTTTGGAAATCTTAACCTGCAAAAGAGAGCATAATTTCATATCATGGGATAAATCATAGTAGTGAAATGACATCCCAATAAGCATAACATAAAACATGAAACTTTGTGGCATACACACATAATCACAGAGAATCATTTCTTTTTAGTCATGACTCATTGCCAAGACTATCTTAGTGGACAAAGTCCCTTTCTGAATCGAGTCACCCTCGTTTCAGTCCTGTTTCACTGAACCGGTATAACCTACCATTCTAGCCATGTCTATCTCATGAGATATAAAATCTTTACCCAATGCATTGGAGGGAGATATAGGTCCCACCCATCTCATAATGATACCATTCTTATGTGTGCCACAAAATGATAAATCATTGCATAACCCATGTAATAAAAATGGGATTCTTAAACAACATGACATCATAAAACCATTCATATAAGATAAAGGAATTAATAAACATAATTCCATCACAACATAGTCTAATCAATGTCAAAATATGGTTAGAAACAGAACCCTTTATTATCTTAGATGGAAAATAATTTTGATAAAACACTTGGAATGAATTCTTGAGGAAAATATCATTTCTTCTTCAAAATCAATTTCTTTTCACAAAATATCATGCAATTTTAAAAGAAAGATATTTTATTGAAAATAGTTATGAAATCTTTTGGAGGAAGCTTCATGAAAATAAGGCTTTATAAAACCGTAAAAATCCGTTCGTGCCGTTTAAGTTAAAAAAACATTCTTCTCGTACTTTTGTCGGAAAAGTCAAAAACTACCTCGTATGAAAAACGACAAAAGATTCCTTTCATATCTTTTACTAAAAACTCACCGAAGGGTAAAATTGGATTTAAATAAGTGTAGGTGGATGAAAATAATATTACACATTGAGGAAACATGGATTTGGATGATAAAATACACCGCAGTAAATTTCAAAGTATAAACAATCTCGGATAAAAATGAGATTGTGATATTTTCCCTTACCTTAGGTCCGACTTGCTTTGTACGTGTACAAACCTCATGTATAATGATTTAAATCATGTTATTGACTTATCCCAGAATCATACATATTGATATGATATCATATATGGTCATATTCTTAGCTTCTTTTTAGTAATATTTCATTGTTACTTGTTACTCGGGTCTTTATTGCCTTTTGTTCTTATGCGTGTTTTGCCGAATAAATTCTTATTCTTATTTTATAGATACCTTATATCCAGAATGGTTTTAGTGTAACATATATCATATTTATTCATTCAATTCATTTATATAATTACTATGTAATGATGATTATGTAGAATGAGTCGCATCACATCGTGGAGACGGTATTCCGTACGTACGCACGAGTGATGATATCGTTCCTATGATCGTAAAATTGTATTGGAGTATATATATATTATTTTAGTATCAATATTAATTTATAATAATCATAAATAGTTACTCATTACACCATTATACCCATCCTTGTAAGGTGGTGGTGGAAAATAGATTATACCACGGCGTGGAGACGGTATTTCGTACGTATGCACGCGCGGTGATTTCATTTTTCTGTAGGATGGATAGAATGTGAATTAGGGTTGTTTCATATTTATAATAACATATCAGTATGTAAGTAATACTGATTTTATTACTTTATCATGAAACAACTAAAGAACAAGAAGTTGAAGAAGAAAGAAATTGAATAGACCGGTAATGGATATTACCTCTTCTTTGGAACGCCTCTTTGAATCCTCCACTTAGGGAACTAAGATTGGTCATTGAAGAAGACCAGGACCTCTAGGATTATTCTTGGGAAGTGGAGAGGAGAAAATTTCAGGGTTTGGCCGAGCTTGAGTTCTCAAATTGGTGTGAGGAGGAGGGGGAGGAGGTGCCCTTTTATAAGGGAGGAGAGGGGCACCTTAGGAATATCTCAAAATATTATTTTATATTAAAGTCAAAATCAGTTTATAATGGTTCCAAAGGGTATTATTTCGAAGCTAAAGTGGGAATGGGTCGAAATCCTATCAACCAATAGGATTTATACAAGTTTAGGGTATTATTTTAACCTTATCAATTAGATTTAACTATAAGTTAAATAATTTAACTTTTACCATGTCTTTTTGTTTTCTCACTATATGGTTAATACACTTACTATAACATGCCAAACGAACCCCAAATTGTTTATTATTAATATATATATCCTTATCTAAGTCATTTGGCCTAATCTTAGATTTTTAGGAATAAAATAACAATTAATAATATAATATTTGATTTAAAAACTATTTTGTGTCAATTTTGACACTATTTGATATATGATTTTTGTGAAAGTCATAACAGAATTATATGTTCGAAACAAGTTAATTAAATCAACAATAATATATCATAGTAACCTATAAAATTAGATTAATTCATAAAAAGTCTCAAATTACATTTATTTAGGTGTTTATAACATCAATTATGTCAATATTTCATAAATAATTTAATTACTACATCATCGTTGTGTCATAATTAAATTATATAATGTCTAAAAATTATAAATAAAATACTATTATGTAGGAAATATTTTTAGATTTCTAATGAATATTTATTGTCTAATTTATCTTATGTATAACCCTATATTAAAAATGTTTTAGTAAATCAACTTTGATTTAAACTCTTTTAACTCTTCTTTGAATTAAATAATAATAAATGTCTTAATCTAATCCAAGTGGGCCTAAATGATAATATTTTACACTTAAGGTTGTTTTGGGTCGAGATAAACTTGTCCAATAGGATTAGGACATGTGTTAAGGTAATATTAATATCATTGTTACCCTTAATTACCCTATTTACTTTTAACCGTGGTAAATAAAAGTAAAAAGTTACTATTCACCGAAAATTATTTTCATCTCATTGAACCACATTTTACTTACTGACATCAACCGTGTCTCTCGAATTTTTGAAATTCCATTCACAGAAGCGGTAAAATTAAGTTTTATGAAAAATTCTGTTTTTTAACTACCACTTAGTAGTTTCACTATTCATCAAAAATTGATGTTTTTCAGAACAATGCCAAAATTTCATCCTAAGCTATATTTCATATTCCGATTTCAAAAATGAAGTCTATTTTACCAAATTCATAACATAGAAGTTTCATTAATTAATTTTATAATTAAATCCCGCTGTTAAAACAAATAGCGTGTTTTTAAGAAACAATTTCTATCAAAAGATTGACACTTGTTTATGTCTGTTTTAAATGTGAAATTACATCCAATGACAAAAATTGTATTAAATTGTAAAAATATATTCTAAATATACTTTAAAACCACTCAAATTAATAATTCATCACTATTAATTATTTTGATTAAAAAAGTTGTTTTTAATTATAATTTAGTAATTTTCACTATTCATCAGAATATGAAAGTTATCCGAAAAGTACCAAAATTTCACCTTAGGCTAAATTCGATACTCCGAATCCAAAAATGAAGTCCATTTTGAGAGCTAAAATTTCTAAAATTTTAAAAGGTCGTTATTAATATTCATAACGGTTAGTTATAATAATATTTTAATAGCATATCGTTGTTTAGTGAAACTCGATATTGCGTACTACACACGCTATCGAGGAAGGTCGCGATTGCGTGTAATGCAAGGCAAGTCAAGGATGTGTGTTGTGCAAGATCCTTTTGGTGTAGCGTACAACACAAGACATTAATAAAATTAAAAAGAATATTTTTTATAAAATCTCAGGCTATTACATTCTACCCCCTTAAAATGAATTTCGCCCTCGAAATTCGTCGGGGTTATAAATGGTTTACTATTCGAAAGTTTATTTAATAGAAACCCACATCGTAAAAAAGAATACCAAAACATGGCGTTAGAAACTAAAGTATGAAATGTAACGATTATCCAAATAAACTAATCACTGGGTTTCCACATAGGTGAAAATATGGATATGGAAGAGAAATCTAACCATCATGTTCTGATGGAGAGTGGTAGAGAACGTGGCAATGGAAAATCCAGTAATCACAAATCCATAGATTTGTGATGATATAAGGTACCATCTGATTCATCAGGTATAAGATCACTAGGACAACATTTTTGGTTTTCAAGATCATTTCCCTAAAGTTGAAAATTTGCATAGAATAAATACTTACTTTATTTTGGTACAATCTCACTGTTGTTCGCGCCTTGAACAATTTCCACTTCATCTCATAAATAAATGAAGTTGAATTTGTTATTCGTGAAGTGTTAGTAGATCATGTGATAGAATGACGGGTCATTCCATCTGTCTCAAACAAAAGGTTAGCAAAAATTATATATATAAGTCGATCTATAGTGAGATTAATCATATATTGTTCCTAAAATGGACTTATAATTCATATATCATACTGCTTAATATAATAAAACTAGTTTCTACTAAACATGGACTTCTTGTACGCCAGTGGTAGGTGATAAAGGCCAGTCGCACTTCGGTTGTGGGTTTCATTCCCACAGCATTGTCCGACGCCATCGGCTGTCGCCCGTCCTGCAGGTTGTCCTTTTCTAAAACTATATTACTATAACATCCCATCAATAATATCGAAAAAACTTTTATCCTTAAACAATACTAAATTATGTCCATCATAATCCATTCAATATTTAGGATTATCCATAATACTGTAGTCCACTCTCATAACATAGTGAAAACGATTACCAGAGATTTAACACCATCGTCGATCCCCATATATCATAAGGTATGTTTTGTTGGTCACATTCCAAACATTCAAAGTCCTTAATCACGTATTCTCTTGAATACCTTAGTGAAAACATTAATGTAATTAAAAGTTAACACTTTCCACATACCAAAATCCTCAAAATTCTATATACTCAAACCATGATATCACGTATTCCTTATATCAATCATGATCTCATGAATACTGTTAAACATTTTGTTTTCTCGTTTTCCCTTCATTATGCGCATATCATCTTATTTACAAAAATATATCAATTACTTTGAATACCACATTAGACCAATACATAAATATTCCAATACTCCATGATAAAATATTATTTGGGAATCCCATTACATAAACACTTAATCATTCCACCACATCGTTGTCATATTCAAAATCACCAATAGTGATCACTTGTGACTTCCCTTTTTCCTTTGCCTTCAGTGGTTGCTCATGTTGATCATCACTAACCCTTGGATTAGGGCATTTATTAGCATAATGCCCCATTTCCTTGCACTTGAAGCATTGAAGTGTTGGTGGTGCGTTCTCTGTAGTGTTTTCTTTATTCACATCATTAGAAACCCTTTTTCCATTACTTCGACACTCAGCTGCTCGATGACCTTCTTTTCCACACTTAAAACATTTTCTAGTCCCTTTAAGACAATCTCCACCATGATTCTTTCCACACTTTGTGCATAAGGAAACATTCATCTTCTTTTCACCATTATTCTGAGATTTCTCCTTGAACTCCATCTTTCGTTTCTTGTCAAAACCATGAGATGGATATGTAACACCAACTTCCATTTCTACCTTGATAGCACAACGCACAATTTTTTCATAGCTACTGAAGTCTCTTATAGCTAATTCCCTTCGAAGAGTTGGTTTTAAGCCACTGAAAAATCGATCAACTTTACTTTCAGGTTAGATGATAATGCCAGATGCATACCTTGCAAGTCTTGTAAAATTCGCTTCGTATATACCAACAGATTCATCATCCTTTTGCTTTAGTTCAAGAAACTCCTTCTCCATCTTTGTTTGAAGAATACGAGGGAAGTACTTACTGAAAAACAAGTTCTTGAACTCGTCCCATTCCATGGACTCAATTTCAACTCTTGGCCTCGTATTCTTGATAAGATTCCACCATTGATCAGCTTCACCTTCCAAACGATATACTGCTAAGATGACTTTATCATGTTCATAACATTGAAGAACTGAAAATATCTTTTCAGTGGTACTGATCCATTGTTCAGCAACAAGTGGATCAGAAATCCCACTGAAAGAAGGTGGATGTTGCCTCATGAAGGACTCAATAGAATACTGTTCCTTTCTCTGCTCATTTGGAAGTCCAGAATGATTCATAGCTTGTGTATGGATATCAATAAGATTTTTCACTCCATCTCCCATAACATTTGTTTTTTCAGGAGGACAATCATTGCATTGTCCATTGCATTGATCAACACAGTTCCTTTGGGTTCCAGCCATCGTCTAAAACCCAAAAAGAATAGTGTGAGAGGAAAAAATAATGCTAGGGAAAACAACATAATAAAGGGGTTGTACCTTCAATATCTAACATATTAGGTTTAATTCTATGATCGTTAGCGTAGTTCTAGTACTATAACCTATACGTATACTTAACCTTAGAGACATCCCTAGACATACCGTAGAAATATCTCTAGGGATCTCACTAATGTTTTCGCATCCTAGTTTCCAAAGGTTGACTAATCCTTTCATCTGATACCAACTGTAAAGACCCGAAGCTTATCGTACATGGACATTACATTACTTTTGCGGAATACTTATTACATAACAAAAACACACACACAAGGATCGTAATAGTTTAGTGTCTTTGGAAACTCGGAACGTAATCTTCTAATCGTGTTGAAAGATCTTCAATATCTACCATAAATATCTTCCCTTTTTTTTACCTAAAACCTTTCTTTATATCCCGAGGAAAAGAAAACATAAAAGGGTGAGCTCAAATGCTCAGTAAGGGTAAGCAAAAGAAAATTCAATCACATTATATTCATAAGAACATAACTTTTGGAAATCTTAACCTGCAAAAGAGAGCATAATTTCATATCATGGGATAAATCATAGTAGTGAAATGAGATCCCAATAAGCATAACATAAAACATGAAACTTTGTGGCATACACACATAATCATAGAGAATCATTTCTTGTTAGTCATGACTCATTTCCAAGACTATCTTAGTGGACAAAGTCCCTTTCTGAATCAAGTCACCCTCGTTTCAGTCCTGTTTCACTGAACCGGTATAACCTACCATTCTAGCCATGTCTATCTCATGAGATATAAAATATTTACACAATTAATTGGAGGGAGATATAGGTCTCACCCATCTCATAATGATACCATTCTTATGTGTGCCACAAAATCATAAATCATTGCATAACCCATGTAATAAAAATGGGATTCTTAAACAACATGACATCATAAAACCATTCATATAAGACAAAGGAATTCATAAACATAATTCCATCACAACATAGTCTAATGAATGTAAAAATATGGATAGAAACAGAAACCTTTATTATCTTAGATGGAAAATAATTTTGATAAAACACTTGAAATGAATTCTTGAGAAAAATATCCTTTCTTCTTCAAAATCAATTTCTTTTCACAAAACATCATGCAATTTTAAAAGAAATAGATTTTATTGAAAATAGTCAAGAAATAATTTGGAGTAAGATTCATGAAAATATGGCTTTATAAAACCGTAAAAATCCGTTCGTGCCGTTTAAGTTAAAAAAACATTCTTCTCGTACTTTTGTCGGAAAAGTCAAAAAGTACCTCGTACGGAAAACGACAAAAGATTCCTTTCATATCATTTACTAAAAACTCACCGAAGGGTAAAATTGGATTTAAATAATTGTATGTGGATGGAAATAATATTAAATATTGAGGAAACATGTATTTGGATGATAAAATACACCCTAGTAAATTTCAAAGTATAAACAATTTCGGATAAAAATGAGATTGTGATATTTTCCCTTACCTTAGGTCCGTCTTGCTTTGTATGTGTCCGAACCTCCTGTATAATGATTTAAATAATGTTATTGACTTATTCCATAATCATACAAATTGATATGATATCATATATGGTCATATTCTTAGCTTCTTGTTAGTAATATTTAATTGTTACTTATCACTCGGGTCTTTATTGCCTTTTGTTCTTATGCGTGTTTTGCCGAAAAAATTATTATTCTTATTTTATAGATACCTTATATCTAGAATAGTTTTAGTGTAAAATATATCATATTTATTCATTCAATTCATTTATATAATTACTATGTAATGATGATTATGTGGAACGAGTCGCATCACATCGTGGAGACGGTATTCCGTACGTACGCACGAGTGATGATATCGTTCCTATGATCGTGGAATTGTATTGGAGTATATATATATTATATCAGAATCAATATTAATTTATAATAATCATAAATAGTTACTCATTACACCATTATACCCATACTTGTATGGTGGTGGTGGAAAATAGATTACACCACGGCGTGGAGACGGTATTCCGTACGTACACACGCTCGGTGATTTCATTTTTCCATAGGATGGATAGAAGGTGAATTAGGGTTGTTTAATATTTATAATAACATATCAGTATGTGAGTAATACTGATGTTATTACTTTATCATGAAACAACTAAAGAAGAAGAAGTTGAAGAAGAAATAAATTGAATAGATCGGTAATGGATATTACCTCTTCTTTGGAATGCCTCTTTGAATCCTCCAATTAGGGAACTAATATTGTTCTTTGAAGAAGACCAGGACATCTAGGATTATTCTAGGGAAGTGGAGAGGAAAACATGGCAGGGTTTGGCCGAGCTTGAGTGCTCAAATTGGTGTGAGGAGGAGGGGGGGAGGTGCCCTTTTATAAGGGAGGAGAGGGGCACCTTAGGAATATCTCAAAATATTATTTTATATTAAAGTCAAAATCGGTTTATAATGGTTCCAAAGGGTCTTATTTCGAATCTAAAGTGGGGAAGGGTCGAAATCATATCAAAAAATAGGATTTAGATATGTTTAGGGTATTATTTTAATCTTATCAATTAGATTTAACTCTAAGTTTAATAATTTAACTTTTACCATGTCTTTTTGTTTTCTTTCACTATATGGTTAATACACTTACTATAACATGCCAAACGAACCCCAAATTGTTTATTATTAATATATATATACTTATCTAAGTCATTTGGCCGAACCTTTGATTTTTAGGAATAAAATAACAATTAATAATATAATATTTGATTTAAAAACTATTTTGTGTCAATTTTGACACTATTTGATATATGATTTTTGTGAAAGTCATAACAGAATTATATGTTCGAACCAAGTTGGTTAAATCAACACTAATATATCATAGTAACCTAGAAAATAAGTGTAATTCATAAAAAGTCTCAAATTACATTTATTTTGGTGTTTATAACATCAATTATGTCAATATTTCATAAATAAGATAATTACTGCATCATCGTTGTGTCATAATTAAATGAACATATATAATGTCTAAAAATTATAAATAAAATACCATTATGTAAGAAATCCTTTTAGCTTTCTAATGAATATTTATTGTCGAATTTATCTTATTTATAACCCTATATTAAAAATGTTTTAGTAAATAAACGTTGATTTTAACTCTTTTAACTCTTCTTTGAATTAAATAATAATAAATGTTTTAATCTAATCCAAGTGGGCCTAAATGATAATATTTTACACATAAGGTTGTTTTTGGCCGAGATACACATGTACAATAGGATTAGGACATGTGTTAGGGTAATATTAATATCATTGTTACCCTTAATTACCCTATTTACTTTTAACCGTGGTAAATAAAAGTAAAAAGTTACTATTCACCAAAAATTATTTTCATCTCATTGAACCACATTTTACATATTTACATCAACCGTGTCTCTTGGATTTTTGAAATTCCATTCACAAAAGCGGTAAAATTATGTTTTATGAAAAATTCAGTTTTTTAACTACCACTTAGTAGTTTCACTATTCATCAAAAATTGATGTTTTTCAGAACAATGCCAAAATTTCATCCTAAGCTATATTTCATATTCCGAATTCAAAAATGAATTCTATTTTACCAAATTCATAACATATAAGTTGCATTAATTAATTTTATAATTAAATCCCGCTGTTAAAACAAATAGCGTGTTTTTAAAAACAATATCTATCAAAAGATTGACACTTGTTTATGTCTGGTTTAAATGTGAAATTACATCCAATGACCAACATTGTATTAAATTGTAAAAATATATTCTAAATATACTTTAAAACCACTAAAATCAATAATTTATCACTGTTAATTATTTTGATTAAAAAAGATGTTTTTTATTATAATTTAATAATTTTCACTATTCATCAGAATATGAAAGTTATCCGAAAAGTACCAAAATTTCACCTTAGGGTAAATTCGATACTCCGAATCCAAAAATGAAGTCCATTTTTAGAGCTAATATTTATAAAATTTTAAAAGGTGGTTATTACTATTCATAATGGCTAGTTATAATAATATTTTAATAGCATATCGTTGTTTAGTGAAACTCGGTATTGCGTACTACACACGCTATCGAGGAAGGTCGTGATTGCGTGTAATGCAAGGCAAGTCAAGGATGTGTGTTGTGCAAGCTCTTTTGGTGTAGCGTACAACACAAGACATTAATGAAATTAAAAAGAATATTTTTCATAAAATCTCGGGCTGTTACAAGATATGTATACCATTAGTTATAAATACATAACTAATGAATGAGATTGAGATATAGGTCACATACATCTCTGTCAATAATGTCACCGTAGTCAGTGAATTTAAAATAACCAACATCATAAGAATAATAGAATAATATTTATACCACAATATCATTAAACCATAATCATACTATAACAAATGAAATTAAGTAGGATTAAAAAAATTCAGTATATCATAACATGTGAAAATTATACATGTTTCATAATCATTAGATCATATAATCATTGCTTATCCTATGTAAAAATTATCAGGTTTCATAAAAAAATTCATGATAAAATATTAAGAGAATATGCGTGTTTGGTATCCTTTTTTTAAATATTATTAAATTATAATGTTATTATAACCTATAACATATTATATGATTATGGTCTTTGAAATATCAATAAGTATGTTTCATTAGGAAAATAAACCACCTTTTAGAATTTCATGTTATTGAATAAATTATTTTACATTTCAATTTATATTCAAATAAAATTAAAAACATATAATGGATTTTGTAAATGTTATTTAAAACTTTTTTTAGAAAATATACTTTCCACTATGAAAATTATTTTTAAAATCAGCAATCATTTTCAAAATAATTTTCTATTAACATTTTTTTAAAATTAAAATGTTTCCAAATTATAAGGAAACAATATTGTTAAATAGAAAATTGAAACAATATATGTGATAATTGAAATAATTTAGTAGTTAATACAATGGTAAATACTATATATAATGTTCATATTAAAAACAATGATCATTTCACATTTTTAGTAAAATTATAACAAGGTCAGTATTTGTAAATGAAAATATTTCTTAAAATAAAATCATTAAATGTAAAAATTGTAAATATTTCATTAATATATAATCATAATGGATATTTAAAAATATCATTACTAGTTAGTTTTTTCAAAACATGGTTTTAAGAGAAGATGATTTTTTTGACCCAATATATGACTTTTCTCAATAGAATTCTATTTAAAATATGTACTATGTAACTTGGGAAAAATAAATGGAAAAATTGTATTCCCATAACATAACCATAGGAGTCTAGTAACCATGAGTTTTTTTGGAGATAGATTATATTATTTCATTATTTTAAGAATAATCCTACACTATCCCAAAAATGATGATATTATTAAATAAAAATCCATCCAAATGCATAACATTGAAACATTAGCTCCAAGAGGGGTAAAAATAAATAAAACATAATTTATAAGAAGTATTAAAAATTTATCATCATTAACATTCAAATGTTTTTATAGACCATGTAAACCATTATATGTTCATAACATATCATATTTCTAAAAAATGAAAAATTAAGAAAAAAAATCCAATACTCTTTTAGTATCATTTGAATGGTATGCCCTATGACATTAGAACGTCATTAAATAAAATATTTAATATGAAATTATGTATATTACTTATATATCTTTTAATTTTTTAGTATATACATCACAGAAAATAAATTATTTGTGAATATGGAAGAAGTCCCTCACAAATAAATGTGAGAGTGAAAATCCCTTTACGATGAGTCTTGTCATTATTAATAAATGATAAACCCCTAGTATAATAAATATAAGTTTGTTATAAATAAATTATATGACTATACACACACAGAGATATATATATATATCATTCCATATATGATTCAATAATATTATTTTATTACCCAGTTATAATAATTTATTTAATACTGTCTTGTTTTAGGTAATAAACGCTTTGTTTTTCTTATTGGTTTTCATTTTTCAATTTATGTTTCATAACTAGATAATGGACTAATTATATTTAGATTAATAATAATGAAATAATTACCATTAATATATATCAATTACAATTTTATGACAAATAATGAAATATTTTTTTGGATAAATGATGTACATTATGATCATGGAGATGGTAGGTAATACGTACTCATTGGTAACATTTTCATTTTCAATGTTCTCTATTAAAAGGCAGTGACTAATATAATAATTGTTTTTAATGATAATAGTTTAATTAATAAATTATTATTTATTTTTATATATTTAAAAAATTTATCCTTTTGTTTTGGTGATGAATATATTTTCACATTGATATGAAAAAGGTTGTACACAAAAACATGAATGATATTATTATACTTTAATGACTAAATAAGGTAAGAAATAAAATGACTTATTATACTTAAATAATTACATATATTTCATTAATAACATAATTATTAAATTTATATGACATATATTAATTAAAAATATCCTTAATATCATTCATGTAATGTGTTTGAGAAAATGAATCACATCACTCGATGTGACGGTAGTCCTATATACACATGTGTAATGTTATAATGTCTAATTTGGAGTCAAAGGTTAAAAAATGTATATATGATATAATGAATATAAGGCCCCAGCCTTAAACCTTACTTAATCTTGAGTTAATACAAGATTACACATTGAGGATCTATTTAGGTTTAGAGTTTTAGAGAATTAGATCATAAAACATGCATTACATTCAACATTTAAACAAAGTGGTTACATAAAGATAGCATTCATTATTTTCCCATCAACGGAAACATATATAAAATAAAACATGGATTCTTTCCTGACACTTTCTTGACACTATCATCATATCATTACCTTTCCCTTAACCTCTGAAAAACATTGCAAAAAACATGGGATGAGCATAAAAAGCTCAGTAAGGGATATAAAAATAAGGAAAGGAAACATGAGTTCATATATACATAAGAATGAAATAATACATTACCCATAAAACATAATCACTTTAACATACCTCATCAAATCATGAATAAATCATAGAAATCATAAGACATAAAGGTAACTTGAGTCATTCATAACATTCTTACGTAGAGAGTAACCCTCTTGGTTACGTTTGGAATACCCACCACATTATATTCCCTAAATCTATTCGGAGAAACCATAACGTTTCACTCCTTCACGTTACCCAATGCATTGGAGAGCTATATCGGGCTCACCCGCCCTTATTTTATCATGGAACCACCCATCTTCATAACAATTCCCAAGAACTATAACATAATTGTATCACATAAAACATCAATAAAGGAAACATAACATTTCCACCATTCAATCACAAGATATCAATACAACACATTGATATAAAATCATTTTTAATTTTTTTTTCAATACATAAATAAATGAAAAGTAAATCATGGTATTTATTCTTCTTTTAAAAAAAGGTATGGCATGTAGAGGAAGCAGAAACTCAAATAATGGTCACGGCAGCAGAGAAGTCGTTGTCTCCGCATACGTACGAAAAAAACATTCTCTTTTGTTGTTTAGTAAAATGCTTCCTATAAAAAATATTCTTTTTTGGATAAACATAAAAGTAAAAGGGGTTTATACACTGTATAAAAGAAGGTTGTGTATAAAAAAAATATTCCTCAATGAATAGAGATTGAGACGAAGTCCATTACAAAGACGATATCCTTGGTTTAAGGATAAATCAATTACATAATTATGTGTGACAAAAGAATACAACAAATATACGAGGATATTATGCTTAAAACAGTGAGAGTTTATTCACACATATTCATTGAAATACATATTCAAGGAGTACAATTTTATCCCAAAGAATCAAATTTGGGTTAAGAAGTTCCCTTGAAACAATTTGGCAGCCTAACGGTGTCACTACAAAATTCAGAAAATGAGGTGATGAGAGATAAAAAGTGTATCTCATCACATGGACAAAAAATTTAAATCAATAAGGATATAGGAGAACATATCCCAACATAATAGTATGTTAATTAAATACATAACAAAAGAAGTCTTTTAAAAATAGGAGGGTGAAAGGTTCCCTTACCGACATGGATATATTTCGAAACATACACCACGTGAAAGAAGGACAATACCACATTTTTGTAAATACTCATAAATGAAATTATAATACACAATGAGGAAAATAATGGGGAGTACATACACCAATCAATGGAAATTGTGGCAAATGTAGCGTAAATCTCATCGGAATAAAAGTGAGATGAAAAATCCCTTACGAAAACTCGGTAGCCTAACTGTGCCACTTTAAACTTCCAAGAATGGATAGATGAGATCAAATAGGGTATCTCATCATATTAACCAAAAGTTTACCGAAAGAGTAATATAAAAGAACATCCCCCAACATTACAAATAAGAGCTTAAAAGAAGTGACATAAAGGAGAGTACTTAAAAAGAAAGAGAGAGGATAGATCACTTACGAAAATTCGGCAGCCTAACAGCGCCACTCAAAACTTCCAAACTGGATTTATTAGAGAGAATAGGGTCTCTCATCATATGAACATAAAAATTACAGTAAGAGTAATATAAAAGAAAATTCCAATAACAAGAATGATGAGCGTTAAAAGGAATGAAATAAAAGAGTGTACTTAAAAAGAAAGAGAGGAGTAGGATCCCTTACCTCAAGTCCGACTTGTCTTGTTTGTTTCTTTATATTCCTGAATAATAAACTTTGGTCAGTTTATAATTTCCTATTGACATCCTCTAAAGATTATTATTCAGTTCATATCACATATTATAATGTTATAATAATTGTTTAATAATGTTAGTTAATATCATACGTTTTTGCCGATGTTTGGTACATGAGTCAAAAAAATGAACTTGTTTGAAGAATGATTGCCCATGTATTCATAAGAAAATAATTTCCAGAATAGTATTAATTATTAAAATATAATATATATCCAGTACATATTCATTTTATACTATTCAATATCATTTGGAGATAAAAAACAAAAAGCACCGTTTATGGAGACGGTAGGCCGTACGTACGCATGAACGCTACTTTCATTTTTTTCTTTGTCATATTAATGGAATTAAAAATAATATATATATATATATATATATATATTATAATTCCATTATAATATATATGTTATATAGGTCACATATGTTAATTAATTTCATTCTTTATACATTCTATGTATTGCATGTACGACTCACATCACTTGAGGGGGTGGTAGTCCACAGTTCCTCATATGAAATTATCACATTTACACAACATTAAAAGAATAAAGGTATGATTTTAAATATAACATAAATAAGAATATAGTAAACATAAATACCATATATATCATATATATCATACAGTGACATCATAATGTCCTCCTTTAAGGGTGTTAAAAAAATATTGAACAATCATCGTTTCGTGAAGCATAAAATCGCCAACCACAGAAACAATATATTATATAACCATTAGATGAAGGTGTGTGTAAGTGTTGCTCGAATACTTCTTATAACAATATCCTAGTATATTGAAGATACTAGAGTTGTTACAAAATATATGAATAAAACGAGTTTAGGGGGTTGGAGAAACAAAATAAAACAAAAGAACACAAGTGAAGACATTACCTTAAAATCGGGTAACTCCCTTTGGTATGAGCTCAAATGCTTCATTGAGAAAACTTCTACCCAAAGTGAGGATTCAACGAGTTAGATAGGGATGTGGAGAGAAAAAATGGATAGGGTTTGGTCGAGCCAAAGGCTTTGAAAGTGTGGGTAAGGAGGTAGAGGTGGGGGGCCTTTTATAAGAGGAGAGGAGAGGCACTCTTGGAATGTAAATAAATGTTACTTTATTTTAGAATGGTTTTAGGATTTTTATGGACCCACATTGATGTGTTTAGAGTATAAGGTGATAAGGGTTCGAAATAAACCCATCCAATAGGTTTTGGACATGTGTAGGTCATATATTTTACATTATCTTTTCATTTTATTTAAATCCTTAGTTAATGAGGTAATCACTGCATCATCATGATGTCATATATAATTTAATATATATAATGTCTAAAAATTATAAAACAAATATCATTATGTAGGAAAACTTTTTATCTTTATAATGAATATTTATAGTAAAAAATATGTCTTGTATAACCCCATGTAAAAATTGTTTTAGTAAAACATCTCATTTTTGTGTCATTTTTACTTTAACATTAAATAAAAAGTTATTTATGTCATTTCCCAACCAAAGTGGCTCCATGGGGTCCCCAAGTTGACCCATGGATTGTCGTGGTCGGCCATGACACTTAATATGATTGTAGGACATGTGTCAAGCTCATCTCATATTATTAAAACATTATTTTTACCTTAGTCTACACTAATTACCTCTAATCGCGATTAAAATCTTAATAAGTTACTAGTCACAAAAAAAAATTATTTTAGTCCCATTGAACAACATTTTAATTATTAATGACAACCATGTCTGTTGGATTTTTGAAATTTAAAACACAAAGATGGAAAATTTTCATTTAAACGGAAAATCAGTTTTTATAAGTACAACTTAGTGGTTTCACTATTCATCAAAAATTGATGTTTTTTAGAAAATTACCAAAAAATAACTCTAAGCTATATTTGATATTCCTAATTCAAAAATTATTTCTATTTTACAAAATTCAAAAAATATAAGTTTCATTAATTAATTCCCGCTGTCAAAACAAATACCGTGTTTTTATGAAACAATAAGTATTAAATGTTTGACTCTAGTTTAAGTCCAATTTCAAAGTGAAATTAATTCTAATGACAACTATTTGATTAAATGGTAAAAATATATTCTAATTTCACTTTAAAACCGATTCAAAATAAAATCTAATCATATTAATAAATTAGATTAAAAGGAGGTTTTGAATTAAAATACAACATTTTTCACTATTCATTAAAAATTGAACTTTTTCCGAAAAATACCAAAAATTTTCACAAAGTAAATTTTGATGTCCCTATTATAAAGAAGAATTTTATTTTGTCAAATATAACACATAAAATTGTCAAAAAGTGGATTTAAAAGTGGTTCAACTTCAAAAGGCGGTTAATCGACCTTTTAAAGAATATTAGAATGTCTACGCTTAAAATTGGATTCATTCACATTTTCAATCCTCTACCATTTATTGTAAAGAGTAAAAATATTTGACAAACAAATATAATCATTTTGTAGTTAGTTCTGTTCATTCCCGCCATTACAACGGCTAGGCGTTAACTACTATTTAAAATAATATTATTTTTTTATTAGAGTGAAACGTAAGATTCCCAAAAAACTCATTGTAGCGTATTGGGTACGCCATCGAGCATAGCATCCCCTTTAATGTAATATTAATTTTTTATTCACAAATGTGGATAAATATAAAAATGTCGTATTTTTTATTTACCTGGGGTGTAACATCTATCCCCCATTTTGGTAATTGCATCCTCGCAATTTTAAAATTGAGCTTCGAAACATCCTTGAAAGTCCCACATCAGAACAAGAGTCGGTAAAACAATCACTTTAAAATAATGAAATAGAAGTACAGAGGTCGACCGAGATAACCCATACTAGGATTCCATGTAGGAAAACATGGACATGAAGGATAAAACATAGGGTCATGTTCTGATGGAGAGTGATAGAAAACATGTTTAGGATAATGTTAACCACAAGAAAATCACAAACATGTGATGGGTTAAACGGTATTCAATTCCCCAGTAGGAAAAGTTAATAGACAAAATTTTTGTTTTAATTTAATTTTTATTGAGGAATTTATTCATAAGGAAACATAATCACTTATCATGTTGACTTTCAACTTTTATTAGATTCCTTACCCAAACTCATATTTTCTCCAAAATACGAGTATTTTGGAAGACATGTTCACATTAAGAGTACTATAATCAACTTCTAGAGAATCATCTAGTCCACAACAGAGAACTACATACATCCCATGAATTTAGACTTTAAGCAAAACAAAAACCAAAAAGGATAGTACAAGATAAGATAATCCAGAAAAGGATAACCCTTTATAAAAATATAATCTATTCTTAATCTCCGAAATTTGTCCATCAAAACCCAAAGTTCAACGAGGACCATTCGATAAACAAATTGTCCATAAAATTATTCAAAGTAAACCAAACTAAGATTGCAACCCAAATATTTGAAGGATTTAGTCACATAGTCTTCCAAGTTAAATCGTAACATTTATCTCCAAACCACATCAGTTTCTCTTAATGTCTCATATTGAAAAGTAATTAACCTAATCACATATCCTCCATGATAGGTTAATAAATCTCCATAGATAACCCAAAATCAACATACTCTTAATTCATAAAATCAGATAACTAAAAAAAACAGTCAAACTAACCAGGGACTTCAAGTAGAACAGTGGTAGGTGATAAATACCATTCGCACTTTGGTTGTGGGTTCGATTCCCGCAGCATTGTCTGACGCGACGGGTTGTCACACGTTCTGTGTGTTGTCCTTTTTATAAAACACCAAAAATAACCCAAACATGTTTTAACCTCAATAGTTTCCTTATACCTATCATTTTCATCCAAATTCGTTACGATCTCAACATCATAATTCATGCAGTCTTATTTCACCACCGTAAGATAAAATAAAACGATTCCCAAAATTAATAACACCATACCTTGATCATGGAGTCCACTCGGTTTCATTGTCATCTTGCTCACATAGTTAGAAGTCCCATGCATTACAACAATGATTTAGAGATCTTTCAAAATCATTTGCTTCCTCCATCCAAATACACCTTGTACAACATGGGTCATATGGGTGTTCACAGAAAAACAGTTTTGGAAAATAATCATGTATGACATATAATTCCAAAACATCTGATAAAAATGATTTCTATAAAATAGTCGGACAGAATTTGAGTTGAAACATTCTATTATTGGTCCTTTTAAAATACCATAAGTATGTACAGAGAGACAATTTTTTAAAATCAAATATAAATAGGTTGCACAAGGGTCTCCTTCCTCAGCACATTTTATAAAATCATAATATGCTTCAAATTATTTTGATACGGTAAAATATTTGAAAATACCTTGATAAGAGTTACCTTTCTTGAAAATATGAGAATATTGTGAAAATAGTATTTTTCTAAAAATAACCCATGATCCACGATGATAACGAGGTATAGTGGAGGTGTTTGATATATCAAACAACTGCTTGCAGTGATTTTTATGCTAGAAAAAAGTTTCACAATAATCCGAACATGACATTGCAATAATTATTGCAATCATGTCATCAGGAAGAGATAGGAATTTCGTTTGAGATCCTTCTCCTTCCATTCGTAACCGAATTTACATTACCTGAAAAAAGTTATAAAACAAGGATCTAACAGAAATAAATGATATAGGGACTAATCAAGTGTCTAACAAAAACTCTTAATCCCTAAAGTTGTCTAAACCGACCTCTGATACCAACTATAAGGCCCCAGCCTTAAAGCTTACTTAATCATGAGTTATTTCAATATTACACATTGAGGATCTTTTCAGGTTTAGAGTTTTAGAGAATTAGATCATAAAACCTGCATTACATTCACATTTAAACAACGTGGTAACATAAAGATAGCATTCATGTTTTTCCCATCAACAGAAAAATATTTAAAATAAAACATGGATTCTTTCTTGAAACTTCCTTGACACTGTCATCATATCATGTACCTTTCCCTTGACCTATGACAAACATTTAAAAAAACATTGTATAGGCATAAATAGCTCAGTAAGGGATATAAAAATATGGAAAGGAAACATGAGTTAATATATACATAAGAATGAAATCATACTTTACACATAAAACATAAACACTATAACATACCTCATCAAATAATGAATAAATCATAGAAATCATAATACATAAAGGTAACTTGATGCATTAATAACATTCTTACGTAGGGAGTAACCCTCTTTGTTACGTTTGGAATACCCACCACAGTATATTCCCTAAATCTCTTCGGAGAAACCTTAATGTTTCACTCCTTTGCGTTACCCAATTCATTGGTGAGATATATCGGGCTCACCCACCCTTAGTTTATCACAGAACCATCCGTCTTCATAACAATTCCCAAGAACCATAACATAATCTTATCACATAAAACATGCATAAAGGAAACATAACATTTCCACCTTTCAATCACAAGATATGAATACAACAAATTGATATAAAAACATTATGAAATCCATTTTCAATACCAAAATATAATAGAAGTAAAACATTGTATTTATTTTTCTTTTAATAAAAAGGCATGTCTTCTAGAGGAAGCCGAAACTCAAATAATGGTCACGGCGGCGGAGAAGTCATTGTCGTCGCATACGTACGACAAAAACATTCCCTTTTGTCGTTTAATAAAATGATTCGTATAAAAAAGTTTCCTTTCTCGATAAACGTAAAAGTCAAAGGGGTTTATACACCATATAAAAGAAGGTTGTGTATAAAACATAATATTCCTCAATGAATGGAGATTGAGACGATGTCCCTTACAAAGACGGTATCCCTAGTTTAAGGATAAATCAATTACACAATTATGTGTGACAAATGAATAAACCAAATATAAGTGGATATTAAGTGTAAAACAATTAGAGGTTATTCACACATATTCATAAAACGACATATTCAATGAGTACAAGTATAACCCAAAGAATCAAATTTGGGTTAAGAATTTCCCTTGCAAAAATTTGATATCCTAACAGCGTCACTACAAAATTTAGAAAATGAGTTGATGAGAGATAAAAAGGGTATCTCATCACTTGGAAATAAAATTTAAATCAATAAGGATATATGAGAACATATACCAACATAATAGTATGTGAATAAAAAGACATAACAAAAGATGTCTTTTAAAAAAAGAGGGTGAAAGGTTCCCTTACCGATAGGGTATCTTTCAAAACATACACCTCGTGAAAGAAGGACAATACAAAATTGATGTAAATACTCATAAATGAAATAATATTACACAATGAGTAAAATTATGGGGATTAAATACACCACTCAAAGGAAACTATGGAAACTGTAGCATAAATCTCACGGGAATAAAAGTGAGATGAAAAATCCCTTACAAAACCTCGACAGCCTAACAACACCACTTAAAACATCAAAAAATTGATTGATGAGATCAAATAGGGTCTCCCATAAAATTAACATAAATTTTACAGAAATAGTAATATAAAAAAACATCCCCCAACATAACAAAGAGGAGGTTAAAATAAGTGACATAAAGGAGAGTACTTAAAAAGAAAGAGAGAGGATAGATCTCTTACGAAAATTCGGCTGCCTAACGGCGCCACTCAAAACTTCCAAAATGAATTGATGAGAGAGAATAGGGTCACTCATCATATGAACATAAAAATTATAGTAAGATTAACATAAAAGGACATTACAATAATAATAATTATGAGCTTTAAAAGGAATGACATAAAAGTGTGTACTTAAAAAGAAAGAGAAGAGTAGAATCCCTTACCTCAAGTCTGACTTGTCTTGTTCGTTTCTTTATATTCCTGAATAATAAACTTTGGTCAATTTATAAATGACTAAGGACCTCCTTTAAATATTGTTATTAATTTAATATCACATATTATAATTTTATAATAATTGTTTAATAATGTTAGTTCATATCAGACATTTTTGCCGATGTTTGGTACATGAGTAAAAAAATGAACTTATTTGAAAAATGATTTCCCATGTAGTTATAAGTAAATAATTTCCAGAATATTATTAATTATTAAAATATCATATATATCCAGTACATATTCATTTTATACTATTCCATATCATTTGGAGATAAAAAACGAAAATCACCGTTCATGGAGACGGTAGGCCGTACGTACGCATGAACGCTACATTCATTTTTTCTTTGTCATATTAATGGAATTAAAAATAAATGATATATATATATTATAATTCCAGTATAATATATATGTTATATAGGTCACATATGTTCATTAATTTCATTTTTTATACATTCTATGTATTTCATGTACGAGTCACATCACTTGAGGGGGCGGTAGTCCAAACTTCCTCATATGAAATTATCGCATTTACACAACATGAAAAGAATAAAGGTATGCTTTAAATATAAAATACAGAAGCATATAGTAAACATAAATACCATATATATAATATATAAAATACAGTGACATCATAATGGCCACCTTTAAGGGTGTTAAAAGAATATTGAACAATCATCGTTTCGTGAGGCAGAAAATCGCCAACCACAGAAACAATATATTATTTAACCATTAGACGAAGGTTTGTGTAAGTGTAGCTCGAATACTTCTTATAACATCATCCTAGTATATTTAATATACATTATTTTTTACAAAATATATGAATAAAAAGAGTTTAGGGGGTTGTAGAAGAAAAATAAAACGAAAGGACACAAGTGAAGACATTACCTTAAAATCGGGTAACTCCCTTTGGTTTGAGCTCAAAAACTTCTTTAGGAAGACTTCTGCCCAATTTGAGGCTTTAAGGAGTTAGAGAGGGATGTGGAGAGACAAAATGGGCAGGGTTGGCCGATCCAAAGGCTATGTATGTGTGGGTAAGGAGGTAGATGTGGGGGCCTTTTATAAGAGGAGAGGATGGGCACTCTTGGAATGTAAAGAAGTGTTACTTTATTTTAGAATGGGTTTCGGATTTTAATGGTCCCAAATTGATGTGTTTCTAGGATAAGGTGATAAGGGTTCCAAATACACCCATACAATAGGTTTTGGACATTTTTAGGTCATAGATCGTACATTATCGTTTCATTTTATGTAAATCCTTTATTAATGAGATAATCGATGCATCATCATGATGTCATAAATAATATAATATATTTAATGTCTAAAAATTATCAAAAAACTATAATGATGTTTGAAATATTTTTATCTTTCTAGATAATATTTATAGTCAAAAATCTGACTTGTATAACCTCATGTAAAAATTGTTTTAGTAAAACATTTCATGTTTGTGTCATTTTTTACTTTAACATTAAATAAAAAGTTATTTATGTCATTTCCCAACCAAAGTGGCTCGATGGGGTCTCAAAGCTGACACATGGATTGTATTGGTCGGCCATGAAACATCCTATGAGGGTAGGACATGTGTCAAGCTCATCTCATATTATTAAAACATTATTTTTACATTAAACTTCACTAATTACCTCTAATAGAGATTAAAAACATAATAAATTACTATTTACCAAAAAAATTATTCTAATCCCATAGAACCTCATTTAATTCTTAATGAGAACCATGTATGTAGGATTTTTTAAATTGAAAACACAAAGATGGAAAAATTTCATTTAAACGGAAAATCATTTTTTAGAAGTACCACTTAGTGGTTTCACTATTCATCAAAAATTGATTTTTTTCAGAAAATTACCAAAAATTCACGCTAAGCTATATTTGATATACCCAATTAAAAAATGATGTCTATTTTACAAAATTCAAAACATATAAGTTGCATTAATTAATTTAACAATTAATTCCCGTTGTCTTAACAAATAGCGTGTTTTTATGAAACAATAAGTATCAAAAGATTGACAATAGTTTAAGTCCAATTTCAAAGTGAAATTAATTCCAATGACCACTATTTGATTAAATGGTAAAAATATATTCTAATTTCACTTTAAAACCGATTAAAATACAATCTAATAATATAAATAAATTAGATTAAAAAGAGGATTTGAATTAAAATAAAACATTTTTCACTATTCATTAAAAATTGAAAATTTTCGGAAAAATACCAAAAATTTACACAAAGTATATTTTGATGTCCCGATTCTAAAGAAAAATTTTATTTTGTCAAATATAACACATAAAATTGTCAAAAAGTGGATTTAAAAGTGGTTCGTCTTCAAAAGGAGGTTAATCGACCTTTTAAAGAATATTAGAATGTCTACGCTTAAAATTGGATTCATTCTTATTTTTAATCTTTGAAAATTTATTATAAAGAGTAAAAATATTTGAAAATCATATATAATCATTTTTTAGTTAGTTCTGTTCATTCCCGGCATTACAATGGCTAGGCGTTAACTACTATTTAAAATAATATTATTTTATTATTAGAGTGCAACATAAGATTCCCAAGAAACTCGTTGTTGCGTATTGGGTACGCCATCGAGCATAGAATCCCCTTTAAAGTAATATTAATATTTTATTCACAAATATGGATAAATATAAAAATTTCGTATTCTTTATTTACCTAGGGTGTTATAGTGAATCTAGTGGAAGCCGAATATTATTAATATCATTTTTATAAATTATATCCTTATCATACCCAACCATTAGAGGTGGAAAGAAGAAAAAGAAATTATCTCAAGAAATGCATTTGTGAAAAAAATAAGTTTTGACGGTGTTCTCGGAGGAAATAATGGTTCATTTCACGAGTTTTCCAAATTATTATTTTTTTCATTAGTGAATAAGATAATTAGAGTCTACGTGTCAATGCAGCACCATGTTAGTGTTACAAACATATCAGTGTGATGGAATTTCAGTGTGTTGGCATGTTAGTGCGTCAACATTAGGGATTCAAGAGCGTCATCATTGGATGGTTACTGCACTGAAAGATCAGGGAGTCAGTATTTCAATGTTTCAAAATGTCAACGCATCTGTAGCTCACTCATTGGGAGGCTCTGTGTCGGTAGGTCTCTTCCATGGCTCACCCATCGGTGGAGTCTCGTCTTTGACACAACCATTGCTGACTAATTTATAGTTTTCCCAATTATTCCCAATTTTCCAGTTTCTCCCCTCATACATCTTATATGAAGTAAACTGAGTATAAATCATTTTTGGGCGTCTTTAAGAGTTTTTTGAATGATATTAGTAATATAATTAATATCTGAATGTTTTGGGGGAATTTAGATACTCAAACCACATGGTCTTGAACATTATTCAATTATTAATGTCTTTTAAAACCCTTCTTACATTAATATAGAATTGTGATCTTCAATGCTGGGATATTACCTTCCTAGAATGTTTTCCATTCTCTCTTGATGAATATGGAGCCTTCTTACCAATACGGGTCATGCATCTCTACTAGATACCCTATTTATCAGTTTCACAGATGTTATTCCCAGCTGTTTGCACGATCCCATATTCTTTGTGCGAGGAGGAAGATCGATCCTTTGATCATTGGGGAGAGATTCCTTTAATCTATCTTTAATTGTGCATCATGCAGGTTTGGTGTGATAAATATACCTTGTGATGAACGTGTGAATACATTTATTCTGAAAGGAATAAATAAGAAGGGAATATGATCAAAAGATAACATGATAATAAAATAATGAGCTGAAAGAGGAATGATGATCGATCATCAATTTTATTTTTATTATTGTTGAATCATTATTGGATTATTGTAGAAATATGCCATATAAAAATCATACATATTGGTGGTATTTTCTTTTTCACTGGTGGTTTCTCATTTTTTTGTTATGATGTTTGATAATCATCAAAAAAAATAAAACTTGTTACGTACATACACATGCTTAATGGAAACAGATTGCCCAGGATGACTACCCCTGAATGATAACCACTTGTTATCATGTTTATTAGAGAATGGATCTTACCAAATCTGAATATGTATATATATATATATACATATTATATTGATAGGTGAGGATGTGTGTTGTGTTTTGTTGAGTTTGGTGACTTTGTGTGAGTCGTGTGGTGCTGTTTTTTGGAGCACGGTTTTGGGAACACTGGTGGACAAAGGAGTTGGTTCCATGAGATGTTTTTGGTATGTGTGTAAAGCATGGTTGCAGTTTAATATTTTTTGATGTTGTATTTAGGTGAGAGGAAGAAGATGGGTTGTGATTGTATCCCAATTTGTGAGATTGATTGATTGCAAATTTGATAGACATGTAAGTAGTTGGACTGCCTTTGTTTGGGTCATTGTCATCATGCAGTGTTGGTCAGTGGGACTATGGTGTGGTTGTGAACTTTTATATAGTGTTACTTCATTTGGGAATTTTTGGGTAGTGTGTCTATGATTCTCGGTTGTGAGAGAAGGATTTTGTGGTATAACATTGGAAAATTATTGTTGGTAGTGGAAAAAAGTGGGGCATCCAGTGGGACTTCAAAACTAGTTTTCACTATTTTTTTTGATATGACTGTGGTTATGAGATTCTTGAAAGGGAAATAATAAATTAAATATAATCCATACATTAATAAATGATAATTCGTTAGATGAGAAATGGGATGGGTTATGTTTTGGCCATGGCTGTTGTGTGGTTTTGCATATAGTGGTAGCATAAACTATGGTTTTGTATGATTTGGTCATCTGCTGTGTGGTCCCGTAGGTTAGACAGGGTGTTTTAGTACATATACATATATAAATTATATATCTTGGTGATTTCTGAACTCTCGGTATCCTTTTTGAGAACTATGTGTTGTACGCCTCCATTTTAATGGGAGAGTGTGTCTTCTCTAACATCATGATGAGAGTATGGATTGTTGGTTACATACTTTCTTTCTCTCACCCTCTTCTAGTTCATACCACAATAAAATATCTGGGTAGGTTGTAATGTCACAATACTTACGATTTTCCCAGATCCTTCAGGTAGGTTTGATGTGGATGAGTGGCCAAGGTGTATCCGAGCCATGATTATTTTCCGAACTGTCTTTGTTGATAATGCACATGTTTCTTTGGACAAGAGGCATGGTTGTTGTGGAACATATGTCTGTGGTTCAGATTGTGTGTAGTATGAGGTCTATGTGTGTGGGGGTGGGTTGTGGTAGTGGTACTATGTATGGGATGAGTGGTATCATCAAGATGTTAACCATTTTGGATGATCAGTTAACCAGTGGGAATTTGATGTGGGGTACTGAACTATTGATGTGCTTATACTAATACTTTACATGACATGAGTTATTTTGTGAGTGATTTTTGGTGAGGTTTGGAAGGTTTTTATTCTGGGGTTGGTTCCTTGATGTTCTAATATATTCTAACAGGGATGTTAGTATGTTCCCTCAAATTTGCATGGGTGTCGCCAGTTTTCCTATTAGGTATACATTTTTACTCACCATATGTCTATAAAAATGTTTTCAAATTTCCAGGTGGATTATAAAGACCATGATAGACATTACATGCTCGAGTGTTGGGATTAGTTGAGGGAGAATCTTAGTCTCTTTTCTTTAGGTACAATACTTTGGTGTTTCGAGGACCCTTTTATAATATTTAATTTTGAACATGAGTGTGGTAAGGGATTTTGGATTTACATTTACTTTTAGTATTTTTTGTTTCTTTAGATTTACCATATTATCTCTAGATAATGTCCTACAAAAAGGGTAATGTGTTCCATAATAGGTGAGATTATATACCCTTAGTTATATTCGTCCCTCTAAAGCCTATTGACGGAAGGTCCTGGGGAGTCATTATCCCTCTTTCATCTTGAGGAGTGAAGGGAATTAAATTCTGTTGTCCCTAACCTCATCTTAAAGAAGGTGGGTCATGACCCAATGGTATCCTAGGGAGGTTTTGGGAGGTGAGATGTATAATAAAGGTTGTATTTTGGACCATTTATTTTTGAATGCGATGGTAGGGAAAATTTGTTAGGAAATCTTGGTGTGTGACATAGGCTAGTGAAGAGTGGCTGGGACACAGAATTTTGGAGGTCCCCATGATATGATGCAATTACTCAAGACCTACTGAATGACTAAGTGAGGATAACCTAATAGTTTAGAGAGACACTAGGAACTGTGCATGAATCACAATTACTTGGGTTTTTGTGGGTATTTTTGGTTTTGGTAATTTAATATAAATGAAGAGTTAAAACAAAATTAAAAGTGAATTTCCATGCAACCCGGTCATAAGAGTTCCTTCTATAATTTTATAGATATGGAACTCAGATGTCTTCCATGTGTGGTATGAGTAGTTGAGGCCTGGGAGGTTGAACTAGTTGATCAACGAGGGACCGATCAAGAGTAGGGAGTTGTCCAATGTCATAAGGTGATTCGTTCCTTCCAACGGCAGATTATGGGAATGTATGGGGGTAGCATCTCAGACATAAAGACTGAGACATGGCTCGAAAAGTTATGGATCACATTAAGCATGATCTGGGATCTGAGTGTATACATGTTCCCTCAAGAAGTGATCTAGATATGAAGAGAAACACATCAATGGTGGATGCTTTGACAAGGTGAGAGGATGGAAACTGAGGTATCATGGGATGACATTGAGAAGGAGTTCTGGGAGATATTCATTTCCTTCACGATGATGTCCGATAATAGACTAGTCAAAATGTCCCACTAATATGGAATTATGTCGGTAAAATAATTGGGGATCATGTTCAATGATCAACTTCACTTCACACTAGATATCATTCTCGCTGAGGATTCCTGAATGAGACTCTTAGAGGAGTAAACATGACCGTCTCTTCAATATGACGTTAATCCTTTCGATCTACTAACATAGATGGATGTTCATAAGAAGGCTGAGGTAGTGGAACATATGAACTCTCTAGTTACTGTTCTGAGAGAGGGTATGCATCCAATTTTTTCAAAGGGGAAAGCCATCAATAGCATGACTCCAACATTTGGTACATCCTGGTTTCGGCTAGAGGGAAGTAGGCCCTAGTAGTTCGAATTTTTATATACTAGTCCTTTCCCATTCAACAGGGTCCCAAGACCAATTTTCTTTGATAGTAGTGGTTATGGACATCATCGGAACCAATTCCCAATTCGAGTTCCATACAGTGATGGTGGGTATGGTCGACACACATTTCAGTACCAGTAGTTATCGGTCAAGCCCTTCTAACAGTAGGGGCAGTGAACTCCAACACCACCAAGGGTAGACCATGTAGTGGAGGCTGACCATAGGGTACTCCTTAGGGACCTCTAATTGGATATGTATGTAGAGGTAGTCGATAGTAGAGATGTAGAGGAGCAGGGTATGGGAAGTTGTACAACACCAAGATAGTAGTTCCAGCAGGGCTAGAGGTCGTTCGAGGTATGATCAGTCTGTTTAGTAATCATGCATGTCTATTTTTTGATTCACGATCATCATAGACCATTTTTAAACCCAGTATAGCCTATATTATGCGACTATACATAGAGAGATTTCTCATTCTCAAGGTGCTGTGTATGCCAGTTAGGAGATAGACCAGTCTGTTTGATGTCTCTCGAGGATGTAGAATGATATTGGGGACGCATTATCAAAGTGGGAATCTTATTTGGCTATATATCTAGCAATATGATGTCATCTTAGGTGTCAAAAGGTTGTTTTATGTGCATTATATTATACACTAATTCTAGTGAAGGGTCGTGTTCTAAAATATGGGTGTCTAGTACGTAGCTTTCGTGGGTGAGCAGAGTGATCATGAGGGAATCCGTCGTGTGGAGACTCTTCATTATTTGTTATCCAAGATATCAGTGGAATTAGTAGAAAAATATTTTGGGGACGTTATGGGCGTTTTTAATGAGTTCCTAGATTTATTCACTAAATAGTTTTTGAATATACCCCATCGAAGTAATATTTAGTTCTGAATAGACTTGCGACATGGTTCCCATCCCATTTAGATGGATCCCTACCAAATGTATCCTTCTGAGTCGTGGGAGTTATGGATTCAAGTAGATGACCTAATGATGAAGGGTTTTATCTGGCCAAATGTGTCACAATGGGTATCTCTGTTCTATTTCGTGAATAAGGTGGATGGTGGTCTAGGGCTATGCATAGATTATAAGAGAATGAACCAGGTGATGTTCATGAACTATTACCCCCTTATAAGGATCCAAAATACCTTTGACCTATTAAAGGTAGAAGATTTTTTCTCTAAGATCAAACTACATTCCAGATATCACCAATTGTGTGTAAATGAGCGTGAAATCACGAAGTCTTATTTTAGGTGAAGGTATGTGCACATCGAGTTCATGGTCATTCCCTTTTGCATCCCGAATGCACCTATCGTGTTCATGGGACTCACACAATCCCCATTACATGAGTTCCTAGACCGATATTTCATCATGTTCATAGATGACATCCTCACATACTCAATGTCAGAAGAGGATCCCATCAGGAATCTGAATACTATATTTGAGGTCCTCCCACACCACCTTCTCTATATAATGTTGTCCATGTTAATGTTCTAGACCCATGAAGTGAACTTTTACTAATAGTTGATGTCTTAGGAAGGGATGGCAGTGGACCCGTCAATGGTTGAATTTGTTGTTTCAAGGGAAGCACCCAAGCATGTGGGAATGGTTTGTAGTTTCCTAGGTATGTTAGGATATTATTAAAGGTTCATACCCGAATTATCTTGATTTGTATATCCATTCACATCTTAGACAAGAAAATACCATGGCTTCATATTAAGTGAGTATTGTCCTGCATATTTTAGATATATGAAGGTGAAGCTTGTTAGTGCCCTTGTTCTAATGTTTCTATGGAAAGGGGTGATGTTTGAGGTGTTTTGTGACACTTCTGGACTAGGATTTGGATGTGTGATAATGCATCAACATAGAGGAATTTATTTTGGGTCTATGAAAATTAATCCTCATGAATGTAATTATTCCACCGATGATCTTGATTGTACGACAGTTGTGTTCATGCTACTGTTGTGGACGCATTACCTCATTAATGAGGATTTATGGTCTTCACGGACCATAAGATCTCGAGGAATAGATTTTCCCAATGAGAACTAAACATATGGCCACAATGTTTGATGGAGTTCATTCAGGATTATGACATTGAAATCTTATAAACACTATGGAAGGGGAATGTGGGGACTGATTCCTTGATTAGGAAGTCAGATAAAAATCTTTTTTGGGAATCAATGAATGCTTGGAAGGAAATAGAGGATTTGGCCACATAGTGCCTGGATGCTGGGGAGGATAGTGGTAGGGGATATCTGTTATATATGAATGTGCATTATTCAATAATGTGGATGTTGTTGGATTCTTAGTGGAGTGACACAGAGACTGAAGTTCAATATGTTCATTCTACTGAGGGTGATACTTTGGTGGGATGGTTGGAGTTTGGTTAGAATCATAGTTTTTTCAAAGAGAGGCTATTTTTTCCAGTGGTAATGCATGAGGTAGTTATCTATGAGTTCCATAGATAAGCCATTTTAATTCATCCAAGATTCTCTATGATGTAATGTGGATGGAGTTAACTATTTTGGATGAAAAGGATATAGGGGAAAATGGAGGAGTTTGTAGAAAGGTGCCACGTCTGTCAGTAGGAGAAGGTTGAGCACTATGTTATTAGAGGTCTGTTGATTCTCTTATATGTTATTTAGTAGAAGTGGGATGAGATCATGATGGATTACATGACATTATTAACTAAGTCTTAGGTAGGATGCAATTCTCTTTGGGTAGTGGTGGACCAGGTGGAAAATTTGGCTCACAACATGGTGATCAAGTAGTTGAGAATGGTGGGTTCCCTTGCACGAATGTATGCATGTGATGTGGTATGGAAACATGGTGTTCCAAGATATATTTACTCTAATTAAAATACAAATTCCACTTAATGAGTATGGAGGGAACCACAACCTCACATTGGCACCATGATACTCTTTAACATAGCGTTCCTCCCTCATTCAAATGGGAAAATAGATAAAACCACAAAAAATTGAAATATTATAAGAGAATGTTTTTTTGACAATAAAGGATCATGGGTATGAAAAATTACCCTAGTAGTTATTTCTTATAATAATATATATCACACTAAAATTAGCATGATACCATTATAAATCTTTCATGAAAGTCTATGTTACTTGGCTGTATGTTGTAGATAGTATGGAGACACTACCCTTCATGAAACAGAGGTAGTTTAGAGCACCAGAGAAACGGTTCAACTATTGTGTTAGAAGATTATGGTGGATAAGGACAGGAAGAAGTTTTATCATTATAAGAGGATAAGGGACATGGATTTAGAAAGTGGGAACCGTTTGTTCTTAATGGTCTCCCCTCGGTATGGACAGTGGAGGTTTGGTAGAGACTGTAATATTTATCCAAGTTCCATCGAACCTTTCAAGGATTTGGGATGAGTTGGAGAGGTGGCATATCAGAAAGAATTTCCACTGCAGTTGGAGATGATAAAAAACATATTTCATGTATCTTAGCTCTCTCGGTATCTACACAATTACTCACACATCCAAGACTTGTGATAATTGGATGTTGAGATTGACACGACATTCATGGAGCAACCTAAATAAATCATGTATTGTATGGAGAAGGTTATTCATGGGCGTAGAATTGAAATGTTATGTGTGTTATGGAGGAATGGTAGCCATGGGGAGTGTATTTTGGAGTGAGAAAAATAAAATTGTGTGCATTACATGGAGTTGTTTTGTGTATTCCCTTTTTTTTGTACCAAGCTTATGAAATAATTTTTGACCTATCATGTTGAATGATATGTTGTTTCCTTGTACTATAATTTTTTCTGAATATTTTTAGCTATGGTTATGGTATAAGATGATCCCTAATCACGTAACATCAATGAGGATGCAATTAAACCTGCGCGGGTGAGACAGTCCCACCCAAAGTGGATAATATCTTGACATGGAGGAAGGATCTCCCTCATCCATTTGTCTTGATGGAGTCACCATAATTTTTTCAGGGTAATTTGGTGTTGTGTTAGGATTTAGGGTTTTCACAGTTGTTCATGAGATAGATGAAAATGTAGTGTTTTTGGATGTTGAGGTTTTCACTCCATATTTTTAAGTACGCATGGGGGTTTTCTTCTGTGAAATATCTTAAGTGGTGGTTTTTCAAAACAACTATATTATAGTTTAGTTTTGAATTGTCCATGATGGGAATATTTTGATACGTATGTGATTTAATAACCCAGATTTATCTGGGAGATCCTTTTTTTTAAATAAGTTTTTAGGGTGTATTGGGAAGAAAATGTGGTTCACATTAAGTGTACCTAAAATTTACTAATTATCCATTATTGACTTAGGTCATCAGCATTGACACGTCAGTGTATCGGCAAGTTAGTGAATCATCATGTCCACATGTTGTCATGTCAGTGTGTTCTCATGTCAGTGCATCGTTATGTCAGTGCCACGACATCAGTGAGTCAAGAGTGTCAGCATCTGTAGGTTAAGGTTTTAGTAGGGTATTACATCAGTAGTTTTTCTCTTTAGTAGCTCACATATTGTTGGATCAACACTGGTAGGTCACATAGGTGGCTCACTCGTCAGTTGATCTATCTCAGTGACTTACCCATTTGTGACTCATTTATAGTTTTCCCAATCTTTCCCATTTTTTAGTTTCACCCCTCACACATCTTATTTGATGTAATCCTTTTATGAAGACTTTTTCGGGAATTTTTATGAATTTTCTTAATGATATGATGTATATATTTAAAATCATAATGTTTTATGGTATTTTGGATACTTAACCTACGTTTTCATGACCATGAATACATGATTAATGTATTGGAAATTTGGTCATCCTTTAATATATGATCTGGCTATTCAATGGTAGGATCCCCCCTTTCCCATTTTTTACATTCCCTATATGTGAATATAGATCCTTCCTCCCTAGATGAATCATGTTAATATTCTATATCCCCTCATACTATGTTTCATTGGAGTGCTTCCTTACTACTCGTGTTATCCCTTATTCATAGTGCAATGAGAATCATCGATCCTTTGATCATTGGGTATGGATTCCATCTGTCTCTCTATAATTGTGCATCATGAAGGGTGGGTGTACTAATTATTACTTATGAAACATTGTTGAATACCTTCTTAGAGAAATAAATAAATAAAAAGGGAATATGATCAATAATTAATAGGGTAATAAAATAACAGGATGAGAGTGGATTGATGTTTGATCACCTGTTTTATTTTTGTTATCTTTTTTAATTTATGTATTGATTGGGATGTATGGTTTCTAAAAATAACGGTTTTTACTGGTCTTTTCTAACGTACTGGTGGTGTCCCATTTTTTTTCTTATGATTTTTATTAATTGGACATACCATGAGAAATTCTTAAACATGTATACTTGGTTAATTGGAACAGATATCACAGGAGGAAAACCACGGTATGATCACCCATGTTTATAATAATTATTAAATAATGGAGTTTCTTAAACATGAATAAATATACACATCATGTTGATAGGGGGTGGCGGAGTGTATTATTATTTTTAGTTTTGTGTCCATGTGGATTTGTATTTTGCTTCTATTGGGAGCACGGTTGCGGGTACATTGGTGGCTAAAAGATTTGGTTCCATGAGAAAGGTGTAGTATGTGTGTACAACGAGGTTGTTGGTTAATATTAGTTGATGTGGGATTTGTGTGTGGGGAATTATAGGGGGTGTTGGTATCCTATTTTCAGAGACTAACTGACATTGGAATGGATGGAATTGTCATATTTTAAACTGTATGTATATTTTTCATAGTCATCGAACAACTTTGGTCAATGGGACTACAATGTCATTATGGACATATATACAGTGGGACTTCATGTGGGAATTTATGGGTAGTAGAGCTGCAGAACTGGGTGATGAGAGAATTATTGTGTGGTATAAATTTGGATAATTATAGTAGGATGTTTTTCAATATGGTTATGTAGTGGTACTACAAATCTAGTATTGTTTGTCATTTCGATTTGGTTATGGTTAGTAGATTTTTGTTAGTGTTGGAATAAATTCAGTTGAATCCCAAAATTTATAATTTACATGTTGTTTAATGAAAAATGGGTTGGTTTATGATTTGGTAGTTGTTTCTGTATGATTGTGCATATATGGGTAGCAACAACTATGGTTTTGTATGTGTTGGTCATCTATTGTGGGGACCAATGGGTTGGTTTGAGTGTTCTCTTTACTATACATATATAAATTGTAGTTTCTTATTGATTTCTAAATTAACCCCACCATTTTTGAGCACTATGTACTAAAAACATTCATTTCATTGGAGTGTTTTCCTTTCACAATATCAAGGTGGGAGGATGGATGACTAGTTACTGTCTTTCTTCCTCGCACACTCTTCCAGTTCTTAAAACTCGAGCATATCCAAGATGATTTTAATTGATTGAGGATTATCAATGTCGCTTATCATTCAGATATTATTATTTTCAATGAGAGGCCCAGGTATTTGTGGTCCAAGAATGTTTCCCAAGTGTCTTCAAGATGAGGCCCAAGTGTCTTCAGGTGATCGGCATGGTTGTTGTGGACCAAGTGTTTGCAGGCTGGATTTGTGTGTGTATTGACACAGAAGTGTGTGTGGGTAGGTTGTGGAAGTGGGAATATGTATGGGAGGAGTGGTAGAATCAACATGTAAGCCATTTGGGATGAGAAGTTAACCAGTGGTAAAGTGGTGTGTGTACCTAAATATCAATATACTTATACAACTACATTACATGCATTGTGTTATTTGGTTAGATCGTTACGGTGAGGATGACATGGATAATATTCCATTCTATTTTCATTAATGTTCTACGGTTTTATCATAGGGACGTTAGTATGTTACCTATGTTGTGCATGGGTGGCATTGTTTTTCCTTCTGTGTATACTTTTATACTGACCCTATGCCTGTAACACTATTTTCTGGATTCTAGGGGGACATTGAGGACTGTGATGGAATTTACTAGCTCAAGTGTTAGGATTAGTTACTATTTACTCTTAGTATAATTTCATTTGGTACATTCCATTGGAGTTTTTTTATATTGTATCAACATTAATTCTGAACAAGAATGTGGGAAGGTGTTTTGTCTTTACTATTACATTTAGTATTTAGAGTTTCATGGAATTTACCATTTTATCTCATGATCATGTCCTATTAAAATGGTAATTACTTCTATATTATGTGAGATTCTATATCATTGAAGTTAGTCACCACTTTTAGGCCTATTGAAGGTGTGAATTGGGGATCTTTTTCCATCCATCAACTAAAGGAAGGAAGGGCATTGAAATTTTTCTATCCATTCCCCCATCTTGAAGAAGGAAGGACGTGACATAAACCATTTGATAAAAGTTGAGGTTTATTTATGTCATCTTATAAACATATCCAAATATAAAAATATTAATGATTTTGAGGTTATTATTTCTACAAGTTTTTAAAATAATTTAAGGAGTAGGATATTTATGAAATATAAAAACTCTAATTGATGAATGTTACCACTTCTTCTACAAAATTCCTTAGGTTTCCAATAAAATCCATAGATTGATGGATTTCTATCCAAAATAAATATTCTGGGATAATTTTAGGGTTTTCAAAATTTAATTGGTTAGGCCATGGATTATCAAAAATGGTGGAATGGTTTGAATAAGATTATAGAGTGTGTTTCCTTTTATAATTGGTTGAGAGGACACACATAATATTTTTTTTAAATATTCATGTTTTCTAATATTTTTTATCTCCTACAAGGGATGAAAATAGTACATTATTGAAACCATAATTATTAATAGTTAAAATATTGATAGAAAATTATTTTTAGACAATTTTAAATGTAAATTTAACCATTATCTTTAAATAATAAATCACCAATAATTCTTTTTTTACCTTAATTGTAGAAATTGACTTTAACTTTGTTTACAAATCAGTTGGATAAAACATTATGTTCTAATTATTATAAATTATAAATTATTCTAATTCCAAGTATGTTATATTTTCTACAAAATTCAGTAAATTTAAGTGGAAAATTATAATTTAGTAATTTTTTCTTATTTATGTGGATGGAATGCAGGTTTTAAAGGAAAAAACATCTGAATGATTACAACATTTATATATATATTCAATATAAAATTAAATTAAATTGATTTAAAATGACTTAATAGATTTATTTTATTACTATATTAACCTAACAAATAGATTAATATATATTTTTACATTGTAAATAATTTAACTAAAATTGGATTTTTCAATTAAAATTCAATAATTAATAAAATTCATCAATAAATAAATTTTTAATAAAATTATAAAAAATAACTATATGATAAATTTAAAATTTATAATTAATAAAAATATTTTAATTTTATATATTTCAATTTCTATTACTAGTAAAAATTTATATTAATATAAATGTTCTAATGGTGATAATTATCTTTTACTAAAACATACATTTTTATGCATCGAATCATATTTAATAATATATCATTTCTTGAAAAAATTGATCAATGGTAGATATATTATTGTATATATAATATATAGACTTCATTAAAATAATTATACAATATATATTAAAATAATTTACTAATGCAAAAAATATTTTATTTTCATAAAAATGTTTATTCAAAAAAATATTTGTTTTCTTTTCATTTAGTTCCTATTTTCATTTTTGTGGTAAAAAAAATATATACATGTGTAATACAAATTTTCATAATATATTTAATCGTATTCGTATAATTGACTATTATTTTAGGGGAAACCTATCAAATTAAATTTTACTATTTTAATAGTATGTCATGTTTTGTTTAATCTCATTGTTACATATAACAGAAGGTAAAATCAGTGTTGTGTTTATAAAAAATGAAACAATATGATTCATTTAAGAGATGATAAAATTATTTTTTTGGATTAAATTTTTTTTCAGAATATTATATTTATTTGAAAAACATATATTTCAAAAAATTTCTATGTTTTATAGATGACCACCTTAAAATTATTTTTTACATCAAAACTCATATTGGGAATCAATGGATTATCTTTTGAAAATTACATCATATAATGTAGTATAGTAAATAGTGATCATAAATCAACCTCGTTAAAGTTAAAATGTGTTGTAGGAATGTTATCTAATAAAACACATGCTAGGGTTTGAAATAATAGAACACATTATTTATGTGAATACGTGGAAAGAGAAAGAAACTAACACAAAAAATACTAATGTAATGTTTTAGAAAACATTGATTAAATGAGTTTCAGTTATTCATAGATATTTAATGACCGCAAAAACATAAACCAATTTGGCATGAAACAATTAATTGATGTTAAACCATGAGATTTTTTAAATTATTTGATTCCCAATTAATTTATCATTTTTGTAATTTTTCATTTCCAGAAACATTGAAGGTATATTGTTTTATCAAATCAATATGTTTATCCTTTATTATATGAAACACCAAGTTAATCATGCATCAAATTAAACATAAACGTTGGATATCTCTAAATAGAAAATCTAGTTTAGGTTGTGTTATATATAATAATGACATTCTATGATGAGTTGCATAATGTGCCATATTGATGTTTATCAAAAAATAATACATTATTATAATATTATTCTTTTATATAATAAAATAAAACATTGATGTTAAAATTGAGTCTATGAAATTTATTAATTAATATATGAAAATGTAAGGTTTATAAATTATAATTTGAATTTATAGGTTAAAAGTAATTATAACTGAATTTGAAAAATGATAAAATATAAAAGAAAATATAATAATGGTAACAAAATGGTTTTAACGTAATATATTAAATTTTTATTTATATATTGGAATGAAAATTTTCAAATATTCAATCCACATAGAACTGACTTGGAATATGTTAGATGCAACACCAACTTGGTGAACGATGCATCCAACAATGAGTTTCTTTGAAACCTTTTTATGTAATTATTTATATGAGATAATTAAAATATATCCATCATACATAGTAATGGAAATAGTAATAAGTAATTTTAAATAATTATAATTGTTTAGTATAAATAAATCTTATTTATAATGAATGATATGAATTTTTTAAGGTCATTTTATGTTAAAAATACTATATTATTAAAATAACTGATTTTAATAAGATAATTAATTATAGAAATATATTGAAATTGAATTTTATAATATAATAATCATTTTTTTAATTCATAATGTTGAAATTATCATAGGGTGTTTTTTTTTATTTTTCTAAGAAAAATCATTTTTCGATGAATATTGAAAATTTCAACTATTTAGATAAAAGATAATTTTTTGTTTAAATAATTATTAATGTTAAACGATGTTATAAGTTTTTTAAGGTCAAATTATTTAAATATTACATCTATTAATACTATTAGAGTCATTATATTTGATTTTACATTTAAATGTATGGAAAAATCAAAACAATCTTTTGTGCATTATTCAACATTAAAAACTTGTTATTTCATGTCAAGATAATTCATGACATTATTTATCATCATGATATTCATAATATAGTTATTTATTGGTAAAAAATTTCACTCTATGGTACATAATATAGTTATTAATTTGTTTTTAGGAAATCCTAACATTATCCTATCTTTGATGGGAAATCAATGTTCTTTGAAAACCATGATTTCTAAAAAGGGTATCCAATAATAATCATATAATCCCCAATGATCATTAAAAGTAATTTTTTCCATTTTTTATATACCAATTTTAATAGGAATAAAATTATAAATTTTAGACAAAGGCATTTTTGTAACCATTTTACCACGAAAATGGAATTTTTATTTTATATTATATGACATGTATATATTTCACCACCATCATTTTTATAAATAATTTATTGCATGTTTAAAGAGATAATTTATAGGAATGATTTTATTAAGAATCATAAAAAACCAAAATGTTTACAAATAAATTTTATATTGTTTTTAGGAAAAGTTTTATTCAAATGGTTTTCAAGATTAGTTAATAAATTTTCAAGGATTACTCTTTTCAAATCATTTTAAAGATTTATTTATATTTTTTCAAACATTTTTCAAGAAAAAAGAGTTTCAAAATATTTTCTTGATTCTTTTATCTATATTAATGTAAAATTTTTGTGATATTTTTTAATGATTTAGTAATATTTTTTCAATGTGTTTTTAAAGACATGGATTTCAAAATATCGTAAATCTTTATTTAAAGAATTTAATGTATTTTCAATGAATTGATTTTAATTTCTTTATTTCGTCCTACATTTTCAATGTGTTCTCAAATTAAATGTTTTCTAAAATATTTTGAAGCTTATTTTATAATATTTCAAGGAAGAAGGTTTTCAAATGATTTCATATATTTCTTATATGTTTTATGGTATTTTCTATGAAAATTATATTCAAATGTTGTTGTGTATTAAAAGAATTTCTCAAATAATGAAGGTTATATCCATTAAGAAAAATTTATGAAAGATATTTAAACATTTTTACATCTATGATTTCATTCGATGATGTTATTAATTCTTTTTTATCAAATAATCTTATGGTTTCATTCATTTTAATTATTTTATTAGATTATGTTTATTTATAAGGTATTTATGAAAAATGTTTTTTTTCACGGGTTATATGTTTATGAAATCTGTTTCACTTTAATTGGATAAAATTTTTATTCAATTTATATAAAACCAATATCTTATTCCACAGGTTATACTATGATAACTTGTTCATGATACCCATTTCATTTCATTGGTTAAAAAATGATTAATAATCATTTTGTGGAACAAGACTGTATGATTTCATTTTGAGACTAGGGGGACCAATATGTCCCCCCAATGAATTATGGAAATATATATATATCATGATATTAACTAAGATGGTATTTTTAATAATCCATGACTACTAAGATAGTCTTGGTAGTGAATCATTACTACCAGTTGATATGATGAGTGAAATCATGCTACTATGATGGATATGGGAGTGGACCATGACTACCATGATGGTATGGGTAGTGAACTCATACTACAATTACTGTCTTGGTAGCAACTCATTTACTATCATGGGACAAATATTAGATGCTGATGTGTCATCAACAATTCCATGTTTTATTCTAATGTTATGATTTCATGGATTATCTTATTTATTTCATGTTAACTCATTCCTTATGGATTACTATTATTTATGAAATTGTTTTTTATATGATCATTTATATGTGAAGGTTGACCTTATATTTTAATTATCATGTTCTCATACACTTATGCTCATGATTATTCTTACATATATCCTTTTTTACCCTTACTAGGTATCTATGATCGCACTTTTATTATGTTTAAATTCCCCATCTTATAATGAATTATTTTAGGAGTAATTAATAATGGTGTAGATTTTTATGTTAGATGTTAAAGATCATTCAACATTATAGATTATTTTGATTCCATGTATCATGAAACACCAAAATAATATAGTCACGGGGCATGAATTTTTGTAATGTACTGAATATACATCTTAAATGACTCAATATCCATGTATGTTAAGACTGCAACATTATATAAGGTATGAAATGAATGGTTTAGTCAACCATTAGAAAATTTTATTAGAAACCATTACTGAGATCCAAAATTATATTTTTAAGGATAAGAAATGGGATGTCTCTATGGATAAATATAAGAATGATTCATCATTTAAAAAAATATCCAGAAATTTAGGTAATGGGTATAGTGGGAGTTCTCATAGAAATGAATTCCTGACTAGAAAAAATACATTTATGGGGATCTAGAATAGATTTACATATGGGTAATAACATTTAATAGACATTTTAGTCCTATATTGGGGTAATCTGGTACATGAAAATGGGCTTTGCTTCACACTTTGTTTGAAAACCATGGGGAGTATTCTTCAGAAATTCAATAACTCTTCATGAACCATCATGAAGGATTTAGATATAATTTGGATATGAGTAACTAAGAATGAATCTTGGGTATCATAAATTATAAGAAGGTTTAGTGATTTAGAAATATATGAATTATATCATTTCAAGACATTGTGTTTTTCTAAAATGATATGTAGTACATTCAGTATGCTTTTGGATTTTTTCAATGGAGTGAACAAGTTGGATTTGTGAAATATATACAATATTCATAATAATAAGGAATATTGATTGATTTAGAAATGAATGTAAGGAAATTATGGTGGTTATCATGGTTTAGGAAATATACAATTAGGGTGTTAAAATGTATAAAATGTGAAAACATGTGGTACATCGTGATATATAGGGGATCAATGTTAAGTTGATTTCATGAATTTCATTCAGAATCATCAGATTTCTAAATTTCAGAATGGTTAGAAGGTTAAACATTAATGAAATATTTAAGATAATCTTCATAGGAGGTACTTATTTATTGTGTTTGTATTGAAACCTTAGATTAATAGTTATCTATTTATAAACCTTATTTCCATGATTTTTGTAAAATATATTTTTGAAAATTATATTATTGTTGTTTTGGAGAAATACATCTTGTATATTAGGTGACTATTGGTCATGTTAGGAAAGGCAACAAGTCTTGAACCCCTAACATAAGTATTTTACATTTTTTTAAAATGTCAATTGGCCTGCACAATTTCATAAATTATATATAATATTTTTTATGATAATTATTTACGCTAAAATTTCTGTGTAAATTATTATGTGTAGATATTAATGTATTAATCATGTTTATTTTAATAATATTTATTGATAAATATTAATACATTTCTTATTTTTTGGGCCTTAGTAACTTGTCAAATTTTATTTTACTACTTCACGAATTAATGTTATTTTCTAGACATCCATTTTATGATGTAATTATTTAATTGAAAATAGAATTTCACAACTAAATAATTTTTGTTATACTTGGTCAATAAACAAATTAATCAGTGACAGGATAATGATCAAAATGGAATTTTGTTTTCCGAATCACATATTTTTTTTCTGAAACAATATACATTTAAATCAGCATAGATTTATGACATGGAGTCCATAATATTTTCTATGACCATTCACTGGTTTATTATTGGTAGCCTTAATAACTCTCAAAAAATATATACACATTTTGTCTTTGGCCGATCATTACTCCCAACATTTGTTTTTCAATGTGTAAACCTAGCTATGTGATATTGTGAGTAACCATTCTCATTTAAATATTCAATTTTTAATGTATGTTTTAATATTCATTTGTATGATGTGGGTTTCTAGGAATTAATATTTAAATTATTTTAACTTCACTATCTTAGATTAATTTGGAGGGTTAGATTCATTTTATGGGGTTTAAAATGTAACACCTCAATGTTTTGTGATTTATTTTCATCAAATTATTTTTTCCATTTTTCATATTTTTCGTTTAATGAATCAGTGAAGATATCTTAGTTATTATAGAACTATGTTTGGATTACATTACATGAAGCACTAGGTTAATAATTCAATACACAGAAAAAAAATGTTCGATTTCTCTACAAAGAAGACTGAGGATGACTTGTATTAATGAAAACAATCACATTCCTCGATGACTTTTGTAATACGCACCACTAAGGTTTATCAAACAATTTTTTTTAAATAATATTATTTTATATTATAAGATATAACATTGACATCAAAATAGTGTTTATGAATAGTATAGACAAATATATGAAAAAACTATGGTTCATAAAATACAATATGAATTCATAGTATAAAAATTAAATATAAATGAATATGATATTAGAGTAAATATAATAGAAAATATTATTCTACTGATTAATCTATTTTGCCTAATAAATTTAATTTTCTTTTATGTATATCAATGAATTATTTCCAATAATCATTTCGCATGGCACCAACTTGGCAAGCGTTACACAAAACACAGACTTGGTGGCTGACCTGACATGAATTTCATGCAATACGAACTTATTTTAAAATGAACACAACATTGTGATTCTAAGAAAAATATTTGTTTCATAAATATTTCAATGAGATAAATATAACATAACTAGTAAAATTATTTATAGGGATAATATTAACGAATTAATAAATATTTTTAATAAATATTTTATTTATCTAAAAATTATTTATAATGAAATATATGTTTTTTGGCAAATTTATTTTATGGTAAAAATATTATTTTCTTAAAGGAACACATGAAATAATAAAATAAATTTTAGACACTAAAAAATTGAATTTTCAAAAATAATCCTCATTTTTAAATTCAGAATTTTGAAATTTAACCTAGGGTGATATTTTTCAATTTTTTCAGTAATATAATTTTTTGGATGAGTAGTGAAAATTTCAACTTTTTAGTTAAAAAAATTATTTTTATTTTATTTAATTTAAATTAGTAATGATATTATAAATTTTAAATAAGCTCACATTTGATAAATATTACATCTATTAATACAATTTAATTCATTAAAATTAATTTCACTATGAATTTGAATTCAAAATCATAAACACTTTTGAATATTTTTCTATATAAAAAACCAATTTTTTCGTCCCATCTACATGATTGTCATTAATCATAATTTTTTCACTTCAATGATTTGAATTTCCAAAAACAACAAAATAATTCATTGTATTCAATATATTATTGAGAAAATAATAACAAAAGTGAATTTTTGACAAAAATAATTTATTAATTTCATTAAAATAAATCACAATGATTATTGCCAAATGAATCTTCATTATGAACTAAACATTCAAATTATTTTCCCAAATTATCTAAACACTTTTTAAAAAATTATTTTATGTCCAAAGATTATCTCTAAATCATCCAGACTTGATTTTTTTGTTTGTTCTATCTTTAAATAACAATGAACATGTGTATATATAACTTATTTCAAAAAATTACTTGTGATTCATTTTCATTCCCTATAAAAAGAAAATATCTCTCTGACTTCTTCACAACTATCAGGCCTATAATGTTCGGAATGACATGCCAAGTCCACATCAAAACAAACCTAACTTACTGATATGATTTTTTTATGTTGAAGTGAATATAATAAATCATTTTGGAAAAATCCAAAAGGATTTATTTAATTAATAGGTTTAATGAACAAATATAATGAGATTCAAGACACAATGTTATTGGATTTTATCTCACGTTATATTTTCTTGAGACACATGTTAGGTTCACCAATAATTTCATTGTGGTGTATGTACTCCCCGATATTATATAATATGTATATTGTACATAAATTAATTGGAATTTAGATATCCATTTTATAACCATTCTTTCATTGGGCTTAATTATTAAATGCTTCTAAATTGGTAAAATACTATTGTTCGAATTTTCCTTCTTTGAGACTAATTTTTTGTTATTAGCCAAATTTTTTTCAGGTGTATATACTTCCATTTTAAATTATATGTCATGAATATACTACTTTTAATGATATTTTAAGATTACATTAATTTAGTTTTTCTTATATGAAGTGTATGATCCATTATTACCCATTTATAAGAGTCTATTGAATCAATATTTTCACTTTCCATGATTTATTTATATTTATTATTTCATTGAAAAAAATTATGATCAATATCTCATTAAAATTAAATAATTTTGTTATCTTATGGATAGTCATAATATAATCATGTATTGGTACCATTTTTTCTCAATGTTATTGAAGATAGTTAGGAAAGTGTTTGTTGGAAATCCTGACTCTACCATCACTTTGGTTCGAAATATGTGTTTTTTAAACCATGTTTAACAAAAGGGGATTCCAAGAATATTCTTATAATATTATTCGATCATTAAAATGAATATTCATCTTTTTTTTTATTTTACAAAGTTTCTAAAAAATATTCTTGTATGTTTCAGAAAGAATCATCTTTCTAACCATTTTACTGTACAGAATATATATTTTTTTACCTCGTACGACATGTATGAATTTGAAAACCATAATTTTAGTGAAATTTATTTTTCATGATTAAATGGTTAATATTAATTAATGTGTGTTTCTTAAGAAAATCCATATAAATAGATTTAATATATTATCCTAGTATCATTTATATTTTTTCATGAATATTTTTAAAACATTTCAAAATTTATTTATAAATTTTCTGGGAAAATAGTTTTAAAATATTTTTCAAGATTTATGTATATATTTTGAATTTTCCTTAAATAAAATTTTTTTTCATAACATTTTAATCATTCCTTAATATTTTTTCAGGGAATATCACTTTCAAAAACGTTTTTAGACTTTATTTATATCCTTTTAATGTATTTTCAACGAAATTATTTTAAAAAAATGATGATTTATATATAAGTTTTAAATTTATTTTCATGGAATATACTTTTTCAAAAAATTCATGAATTCTTCATATGATTTAAATCCATCTTCAATGAAATATATTTTTAAAATGACTTGAATCTTATTTTATATGTTTTCAATGATAATGTTTTTATAAATATTTACAGTATTCATTATATTTGTTAAATAAATTTTATATGAAAATATCTTCTATATGGTTTTATATATCAAAAATTCTTTTTCAAATAATAATGGTTATTTTCCCACTAAAACATGTTTGAATGAGATTTATAAATTATTTTATATCTATGATGACTTATATTGATGTTACTCATTCAATTTTAAGAAATTATCTAAAGTTTATATTCATATTATTTATAACAATGGGTTTATATTAATGTCATGATCTTAAGGAATCCAATTTCTCATTAATAGGTTATATTCTTTTGAATATTACATCATTTCACAGGTGATATTAATGATGATATGACTATGAAACCTATATTTTTTTACATGTTATGATAATATTTCATGTTTGTATGTATAATTTTATTTCATGAGTTATGATGTTATTTTTTATGATCTTTTGGAATATATTTGAATTATTTATTTATGACATTGGTGGAAACATTATCTCGATAAAATTCATTGGTTAATGATTTATATCCAATCAGACTGTCTATGATGGCAATCAGAATTAACCTTGACTACTGTGATGGACATGGGAGTGAACCCTAACTATGAAGATAGTATGATGAGTGAACTCATTCTAATAATATGGTTATGGGAGTTAACCATGAATACCAATATGGTATTATGAGTAAACTCATGAAACTACTATATACATGGGGGTGAACCATAACTACCAAGATGTTTTGGGGAGTGAACCCATACAAACAAAATAGTCAGGGAAGTGATTCCGGGTCTTCTATTGAAATCATATTATAATCCTACGTGTCATACAGAATTCCTTGTTTTATTCCTATGTTATGGATTCATGGATTATTTTCATTATTTACATATGACTCATGTATTTTTAACATACATTGTTTATGACATTGTTCATATATATGAACATTAATATATAGGGTATGATCAAATATATTCATGATAATGTTATCAAACCCTTATGCTCATGATTATGAATACAAAACTCCCATGTTATCCTTACTGATCATCTTAGCTCACACGTTTCTTATATTTCCTTTCCCAGGTTTATGAAGGATATATTTAAGTAGGAGTACTAAATTTGGAGTTTATTATGGGAGATTTTGATGTTTTTTCACATGTTCAGATGATTTTTATTACATGTTTCCAAATAAACAAAAGTATTATTCTCCTCATGAATGTATTGTTTTAATGTAATGAATATTAATCTAAAATTAATTAATTTCCATATATGTTAATCGTAGGTCTTTATAATTAATATCATAGAAAATTTATATAATATTACAATATTTTCACTCAATATCATTTCACTAATTTATAAAAATATCATGAGAATATATATATACTTAGTTTCATTCAATTTAAAAAGAAAAATCACAACATTTGGTCACGAAATGATTAATTTCAATAATATCACATACTCTAGAAAATTTATGGTAATTTGTTATGCCTTATAGACTGCTAAATTCTAAGTAAATCAGTCTATATTTAGTTATCATCATTACAGAATGGCTAGAATAGGTTATTTAATATGATAAAATACTCATATAGTAATGTAATAAATTAATAATTATATAATGATAAATTTTATTAAATCCATAAATGGATATCCTTATGAAACTTGAAATTGATTAAAATCCAAAACAATAAAAATAAGATCACTAAATATACATAATAATAATCCCCCATATATAATAATTTTCTTATTGATATTCACCATCCAAACATATGAATACATTCTTCATATATTCTATCAAAACATAGAAATAACATGAATTACCATAAAAAATATTGAAAAAAATATTTCTCATTTCTTAAATAAAACAATGATTATTGTATCTTTTCATTAAATTCTGAAATGTTTTAAACTCCATCATTGATTTCATAAACCACTATTTCATCATATCATTAATTAGATCTAACAAATTCAGTACTCTATAATTTACTTATTCCAAAAAATTTCATATATTTATCCTAACTAAAATATCAAAATATATGGAATATATTGAAATTTATCTTTTAAATACTACATTTCCATTTTAATCTCTTTTCTAGTGTATGTGCATCATTAAATATATTCATTAAAATCCCTAATGAAAAAATAAACCAATATGTACATATATATTTCCTAATTCATATAAAATAATCACTGAATTGGAATACATAAATACTTTAATCAACCCTCTTACTTCTAAAATCATTAACCACGATTCAATGTCTTTTTCCACAGTACCACTTTCATTTCATATGTTTTTTTAGTCTCTTAATTTTTATCAATATATAAATAAGTCATAAAAACTTGTAAATTATCATCATAAGATTTCCTATTAAGACATTTATTCTCATAATTCACATTATTTCAAATTTTGAAACCTTCAAATATAAATTATTCCCTACTTAGTGTTGGCACTTAAAATAGGAAGGGAGAAGGATAATAAGAAAATTTATGAAGCTACCTTGCAAATACCTTTCCCGGAGCTCCATGACCCCATGCTCGCTGCGAAGCAAGGTCGTGGGATGCTCTGCGTGTCGATTTTATGTTTGCGAGCCCACTGCGAAGCAAGGAGGTGGGATGCTCCACGATCTAATTTTACGTTTGTGAGCCCTCCGCGAAGTAAGGAGGAGGGATGCTCCAAGAGCCTATTTGAAATTCGTGATCCAACCATGAAGCAAAGAGGAAGGATGCTCCACGAGCCCCATTGAAATTAGTGAGCCAACCTTGAAGTGAGAGGTGGGATGATCCTTGATCCCCTTTAACGTTCGTGAGCCCACCGCAGTGCAAAATCCATCTTCAAGCTGTATGATATCTTATTCATGGAACCTCTTTCCTATAAATACTGGCCTCCCCTAGGCCCAAAAGATGGATCATCTGACCATTAACCTTCTGAGTTCACAAATTGCGAAGCACTTTCTGCTCTGCAATCTATGAGCTACTCAAGGTACATTTTCTCTGTGAATTGCCTCTCCTTGGCCTTGTTTTCACCCCCTATTTTAGGAGGGATGCCTTTCGCAAAGCCCATGGGCCGTCACAAAAGAAGGAGATCCTCATGGGGACTCGGGTCATCGCGGAGAATTTATGCTTCGCGAAGCACCCCAAGCACATGTGACTCAAATACTATGGAAAAGTTAATGTTCCTTGCAAAGCACATTGCTTCACAAGACCTTGCTTCATGAGGAACCCATGCTTCATAGAGATTTTCTTTGTGAATTCCCTTCTACATCATGAAGCACCTCTTATAAGCACATATTCCCTATGCCAAGGCTAGGCCACTTCACTTCATGAAGCCTGCACCTTCACAAAGCCCTTATATTTCATGGAGCACCAGAGCTCTATAAGGAATCTACTCATATTACCATTTTCTCTGCAACTCCATATCCTGTGCAACCTCCATGGTTCGCACTATGTAGTTTCAAAGTCCCTTGGGTGACATTTTGCATTGAGTTTCCTCACCTCATGCTTCTTCGGATAGGCATGCTAATGGCTATTACTTCATTGCATAGCCATGCTAAGGTGGATCCCAAATGGGATCACCTCACAACACCCCCAACAATGGTGTCACATATCCCTTCTATTCACCAAGGTGTAGAGGTATCAGTTATATATGTCCTAGGGGTGCAGAGCGATCCCACCTCGTTTGAGCAGTAGGAAAATAGAAATTACATGCACTGTTTTCCTCAGCACATGATGTTAAACTATGACCTCCCCCCATGAATAATATGTGGGTAAATGTCACCAACCCTGGTGTAGTACCCTAGTATTTCTTGATGGAGGCCCCATACATGACCTACCTTTCTTGGGTGCCAAATCCATCTCCTACTGGGATTTGTTGCTAGCGGGCCTCCATCCTGGAGTATGTTCCAACATCTTTGGTCTGCTAACCATGCATAATCCCTTGCTTCCTCTTTGGGATGCTAACTATGCATAAGACCCACTGCATTTCCCACGGATTCACCTTTTGCTACGTGATCGTCAGGTCTGTGTTATCTCTTGTTTCTCACTCCGAGCATGACTCGCGTGGGATTATAGTAAACACTAACATGAATTCCACTTTAGGTAGCCTGGAGTTAAAGCCCCACACCCCCTGAACTACATGGTATTTGATCCATTCCAATACCGGGAACGTAGGAAGCCTCTTTGAGGTTCAATCCAACCACCAATTGGTCTCTATGTCCCCCTTCACATCGGTTCACCAACACCTCGGGTCGCCTCAGAGCATAACCCCCAAATTCCCCTATAACTTATACTGTGAGGTCTCTAATCTTTCCCAAGGAAAGTTACGTAGAAGTCCTCCACGAGGTTCAATCCCACCATCCATTATCCTGACCATCATAACGTTGGGGCATGAAACTCCGTTTGGAACTACAAGTTCTTTGATCCTTCCTGAGGTGAGGTATGATGGAAACCTTAAAGAGGTTCAATCCAAAAATTTTGTCACTCTGACCACCTTCAAGTCGGTTTTCCCATTTCCTACATAAAGTTAAACTGTGGATCCCAATCAATGGTATACAATTGTTTCCCCAGTCAGCGGTAAGATGTTCTATACAAAACCAGCCCTGAACTACATGGCACTTGATCATTTCCAAGGTAGGTTACATAGGAAGGCTCCTTGAGGTTCAAGCCCACCATCCACTAGCCGTCCCAACCATCTTCACGTCCGTTCCCATCAATGAATTACGAGGACTCTCATCTATGACAAGGCAAGGTACATAGGAAGCATCCACAAGGTTCAATATCCATCATCTACATGGGCCCCAGGTCCCCATTCCCGTCGGTTATAACCCATCTAGCGGTACGTTGTTGTGACCTCAATTAGCAGTAAGCTGTTGTGACCCCATTCAACAATATGTCATTTACATCCCTCTCTAGAGGTAATCCGTTGTGATGTCAATCGATATTAAGCCATTGTGACTCTATTCATCGGTAGGCCGTTGACATTATTTTACAGCGGTAAGTTGTTGCGACCCCATCCAGTGGTGATCTATTGAAAAACCCAGTCGGTGGTAAGCAGTTGTCAGATGAACTACATGGACATTGATTCCCTGCCACTGGGATACGTAGGAAACCTCTTCGAGAATCATGCCCAAAACCATCATCATCCTCATGACTATTCCATCCCATTCACCATCCACTTCATTCAACCACCCCATCATCCATCCTGGTTTTTTACTGAGCCACCACTTCCCGATGAAATTATCTTATCTCAATCCCAATTCTACTCAATAGTAACTGGGTAGTCAACCACACATTTTCCCCAACATCAGTGTTCCATCCAAGGGTTGCACCGATCTGATCCACTCTAATAAGTTTTATGATCTGTCTAATCTTCCTTCAGTGGGTGTTAAACTTGTGGCATACTCTGTGTTAAACATTGGAAATTGAGGAAAACCTCAAGAACATGCATATGGAATATAATTCCTTGTATTCAATGTGGCATTCCTCGGGCTTCCGTGCCCTCGAGAATCCCTATAATAAGGGGAAGAACCCCAGACGCGCCAGTGTCCCAGCATCCAGACATGCCAGTATTATCCAAGATAACTACTCCTTGGACTAAAGGTTTCTGCCCTAATTGGACCCTTTGTAATGTCCTGACAAAAGAAGTGTATTTAACTGGTGTCCATGAAGATATGGCTCCATTAAGAGTATCATGAACATCTTCTAATGTGTATAAGTTAGACCCATACTAAGTGACGAGTTACGAGGAGGAATCCACGAAAGGAAGAACTGAAATTCCATCATCCTATTTTGATCAAGGAGAAAATTCCACTGAAAAAGAAATGCATGCCGCCGCATTTTTAAAGCCGGAATACAGGGTAACAAAACCGCGCATTTCTCCCTCAGAAACAGACGTGCGAACCCCAGTGAAAGCGTTGTAAATAGAAATGGTGAACCGAGAGTGAAATAAATATCCGCAAAAGGAGATTAGTAGTGATCAAGGCATCAATGGAATAGTGTTTCAACCGATCCAGTTATCTGACGCTGGGTCCCACCAAAACAATAGCTGGCCTGACGTGAATCTCACCAGATGTTGGGGCATTAGAATGTTGGAAATCTTGTTCTGTTATGTTTCTAGTGTGGAACCCTCTTACCTATCATGGATGATGGAATGGCGTTGGGGCAATGGTCGTCGATTATTTTTTCTTTCATCACTAATGAGTTAATCTCCCTTCCCCTCAGGAATCATGTTGCTACACCCGGAATGCGATCACCACCTGCACACTGATGAAGGGGAAGGGTCAGTACCAACGTGACAGTCTCGTATGTTTCTATTTCTTCCACGATGTCCTCTAAACCCAAAACCATGGGGTTCCCTTTCCCCATTCCCCATCCATTGTTATCCAACAAAGTGTGATCAATGACCTCGTATGCGGGTACGAGGATGATGGAATAATTACAACATAGGATGTGGCCCTGTTGGAGCTGGAGTAATCTGCGCCTCATCGTCAACGCTTCCCCCGAGGGCCGCGCAGGGAGCCACTACTCCCCACGCTGACATATAACTATTTTGAGAGCTTCTCCCCGGAACACATTGATGACTCCTTGCCTTACACTAATGAGATAGGTGACGTCCAGTCCAATTCGGTCAGAGTCTCATTATAGGGGATCCTAACGGGGGATCCCACATGGCCATGTCAGTGCGCCTTCTGGTCTTATCGGATGAGGAGTAGGTTAGCCACATACTTGCACCACTGGCTCTATTTCGTCCAACCCAACACCATCATTAGGCGCAAGCTGAAGAGGATGCCCGCCAAAGAGCATCAACGTCGATGAATACTATGGCCCAAGCGACCGCCAAAACATATCATCAGTTCCATGTATATACTTAGATGGGGCACCTATACGCCCGACCATGATCGAGGCCCCAACTACTTCATGGGTAGGCTGGATTGACTCAATTGGTTGTCGACAAAATCAATGGCCAATGTGAGCTAACCCGTAACGATGCCACCCTGTATGGAGGTCTTCCACGTACCACTACTATGGAGAGTGCAGTCTTTCCCTGCTTCGAGGCTCGTCATGGAGGTCCACCCTATGCCACCCTCAATCTAAATGATTGTCTTCCCTACGGCAATGAAACTATGTGAAGCAGTATCTACTATGACCATTACACTAGGTATGGATTCATTCCTCTTTCCACAACCTCTGGTGTGGGGACATTGCATATATGGATTCTCTTCAACATGGGGATCCTCCAAGTGTCCTCTAAGTAGATGGTGAAGGTCCTCCTCGCCTCAGAAACCAGAGGGGTGAAGGCCAGCCTTGCCACACTAGCACCCAACACAGAGGTCCTACCTGTGTTTAGCTAGACCGGTACAAGGGGCCTACTTATAATCCTCTCCATGCTCCTTTAAGTTCTAGTGGAGTTCTTTTCTCCCCTTGCACTAACCATGGATTTCAACCCCCTTTACCCTTTGACATTTTTCCTGATGCACCTTGTACCACAGCTTATTCAGGTGGAAACCCTCTCTACCACAGCACCACTACAACAGATGGACCTCGTGTCTTATATCAACTCTATCCATAGGAGCCACATAGGTGCAGGAAGGCGGGCTATCACTTCCATAAATAGAATTCTGGGAAGGACTGGACAGAGATTAAACCAGTATGCTTCTAAGACTCTGATGCATAGTAAGAAATGACACGGGAGCCCTCATCTCGCTCATTAGAGTCAAGGACTAGGGCAGGAACGAGGCGCATCAACCTAGAAGTCCCGGAATGCATGGTCCATATAATTCAGGACTCCCTCCGCAAGTATATCTATAAGGATAAAAATATAGCAACCTCATAGGTCACAGTCATGAAATCATAACCCTCATCACTAGAAGCGCTCTCAACCTCGATAAGAGATCACAAAGAGCTATTTTGGGGACAAATGGCGGGCGAGCAGCATCTCGACCAATCGCCAGAATCCCTAGAACCAAATCTGGGAACTACTACCGTCACCCCGTCTTATTGCAACATAGTGGCAAGGTCTCTACACTCTTCAGATGACAGCCCATGATTCAGTGGCCAGTCAGACCGCTTGATGTACTCTCCACCGACCAGCTTGATGTCCCATCAGTCTACCTCAGTACTGCTGCCAATTCCTTAGAAATCCCCAGTTGTCAAGTGGGTTAATGAAGGGCCAATCCATGAATCAGAGTTGGGGAGATTATGGATCATCCTCGCAGTAGATCACATCCTTGAGACGTTCTGGCCCATGGCACCGTCAAATTTTCACGCACTGGAATCCCTCACCCCAGAGGAGGTTGAATGACTCTGCCAAAACCTATGGCAGACACACATTAGAATTCTTTATCAGAGAGTGGATTATCCGAGGATCCAAGTGCATCTTGGAGTCATTGGATAGCAATGAAATCTAGTCGATCTGGCTATGCTTCATGTGGCCCAGTGCCCAGAGTCACCAGGCCGCCATAAGGTCCTCCAAGAGTGATGTGTTCAGTGATTCAAGATAAGCTGAAAGATCATCATGGAGGCTTCCCCCACATGAAAATCTTTGGCTGGGGGCAGTATGCTACCCTCATTTTTAGTCCTATCTGACGGCAGCTTTACGTGCTAGGAGATATCGAGGACATTCCCCCAAGAAGGGTCACGATCAACATGGCCGACATAGGGGATGAAGAGTATGATTTGGAGCTTCATGATGTGTACTTATGCTCCGAGGGTGTTCCGCCACTATTGGAACCATAGGGGAGGGATACTCGCCAGCAGAAAAACTTACTAGGTCTCCATTTGTCCACCAAGGCATTAGTACTCATCCAGAATTCTGGTAAGGGTAAAGAGCATGTCAAAGATAACAAGCACTCTAACCCGTCCTCCTCATTGCATAAGACAGAAGAAGACCATGAGAAGGCCAAATTTCCCTAACAACTTGCCGAGTAGAATATGTTGGTCGATATCTTATTGTATGAATGCACTGGAGAGCGACGACCAAACTAAGTGGATTGTCCTTGGAATATTACATATTCAATCTGTGCTTGCAAGGATTACATTCATTCAAACATGTTGGTTCTCCATACATGGCGTGAAGGTAACAGGATGGGAGAATTTGAGGCTTCTAGAGGAAATAAAGATAAAAGGATTCCTAATTTTTCTAGCACAATCTCACTTCCTATTGAGTGTTCTATGATTGTCTGAGGGGATTCCCTCGATCTTCATCATTTTTGGCCCCCGTGAACTATTTATCTAGTGTTCATTCCTGTATCTCTCTTTCTTTTAATAAAAGTTTATAACTTTTAGTCAGCGACGACCAGACTACAGTGACCCTATGCTAGGAAAGTAGGGGTAAAACAACTTCCTCTCAACGAGCTATCTCTAGGAGACCCTGATCGTCCTACCGCCACAGACAGGGTTGAGGCCGGAACATACGGTATGAGGTCACGGTATGTCTCGCCAAACACTCCCGAACATCGTGACAATCCAAGGGATCCAGATCGGTCTCCCCTAGACGTTGTGCCTTCTTACCATGTTGATGAACCTGCCAATGCGCTCGTGGTTAGGGATCCCTATTAAGATAGGGACCCCTACCCAGGTGATCCAATGGAAGCACTCATTACCCACCATGAGGTGTTGGAAACATGACAGGTGGAAATCATGCCTGATAGCAGACCATATACATCATTGGTGGATGATATGTCGGCACCTATGGGTTTCAGGAATCCCACCTTCTCTCCCTTTTAAGGGACGGGGGACCCTCCGCTGCACCTATCCTACTTCAACTCAAGGTTTGGGCCCATGTAAGGGACTCCAGCGCAGTATGAGGCTACCATGTTCCACTATATTGTTCAGACATTTGAGGGGCATGCATTTGTCTGGTATAACTAGCTTCCCATTGGATCTGTAACCTGTTGGGAGGACCATCGCAGGCAATTCCTCTATTATTTCAGATCCACCACGTAGAAAATGAGCATCACAAACCTCTTTAAGAGAATATTAGGTCCTGATAAGCGTGTCATGAACTATATCACTCAGTGGAAAGGACATACATATTCCATTAACATGCCACTGAATCAGGAAAAAATTTCTGATGATGTCTATATGAAATGTCAAGAAGTAACTATTTTTCTCTATGATAACCACGAACTACCCCATGGGATTTAAATAATTCTCCGATAGTGCCCAGTGCTTGTAAGAAGCCCTGGAACAGACCAGCCAGACATTTCTGTTGCCTACCGCAATTCCCTTGATAAGGGTTGTCAGAGCAGAGCCTTCCATAGTGGCCCAAATAGAGGAACCCATACTGCAGGAATTATTTCCAGTGGACCCACGTCCCCATCCTCATAAGGGCCTTATACCACATGTGAAACCTCCAGCCCAGTAGTGGCCTTCTCCAAATCGGCAGATGCCCCCACGAAATGTGTTTCCACTGTCTAGGTGGGACAACAAGGCTCCACCTCCTCGAGAGGCTCCTCCAACTCCTCGTCAGGGACAGCCTTCAAGGCCCCCATTTTCAGATAGAAGAAACCTGACCTACTCGTTCTATGAGAATCTGGTCCCCAACTATTTATGTAGTGCCTTGGATGAAGGGATTGTGGGGTTTTCTGATAGTAGAATTCCAGAATAGGTAAACCTCACTGATCTCCTCAACTACATCCCCTATCATTGGATCCTAGGGCACACCCTAATGGAGTGAAATGTGTTCAAAGACTAGATTCAAGACAAGTTCGATAACAACATAGTCAGGTTGGGACCTGCTCCGGAACAAGTGGTATGCATCGTCATAAGTCTAGATAACATCATCAATAGCGATTGGCAGAAGGTTTCCAACCGTGAGTCCTAGAAGAATGATGAATGGATGGCTCGCAAAATGGTTTCTCATGTCCATGGTATCATTCATGCATGCCTAAATCATATGGATCCTTCAAAATCAACTTCCGCTAGTACTGCATCATCATCTCAGCCATCTCTTCACAGAAGATCAAGCATCAGCAACACAAGGGAAAGCAACGCCCCCCCCCCATTCCATCATCATCCCATACTCTTGACAACTTCATACCACTGGAGATGGGGAATCTTCCGAGTATCTAACCATTAATGGATGACTCTTTAAGTGAAATTCAAGGTTACGCTTCGGTTAATACCATTGAGTTGGTAAATCCCTATATAACTCCCGACAACGGGGAGCGCCAGACGAACCTCCCCAATGTCCCCAACTAACGCCAACGTTGGGGGATCCATGAACATATTTCTCATCGAGGAACATCAGTTGGAACCTCCAAATAGGTCATGCATGCCACTAAGACTAGATAGTTGGCCTAGTACAGGCCTCAGCATGCGCAGCCTCCTCATCCAGTGTCATCAGGATTGTCGTCACCACCGTTTGTATTGCTGGATTTGGAAGATCCACTTCAACCATACCATGACCTGCCTTTCCCTGCTATAGGGTAGTCTTATTAATCCGACTCTCATCTGGTAGCTACAATGCGGGCTTCAACAAGTGAGCAACATGATATGACCAGCACCAGTTAGCTGTCGGCCCAGCCGGCAGGGCCCACCATGCCACCTATCACAGAGCGTCCTCCAGGAAGCATAATTTCATGCCTGGAATGGAAGTATAATGTTATCAAGTACATTTCTAGCATACCAGCGAGTCTTTCCTTCATCAAGTCCCATTTCTCATCATTAGATATACGTAAGGCCCTTGCTGAGGCTTTAATAAGCCCCCTCCAGCTCGAGACAGAGGTAGCAGCTGCATAGGCCTTTCATTCGGAGGCTCTCAAGAATTATGAATTCCCGGCCACCATCTCTTTATCTAGAGAAGATGAAGGTTCTCGTATACAAGGGAACATTATCTAATTGTATACCACTTGCTAGTTAAAATATGTGGAGGTTTTCCGCTTTCTTGTTGATACGTGCTACGAGATCAATAAAATCCAGCTCGGAAATTGTGAAATCTAAGGCTATCTAAGGATGAAATGACTCTATTTGAAATGAAAATCAATATATAGGAAAGGACATATCAAAACCTGGTCAGCCAGATCCGTTTGAAGGCCCAGTTCGGTGGCCTAGTTTCCAGCACCGAGTTTATGGTTGTATTTCAACAGACCGTGTATAATGCATTGATGGTCATAACATGGCTCCACCTGCACGCAGAGGTCCCCTCATCATATCACCAGTGCCTAATGTACTCCCTCATTGGTAGAGTGGGCATTATCCATGGTGACACATCTCTTTTGGCCTCTTGTGAAGCCCGCTATCTGGATGTCGAGTATTACAAGAGTGAGGATAAGTAGATTCCAGCCAGTGAGCTTGAACCTGTCATGGTTGAAACTGACCTCTGGGTAGGTCTAGATGATGCCTACGTCTTCTCAACATATTGATTAGAGGCCACGACCCCCAATATGGGGGACTGTTTTATTGTCTCTGGCATAGGGGGGAAGCATATTCTCATTTCCAAGCGACGTCGGGAGATCACTTCGTATTATTATTGAAATGAAGACTTAGTGATCCCTGATCCCCCTACTACCATAAGGTACCTAGATTTCCATCCCATATCAATGACGATAGATCATACTTTCCTGTTTCGCTAGGCTAGAATAAACCAGCTCAAGATGATGCAACACTACTACATTGATATCGTCATGTCTGGCCCCTTGGGCTGATGTCCAGATGGTATCGGGTTGAAATCCTTCATTTCCATGGTCTCAGAAACACATGAATCTCTAGATGTAGTGGGAACTGCCACTCAGGCTAGTACTAGACTCTCTTCCAGATCATCCGACCTATAGGAGGCTCCTCTCACTGTATATCCCTCTTCCTCAATTGAATATGAGGACCTAAAGGATTCTCCACCACCCCCGCCCGCCTTTTAAGAGGGCGTCTCCACCATAGTTGAAGAATTTGTACAGGTGAACCTCAGTAGCGAGGTGGACCCAATACCAACATTGAACAGTGCCTCCATTACCCCTGAGAAGCAACAATGGTTTGTGGACATCCATAAACTTCATAGCGATGTGTTTCCCTGGAGATGGGAAGAGATTCCAAGACTAGATCCTCTAGTAGTCGTCCACTACTTCGATCTTTCGACAAATCATCACGGGTTCAAGAAGCCTCTGAGAAAGATGTACCCTTCTCACAGTTCCATGGACAAGGCCGTAGTATAAAAGCTCATCATGTACAAATTTTTTAAGCAGGTCTAGTACCCCAAATGGATGGAAAAAATTGTGCTAGTCAAGAAGAAGAATAGGAAGATCTAAGTCTTCATCGACTTCTGAGATATCAACCATCAGTGCCTGAAATTTGTTTTTCCCTTTTGAGTGACTGAATTGATGGTACATGCTATTGAAGGGTTTCAGGCTCTCTCCTTCATGGATAGTTACTCTAGATATAATAAGATCTAGATGGCTCCTGAGGATGAGGAATATACAGCCTTCCAGGTACCACAAGGTACATTTTGTTACCATTCCATTCCCTTTGGCTTAAATAATGAAGGTTCCACCTATCAAAGTGCTATGTATTGCATATTCAAGAAAGTCACTAGGACATTGGTGGAATTCTATGTGGACAATTTGGTTGTCAAATCCCTCTAATGCTAGGACCATCTCAATGACCTCGAGAAAGTGTTCTACTTCCTCCTTTCTCACCACCTAATGAGGAACCCATTGAAATGTTTCTTCGGTGTAACCTATGGTATGTTCAATGGATTTGTTGTCAAGTACCCAAGCATCGAGATCATCCCAGTGAAGATCAAGGCAATCAGTTAGATTCCTACCATGATAAATATTCAAGAGCATTGTGGTTTCCAAGGCCACTTAGCCTATATATTCCGATTCATTTCGAATATGGCTTGCAAGTGTATTCCATTTTCTTGGCTAATGATGAAAGGATCTGCCTATGAGTGGGATGAAGAGTTCTAGATAGTGTTCAAGGAAATCAAGCAGTATCTACTCCAGCCTTCGGACATGTTTCCACCCATCTCCGGCAAACCGTTGATCTTGTACGTGACTACCCTGGAATGATCTCTTGGTGCCATTCGTTCCTAGAAGAACAATGATGGGATAGAAAACAGCCTATTCTACCTAGGTTGTATGCTCATCAATATGGAGACCAGATACTTCCCCATTGAAAAGATCTTCTTTGTGTAGGTATTTGAAGTACAAAAATTGGGACACTACTTGCAGCACCACGAGGTACAGCTTGTGTCTCAGGTATACCTTTTGTAGTGCATTATGAACCGCCCCATGGTTATCAGTCGTCTACCACAATTGGAAGTGATTATTCTGCAGTTCGATATCAGGTTTTCCTCTTAGAAAACTAATAAGGTCAATCATTGACAGACATCCTTGCTTCCCATCCAGCTCTTGGGGACCAGTCTCTGGACCTGTAAATTCCTGACGAGGCAATCCTCTCGTTATATCATGTTATCCCTTGTTGGAAAATTCGTTTTTATGGAACATCCCAGATCCCCAGCGGCAAGAGGTTCAATGATCCTAGACTAAACAGAATAGGCTTGGGTATTGTCTTTATTAACCCGGCGCAATCCATCCTGTCGTACTCATTCTTATTGTTGGAAGGTTTCACCAACAATGAAGCATAGAATCAGGCCCTCAACGCTGGTCTCGAGATGGACATCAAGATTGATGTGCCCCATTTACATGTTAATGGGGTCTCTAATATAGTCATGAAGAAAATCAACGGTGGATATGTCATCAGAAAACCATATCTCGAACCATTGTAGGAGCGCAACCCTTAGCTAATGGCATAGTTCCCATCTTGACCAGAAGAAACTCATGTCCCTCGATCTCAGAATGGTCAAGACGATGCCCTGTTCATCCTAGCTATATCACTTGCAGAACCTGAGTAGGATGATTTTATTATACACATGACACATCTGAGATTCATTACTCCCGTCACCCAAGATGATGACGACTACCTATAGGTAATCCATCTTAACACTAGATCCTCCACGTCAGGACCCCCAAGTTCCCTGAATGTAGGGATTGAAGTGACTTTTTATTTGAGGAAACCATTGGATGAATACCTCCAACACGATAATATCCCAGCTGATCAAGATGGACAAGAAAGAATTTGATGTTGTGTGCTACAGTTTACCCTCTAAAGAGTACCCAATTTTTAGAAGATCCTCTATAAGTGAGGGCTTGACAATGTTCTCCTCAGCTAATTCCAAGGAGTTGAAATTCATCATGTCATGTAGGTGCTTCAAGCTAGTTCATGTGGTTCCCATCAGACTGGGATGAATCTGTCTCACCAGATCTGGAGATTGGGGTCTTTCTGGCCCTCCATGTTCCATGACTACATAGAATTCACCAAGAGGTTTCATGTGTGTCAAGTCCATGAAAAAATTGTGCATCAGCCACCAGATCCTCTCCACACTACCAAGTACTCTTGTCCCTTTGTAGTCTGGGGACTTGATGTCATGGGACCATACCTGATAGTTATAGCTTGCCAGTGTCGGTTCATCTTGACCACTATAGAATTCTTTTCCAAGTGTGTAGAAGCAGTTCCGCTGATGGTGGTCAAGGCCTATTCCATCGTTGACTTTGTGATCTCTAATATCATCTACCGATTTGGAGTCCCTCACGCTGTCCTCACTGATAACGGCACCAACTTCCATGGAGATGAATTGAAGAAGTTGTACGCTATATACAACATCCATTCTAACCATACCTCCCTCTACCAAGTGAAAATAAATGGGATGATCGAGGCCTTCGAAAAAACCCTCTCTAACATTCTGCAGAAAATGGTTTGTCATAATAAGAAGAGTTGGCCAGAAAAGCTCCCAAACGCCATTTGGGAATATCAGACGACGAATTGTAATTCAACACAGGTGATTCCATACTTCCTAGTGTAAGGAGCAGAGGCTATCATGCCTAACGAGATTCAGTTACCTTCAATACGCACAATGTTCTATGATCAGCAGGCATCAGATAAAGTAGCTGAAATTAATCTATCCAAACTGTAAGTACTTTAAAGAGTAGGTTTTTTTTTCTACAAAATCTAGAAAGGAATCAAAATAAGATGGCTGGTTCTTTCAATAAGAAATTTCATCTCTACTCCTTGCAAGGTGACTTGGTATTGGCACTCTGGGTATGATGATACCTGGTAGGAAACCACCAATGTTGAATCCCAAATCGTAAGGACATTATGTTGTTAACAAGGATTATCCAACGGTGCATACTCACTAGTGACCATGGATGGTGAGGGTATAACTCCTCCAACTAATTCCAAGTTTCTCATGAAATACTTTTCCTCATCCAGTCGGTCCTGAATCACCTTAAACGATGGTCGGTCCTGAATGAACATATACTATCGGGTCATACATGACCCTAAACAACTGGGTCCCACATGACTATAAACTACACATTGTCTTGGGCGCATGACTTTAAACATCACCACATTCTTATAACTACGCATGGCTTGACTCCAATCCTTACGAGATACATAGGAACACCAAAACACCTCATTTGAGTCATTCACCCAAACACATCATTTTAACTATACCCCATTTGTTATAGTTCTCTCGGAGGATCCTTACATGGTGTAGGTTTGGCCCCATTGGCCCCACTAATGTAAGAATTATAGTGATCGCACCATATGATCCTTCCTCATTCTACTATTTCACCATGTCTTCACCGCATGAGGCTAAGCCGCATGTCCTTCTATAACTATATCTGTCTTGATTCCCATCCTTGTGGGATATAGAGGAACGCCCAGACATTTTTTCTATTGGCTCCGCCCAAAACCCTTGAATCTCCTCTTAGGTCAAAATGTATGAATTGGTACTAGATCATGCTTAAATTCACATTTAGTTCATCATAATCATTACATGCGCCCCATTCCTTCGAGTCTTCCACACCTTTCACCATCATACATGACATTGAAATGCACAGGCACACTTATGCCTTACTCACACTCTATATTTGGGACTCCATCATCTCTAATGCTCAAAAGGAACCCAAAATGGTATAGATGCTTGGACCAAGGGCCCTCCTACCATCTTGGGCTAACGTCCTTGAGGGTTTCAGACAGGGAATTAACACATGTTCGACATCATGAATATGGTCAAAGGTCGATGTTTGTTTTTTTCCCATTCCAGGTCCCACGATATGGATGCAATGTTTCGAGCATGGTAAATAGCTATCCTTTTTTGTTATCTCCACCCCCTAAGTCCCATGTATTGAGTGTAATGGTTCATTATGCCAAACTTTCTGTCAAGTCTCGGTTTTCTTCGGGTGGTGGCAGCAATATGTCCCCAATATAATGGAGAGATCCAAGTACTACTTCTTTTTTACCATAACGATCATTGCTCACAAGGTCTTAAGAGCTATTATGAGGCAACTCCCACATAAGAGGTCATATGAAAACAATTGGTCGGGACTCCCAGTCTCATGTTCCCCGATCCTTTCACCTCCTTGGCTCAAGTTCTCATTGGGGATTATGTGGTGCGGAAGAGACATGGATCCTTATTCATTTTTGGCTATATGGCTACTCCTCACACATCCTATAGAGACATAATTTCTCTATTTACGCCCCATCCACAAGCATAGGCCCTGCCAAGATTCTCGGGCCCCGTCATTTGGGTTTCCGTTATTCATTTTTCGTAGGGACCCTCAAATGGGACGGATGCAAGGCCCAAGGGTCCTCCTACCATTAGGAGCCAACATCCTAGAGGGTTTGAAGTGAAAAATAGAAACAAGTCCTTTTTTGTGAATTTGGTCAGCGGTCGATGTCCAATTATTTACATTGACCTCCAATTACGAAAGGATGGATGTTGTCTTATGAATCTGGTTAGCAGTTTTCCTCCATGGTCTGAGTTCTATGACCTTAATAGATGATCACTATCGTCCTCATTGTAAGATGTGAAATTGCATTCTGGCAATAACATTCTATATGTGGCCCAGTCTCGGGCCCCTGGCCATAACCTTCCTTTAGGATTATACGGTGTGGTATGTGATCATGCCCTCATTCATGTCGAGATACTCATCGCGCTGAACACTTACCTTTTTCGGGGCATCATAACCATTCTTGTGCATGCTACATGATGGTAAATTGCACATTACCCTCTTCTAGAACTATGTGTTTCTTTATTCCCATCCTAATGGGATACGTAGGACCACCTGAACGACTAATCATCAGGTCCAACTTTATCCCTTAGAAACTTTCATGTCTTCATGGCCCCTTGGCCTACATAATCCTAGAGAGAGGGGTTGTATGGTGTGGTATGGGAAAATGTCCTCATTCACATCATGTTACTCGCCTTATCATATACCCCCCCCCCTCATTAGGGTATCTTACCCTGATCTGTGTCATTTGAAAAACTATGTGTGGATTGATTCCCATCCTCATGGGAAACATATGCCCACCCGAATGTTTGATATTCAGGTCCAACATCATATTGGACCCTTATCCTACATTCCCTAGAGAGAGAAATATATGGTGTGGTATGAGATTATGTTCACACTCACGTCGGGTGTTGTAATGACCATGCCAGGTACCTCCTTCTCCTAAGAGTTCTCTATCCCCTTGTTATATAATCATCCATTTCAAATTGGCCACCATAAAATTGGACCCCCTGACCCTCTTCGTAGATTCACCAATGTGCCTGATAGTACTCTGGTTCAGCACCTAGATTTTCAGATGCTACCTAGGCATGTTTTCACCCATTTTAATGGATTTGTATTCCCCTTCGTTTGGGATTCCATGACCTTTCACACCTGAAAGAACCCCCAGATGGCATGGATGATCAACCTAAGGGCCCTCATAACATTACTGGACAACGTCCTCGAGGGTATCGAGCAATGAAATGATACAAGTCCCATGTTACGAATACGGTTAGTGGTCGACGCTTATTTTTTGTTCCCACTTCAGGTCACACGATATGGATGCTATGTTTCGAACATGGTCAATAGTTATCCTCTATTATCACGCCAACCCCATTATGCTCAAAATTTACGTTACATGATTCAGACCCTTTTCCACTTCATCATGTCTAGGTAGAATTTCAAAACTCTTGGTACTATTCCTTAGTGTGCATCCACACATTAGGAGGAGAACGATGTGATAAGGGAATCATTCGGGGCTCCACACCGATTTCCCATTTCCATGTATTCCATGTAATGAAAATACCTTACCCACCCTTGTTTCCTACCCTGATCTTGACTCACATAGTCTTAGGGATCATATTAATGTCTGAACTTACATTGAAAAGTCCCGCTTCTCCATGGTCCACGTTCTAAGACCTTAAACCATGATCATTTTGTATTGCCTCCTTTTAAGAACTACGTACAACTTGATTACCATCCTCATGGGATATGTAGGAACACCTAGGAATTTCATATTCATGTCTAGATTAATTGAGAGCTGGTATTTTGGACTTCTTTCCCTCTTACCTCTTTATGTACCGTTTCCCCTAGGTTTCTTTCTCGCAATCGCACACTGTGTGGTGTGGATCTCGTCATCATTCACGTCGGGTATGATTTATTGCAGCATGCACATTACCCCTTTATCCTCGTCTCTACTATGTCTATGCTGCATGATGTTAAAATTCTTTGTTGGTCCCATCACAAGACCCTAAATTGTGACAGTATCACCCTGGCCGCACGATGAAAAACAACACTGCATTGTGGTTCCCTTGCTCAAGGGACATCATGTTTGCTATCAATCAAACACTATAACATTGGTCATGGACATAATTTGGCATGATTATTTTTGTGATTCCTGAATTCTCTATTCTAGGACCATCACCTTACAAGAAAATACATCTATTCACCTTAAAGGAGAAACAAGACCAATCAAATTCTGCGTCTTTTGGTGTGCTGAACAAACCCATATGCCCCTTTTAACCTTGGCACTGGTCCCTTACCATGCCACCTCTAGAACTACATTAAGCTTTATTTTCATCCTCATGGGATATGTAGAGATGCCCATGCATTTTTCCTTGGGTGCATCTCCAGGAATTATAATTCACGTTCCTCCTCATTTTTGGCCCCTTGGCCTGAACCCTTTTTGGGGGAACCATGTCCCCGAAGTCTTACCCTAAACACATTTCGGATTCCCCATGGTAACGCTGGGAAGAAGCAGTTTCCTCTCCTGATAAAACCTTACTAAGAGTATGAATGATCCAAGATCAAATCGATTAATCCACCTAATGTGTTTTCACCACAGTGATGTAATTACAAGAGTTTCAGATTCTGTTTAAACAAACCACCACTCCAAATTGACACTGTGAATACCCTTTATTCATACCCTCATTCTATCTCACATCTAAAGGAACCCCCTAACAGTATGGATGCTCATCATATGGCTCACCCGCTATACATGGCCAATGTTCTGGAAGGCTAATCGTTGACATTCTGATTCAGGACCCGTGCCTCAAACATAGTCAGTGGTCGACCCTCGTTTTTCATCCCAATTTCAGGATAACATGATATAAATTCTATGTTTCAAAAGCTTCCCATATTTATATTTTTGTGTCACACAATCCCCACAATGTTACCAATTTGGGGTATTGTAATTCACACATTCCATTCCCTTATGTTCGGATTGAATTCCAACTCCCCTGGCATTACCCCAGTCGTGCACTGGATCACATTGGGAACATAGAAAATCGATTGTTCTGAGGTCCTCGTACTCTGATTGGGCATCTCCCTTATCTTCGTGGAAATCCAAATTCATTATTCAACCACCCATATACCTGAATCTTGGTCTGCATTCCAATATTTGAATGAAAAAATGACGTGGTCGTCCCTTGTTTCTCACATCGGGTCCAAGGAATGTTAGATTAGGGATGAACCCCTGGATGCTCCAAGAATGTCAAAGGAATGAATTTAATCAACACAAATAATGGAAATCATGCATTCAGTTGTCCTTAAATAATCAAATCATGAATGTATGCTCAATGGATATAGGCATTACAACACCCATGGATCGACCCCTCCAATGGACAGGTTGATCCCGTCAAAAATACGTTGCTGCTCTGCCAACCTCTGGCTTGTGGCGTCCAAGGCTTGTTGCTACCTATTCAGCTCCCTGTCCTCATAGGCAGTGATGAGGCGCAACTCAACAACAACAAACTGAGACCTCTCTATATGATTCCGGATGACGACCATTTCTGCGGAGGATTTCTCCAGACACTCCTCATCCTCTGTCAGGTTGGCCTTCCATCGTACTACTAGATCTAATTGTGGTTTGAGGGAGACTAAGTGCTCATCTACCAGACTCTACAGCTGCTGGACCTCATTTTCAGCCTCTTGGAGACTTTTAAAGTTCATCAGCTTCCTCTACTGCCAACACACACCAAGGCCACAATCATACTCCCGAATCTCTCCACCATAAGATCTTGGACGATCATGTGGGGATGCTAGGTATCTACTCCCCCAAAACATAGGTCACACAGTCGCGAGAGAAGCCTATCGATCTCATCCAACCGTTGTTTGGGGGGGGTGTCATCAATGATGAGTTTAATCAACTTCCATGACCGGAAATAGACTACTTTGCAGACCTCTTCATCAGAGGTCGTTTCATCGCATTCGGCATAGTTGGAAGGTTCATATACATGGATTGCCCCCAGGAACTCATCATATGGGTCTGCCTTCGTTTTTTGATAAGGCATGGCGGGACATGGGTTTTCAGACCGTTCATCATCGTTGAACCCCACCTTGATGATCCCAGGCTCTGCCTCCCTACCAGTCTCACGGGTGATCGGAAGCACCACTTTTCGGTCAATCTGGACATCCACCTCTATAGTCACTGGCATTCCTCGTGGAAAGGCACTGACAGGGGTACTGAACAACCTCACCAAGGAAACCCATTCCATTTGAAGGATTGTGCGTACTGGAAAGGGAGAACGCGTACCGGTTAACATAGTTGATGGATGACAATAATTAATTTGGTAGATTAGATTTACAGTGATCGAATTCTTGGTCACGTTATTGGTTTTATGTCGTCGGGACCCTGATGCATGGCCCTCCAAATAATTTTGGAAGGTTCGAAGATTCTGGAGCAACTTTGGGTATCCCTGCCCCGCCAGATATGCTTATCTCCCCAGCAGTAGGCGTGGACCCTGAAGGTCCCACATCTATATCAATTGAATTGTGAGAATGAGCTCTATGCACAAGACCCTAAAAAATTATATACATGATAAAAAGGATTATAGAATGACTTGAATGTGGGCCTTAAATAAGGGGTTTGGAATCGTTACCTAAAAGGCCTCGGTGAACATGTCATGATCTGATTCTTGATCCTAGACTTCACCCTCCTCTAACATGCTCCTTATCCTACCCTCATCTCCCCAAGAGGATTTATCAGATTCTTCTGATAGAGGGAACAATTTGCTTAAGATAACAGCCAAAAACTGAGGGGGAGTGGGGAGATCGAGCAACACCTTGAATCGATATGTCATCGGGCGTGGGGTACACTGGGAGGGAACAATGTCCTCCAACTCTGTTAGTTATTGCTCTTCCTCTTCCTGGGATACCTCAAAGATGGACTTGATAGGGAATATCACGGGAAAATCAATCCCGAAATGGTTCATATGTTTCCACATCTCCATCGGGTCGAGGAATTGCCGATTAACTTCTCAGATGTCCCAGGCCTCCAAGAGGACAACATTCCCTAGCTTATCAATGTGGAACAAACGCTTCCCTAGATCCAAAGTGGATATTTTACAGAACCCTCTAGGAGGCCTCCCCTTAGGATAGCTCTTCCCTTCTAGGACCACCGGGTCCGTTCCCACTGCTGCCTCTCCCTCAACTGGTGCGGGCCTTGCCGCTACTTCAGCCCCACCACCGTGAGATTCCCATTCCGCCTTCTGACCTCAGCCCCGCGGTATAGGAGGCACTCCATCATCAACTATAATGGTTGGTTGCATCATAATTTCCCCCAGGTAGGCCACCAATGAACTATGGGTGTATTCCTTCACTAACCCGACGAGAGCGGTCGATAGAGGTAGCTGGTTCCACATCTTCTCATCTTCCCATGTGAACATGTGCCAAATTTTTCACATCAAACATTGGTGTTCCTCATAATGCACCCCTAGATAGACATGCAGGGTCATTCCCTGCATGCATATGAATTGACGAGAAAATCGGTGTGCGGTGTATGGCTCGTAGTGCGGCTCACAATCCACCATTACCACCAGAACTCCACCGCGAAAGGCCTAGATATAGGCACAGTCCTCCTTCATTCCCCGACCATCATCAATAAATAACCCCTCGATAATGGAAACAGGTGGAAATTGGACTCCTCCACCATCCACACTCGGTTCAGAACCGATGGTGTGGTCAGCTTGGCTGGAAATCTCCCAACAACATTCTGGATGGATGGGAGGATGTTCGATTCCAGAGGGGAAAAGTTTGTTCATGTATTCATAAACCCCCATAACTTGTGCCACTATCCACCCATACAAGAGGTCAAATGGACAACATAATCTCTTCTGACACTTCCCCTCGCTGATATGTCGTAGCATCTTATGCAGCTTGGCGAGCATAGGGATCCCAATGATGACCCGCCCTCCTGTTTCCAACATGAACTCCATAATAAATGTTCTTGTCCGCACTCCCATGTTGGTGTCCCCAACTATTAGGATCCATCCACAGATGAGAGATGTGGTGAATGTTGTCAGACTGAATATCGTTTTTTGTTTGGTAATGACACTAAATACCAACTTCTTCCACTGGATATACTCCAATAATAACTAGTATGAGTGATCCTTACTCCGAGCCCCCTTCAGGCATGTCTAAGGGCTAAATGGAAACAGTCTATCCTTTGGGTAGTTTAGGAACTATTTGAACCACCACCTAAAATCGACATCCCTCACTTCCTCCTTTTCCTCCCCCATCACAAGCTCCATCAAAGCCATTTCCTATGGAAGCATTTGCTCTGGGTCATCCCACACACTCATAACAGGGTGAAATTCTTCATACAACGTCCTCGGTAATGGGACCCCTGAGATCTGTTGGACATCCCACAAGCTGATGCCGACTTCCACGTGGGGAAAATGGAATGTGTTGGTCCTCGGTGACCACCTACTAAACATCTCTGGCATCACCTGCTTCGGCTGGTTGATGTGAAACTTGGAGGCCCAAGCTGCCTCATACAGTCCCTCTCTTCTTAGCTCTGCCGCAAACTCCTTACACGAGGTGCCTACTCATTAGTCCGATGCCCAATCCTCTTTGATGTTTCCACCCTGGCGCATGTCCCACTCCTTAGACGACCCCTTCTCCGGCTTCCCCAGAGTTGCTTCAATATCATCTAATGCATGGGGGATACGTCTTTAGCATTAAATATTTCTCGTCAACATTATTCATGTGGTTGTATAAGCAGTCAGCAATGACTAGTGTGAAGTCCTCCCAGACAGGGCTATCAGCTGCCCTGAACCATCAGCCCTGGAACGATGTGCTTCTGAACCAGTAAGCTTGTACGTCCTGACATCCTTCTTGGACGAAGATGTATCCCCCAGCTCAAAGCCATACAAAGTAAAACTCATACATAAAGAGTAGTTCCTCTATCTCTCTGATAGAAGCTCCACCGAAGAACCATGTTTAGAGTGGCTCTGAATTATATTTCTTTAAAGTAGACTGTTCTCTATCTCATCCTGCTGGGAAGCATCCATAAGGACCCCCTGCGAAGCTTCATGACGAGCCATTCAGTCTTTTAGGTTGGTTCGTTTTTTGGGTTTGTTTTTTAAGCGAATAGATTCAAAGTCAAAGACTCGCTATGCTCCGTGAAGCATAAAGACTGATTCACGAAGAGAAATCGTGGAGTACGCGGAGCTTCGCGAATCGAGTGTGCTAGAAGAAAAAATTGTGATGGAGAGAAAGGGAAAAAATAATTCCAACGCTCTATTTATTTTCAGTGACCCTTGCAGTTACGCGACACATCTCGACCGCGGCGAGCTTCACGGTGTGCCCAGCCGACCCATCGCTTTCCCGCTCGACGATCCTCCTTCAAAATCTAGCTTCGCGAATGGCCGATGAATTCGGGTTAATGAACCTCAAACATTGACCCTTGAGTTCACCTCAGATCCAATTTTGAGGGGGGGGGGCATTTGTTGGTACCAAAAATCGGATGAGAGAGGTATAATAAGAAAGTCTCCAAAGCTACCTCACGATGTCCTTTCATGGAGTGCCAAGACCCCGTGCCTGCCGCGAAGCAAGAAGTGGGGATGCTCCACGTGCCTATTTGAAGTTTGTGAGCCCTCCACGAAGCAAGAAGTGGGGATACTCCACGAGCCTATTTTAAGTTTGTGATCCCTCCACGAATAATGGTGGTGGGATTCTCCACGAGTCGTTTTGAAATTCATGATCCCATCACGAAGCAAGTTGGAAGGATGCTCCGAGAGATGATGTGACATTCGCGAGCCTGCCACAAAGCATGGGGGCAGGATGCACCGTGAGCCGATTTGATAGTCGCGATCCCATAGAGAAGTGATGATGAAGAATGCTCCATGATCCCCATTGAAGTTCTCATGCCCACAATAAAGAGAAAAGGAAGGATGTTCAATGAGCCTCTTTAAATTTTCGAGCCCTCCATAGAGTGGAATCTTTATGGGCATCGAGCGAGATTTGCTTCGCGGCACCTCTTTCCTATAAACACCTGCCTCACCTCAGGCCTAATGGACATATCATCCAAACATTCACCTTCTCATCTCTCATATCATGAATCACATTCTACTCAATAAACCATGAGGTACTCAAGGAACTTTTTCTCTACGAAGTGCCTCCCCTTTTCCATTTTTTCACCCCCTCTTATGAGAGGGATTCCATTCGCAAATCCCACATGCCATCACAAAGGAAGGAGATCATCACGGGGACTCGGGTCATCGCGGAGTGTTTATGCCTCCTGAATCACCCCCATGCACACGTGACTCAAATGCTAAGGCAGAGTCATTGTGCCTCGTGGAGCTCATTGCTTCACAGGACCATGCTTTACGAGGCACACATGCTTCGTATGGACATTCTTCATGAATGCCATTCCACTTCACGAAGCACCTATTGTATGCACCTATGACCTATGCATGGGATACATAAAATCACTTCGTGAAGCCCTAACCTTCCTGAATCCCTTCAATTTCATGGAGCACCAGAGCTCTACGAGGCCTCTACTCATAAACCCATTTGCTCTACAAATCACTATCTCGTACAAGCTCTTCGGTTCACACGAAGTACCTTCAATGTCCCATGGGAAACATATCAAATTTTGTTTCTTCGCCTCATGATTCTTCTCATAGGCACACTAATGGCTATTGCTTCTTCGAAGATCCATCCTAACATGGACCCTAATGGGATCACCTTAGGTCACCCCCAACCATGGAGTTGCATTTCTCTTCTCTTCACCAAGGTGCAGAGGGTACTGGTTATGTAAGTCCTAGGTGTGTGGAGTAAACCCACCTTGTCGGAGATGAAAGACATTATTATTCCATGAGCCATCATCCTCAGCACATGATGTTAAACTGTGACTTGCCCCCAGGCATCCTATGCAGGGAAATGGCATCCACCCTGGTGCAAGCCACTAGATTTTCTTGTAGGATGGAGCAAACCTATCACTCCTTTCTTCAGTGCCAAATCTCTCTCCTGCTGGGCTTTGTCACCACTGGGCTTCCATCCTGTAGTATGTCCCAACCTCTTTGGGCTTCTAACCACATATATGCCCTAGTTTCCTCTTGGGGATGGTATGTACATGTAATCCCCACACCAATTCCCACAGACGCACCTTTCGTGACGTGATCATCAGGTCTTTGATGTCTCTTGTTTATCACACCGAGCATGACTCACATGGGCTTAGAGAAAGAACCGACCATGAAATCCTCTATAGGCAAACTAGAGTGTAGGCCCCACACCCCATGAACTAGGTGATGTTTGATCCTTGCCAAGGAAGGGTATGTCGGAAGCCTCTCTGAGGATCAATCCCACCACCCATTGGTCACTCTGCTCCCCTTCATGTTGGTTCATCAACACATTGTGCTGCCTCAGAGCGTAACCCTCAAATGCTCATACAACATGAAATACAAGGTCTTTGATCCTTTCTGAGGAATGGTACATAGTAAGCCTCTATGAGGTACAAGCCCACCATCCATTGGTTTTGACCATCATCACGTAGGTGAACCAAAATCCATCTGAAACTATGAGGTATTTGATCTTTGTCAAGGAGAGGTACGTAGAAAGCCTCCAAGAGGTTCAAGCACAACACCTTGTCACTCCGACCACCTTCACGTCAGTTCGCCTCGTCCTGCATGACCTTAAACTACAGACCCCAATCAGCAGTAAGTCATTGTTTACCCAGTCAATGGTAATCATTTTACACTAAACCCACCCTGAAATGGATGGTCTTTGATCCTTTACATGGAAGGGTATGTAGGAAGCCTCCTTGACGTTCAATACCACCATCCACCGGTTATCCTGACCATCTTCACGTCAGTTCCCACCACCTGAACTACGTGGTCATTGATCCTTTCCAAGGAAATGTACATAGTAAACTTCAAAAAGGATCAATATCCACCATATATTTTGGCCACCAGTCCCCATTCACATCGATTCGACCCTATCATGTGGTAATCCATCGTGACATCAATCAGCGGCAAGCCATTTTGAACCCACTCAGTGATAAGTCATTGAAATCCCTATCCAGCGGTAAGCCATTGTGACCTAAACCAGTGGTATGGTATTATGACCTTATTTAATGGTAATTAATTGAAATTCGATTCCAGCATTAAGTCGTTGCAACCCCATCCAGTGGTAAGCCGCTAAAAACCCTAATCGGTTGTAAGCTGTCGTTAGAGGAACTATGTAGACTTTGATTCCCTACCACAAGGATACGTAGGAAGCATCTTCGAGGCTCAATCCCAAAACCATCACCATTCTCAGGATGGTTCCATCCCATTCACCATCCACTTCATTCAACCGATCTATCATCCATCCTAATTTTTATCTATGCCGCCACATCCCGATGAAATCATGCCATTTCATTCCCCATTCCCCTCAATAGTGACCAGGGAGTCAACTACATGTTGGCCCCAACATCTATGTTCCCTCCAGGGGTTTCACCTATCTGATACACTCTAATTAGTGTTCTAATAAGTTTGATCCATCTCTACATGATGATAAATTTGCAGCATACCCTGTGTTAAACATGGGAAGCTGAGGAAAACCATAGAAAATGCCTATGGAATATTATTCCTTGAATTTGACGAAGGATTCCTCAGGATTCCACGCACTCGATAAACCTTATAATAAGGGGAAGAAACCCAGACGCGCTAGTGTCCCTGTGTCTAGACTTTCCAGTGATGTCCAACTTGAATACTCCCCTAACTGAAGGTTGCTGCCCTGACTGGACCCATTGGAATGTCCGGACAGAAGTAGTGTAATTATCTGTTGTACATGAAGATATGGCACCAGGAATAGTTTCAAGAACAATATCTTAAGTCTACATGGGAGACCCGGTCTAGGTGATAAGTATTCACATCCAATGCGTTAACAGGAAATTTCATTTTCTCTTTACCATTAATTTATTTCTTTCCTTATTTCTTGTTTTTTAAAAACCATCACCATCCACTGAAATATTCACGTGGGTTATCTATTCCACAATATCAACATATCTAAAATTCAATAGTCATTCTTCAACGGTTTATATTACCAAAAATATCATATGAACTGTTTCCTTCTCTTCAACGGTCTATTTGAGAGTATTTTATGGTACACATTGTAAAAAATATATCCTAATAATAATGTAATAATATTCAAAACATTATTTATTCTTGTAAACATACCATTTAGCTTATCAACAGTAAAATTTCTATCACCATCAATGATAAAATAGTACCTTCAATTTCTCATAATTAACTGAAACTAAAATGCATAATGTGAGTGAAAATATCAATAGTGGAAACCGAAAAAATCATGAATAAAAACATTTATGATTTATAAATAATGAAACCCCCTTAGTTATATATGAATGTTTAGGTGTAACCTATTCCATTTGTAGTAAGCATATTTTTAAATACATTATAATTGTTTGTATTGTTTTTTGATATCAAAATAAAATTCCATGGGAGTTACAAACCCTTCTTTCCACAAGGAATGTTTTCAAACCCAATAATATGAATTATCTGAAAATGAATTATGATTCTTGTAATCCACATTCCCTATCCTATAACAAAATTATAAGAAATTTTCCAACACCTTAACACATCCGTAAACTTACCCTTATATGAATCCTTATATATATCATTATAAATATCCATATGGATATCACGAATTGTTGATAATCCTATTTTTAATTATTAACTAATCATTTCCACTGACTCTGACTATAGAAACCTAGGCTTTTCACATATGGATATTACAAAATTTTAATGAATTTTATATTCAATGTATAAAAACATAACTATGGTCCATGATACCTTAGTTCTGTTGTACAATATTAATAAAATATTATTAATTAATAAAAAATAAACAATATCTCTGATATAGGTATTTCCCATTATTAATCTCAAAAAAAAACTTTCTTCATTACCATGAAGAATAATTTTTAAGAATGGTTGAGCGTGATTTCCCAGTGAGGGTAAAAAGGCATATATTTAAGAATAACATGAGAAAACGGTTATGAGAACATGAGAATAAAATATTTATGTTGTATAATTCATATGAATGATCATAATCATGAGGCATTGTATAATTATTGGTTCCTCACAGTACATTAATATGAATATAATCAATGAAAATGAACCATGAGATCATAACATAGGCAGATGACATTGAAATATGGATTGAATATAAGAATAGAAAATAATTTCATTAGTATTCAAGTCTCATTTAAATAACATATATAGGTATTCGATGGGTGGATAAAGCACCGGGGCGGGACACACCACCATCCCTGATAGAATCCACATCTTCATAGTCGAATGGGTCCACTCTCCAAAAAATGTTGTTGTCATGTTTCTTTCCCAATAATATCTTTTATAATATAATCCCTTATTGAAATTTTTTATCCCTATTCCATTCCAATGTTCTACATGGGTAGAATCCATTCATGTCTAACCAGTAAGTCAATAGTCATTCTAGTCACCAATTGGAATTAATTGTGAGTACCTATAATCTAGAGGCTATGAACTATAAGCGAGTGTCTAACGGTGGTATGGTGGTTAAACTACACCCAAAGGGTCTGAGTTGCATCGTTCTGTATAATGTCTAAGATAATGTATAATATTTTAAGAAGTAATTATAATTGAAAAACTAGGATAACATAAATTTAATGACAAAATTAATTAAATTTCCAAATCCAATACATATCATACATCATTCATGCTAACATGGTAATTCATGATACAAGCAGGTATTAAAACATATATAAAAATACAAAAAACATACTAAGATGGTAAAGGATAACTCTCAGAGAATATAGAGCAATAGCTCTGTTCTATTCTCCCAATATCCTATATATAAAACACAACACAATGAAAAAATATAGGAGAAAACAAACAAGTATAACTACAACAGTACCTGAGTGAAATGAAAACCCGAGTAGTGGGTGAGATATAATCCCAGTAGGCCACCCCAATGGTGTCTATATATATTTCGTTCATTAACTATAATAGGAAATGTTTTCCAAAATAAATGAGTAGGAAAAAATACAAAAATATATAATGCTTCAGTTCGTGTTCCTAAAGGGATTCCTAAACATTTCTACCTTAATCGGCCTAAGAAGAATGTTTAATTCAAGGAATCATGTAGAATATATAAAGTAAAATAAATTCCATTATATATAATGACATAATTGTGGGCCGACTCCAATCATTCACTTTGTCTTGGCAGCCTCACCCATGGACTTCATTCAAGAAGTACTCTTGTTATCGTCATAAAAATAATAATAATAGGTCCCCACATGTATTCCAAGAAATGAATCCATAAAATATATTAATATCATTATGATCCCATCCATGTAAATCAATAATGTAATACCTATGGATGATAAATTAGACCTCGATATAATTTTTAATATTGAGTCCACCCAAGGCGGCCCATAATGGAGTACCTCATATCACTTAATGTATGGTAAAATATGATCTCATTCCAAGTATCTCATATAGTGTACCGATTATCACATGAGGGATGAAGTAAAAACCATTGTAAATTTTCCATAAATATTTTCTCTCATAGGGAACTACTATCAATCATGAATATAATAATGTTCTAAGAGATCATGCATAGTTATATTCAATGTATATCTCTCAGAGAATCATGTATTATAAAGATATGAATGTTTAGTTCATCCATGAAATCCTTATATTGGGACCCATGTTCTCTCCCATACAATAGTAGATGATGGATAATAGTCACATTCACACCACATCATCAAGTCATAGAGTATTTCATGCTAAAGAATCTTGACCAAGGATTTTATATATGCCATGAAATAATGACATATATAAAAACACCATAAGAATTAAGCATATGAATATGTAGAAGGATACATGGAAATATCCTAATGGACCCCAACATAGGAATTTTTCAACATCAATAAAGAAGAAGTAATATCACATAATTTATAATTCATAAGAACATGAATTGGCATAAGACACAATGAAAATATTCATTTAGAGATGAGGAAAATGATATTAGCTATTTATAATGAATAGAGCATAATAATTTAATAACATTAGTAAGATAGCTGGAACATTTTATATGGTATAATAAATAATTATGTAAAATTAATATTGTCAACAACGTTAAATATATAAGACATAAGCATGTAGAATAAATCATTGCACTGGTTTTGTTCAAACAATTTAATCAAATTAATTTCATTTATATAGTTTGACCATAGACTGAAGCACAATCATTAATCATATGACCTGATACATGGACAACCATCCTTATAAATTAAAATAATAAATATAATTAAATTTTTATAGGTCTACCACACCCATAACAGTTTTCAATAAAACATTTTTCATCAAATTGGTTCTCATAGGATGAAAAACTCCCATTAGAGTGTGAAAGTCAAGTCTGTCACCAATTGTGTTGATTCACCAATCACAAGAATCTTACTACAAATGAAATTGGGTTTAAATTAATTTATTTTACTAAAATAGAGGCATCACATGAATATTATTGTGCACAACACAAGGATGTGAAATTTAAAACACACTGAAACATTAGTTAAAGTGTTATAACATCTTCTTCAAAAAAAAATATGAAAAAATTAAACGATAAAAGGGGAACTTAGATCATATCGAGTGAAATCCAATGGAACCAATGATGCTTGAATCTAACATCATATAAGTCCGGAAGTGAAAATCATAGTATATGTGTTGGTAGAGCCTCACACGAGAGGGGATTAGAATCATTTTCATTGGAAATGTGTAGAAGGAAAGATGAACTTGGTTTCAAGTTCATTATATGTAAAATTGTAATTTTATACCCAAGATGGGTCCTTGATATTTTAATGCACTGGTTTCCAAACATTGTGCCAACCATGTGGATCCCACTATACAAGAACTACACCCTTCATTTCTTCTTCACATTGTTTTTGAACCTTGAACTAATATTGCACCATACAGTGTACAAAAACCCCATATGTTCCACTAAGTGTGCGGTCAGGGAAAATGGTTTGAAAAACCCATCTGTATTTTATTATACTCACATCTATTAACATGCCCATGGAACATGATTATTATTGGTGGGCCACATGGTTTAAAAAACCTTTCTCCCTTACATATCCACCAAAACATTAGTTTCTAGGGAATGATTATCATGAAACACTATAAACACCCTGAGAGACCTATCTAAATATAAACCACATCTAATCTAAACACATTTTAGTTCTTCAAAACACAGATTAACACATAAAAAGCTGGTTTAAAAAACAATAAATTCACCAAATGATAAAATTAAATTTCTTATGGAATTTCATCTACAAAAAAAAATAAGATGATATAATCTCACACATTAAAACATGTTGTCTGTGTGGATCCTGGGAAAAATTGAAGAGAATATGACTCATCCTATTTGGGCCAGGATGTCTTGATCAAACATTAATGTTTTTTTTCAGAAATCCCAATACTCTTTTGAGTGTCATATTATGATAAAATAAAAAATCCATATAAACTCAAAACAATGAATTTTTTTTTTCAAAAGTCAATCACTGAGACATTTCCTACCCTATTACTTGATTCCTGAGACAAGATGACATCATTATCTCCTTCACCAACATATTCTGTCATTTTCCATGCAAAACCCAATTTAAATTCTTTCACTAATGAAATGACCTCTTAGGAATTGATATAGTTCTCAAATAGTTCATAAAGAATGATTCCCATCTCAAGGATACATAAAATCCCAATCGAAGGAAATGTCATGGTGGATCCAACATTTCAGGAAATCTTCGTCATCGAACTTAGTCCTTAACTCAACCTGAAAATGTTCTATTGAGTGGTTATACCCAAACCATATGTGAAAAGGGAGAGGGAAAACCATTCGATCGTCCATAGTTCAACTACTCTAAAATACTTGTAATAAAAGACCAATATACCCCAAAGTAATGTTCTATATTCATTGATGGATGCCCCTTGTAATTTCACCAAGCATGCTCACTAAATCCTATAATTATATTTCAATGGTTCCTCGATTTAAAAAATCCATTTACTCTATCATTCTTCATCATGGACATATTCATACACCCTATCAGGAACACCTAGATCGATACACTTTTTAAATAACTCATCTGATCCTAGAAATTTTTTCAGGTAGTGTCGAAATCATCAATAGTGTCCACAGATGTCTAACAAGGAACCTCTCAAATGGAATTTATGATATAGAATCTAGTACATAGCCAAATGTGAGCATTACAAGAACATGTATCATTAACATTGTAGAGACTTTCTAGTGATCTAGTAAATAGGGGAATAATTGGTGTCTCTAAGTCGATATATGTAATTACTACTTGGTTACATGGGTATCACTCAAGACTACCAATTCCTATAACGACAATAATGATTTCAATCCTTGCTATTATAGTGATCAATAAACATTACCTAATAATTTTTAATTTTTTTGCATCATATAATAATCATTTTGTCAAGAAACCCATATGATATTAATATAATGGAAAATATTAATTTAGATGAGATTAAATTAATTGGATTTGAAGAGTTCCAAAAATGACCTGATTCACTCTCCCTACTGCAACGTTGAAGTGATCGACATGTTTTACCCCAAAACAATACCCCTCCTATAAAAGGGTGAATAGCAAACCCACTATAAGTCGATATTTTGTGGAAGAAGCTCATATTCCTCTATCAACGGATCACAAAAACAACCATGATGCCTTCACCACATGAGGCATCCAAGGTTTAGTCAATCACAACAACTATGGACCATCCTCGATAAACATTGTCCTCACATGATACACGTATACCCAAATAGAACAACATTATGTCCTCTAGAATGCACTATGCTAAAAATAATATTCACTCCACGTCATATTTTAAGAAATTATAACCATTTAAAAATGGCATTTCCATATTTTTCTCTTTCTACAAGAGGACATGAAACCAAAAAATCTTCTTTATAGTCGAGATCAAGAATGATTCTTATTCATCATATCTACTAATTAAGGAGTCTCATCCTATGACGCATGCTCCATTGACCCCTAACCACGTGTACTAGATGTGGTCATAACCACATGGCATGATAGAAACCAAATTGATAGAAATAATATTCTTACAAGAACTTTATTAGATTTACATTTATATATACATTGACTATCCTCTTGAGTTACATTCATTTGTATTATAGAATTGGGTATAAAATCCAAAAATAACTACTAAGCAAGTCAAATAGCTGATCCTCTTAGAATCTCATCCTAACCATTTTGATGATATTTTTTAGATGATTAGATCACAATAGTATGGATACAACTGGTTAACATAATAGAACTACCCAAGGAATACATGAGTACCACAAAACAATAATGGTCCAGTATCTCATTTTAGGAACTCAACATGTACCATGTGCAACAACACATACTACTCAATAATACATTTTCCTATAGAACCATCATAATATTATCCTTTACCCAACCATCCATATGCATTCATGTATTTTATGTATTTAAAAATATCGAACCCAAAGTGAGTTTACCTCATTGAGAATTAATGCAACTGATGGTGTATCATGTTTTCCATTATTGAATGTGGAGAATAAGGGATTGTCACCTGACCTACTTAAGTGGGTGACAATGCACTAAGAATCAATACCATACTATAAAAAATAATTACTTAATTAAAAAAATATAAAAAGGCTTATCAATACATTGAAACTCATTAAACCTAAGTATCCATTTAAAAATATAATATCCCTACACAGACAATGACACCCGAGAAGTACAATACATCAGAATACTGGTCACATGAAACTCACAAAGGATTATTAGACCCGATGGAACTACCACCAATAGGATAGACCCATAAAAAAATAGGAAATTTCAACCCAACCCATAGATCATTAATGAAAAGGAAAATAACATAAATATCCTAATAATTAATTTGGAGTCATATTAAAATGGACCAATGGAAAAAAATAATGATTCTTTTTTAAGGGAGCTACTCAAGGAAAAAGTTATCTAAACCAACTTGATAGTTTAGAAAAAACACCCCATAAGGTTATATTTTATGTAATTAAACCAAAAAATATTAACTTTATTTTAAATTTCATGGTTTAGTCTTAAAGATAACTAATATAAGTCAAAATGTAAATGTATCCAGTTAATGAATTTATAAATAATAGGTAATTAATATTAAACATCTTTAAATAATTTTCATTTATTGATATCCCATTATAATTAGGTCATTTTGTTCACATAATTCCATATTAAGAACCATTTATTTAATCATATTGCAGTACAAAATTATAACTAAAAAGAAATTAAGAGAACATATATTAATAATATGGATACTGGTCAATAGGATTCAACCTATATTTTATATGAAGATACTTATATACTGATACATTACATTATAATTCATTCAACACATATCATAATCACACCCCTATTGGGTTTATAAAATTATATTAGAATATGCTCGACCAACGTACAAGGGTCTCGTTAAGCCATTTTTAATTCAACTAAATGTAACTAAGAAAATTTAAGAATATATATTTTAAATAGCCAAATGAGTTCATTTCTGAAGAAACTTTCTCTAATGGATCTATCAAGTTGTGCATTATCAATTTATCCACATGATCTATTATGCTAAGAATATAGATTAAAAATACATTAATAAGTAAACCAAGTAATTTATTGAAAAATAAGTCCATATATATATAAGTCTCTAATTAGAATTCTTAGAATAGATTGTCTGTATTTAAGGGATACCACCTGTCAAATTATAATTCTCCCCTATATGTCACACGTTATAAGTGGCTCCCATCTAACAACAACCAAATAATTAAAAAAAATATTGAAAATCATTAATATTTATTCAAAATCATTTAAATATATACAGTATCTCTATAAGGGTTCAATTATATTGGCTATCATATTAAAATTCATAACGTGCCATACACATTAAATATTAAAGAAATTAGAAACCATTTAACAAAAAACAATTCCCACATGGAACAAATGATTCGTCAATCAAACATTTCATAATTGATTAGTGGGGTGCCTTTATAAATAAACAATTCCATAAATTTGAATTTATAACTTGGAATTATAAAAATATAATTTTCTTATGGATTAACATTGAAAATGAATTATTGAAGAATAATAATTATGCATGGAAAAATACTACAAAAATCATGAATCGCAACACTTAAATCATGGAAGCATGGAATGAAAATAAGAGAAAAACTTACAAATTAAACTCTTTAACCTATCATAAACAAGAATATAATAAAATAAATAACCTTGTAAGAGAAAAGAATCTTACACAAATATCCACGTGTGGGGTATAAAATATGAATATAGTTAAAAAGGTAAATCCACAATTTTAAATTGCATAGTAGTGAAATAAACTTTTCACATAATATAAATAGAGTGTGAATTCTTATGTCATTTTCACAATGAGTGTAATGATTCATTCCTATCATACCATGAAATAGAAAATTACTATAAATATCTTAAATCAGAAATTATCTAAAATTACACCAAGATTTATTGGAAAAATACAATTTGAATGTAATAATTAATATCGCCCTAAATAGTCCCATACATGGCCAAATAGACTTTTACCTATATGTGGGTTGATCACACCCTAGAACTAATATTTAACAAAAACTAACACAATAAGTGTATCGTGTATACTATTTTTCAATAGTGAGGATAAATATAATAATTCTGTAGAACCATTTGGTAGTATCCAAACCTGACTTAGCACTATGATGATAGTTAGACCTATCAACACATGGCCTCAATCGTGCCTCCTTGAATGACAGAGGCTTCTTACTAGTCGCATGGGTCAAATGGAGGTGTGGTGGTAAGACTATAATTTCATGGGTAGAGACACAAAATAGAATATACAGTGTAATAAAATTTACTAATATAGATAAAGTATTAATAAATGATTATGCAGCAGAAGATATATATAATTATTGAATAAACATAAATGGACTACTCCAATACATATTATAATTTAATCCATGTTTATATTGCGTCATGTGATTCAATGATATTCAAAATATAGTAAATACAATTAAAATAAAAACACCGAAATATATAACTCCTCAATCATCTTGAGTATAAGATAATTATCTTCTTCATGGCTCTTAATTACAGTATACCAAAAAATATATAAATACAAGGACCTAGACACATGCAGTACTACTCAGGAACACCTATATAATTGATTCGAAATAAGTGTGTCAAATATAATACTAGTAGGTAACCACCAGTGCTGTATAGATCAATCTAGTTCTTGAACTAATCATGGAACATTGTTCCAACATTGGAATATACAAATAAGTTAAAAAAATAAAACTTTTATACAGGTTTATAAATGGATACCAAACTATTTATACATGCTTCCTCCTAATACGTATGTTTAATATAAGGAATCTTGTATAAGGTATGTGTTAACATACATTGAATCATATATGAAGCAATAATGGTGGCTCATGACAACATTGTTCTTTTTTATTATGATCTCACCCAAGAAAATAATTCAAGAATTTCCATAATAAAATCATTAAGAATAATATGTCTAAACAAGTAATCCCTAAAAATCATCCATCAATACCATTAATGGAATCCTGATCCCATTCAAGGGGATCTATAATTGAATCCCTATGGTCTCTTCACGAACCTGTGATATAAACAATACTAGTGAGTCCATCCAGGATGACCAGTAATGACATCCCTCATATCACTCATGGTATAATAAACTCAAATCTCATAACATGTATATGATGTTGGGGAATATATGTCTCTGAAGATATGGAATATCCATCATGAAAACACATTCATCCATAGTTTCTCCCCTTGGGAACCTATATCACTCAAAATTATAAAAATCCACTCATAGATACTGTAGATGTATAACCAATGTATCACTTCTAGTGCATCACGAATTACCAATCCATGAATGAATATTCCATACATGGAATCATAAATTGGGTACATGTGTTATCCCTTGAACCCAAAAATTTATTCATTATAGTCATAGTCACACCACCTCAAAAGAGAAATGATTAATAAATGATAAATAAGTAATCATAAGAATTTTATACAAGCTAGGGAACAATGGAATAAGTAAAATTAACATTCTCCATAATACCATCAATAATCCCTGGGCTACATGGAAATTTATTCATGGAACACAACATAGGAATTTAACAATTTGAATAATGTAGACAAATATCATATAGATTATACACAGAAAATAACGAATAGATGAATAATGTATAAAGAAAAATGTAAGATGAAAAGGGAAAAATGACATAAAAGGAATAAAAGACACGAAACAAGAATTTATCTAGTTAAAAAAGATACATGGAAGATTGTGTAGGGAATAATTAGTTTTTGTGAGAAGTGATTAATGAGGTAATAGTAAAAGGTTCGCGATTGAAGTATAAATATTAATTAATTTTAGAGGTGTCATTCAACCAATTAAATAAAATACACTTAATTTAAAGAGATAAACCAAGTCCTAAAGCACATGCATTAACCAAAAGGACTCACCATTGAACAACATAGAACATTGATTCAATTCATTAATATGATGCAGTTTTTATGGTTGGAGGACACGATAAAATATGTTCAAAAAAATATTTGGGTTATGGATTTAGGTCCCATATGGGGGTGGACACCCATAAGAGTGGCTAGATTCATGGAGATCACCCAAATTGGTGATTCATGGCTCACAAGGGTCATACCAATCATGTTAATAGTTTTAATATAAATTATCTGATAAAAATAATTGCATTAGAAGAAGTTATAGGCACATAGAACAATGATGCACAATATAAAACACAATGAATCTTCGATAAAAGAGATAGACCATCGACTTGAATCCAATGATGACCCTCACATAAAATGTATTGATTTTATATTGATTAGTTTGTTAAAAATTGATAATTCATAAGCACACCCTAAAAATATTTTCATTTAGAACACACTAACATAACATATCATGGAAAGTTGGATAAATAAAAACAATACGTTTTTAATGTCAAGATTTCCAAGTGGAATTCAAAGGAAACTATGGTTTTTTAATTTGACTTTATAAAAGGGAGAAAGGAATAACCTAGTTTTTTCATCATATGGGACACATTCCAGAGGGGGGAGGTGTATGAGATATCCACTGGAATTTAAGGGATAAAAGGAGGAAATATTTTTTAACATTATTTAATGTAAAAAAATTATTTCACCATCATTACTACGATGCACGGTGCTGCCACATTCTTGTAAAAACAATACACTAACCATGAATATCTAGTTTTATGAATACCACACATTATATGGATTCCCCACATAGTTTGACCTAAAATGTTTGAAAAAATCTCAAAAAAGTGGACAAATTCTAACTAAGTGGTATATTGAATATGGACTAGGATCACGGTTTAGGAAATTTATATATAGCTTATACCCTTTAAATCTGCACACATGTACTAGAGGCGTAGTTTAAATTGGTGGGCCACACTATTTCATACAAACTCTTCACCCATACTAGTACACTCAATATGATTTTTCATGAACTACTACTTCCAAAACACAAAGAACAGATTTATAGTCCTCCCAATATCTCAACCACGTATAATGATAACAAATGTAATTGATCCAAAATTCATAATAAAATAATGGGTAATAATTTAAAATAATCCACCAAATTATAAAATTAAAATTCTCTTTGAATTAAATCCTGTCTAAAAATATGGGATGATACATTCTAACTGGAGACTCATTACGTAATTCATTAGAGGGTGATATAGGTCTAACAAGTTTTTTTAACAAATCAACCAATGTACATGGTTATGAAACATCCAATATCACTTTTTCTAAATAATAGAAAATGTTTGACATAGAAGAATAACTAATTCAATATATCATAACAAATGAAAAGAAATAGTTTTCATAAACATTTCATCATATATTAAGCTTTGTAAAGAGAAAACCAAAATTATTATTTAATCATTTCATTAGTACACAACCCATGAAAAATTAGGTGTGTTTCATAAAACAAATTCATGATTAACCATTCATAAAAAAAGAAATAATGTTATGTTTTGTAAATTTCCCTATAAAATCATATGTTATATCAAAGGATATCATCTTTGACGGAGAAATATTGGGAAATTACACATGGAAAATTTCTTGTTGAAATTCAATTTTATTGAATATAAATTTAAAAATAATATAAAAATTGAAAAATATATTTCCTTGAAAATCAAATTGAATCATTTTAATCGAATAATTAAAAACCACTTAAAAAGTTTCTCGAGGAAAATATCCATTACAGATTGATTTTGTTAAGATGATTAATTTACATCAAAATAATTCACTTGATGAATTATTTATTTATAATCTAATAATTTACCATATATTAAATAAAACATTTTCACTTAATATATTATTGAAAACATGTTTTGTGATATTGAAATCGGTGATCAGTCATTATAGAATGAAATATAATTCATGAGGTGAAAATTAAAAATAATGATTCTTCTCACATTTTTTGGTAAAATATAATGAGTTTAATTTTTGAAAAATACATTATGATTAATTTAAAAACATTATTTAAAAATGAAAAATGGATAAAAATTCCTTAGTTCATGATTTTATTTAATTGTTAAAATCTATTATTTTTTTTTTAGAAAACATTGTTTTGGATGAAAATGGTTTTTAGTCCCATAAGATGATAATATGGAAAAAATGTCTATTTGAACACATTAGTAAAAAAGTTGGAAATAATTTTCTGAAATGTTTTTTCTCATGAGAAACTAATGTATACTAAAATTCATTATATTCAATCAAGGTAGATCATAATATTTCATCATTAGAATCATAATTATAAACCATAAAAATAAATAAAATATTTTTCATACAACTATTACATCAATGGGAACAATTAATTATTATACCCAGAAGTAAAAAAATAAAATGAATCAAAATATGCCAAGAGTTTATATAAATTCATGATATTTCATGCAAAATGGACTTTTTATACAAATTATAAAGAAATATATGTGCATAACATAACATTTATCTCAGAAAAGGAAATTTTATACCAAAATATCATACTACATGAGTAACATTCCAATCCTGAGAACAATGAATTAATAAATTAAATAATAAAATTAATTATAAATAAATGAGGTTTATCTGTGATATATCTTGTCATCAGTTAGTGTATACACTACCAGATCAAACGAGTGCGGAATATGGAATTAGTCTTTTTGAAAAAAAAATATAGACATCAAATATCTATATATTTTTTCTTTACATATTTTGTACATGTTATTACATCATGTAAAATAAATAAATTCACATTACACATATATTATATAACTAATCATATATATATATATATATTACCCAATATTATTTACTTTTTTCTTAATATTACCCATTTATTATCATTTTTATGTTACAATCATGTATCAGTTGATAAAAGATTTTTTTATTGTGGTCCACTATCATTTAAATAAATATATTTTCATATTTATAATACATATAAATATATTATAAATTTATTTTCATTCATTAACTATAGTTGTTATAAAAAAAATTACATTATAATCATTGGGATGTTATGATGTGTATACACATGAAAATAGTTTCCATTATATAATTTACATTATCAAAATAGCAAAACAAATATATTATATCTATAGAATTATACTAACATCATATTTTCCCTATTATTTCATTAAATATAATTATTCATGTAATCCATGTTTTTCAGTTATAAAATGAAAATCACACCTCTTTGTGAAAGCGATAGTCCACATATAGAAAAATTCCCTTTTCATCTATCAGTGCATGAAAATGTGTTGATAGAAAATGATAATTTATAATTACAAGAGGATAAATATTGTATGAATATCATAATTATTTCATGTATAATAAATATTTTTACTAGTTTTATCCTAATTATATTAAATATAAACATTTTGTGGGAAAGTGTCACATAACACCATTGGTAGTAATGTTTCTTTAACACAAGAATCATTATTATTCCCACTATGTAATTCATGGTATGAAAATTATATATGATATAATTAATAAAAATAGATAATTAGGTTTCAAATAACATTTATAAACTCCAAATGAATTATGATATACTACTATGATTTGTGGTAAAAGAGAAATGAATGATATTGGTTCGTAAGGCCCAAGTCTAACACACACACCAATAGTGATTTCAAAAAAAATGATGTGGAGGTTTATGTTATTATGTCCATAAACATATAACCATAAAATTATATGTATGATAATTTTGTTTTTATATATTAATATTTTATGAATAATTTCTTCATGTGGATAGGAATGTGATATGAAAACACAAGTTGACGAACGTTACCACTTATTCAGGTATCCTCCTTAGGATTGAAAGACAATCCATCATTGGATTGTTTTATATATAAACTAAGTATTATAGGATGATATTGTTGTTGTTGGGAAGTTATTTTTCCTGGTATTGGACAAAACAAAATGCTGTTAATGTGGTATTATGACAGGATATGGGGTTTATTTTTTATATGCGGGGGATGGGACACACTAGGTATTTTGGAAAATAAATTAGTATTCTCGTGTTCTTAATTTGTCAAAGGGGTATACAATCATCACTTAATAAATCTTATATGATAAATAATTGAAATATATCCACAAAAATAACATTTAAAAATTTTATATGTAATTTTAACAATTATATTTTTATTATACACTTGATAAATCCATTTTTACTTGGCCCGTAATTATTCATTTTTTCTATTATCATTATTAAACATGTTCAGTTAATATGATGTAATTATTATAAATTATAAATGATTATTTTTCCAAATAATGAAGCTCTTTTTATAAATTCAATTCATATAATTTGATAATATTATTTATTTAATAATACCTCCAATTTTAGAAGAATGTGAGAATTTAAAGAGCAAATGATCAAAACATTGAAGTTATTTCATAAAATAATTTATCATAAAATAGATTTCAATATCAACATTTATATTAAAAGATTATTTACTGAACTATAATAATAAAACCACTTTAAATTATTTATTAAAATTTTGAATAATTTAAAAGGAATTACATTTTTCAATTGATTATTAGAATTTTATAACTATTGATAAAAAATCATTTTTCCAACAAATGTATCTAAACATCAACCTAAGATAAAATTAATATTCTGAATTAATAAATTAATACTTATTTATTAAATCATTTTTATAAATTTTATATTAATTAAATTTAAAATAACTCTTGCAAAGGTTAAAGAACTCCTTTTTAAAAAAAATATAATTTTACATATAATAGTAAAGTTATACTTAAATCTTATAAATAAAACAATTTAGATGGATATTAAATATTTATTGATTATATAATATAATAATTCCAGTTAATTTATTAACCAAAAATTATTGGGTTATTTTATTAATGAAAAAAATCGACACAAAAAAATATACTGTCAGAAAAGAATATCTTTAATTTTTAAAGGGTTATTATTTAAATTTCTAAACTATGTACAATAAATTATATTATATACCTATTTAAAACATATTTTCATACACTATTTATTACTATTAACTCATCAATATAAACTAATAGGTGATAATTATCATATTAAATAATAAATCATTAATGTTTAAGGAATTTACTTTAAACATAGTGTTTTGTGTAATTAAATATAAATAATATTTTTCATGTAATTAATACTACAATGATAATTTCAAGTAATGAAAAATAATAATGATTTTGTGTTATGGAATCCCGCCATTTTATGACATAACTTTACGTTACATTTTACATACATTGGATATTTAAAGTCTAGTGTCTGGGAAATCAGGGACACAAAACATGAAAACAACATAAAACATTCTTCTAATACACTTCTAATTCTTCATCATGTGTTAATAATATGTAAAATTACTACATCTCATATCCTGGAGACATACATCAAGGTAAATGCTGAGCAGAAGGCCCAGTAAGGGTAAACAATGGAATCAGTTTACTTGTTTTAACAATAAGAACATGAATAAAAACATAAAGCATGAGCAATGGAAGTATCATAATATCAAAATAAAAATTACTTGATACATAAATTGAATATGTGGATAAAAAATTTAATTTAAACATTCATGAACATATCATCAATTTCCATCTCTAAGGTTTAATAAACATTACCATGATCATTCACCAAGGTTTCATAAAGCGTGTCATCTCTAGAGATTAATTCATTACCCGGGGAATTGGAGAACTATCAAGGAACACCCTTAATATGTCTTTATATTCATGTGAGCCACATATATAAGAATCAAACATTTCATAAATAACCCATACAGAATAAATGAAATGTCTTTCATTTCCAAATCATGACGTTTAATTTTTTTAAAAAATAAGATCATTATATCATTTATAACCCATGGAAAGGGAGTGAGGGTTATATATATGTCAATTCAAGAATCAAATGTATCATTTTTATATATTTATGAACACCCATATAAAATAAATATTTCTGGGTATTCACAAGAATAATCACATGAATTTCTTTAAAGAAAGAGATAGAAATTTTGAAATGAAATTTCTGCAGTATAACAACATTCTAACACAGTTTTATAATACATTCAAAAGAGAGGGGAAAATGGTCACCTAATCATAAATAATTAAAAATATATTAGGGGTATATAATAATATCATGGTATGGATATTTTAATGGAATACCACATGAAAATGAAACATGAATGAAAAGAGAAGGTGCAAGTTTTTTTACGAGAATTACGGCAGCCTAACGACGTCACTTAAAAATTCCGAAAACTAATTGATGAGAGAGGTAAGGGTATCTCAACAACTAGAAATGAAATTTAAAGCAATGATAACTTATAATAACATAGCCTAAACATATTGATAGGGAAACTAGAAGACACAACATAATGGAAGTCATGACATAGAAGAGGAGGTTGAAAAGATCCCTTACCTTGAAAAGTAACTATGAATGAATGAAGGTTGGGACCTTGGAATGTTTGAGGAACCTTGGGGGGACCCCATGGGAGGTTGAGAGACTATAACATCATTGGAGAGGATTTGGGAGTGAAATTAATTAATGGAAGGCTTGGTATTTATAAAATAAGTGAGAATACAAATCATTAATGGCTAAGGGACACCTCATCGGTGGTATTGGAATAACGATGGGCTTTCCCATGGTACTAGCCACATGGGAAACCTCATAACATATCTTAATATTCATAATTCTACTATAATAACTACATGATTATTACATCCATAATGATGTCATGAAACATTCGTAACTAAAAACGGTATTTTCACTATTCAACGAAAATTCAACTTTTTCAGAAAAATCCCCAAAAATCACCTTATTGTAAAATTGATGCTCTAAATTCAAAAATGAACTGTAGTTTATAAAAATAAATTTTTAAAAATTTTTGATTAAATTTTTAAATTGAATTCACAGTTCACTCGGAAAAAACTAATACGTAACCAATAATTTCTGAAACAATTATTTACATATATTATTGAATCACATTACTCAATCAAGTTTCTTAAATTATAATAATACTTTCTTAAGTGAGGTTACATAATCCATTTGGTCACATTACTAATCATTAGTATAAAATAACTATTCATAATTTATTATTCACCAAAAATTATGTTGATCTTATTAGACTCTAAATTTCTTACAGAACAAAACTATTGAAGACCATTTTTTGAAAATAATTACACATTATTAATTATTTACGGTTTACATAAATATTTTAAAATATCCTTTTTTCAAGATTCATCAATGGTATACATACTATATTTATCCAGACCTTTGAAAATTCACAAACCTCACCATAAGAAGAAATCACAATTTTATTTATCTCAATGGATTACACAAGGAAGTTACGATCTCGTTACATATCCCATTATAACACCAACATATGACCTATGTGTAAGGATTTCTATGGTGATAGAATCTTGGGGCGGCTCAGCCACCAATGACCAAGTGGTGATTTCTATCAGCTTGAACTTCTTCCGAAGGCGATTCCAATCTAGCTTCTCAAAATGATATTCGGCTTGGGTTTCATCCATAGTAAAGCCCACCGGTTCTACCACCTTTCTAAGATCCATTTGATGGTCTTCGATCAGCTCGAAAATATTGGATGAGTACATCGAATCTTATTTATGCATTAATTAACCCAGATCACATGTATTTATAGACAATAACCGCAACAACTAGTTTCCAATTGTCATATTCACCAACGGTCACATAACAGTTGAAACACAGTCGTCTCATTTTAATTATACTCACTTCATTAAATGAATTTTTTTTGTTGAGTATAAATAAAATAACACACACAAAAGGAAATGAAATTTATTAAAAGGTTCGGGTTGTTACATTCATCCCCCCTTATGAAATTCTGTCTCTGAAATTTTTAAATCATACCCTCAGAAGAGAAAAGGTGTGTGTACCTATGCTGCTTAGACTCCTCTGGTTCCCACGTGGCTTCTTCTTATTTGTGGTTCCTCCACAACACCTTAACAAGGTGGTTATTATTGTTATGTAAAACCTTGTCCCTACGATCCAAGATCTCCACTGGCTTCTCCTCATAAGAGAGGTCATGTTCCAGTTGTACCACCTCTTTGTTTAGTACATGTAATGGACCAGGTATGTACTTCCTCAAGGGGGAAACATGGAAAACATCATGAACATGTGCTAGATTTTGGGGAAGTGCAAGCCAATAGGCCACTAATCCCATGCGATCAAGGTTTTTATAGGGGCCAATGTACCTAGGGATGAGCTTCCAATTTTCCCAAACCTCATGACTCTCTTCCAAGGTGATATTCGAAGAAATATCTTTACATTGACATCAAACTCCAAGTACCTTCGATGGTTGTTGGCATAGCTCTTTTGCTAACTCTGAGCAGCCTTAATGTGTTATTGGATGGAATGGACTTTTTCTATCATCTTTTGCACAAGCTCAGACCCAAGAAGATTTCTCCCACAAACATCATCCCAACAAGTAGGAGTTTTACATATCTTCCCATATAGAGCTTCAAAGGGCGCCATTTGAAAGCTCGAGTGGAAGCTATTGTTGAAAGAGAACTCGCATAAAGGGTGATGTTGATCTCATCCACCTTTAAATTCCATTGAGAAAATTCTCAGCATGTCCTCAAGAGTTTGAATATTCCTTTCAGATTGCCCATCAATTTGGGGGTGATAAGCCATAATGAAATTCAATTCAGTGCTCAGAGATTGCTAAAGACTTCTCTAGAATTTTGATGTGAACCTTAGATCACGATCAAATATGATAAAATGTTGAAGTCCATGAAACCTCACCACTTCCATCACGTAAATCTTGGAAAGGTAAAATCACACTGGAAAGGACAAAGCACACTGGAAATGACATGTGTTGTCTTGTGGGGACTGTCATTAGTCATATGACCCGTTCAGGCAATTGGGTGGACCCTGGGGTGGGCCCCACATGTCTGCGGTGAAACTGGGGGTACCTGGTCGGCCAGGACCCGATGGCAATGTTAAGGCGGGGTGTCTGTGCTTTCACCAGGACCCGGTTGTCACCGAAGTCTTCCCTAATGGAGATAAAATGGGCAGTCTTGGTGAGATGGTCCACAGTAACCAACATCACATTGTTTCCTTTGGATGTTTTTGGATGACCACTGAATAAGTCTATAGTGATATTGTCCCACTTCCATGCTGGTATGGTTAGTGGTTGCAATATCCCTTTAGGAAGTTGTTTCTCTACCTTCACTTGATGACATAATGAGCACCTTTAATAATATTCATTAGTCACCCAATTCATATTATCCCACCAATAATGATCATGAAGGCCCATATACAATTTTGGGATTGGAGGATGTAGAGAAAAAGTTGATCTATTAGCTTCATCCATCATCTCTTTCTTTATTCCTGGAATAGATGGAAGACATAGTGTTTTACGAAATTTTAGTACACCTTCTTGATCAATATTGAACTCAAGGAATATCCCATCGTTAATAGCCTCAATCTTCTTCTATAATAAAGGATCATCATTATGCGCTTTCTTGATCTTCTCTAGTAGTGACGGTTGATAAATCATTTAGGTTAAGTTTGATGATGTCCCTTCCCTTATAACTCCCATGTCCAGCATTACTAGGTCATTGATCAAAGGATCCCTTTGAATTCTCATCATGGAAAGGAAAACCGAGTCATTCATGCTTAATGAATTAGATACATTGTTTTCTCTTCCGGGATGATAATTAATTGAATAGTCATAGTCTTTGAGAAGTTCCAAACATCTACATTGTCTCATGTTCATTCCCTTTTGTGTGAAAATATACTTAAAACTTTGATGGTCTGTGTATATATCACATTTCTCCGCATACAGATCGTGCATCAATATATTCTGCCAAAAAACGACCATTGTTAGCTCCAGATCATGTGTAGGATAATCCTTTTCCTGAGTCTTCAACTGTCGAGCTGCATAAGCAATGACTTTGTCATATTTCATGAGGACGCACCCAAGCTCTTTCATTGATGAATCACTAAAAATAAAAAATACTACTCCACATGAGGGCAGAGTTAACACGGGTTCTGTAACCAATATCTTCTTCATCTATTGGAATCATTCCTCACATTAATTCATCCAGATGAACTTGACCACTTTTAATATTAACTTGGTTAATGGATTAGAATACTGTGAATAATTTTTAAGAAACCTCCTATAATATACTGCAAATCCATGAAAACTAAAAATTTTAGTTATTATTATATGTTGAGGCCACTCATCTAAAAATATTTTCTTTGGAGGGTCAACTGTGATTCCTTCATTGGTTACAATGTGACCTTGGAAAGCAAATTATTGTAACCAAAATTCACATTTTTTGAACATCAAAAAAATCCTCTCATTCTATAGTGTATGGAATACATCTCTTAGAAGAATCTCATGCTCTTCACGACATTGAGATTAAATTAAAATATCATCAATAAAAACTACTACAATGATATAAAGGTAGTTCTTAATGAGTGTATTTATCAAATCCATAAAATATAGGTGCATTAGTCTGTCCAATGGGAATATCAACAAACTCATAATTCCCATATCTTGATCGGAAAGTAGTTTTTGGAATATCTCATTTCTTCATCCACAATTGATGACAACCAGATCGAAGTTCAATATTAGAGAAGAATTGAGACCCATGAAGATGGTCAAATTATCATCAATTCTTGGAATAGGGTATTTTTTCTTCACAAGGATCCCATTCAGTTCTCTATAACCAATGCATAGCCGCATTGATCCATCCTTCTTTTTCACAAAGGGAACTGATGTTCCCCAAGTAGACACACTCGGTCGGATAAACCCCTTAACTAAAAGATCATGGAGTTTTTTCATTAATTCCCTCAGCTCCAAATTTTCCATCCTATATGGGTTCTTTCATATTGGATGAGATCTAGGTACGTTTTCAATGAATAACTCTACCTCTCTTCCAAGGGGAGGTTCGAGTAACTCACCAGGAAATACGACAATGTATTCTTGGATGATGGGTACATTTTATATCTTTAACCTCTCATCTCTTTATTTTTCGTCACTGATCAACTCCATAAATAAGGATATATGGGGTTCTTCTTTGAAATGATCTAGTTGAAATATCTCACATTGGAAGATAACTACAGGTTTTACATTCAAGAATACTGATATTTACTTGGTTATGTGATTGATCATAGAATAATAATTTGAGATCTAGTCCATCCCTAGTATAATGTCAAATTCAAAAATGGGAATTAATACTAGATTTGAGATATGATTGTGCTAACTAATGTAAATACTAGAGTTTCTAAACACTTATTATGCTTTGATAGTCCCACCATGGGTCTTGACTGATAACTCTACTTTTAGAAAATCAGGGGTTGAATATAAATTATTTGTAAAATTAGAGGAAATGATGTAATTTGTAGAACCATAATCAAATAAAGTAATTTCTTTCTTGGAGAGGACAACAAGAGTACCTGCTACCACTTCATTCCAAGCTTCAACTTCAGCTGTTGTGATAGAAAAAGAACGGCCTTGATCCCTTAGCCTTTATTAAGGCTGATGGTTTTTCCCCTCCACTACCCTCATATTTGTATCATGATTTGAAAAGTGCCCATGTAGTCCACACTTGAAGCATTGTACATCAAGTAGGGACTTCACCATCTTCCCCTTGTCATTAGTGTTTGGAAGTTGAGGTTTCACCTCACTATGACAATTCCTCACAATGTGGCCATCTCTACCACACATGTTTCACTTCTCACTCCCTAGCAGGCAGTTCCCCGATTGCATCATCCATCATTTATTACACATGGGATGTTATCATTTCTTGCATCCACTTCCCTTATTCGAATTTCCTCTTTAATCTTGGATCCAACGATCCCTTCTTGTAGTTTGATTTATGAGACCCCGACTTCTCAGTAATCTCTAGATCGACTTTCATCGCACTCTGCACGATCTCCTCGTAGCTATCATATTCTAGGTTGGCTAGATTATTCTGAAAATGAGGTCTCAATCCACAAAATAATCTATAAACCATAGTATTTGGATCCAGAAAAGAGCTAGATGTATATCATGAATTTCGGGTGAAGTTCATCTCATAGCTTCCAACAGATTCGTTCTCCTTCTGCTTCAGCTAGAGAAACTCCTCTTCCATTATTTTTCCCATGTAATTTTGAGAAGATCTTACTGAATAAAATCTCTTTAAACTCTTCCCACTGCATATAATTATCCTTCCATGTTGGCCTCATCTTTTTAATCAGTTCCTTCCACTAATTATCTTATCCCTCTAAGAGATAGATATCCAAGGTGACCTTCTCTTGATCTGAACAATGTAGCACATAAACGATCTTATTTATATAGTTGATCCAATGTTCAACAACAAATGGGGTGGTTGATCCACTGAATGTTTTTGGTCGTTGATGCATAAACCACTCAACATAATGATGTCCCCTTCACGGTTAGATCGGTCTCTCATCTTGATTACTGTTATTTCCCATAACATGAGTCAGTTGGTTCATCATTTTCTTGAATGTTTATATTCCAAATTCCATCGGAGGGTCGTCAGTGCGTGGTCCATTGCGGTCACCATTTTCACGGTTCCTCCTATTTACCACAACTATCTAAAATAATAAATCATTAATGAGAAACTTATTTTATTTACAAATCCTTTAACTATAAAGGATTTTATGTCTAAAAACATCATGCTTAAATAATTACATTTCTCTATAATTCTATCATAATGATTCATAAAAAACATGCGATTAACCAAACATATCCCCTGGGAGTGTCGTAACCAAGAGTGCAGCAAAGTCCGTTTTCTTGCACAAGTTCCTATTCATGTCTAGATCAAAGATATACTTTTGGGTTTTACCCATATGTTCATCTATGCCAGAGCTGCCTCTACCTACTCATATCTAGACAAGGATGTATTTGTTTTATAAACCACTAAATCTATACTCACAAAAATACCATGATGTTATCATATACTTAATCATTTTAATAGGGTTCTTCCAAAAGTTTTCATAGTCTAATTTCCATATATAACTAAACTATCCTTTCATACCAACTATGGAATCCCGCCATTTGATTACATAACCGTTCAATACATTTTACAAAATGAGGTTCTTTAAAGTCTACTTTCTTGGAAATCAGGGACAGAAAACATGAAATCAACATAAACCATTCTTCTAATACACATGTAAGTCTTCATCATATGTTCATCTTATGTAAAATTACTACATCTCATATCTTGGAGTCATACATCATGTTAAAGGGTGAGCAGAAGTCCTAGTAAGGGTAAACAAGGGAATCGTTTTCTTGTGTTACCAATATGAACTTGAATTAAAACACAAAGAAATGAGAAATAGATGTATAGGTATATCATAATGAAAATAACATGAAACACAACTTGAATATTCAGCTACAAAATTTCATTTATACATTCATGAACATATCACCAAGGTCTATCCCCAAGGTGTCATAAATATTACAAAGGTTATTCAACAAGGTATCATGAATCTTGTCATCTCTATAGATTATTTCTATACCCAATGCATTAGAGAGCTATCAGGGCACATGGTAAATATTTCTCTACTTTCATGTGGCTCACATAGATAATCATCATAATTTTCATTAATAACTCATACAGAATAAAAGAAATTGTTTTTATTTCAAAATCGTGACTTTTTAAAAATTTTAAAAAATGATATTATTATCTCATTTATAACCCATGGAATGAGAGTGATGGTTATATTTATGTCACTTACAGAATAAAATATATCATTTTTCTATATTTATTAACACCCATAGAAATGAAGTATATCTGGGTATTCAGATAAATAAACAAGAGAATTTATTGACAGAAAGAGATAGAAATTTTCAGACGAAATCTCTGTATCATAACAGCTATATAAAATTGTTATAGAAAACATTAAAAAAAGAGGGGAATAGGGTCACCCATTAATAAAAATTTAACAATACAGAATGGGTAAAGAATAAGATCATGGTTTGTATATTTTAATGGCATATCCCATGAAATGGAAACATTAAAGAAAAGAGAAGGTGCAATTTCTTTTACAAGAATTTCGACAGTATAATTGTGTCACATAAAATTTCAGAAAACAAATTGATGAGAGATATTAGGGTACATCAAAAACTAGAAATGAAATGGAATGTAATGAGAACATATAAGAACATACCTTCCACATAAAGAGATGGAAACTAGAGGACACAACCTAAATGAAGTCATGAAATAGAAGAGGAGGGTGAAAGGATCATTTACTGTGAAGAGTAACTTGGAAAGGTTGAAGGTCAGTAGATTGGGTGGCTTAAGGGAACCTTGGTGGGACTACATGGGAGGTAAAGAGAACAGAACTATATTGGGGATTTTGAGTGTGAATTTAATGAGGGAATGGCTTGGTATTTATGGGAGAAGTGAGGGAACACATCATTAATGGCCAAGGGACACCTCATCGGTGGTATTAGCAAAACCATGGGCATGAACATGGCATTTTCCCATGGTATTGGACACTTGGGGAACCTCTGAAGTTATATTAATATTAATTACTCTTCCAGAATGATTAAATAATAATTACATCCTTAATGATTTCATTAAACACTTGATACTTAAAACTGTATTTTCACTATTCACCAAAAAATTCAGATTTTTTCAGAAATATCCCCATAAATCACCTTAACATAATATCGATGCTCAAAATTAAAATATAAAATATATTTTTAAAGATTAAATTTTAGAAATTTTAAATAATTTTTTAAATAAAAAACAATATTCACCAGAAGAAACTAATACTTAACCAATAATTATTGAAACAGTTATTTACTTATTTTATTGAATCACATTATTTAATAAAGGTGTCGAGATTATAATAATACTTTATTAGGTGAGGTTAATTAATCCATTTGGTCACATTAGTAATCATAAGGGTAAAATCACTATTCGTAATTTACTATTCACAAAAAAATATGTTGATCTTATTAGACTCAAAATTTCTTACTCAACAGAAATGTAGAAGGACATTTTTTTGAAAATCATTACCCATTATTAATTATTTAATATTGAAATAAATATATTAAAATTCTTTTTTACCAAGATTAATTAATAATATACATCCTATGTTTATTCGGACCATTGAAAGATTACAAACTTCACCATAAGAAGAAAAAAAAATTTATTTATCTCAATGGATTACATAAAGAAGATATAATATTGTTACATATCCCTTTATAAAAACAACATATGACATAAGTGTAAGGTGTGCTAAGGTGATATAATATTTGGGAGACTCGGCCAACATTGCCCGAGTGGTGATTTCTATTTAATTAAACTTTTCCCGAAGGATATTCTGTTCCAGCTTCCCACGATGAAGTTCAACATGGGATTGGTCTAGAGAAAATCCCAGTGGTGCTACAATTTTCCCATGTTCCATCAGATGGGATTAAATCATCTCGAGACTACTAGATGAGGCCATCAAATCTTCTTTCTGTATTAATTGACCGAGATAACTTGAATTTATAGACAATAATCCCAATATCTAGTTTCCAATGGCCATATTGACCAGCGGTCATATAATAGTCGAAACCCAATGGTTTCATTTTAAATATACTCATTTCATTAAATGAAATAGTTTTGTTGAGTATAAAATAAAATAACACACAAAAAAAGTAAATGAAAATTATTAAAACGTTCGGGTCCTTACATGTGTGGATTATGAAATAAATTAAATATTAATTTCATTTGAAATAAATATATCATAATATCTTGATGTTTTACATTATACATCCGAGTGATTCACAATTTCGTTCATCATTCCATATTGTTAAAAATATTAATAGGTTATTTCACCTCAAAAGATATTTTCCTGAACTAATAATAATTATGAAAAATAAAAATTACCACCTACAATGATATATTACTTTTTTGATCATATATATTGGCCCAATAATTTCTCTAAGGTGGACATTTAATATAGATATTTATAATTAAACATGAAGAAGGGGGATATTTTCAAGACTGACACTTGAACAAGGTATAAAATCTATGAGTTCATTTTGATTCACATTAAAATCATCAATTCTCCAGAAATCATTATTTATATAATGAATATTTTCCTCAGATATTGCATCTAAACATTTATGGATGTTTTTATAGGTTAAAATATGTTATATGCTAAAATAATGGAATATAATTTATAGTATTTGATTTATATGTAAACTATAATGTGAATGGTGAAGAATTTTTAAAAGTATATTTAATATCACCATTAATGTTATACTTGTGGATCGTTTTATGATAATATAAAATGAAGATTGTCCTAGAACATTATCAGCCTTGGGGACTTGTAGTTTTCTTCTGACTAACTTTATATTACCTACAATTTCTGATAATTTTTTCATGACTGTAAAATGTACTAACTATGATTGTTAGGATAGGATTATTGTTTTATAGACCAATTAACATTAATATTTCCTTATGAGATTGAAAATGTGCCGTATCAATGCACCAGTCCTTAGGCTTCCCTAATGTGGAGAACATATCAAGGTATATATTGATATATCAAAAATAGACTACGGTATATTTACTAATTCACAATGACAAAATTATATCATTTTCCTAATTAATGTTTAAAGGTTAGGAGTAAAATAATATAACTCATGATCTTGAATTAGTTGTGGTGATCTTAAAAATGAAATAATGGGAACATTATCTCAATGGAGGGAAGTCAGAATTACATAGAAATCACAATATCAAAAATTATATATTCAAATAAATCATGATCAATATTGACCATCCATGGAGGCTATTGATGATCATGGAACATGGACTCGTGGTCCACTACCATCTTTAGAATTTAGATAAATTTGTAAATTATTAATATATAATGGTTAATGAAACCAATTATTTAATTATAATTGAAAGGATATAGTATTATTAAAATCGGTAATGATGGACATGGGAATTGTAATAGATGGAACATCATCACTAGATTATCATATTATTCCTCAAACATAAATTATAAGGAAGTTAATATATACACCAAGAGATGTTGTGAAAATATAGAAAAATATAGAAGAAATAATAAAAAGAAACAAATTATAGTTTTACATTGATGAATATATAGTTGAAATACTGGGGCCATGTTTTGATGTCAAATCAAATATTGAGATAGATAAGGATGTATTTAATGATCCATAAAGCATAAAATCCTCAATTAACCAAGGGATAATTATAGTGCGGTGATATATATGGGAGAATTATCAATCAAATGATATAAAGAAAGAGATCATGAAATATAAATCAAATGAATTTAATATCATTTAGTGACTGTTGAAAATAAGAACTACAAGGGACTTCTGCAATAATTACACATAAAAACATGTAATAATGAATAATTATCCTTAAAATTTTTAACCATTCATTCCAATATATCCATAAATAATACTTATTAATGGTTCTTGGTGGACTATATTACAAAACCTAAATATTTATAAACATTTGGAGAGGAATTCTTACTAGATAAAAAATCTATGATATATATTAGAGAAGTTGTAAGGATTCATGGAACACCATTATCAATAATATTTGATTTATATCTATGATTTACATACATGTAATAGAATAGATTCCAATATGGTATATAAATTTATAACTATCCATATTTATTATTATCCACATAATCTAATAAAATTTGACAATAATATTTTAATAGTTGATGATATTTTTAGACAATGTTTGATAGAATTCCAAAGAAGATGGGATCAACATATTCCTATGGTTTAGATCTTTTTAAGAAATAGTTAACACTAAAGAATCATAATGGATCAATATTACTCAATTTATTTGAATTTCCATATAATAACTACGCATTTCATTGATATTGGTGAACACAAAACATCGGGACCTGAAATGGTGAAATAATTTTAAAATGACCAAGATCATTTAACAACACATAATAGATATATAAATTAAATATAAGTGTTATTATAATAAATTTTTATGAGACTTGATATCTAAATATTGATATAATGTATTTTTATAAATACTCCAATGGAATAAATTCATTAGATATTAGAATAAAGGTATAATTGGTCAAAGGTACATCATCCCATTAGATATTTCTCATTACATCATAGCTGTTATATATCAACTAGAATGCCCACTAATCATTTCTCATGTACATGACCTATTCCCAACATCCTAGATCAATTGGTAAATAAATGTCCCTCAAATGTAATGAATTTATATTTTTTAATTCTTAAAAAATATATCCCTTATGAAGATCATTCTATGAAGATCTTGGAGAAATGAGATAATGATATATGCAATAAGTCATCTCGACTATTATAATAATTATAGAAAGACCAAATGTACATCAATGTGATATTATATTTTGAGGAATAAATGATGTTGTCGTACCCCCATATAGTCTCTCTATAATTTGTAAATCCAAATTTTGATGATGAAATTTCATTTGGGTTTGGGAATTTAATGAACATGAATTTTAATAATATAATTTTCCATCAGAATATATAATTATATTATATTTAGTAGTATAATATTATATAAGTAACATCCACTACATGATAAAACCAATATAACATTCATATAATATTTTAAAAATTAAATCCAGAGAATACAAATGGACATTATAATTGAAATAATAAAACATTAATAAAAAATATAATCTAAAACAATAATAATATGGAAAAGTTGAGATTATTGATCTCCATGATTAATATAAGTTACAAATAACATAATATAAATGAAGAAAATATAAGTAATTAATCATTATTAATGTTAAAGTATATATAAACTTTAGTGAAAAATGTAGAAAATATTTAATAAATGAGAAATGAAGAATTTATAGAAATCATGGATCCTATATTGCTGTTAAAAATATGACTAATGGAATACTTATTGGTACATCAAAATACTAAAAATTTCATTGAAATTGTAATTTGATAGTTATTAATAGTACTATCATCGTTTGAAAGGTATCCACCATGTAATTGAAAAATAAAAATTAATTATCTTAATAAAGGAAAAAATTGTATATTTCTACCACGTAAGAACTAAATTTTTCATTAAAAGAAGAATAATATTTTTAATATTAAAAAAAATTATATTTTCACTTTTATAAAATATATATTGATTTAAAAGAAAATTTAATTACAAAAAATGAATTTATAATTTAAAATTAGGAATTATTATTATGATAAAATAATTTTATGTAAAATAAAATTATTTTTTAAATCATTATAATGTAATACCCAATGATTTTATGAAATATACATTTTTGAAATATATTTATTTTATTCAAAACCATGTGTTACTCAAACCTTTGATTTTTAATGAAACACAATTTATTAGTAATATTATAATTTAGAAAATATCTTAATAACCAAAATTTATTATTTTTTAGTATGAATTGATACATCAATATTTTAAAAAATATGTATAATAGTTTTTGTTTTATAAAATATATATCCTAATAAAGTCTTTATATTTTTCAAATATAAATTCCTTCAACAATATTTTTTACAAATATTAATGAGAAAATAATAATATTAATTTATAATAAATAAAAAATATAATTTAATAAATTAACATTAACTATAAAATTATTGTTTATAAACAATATTAATTTTATTTTTTACTGCTTTCTGAAATGAATACATTTATAATGATTAGTGAAAATTATGATTTTTTTTGAATAATTCCCATTTCATTTAAAGTATTTAAAATATTAAGATTATATATAAAACTTATTTTAAAAGTAAACTAATTGAATTATATTATAATTAAAAATATCTATAACATTATAATATAATTATATTTACTTTATATATGAAAACATTTTAAACTTATGAAAATTATTTCATTGGAAAACCATTTTTTTCTTCATCATCTTTTATTTTATATAAAGTTAAACTGAACCATTTCTAAAAATTTAATTTGAAATGTTTCATTCCATTTTTGGAATTAACATAATCTATATTAAAAGAAATTTAAAAATTATTATTTGGTCATAATTTATTATCAAAAATAAAAAATAAATATACTGGTTATGGAAAAAATTGTTTTTCTATGGGTGGTCAAAAAAAATTATAATGGTATGTTTTCCAAAAGAACATTCCAATATTCTATTTTATGAAAAAAATTTAAACATATAATATTAGAAATCCAAATATGTTTTCATTTGGAAGCATTTTTCTTGTGTATTATTTTGACATTTTTTGGGGAATTATCCATGTGTTTTTCATTCCACAAATACAAAATAAGTATTTCCACCTCCCACTATATACTCAATGTAAAATTTTTTTGTTATCTATATTCTATGAAAATTGATTTATTAATTAATAATATACATCCTTGGTTCTATATTTTTATTATGAAATCCAACTATGAATGGATTTGTTGCTAACCTATAGATTTTGTCCGAATAAATCTATCATTCTTAACCGGGTGTTTTTATTCATCCCCAAAATTCATATAACATTCAGATAATACTCCGATATTATAAAAATTATTAATCTAATACACTTAAAATTTTTAATTCGGTGTCATAACAAATATTCATCTCCTCTACTAGTCAAATGGGAATTGCACCACATATCATGTGCAAATTAGACAACTGCCTTGTAAATTAATGTAGTTTGGATTCCATTACCACAAATCAATGATAGATATAAAATTATATTTATATTATTAATAAAATATTTATGACATAATTATAATTCAGGAACATTAAAAAAATATATACAATGAATCTTTTAAATTTAATGGAAAATGATATTTTCGCTCATGAAAACGTGTGGACTACCACCCTAACAAAGCGATATGATTTATTTTCAAAATTATTATGAAATTAATGTTCACTATGAAAGAGTTAATATAAATATATAATCATTTATTAAATAATAATGAATCTTTAATGGTGATATAATATTTACCTATATTTTATTCTATCTATTAGGAAACTGGAAACAACCTTCCAGCGTACACATGACCAACAATCTCCATAAATATTGTAACTAATATTATATATATAAAATTTATGGAAAAATACAAAAAAATATAGTGAATATATATTTAATTTACATCAATTTCATAATTCTCAACTTTATGGAACTTTTATAAATTTAAAAGAACCAAAAAACACAAACAAAAACGTAGTTTAAAGAAATAAAATTTTTCTCGAAATTTGTTTTTAATAACGAATTATTAATAATTTTTTTACTAAAATTCATATTTAAATCACATATAATATTTTTTAAATTAGTATTTTTTAAAAATATATGACTGATAAACCTATCTTAATAATATGTGAGGTTAAAACAAGTAAAAAATATATCAATAGTTGAGTTAATGGATTTTCAACCAATTTTTGTTTATGAGAGACAAACAATTTGTATGGAACATGTTTCTCTTTGTTGTGTACAAACTGGCCATGAATATATTTCATAATTAATATTACAATGTTTATTTTACTGTCATATCAATATTTTAATTTTATTTCATGGATCTAAGGATTCATCAGTTACCTATGTGGTAGGGGTTTTCTGTTACAATCTGTATGATTATTGGGATTTTTTTATTTTTTAGATGATTAATCAACATATCCATATTATTAAAAAATGAAAATTCATCTACATCATTCATTATTTATAGATAGTACATATTTTCAAGGCATTATTCTCTTTTAAGGAACAAAATATAAAAAAATAATTCTTTTATAGATAGAAAGAGTGATTTCTCTCTTCGTTCAAAACCCTTTTCCCTTTATAACAATTTTTTTAGAAAAAATAATTCAATTAAATTTTTTATATTATGAAGTAATGGTATACAATAATATTCTACCATGACAGTATTTATTGAAAATAATTTCTATGTAGTTTTATTATAATTTTCCAAACAAGTCACATAAAACCTTTTAAAAAAATGTTAAAGGAAAAATTGTTTTAACTAGTATCGAGTGCATGATATTTACCACTATCATAAAATGATCGTGATTTAAATATTATATTTCAATAATAAAAATTAATTTTAATTACAAACATTTTCACTAATAGTCTGTGTTTTTTTCTATTTTAATTTATTTATTTCTAAATGGAAAGGATATTTTGATCATGAATTTCTTAATAATATTTTAATATAATCACTATACATCAATGATAACATCCTTTGCTGTTTCTTATTATTTAAGTGTGATATTATCAAATGGTACCATTCTTATTCTTCATATATTTGGTTTTGGACTACGATGATAATCATGAGAAGAGTGTAAAAATTATTATCAACTATTTGTAATGCTATAATAAAATGTTGAAATTTTTGTGAAACATGTTCATTTTACCAGGATATGATTTTGATAAATGTTTCATGGTTTTGTAACATGGCTGGGTTTATTTTCAATAGGTCAATATGTATTAGTGGAAGAGGTGTTGTTTTTTGGAAAATTATTATGGATTCACATAATTTAATTTGATTTCAATAATGACATGTGTTCTTTTATATTGTGTTTTTCCTGGAAAACATCCATGGATTCACTTGATGGAATTGGTTATTAAACCGGATAAATTTTCAATTACAATTTATGTTATTTTTTATGTTCTATTATGTTCTATATATTTTTAACATTGATGAATTTTTTCCTACTAAACGTGGAAGAATAATAATTTTATGTTAGATAATTTTGTAATGGCTATATTAATAAAAAACTAAATATGTAATTAATGATTATATTATAAATAATAAGGGATTTTTTTCTTGGAATTAAATTCACTACTATTAATGAAGATTTAATTAAAAAGATGAAAACCCCCAGAAGTCCCTAAGGGTATTCCTCAGCCACTCTTAGGTGACTCCAGGTCTTCCTCGTGGGAGAGACATTTCTAATGAGACTACATTGTGATAAGATGGATCATGTATTATCCCAATGTGAAATCATGTATAAAATCATGGGAAAGTCTGTGTATAGGTTTTCTAATGGGTATGGTCCATGCTAAAGGGGTTACAGTGTGACAAGGTAGTTTCCACGAGTAGAACTCAAACTCACATATAAGAAGGAAATTGAATTATTTAATATTTGAATGAGTTCATAATCAAATAATTGTTCTATGTGAGACATATATTAGTGGGTATTATTCTAATTCCAAAAAAATATACAGACCTATTACTCTCATCGAATATTGTGAAATATGTTGATCATAAGGAATACATGTAGTCATCCTCATCCATCATTGCTCTACAACATAAACAACATCCTTAATGATCAATTCCAATTAACTATAGAATCATCTAACATTATACCATATTTGATAAGCAAACTAATCTTATAGATGCATGTCGTACTGATCATCATAGAAATTGAATGCGGTCAAATGATTATGTTTAAAAAATATATTCACTATGAATGATTATATGTAAATAGAAGAGGACATTATTGCATCTATAACACAAGAGTTCATTCATGAATTACAATGAGGATCATATGATCAAATATAATTGAAATCAGAAGAAGAAAAGCTAACTAATGTAATTAAGATATGTTAATTTATAAAATTATGTTTTTAGAAGTGTTTAGAATTATGGGTGATTATAGAAGTTGTGATACTGCATATAAATCAGGAAATCAAAAAAGAATAAAATTTATAGCATATGATCTGAATGGAATGGATTTTCATTCATATAAAAGGATATAAACCCCTATTAATAAATTTATTTACCATTATTGGTAATTCTCTTGAAATATAAAGCTACCTTTATATTAATGTATATTAAGAAATAATATCTTATACATATACACTACATGCACAAAGAGGAAGAGGATATCTGAAGCCTTCAACATGTGTCTATCACTATATAATTGATTCATAAAGAAACATTTCCATGAATATGATTGAGTTTGAGATATCTAACCAGATAGGGTCATGAGTGTAGATAATGTGTTGTTTGAAGGCATATTGACACACAATTCATATATTTTTGTGAATAATGAAGAAGTGGGAATTGTGGGTTCTTAACCAATTTATGTAGAGGGTTTGATCTAGGATACCCATGTTCAATATTGAAAAATTAAATTTTGAAAGCAATACACACATGAATCATGTTAGTTTTACATGTGGATAAGTGTTCATTCTTTTTTATTTAATAATGTGACATGATAGACGTAATTTCAATGGAATACATGGGATCTAAATCCTTAAAATGTGAATGAAAAATAATATAATATTATAAAAAAACATATTATTTGATGATTTAAGACCCAAAATAGTTTATGATAACATCAACTATTAGTGAAGAATATAGATGAATATTCTATGATTTGATGTGTCATAAGTTAATTTTATTTGATAATATACAACATAAATCATCTTGAGAATCAAGAGAAATATTTTCATCATTTGTGAAGGTTCTAGAAACAATCATAAGTGATATATCATTCATTTTTTGTGTTCATTTTTATTTCAGATAGTGTTAATCTAATATTGTAGTGTGTCTCTTTAAATCATAGTTTGAATCTACTATTGAAAACATTATCTATGTAACCATTTTGGTTATATTGTAAAATCATTCATTGGGGAATCTAATTGGTCATATAAAGCTGTAGTCTCATCTTGATTCAGAACATTATGAAAATTTTCTCATCCTATTATCATTATATTTACTAATTTTGGAAGTTGTCGAACAATATTAAGATTGGATTTGATTTTAATAAGTCAAAATAGTTAATTCAAAATAATGAAAATTTATAAAAAACTAATATGATTTACTCCCCCATCATATTTGTGCACGATAGACCACGAAACATCATTTTCTTTAGATCAAAGGTTCCATGTTTCATGATCCATTCTGAATTAATGATGAATAATCTAAATTCAGTCAATATTTGGTGTATTCCTACCTTCAATGGAAAGAACTATCATAGGTTTAAGAATATGATATTTCTATAAATTCTATTTATTCGTATTGAATGTAAATAAGGAGTGAATATAGGATTCCCACATATTGTAGAATATGATTTTATGACTTTCCTATATAATATAAATTTTTATGTTTTTTAGAAATCCCAATATTTGATTTTGATATTTCTTTCATAAAATTTTAACAAAAAAGTTACTATACTAACAAAAGTCACAAATATTTCAAATAAATTGGAACAAATAAATGAAGAAAATGTTCATTTCAAGGATGAATAGTTTATAATATAGGGAGTAAAATTTTATTATATCATGATTGGAGAGGAATGAAATGATGATGACTAATTCAAAAGATTAAATATAATTCTTAGTAATATATTTTTTATAAAAAATATTTATGATTCAACCATTTCCAATAAATGAAGAATAATTTTTGTGACATTTTGTATACAAAAATATAATTTTGTAAAATAGAAAAGATATTAAATTTATTAATTTCATAAAATTCTTATTATAAATAAAACTAAAAAAATAAATTCCCTCAAGAAAAAGATCATCGATGATATGGATTTTATGGACTTCGGGATGCTCAACATTATTGATGTTGAAATTTCAGCATCATGCAAATAGAGAAATGAAGATGAAGATTAATATTATAATATAATAATTTATCAACAATAAGAACGATTCACGAATTTAATGTTTATGCTTAATGTAAATCACCAGCATGGTGTTAAAAATGTGTGTAGGAGTATACAATGTGAATTTAATTATCCTAATATTAAGTATTAATAATCAATTATATATGATTTGAAACCACATAAAAAATATGGTTAAATATCTCAAAAGGAATAATTAAATTTTAGATACTCATGAGTAATTTCATTAAAAGTAAAAAAATGATTACTGATAATATAAGAGGAAGGTCAATCCACCTCAAGTAACCATTAAGAAAATTAAACATATGTTATGGATTATGAGGGAAAATGTTTTGATACACCTTTATGAGATGATGATTCATGTAAATTAGTTGAGCGAAAGAAAATGTTGATGAATGAATTAAAATCAAATATTTATAAAACATAATACTCAAGAAAAAAATAAATTTATCGAAATAAAAAAATCTAGATGAGGGAAAAGAATAATATAATTAGAAATAAATTCATAATATTGATGAAATCAGAAGACAATAAGAAAAGTGAATGAAATGGAAAAAATGATAAAATACCATTAACAAAAATATTCCCACATTGGATTAAAATTGATCAATAATCAATTAAATTCCATTATGATAAACAAATTATGAAATAGATTAGATAATATTTGAACTTTTTGTTCGAGGTAAAGTAATAATCAACAAAAAATGGTAAAAATAGGGGATCAAATAATCATGTTTGTTTAGAACTCTACAAATCTCACAAAAAATCTATTCTCTATAATAATGTGGTACCATATGATTTTTTTTTTATAATTATCGATCATAAAGGACATTGATAAATTAGATTGTAATTTATTGGATAAATGAAAATTTCTATGATGATCCTTGTCCTGTATAATAGAAAATATAAATTTATAGAAATACCACAAAAACATTTATCATGTGAGGGATATTATAAGTTGGTATGATCAATTTTCAGAGGAAACTGCTTGTTTTTTGGATCATTTAGGAATAAATTAAACATATGATGGTATAACATTTCCCATCAAACAATGATACATGATCATTGGGAAAAATATTATGAAAAAATGAAAAAAAATCCATAATTAAGAAATTAGTATTTATGGATTCAAAATATCTTCCAAAAAAACAAATTTGAACAATTTAGATGAAATTAGTAGTAGATGTGATCATCAACTACATATTTCTAAAATGTGAAAGATTAATCATCCAAAAAAACATCAAATATTTATAATGAATTTAGAGTTATAATATTAATGTTGAAAAAAATGTTTCTAAAACTGTTAATTATTTAAATTATATGAATTGTGGCATGGATTATTTATAATTTGTATGATCATAATATGTGAATGGTGATAGAAAAATTAGGAGAAATATTGAGAATCATAAAGGAGGACCAGTAACCCATGGAATTTAGTTTTCCCTCAATATATAGTGACTTGGAAAAGCTAAAATTAATACATAATATTAGATGTATAAAAATGTGTTATTAGTTAAATGGAAAAATAAACATTTTTATATTTTACCGAATATTGTGATAATATACATGTGGTTTCATTAAACAAGTATTCATTGTCATAAAACACACAAGGAATGACAGAATTATCAGTCATTGTACGATATCTAATGATAATCTATTTCAAATATCCTATTTTACCAATTCTAGTTACTCATCGTTAAATGATGAGAATAATATATGGAATAAATGAATTAGGCGACTTGGTCAAAGGAGTTCATGTAAAATTTTGGCACATGGTATTAAGATACTTTTGACTAATATAATTTGATGGATGGATAAAATACATAAAAACATTCTAAATAAATAATAACTAAATATCCACATAATTACGGGGTTAATCTATCCTCTATAGTGCTTGAACATATTCATATATACATTCACGGACTAGTGAGACAAACATAAACTAGTGGTTATATATATTCCTTTAAATTTTATTATAACTATACTCGGTTGAATAATGTAATGTTTATAAAAAAATGTAACAAAAAATTTAAATATTCAAAATCATTATAAGGAATGATGAGATGAAGATGGGTTGATATCTCAATTAACAAATATCAAAAGAATTTACGAGTTTACATGTGATTATATTAAAAGTTAAATATCCAGAAAGGGAACCATGAATAATTATATAGAACGATATAGTCATTAGAAAAATATGTTATCTAAAAGGACAAAATGGAATAGTAAACACAGGGGACTATTTTTTTGAACTCGACATCGAAATGTATTAATAGACAAAACTGTATGTACTAACGTAATTATAAAACCCAGGTGTCTATTAAGACCTACAACAAAAATAGAAGCATATGAAATGTGGTACAAATAAATGGAAAGGATTATAAACATTATAGTTTTTTGAAGTCCCATAAATACATGGCTTAAGAACATCAATCTTGAAAAAGTTGAATAAAAATATAAGAAGTGAATCATCATTCGCTATTTATCTAATGGATGTGGCTATAAGTGTCGGAATAAACATCTACAGAAGAAATTTTATTTTAGTAAGGTTAACATTATTTACAACAAAAATAATAATATATCATAGTTGATAAATAATAGTATGGTTTCATAAAAAATGGAATGAAAATTGAAAAAAATAATTACAGTGGTAATGGTTATGATAAAATACTACAAATTTTGATTCATAACAAACAAATATTTATGATGTAGCTGATTGAAACGAGAGAAAACATAAAAAAATTGAAGAAACATATTGAAACATAAAATATCATTATCGGTTTACATGATCCACTGAAATTTAGGAGAATATTGAAAATTATTTATTTAATTTTATCAAATTATCAAATTGAATCTCATAGAATAGAATATTCAGTTTATTATGAGGAGTGGATACAATCTATGATAGAGGAACTTGATCAGATTTATTGGAACTATACTAGGGATCTTATTATGAGAAATAAAAACTAATAATTCCATGAATTGGGATTTCATAAATATTTTTAATGAGAGAGGGGAAATATATTGGAACAAAAGAATAATGAAGTGAAACAATATTCTCTAGTTTAGCGACTTTTCTTTGAGAAAATTTATATAAATGTGGAAACAGTATATGATAATAGAATGTTTATAGTACTAGAATCACTTCTAGACAATAATAATAATCAAATTGATTTTAAATCATTATTTTTAAATGGTGATCCTGATGATGAATTATATACTATACATCATGATTATTTTTTGTTAAAAAATCAACAAAAAATTCTATAGAGATTGAGGAATGCACTGTATGGTTTGAAACATGCCCCTAGAGACAAATATTCCAAATTTTATTGGTGTTTAGGGGATATAAAATTTATAAAATTTAAAACTGATATTACCCATTTCATGTGAGATATTCACAATGTTACTCTCATGGTCATCATGTTGTTTTGTGAAATTATATTTATATATGGAAGAAATAAATATGTTATGAGTTTCTTGAAAAGATTAAAACAAATTTTGAGATATCTATGCTCATCCTGGTGAATAGGTTTTGGGATTTTATGTGGAGGAGATAAAATTATATATTTTAATCCTAATAAATGAATGCAATATAATATTATAAAATGTTTTTAAAGGAAAATTAAAATGTTTTTTCAAAAACCACTTTGGGGGAATGAAATTATTCAATGATGAATATTTATGAAATGTTGACCTGAATTAATTCTAAATAATCATTAGATGAATTCTATTTTCAACTACATCAAGGCCATGTATAACCTATGTACAAAATACATATACCATTTTTGATAGTAACCCTAAATAGTCGTTATTTATGGATTTTTATAGTTTTTTAAGATACATTGATGTAACAGTGATCTATATTTTTCTGTATAGGGAAAATATTTTTTTAAAAAAAAATTTGGGTACTACAATTGTATATTTTAAATGTACTTTTATAGAAATAAGATCAAATTCAGGTTGAATAATCATTTATGTGGAGGGCCATGTGAGTTTGCATAGTTTTAAATAGATATTTCTAACAATGATAATAGTGGACACAAAATAATTAGTTTCTACACATTATATTTCACAGATTATTTAGATTAATATATAGTTACATTATATTTTAATTACAAGTTAAAGTGATTGAATAATTTCTTGTTAACAACAGTAATACTTGGGGTTTTGAAAAAAAGTCAAAATTCAAAATCCATGAATATTTATATTATAAATAACATTATAATGGAAAATTTTGAAGGTGGATATATCATGTTAGAATATGTTTTAATTTAATATCATGTTGTAGATATTTTTTCCCAAGCTATTCCAAGTGCGAGGTTTGTTGATCATAAGCTGAAACATAAGATCCATACATCTCCTATAAAATCAACACCACTAAAAATTCACCCCTTATTCCCTATTATTATATGTTTAATGATATAAAGATCCTAGAATATTAGTATAAGTGTTGTAATTCATAAAATATATTAATTTCAATAATGGTAAAGGTAATCGGGTCCCTTCTGTGAAAACAAACATGATGTGAGTTATTGTAATCACACATTAATCCATCATTCATAATTGTACTAATCATACCGACTATTTGGGATTACTTATCAATGATATAATAATACATAGGTGGTGATGCATTAATTTCACTTGATTTTTTTAGATTTTTATGAATATGCGTGTGATATTTAACATTTCATTGAAAAATTTATTCCCATAAATGATTGTTGTGATTTTATGGGAATTATTTAAAATGAGATTTTGTTTATAGATACCTTAGAAACACATGATTATATCACAATTGGTTTCTAAACAAGATTATTCACATTGAAATATAGTTTGTTAATATAAGACTTGTTTCTAGGGGAACCTTGTTATATTATCTATATCATTATAGTGTTTAAAAAATTATATTAAAATGGTGGATACAATTATTTTTAGAATAAATTTACAAAAATTATACCCCCCTTATTTTATATTTTATTTTCAATAAATGGGAGAAAATTTTCACAACATACTATTTATGATATGTGTTGATATAAAAAATTATAGACAACATGGTTAACTATTGAGCCTAGATTTGATTTATTGTCAATAAATCAATATTATTTATTGAATAAAGTGGTGATTATTTGAATATATTTACAGATTCACATGTTAAAATTTTCATTCATTATCGAAATGTGCTGCTGAAAAAAGTAGAGATTCATGGAAAATTGTTATCGATTCATTTGATGTCATTTGATTTCATAATCAAGAATCATTCCATGATAACTCTATCGATTGTTAAAGTGAGTATATGTTCCATGTACACATTTCATTGATGAATCAATATTTATAACAAGATGATGAATAAGTAATCCATGCAAGTTAATTTCATGAAGGTTATTTTAAAAAGTCTATAGAATAGGCATTTTCATACTATATTACGATGAATGCCGGTTTGTTTGAATGAAATTAAATTCCATATTACAAATGTGAATTAAAATAAAAATATATTCAATCATATATTAGCGTAGCTCAATCACTCAAGTACTCATAAGGGACTCAACTTCATTCTCATTGGGAGACCCTACCCAAGGAAGAAAAAATAACTAAATGGTGAGACATGTATAATGCTATAGAATTTCGGTTTATAAGATGAATGAGATATGGAACTTATTATCTCACTATAGTAACTAGTTTGTGTTATAGTTGAGTCAATGTTTCATGGATTTTTCTGGAATTGTACTTCATATTCACCTATGGTGAGGTAACAGTTGAATTGCTGTATAAACGAGTGATCAATTGGTGATCTGGATGATGTGGGTTGTAGAGTAGAGGGTATTTTTCACACCTCTTAAAAATTATACATACATTTAAGTCAATCTAATATAATGTGATATGATGATCTCATGACTTCTTAGTAGTCATCCTCAATGTTCATCTGTTCAAACAACCTATATCCCACCCAACCTACCTCATTAATTACCTCAATTGTCTTATGACATATGGACATCTCTAATGATCGAATTTAGTGACAATGATTAGACCATATTAATCTTCATAGAGAATGAAACATTATTAAATGATAGTTTAAATTAATTTAAATGAATAAAATAAGAAATAATGTGGAAGATTGTAACGACCCGAATATGGGGCCTCATAACTGGCGCCTCGTACCTGGTTCGCCACATGACTTCAAGAACATTTCCCCAAACTCCAAAGGCTGCCGACTAGCATTGAGGGTCTAGGTGAGTCAGTGGGAAAACTATTCCCTAATTTGTTAAAGTATATAGAAGAATGAAAATTACATAACAATAGCGGAAGCAATAAATATCACACGACAACTGAAAATAAACAGTGGAAGAAATGTATAATATACTAAGGGTGCAGCAGGACACATGTTTCTATGGAAAGCAGTAAAAAAATCAACATGTTGAAATACAACTGAAACCCAGGTACTGAACATAAACAGCAACTGCAGCAGCATCGCGAGCCGAAGACCTATCCCATGTTCTCCAGGTCTAACCAGCAATCAAGTACCTGAAGTAAAAGGGCCACAATCCATATCTACACCTACAACTATATAATCTGTTTGGGCCGAAAAGCAGGTCCCAAACAGGGTGTGAGACTAAACCCAGTAGGCAACCACCACAAGATTTGTGCCCTAATTTCAGCGAGTAATATAGAGAAAGTAATGGAAATTGAGTACAATAATGGACTAAGAGTACACAAGTAAATAATCCCACCAATTACCATTCACATTAATTTTATTAAACAACCAGGGAAGAATTATCAAAGCATTCAATTCCAAGGTAAGAAAGTAACACAACAGGTAGCTCAAAAGACTAACGAAACACAAGCAGTAGAAAACCCAATCTTATTCATTGGCTTAGTGGACTCGTCACAACCATCCATAAAAAAAAATCACACTGACCCTCTAGTGGCTCAAACTAGAAGATCCTTATAGTCTAGTAATTAAACAAGGCACAGACACTCTGGGAATCTATCACGTCAATTCCCCGATGGTCTTGAAACGATATGTATAGACTCTCTAAGGAAGAACAAACGTCTAATTATTCATGTGGTATTGATGCGTGGGAAACTAAGAACACTATTGGGAAGCACAAAGTTCTTTTCCCGTAGGTCCTATGTGTGAAAATAAAACCAACAGACCCTCTTGGGAAGAACTTAATCGTCTATTCCCTCTTCGATCTCCCGCAAAAGCTTATCACAGCCCTAAGCATTCCATTAATTCCTAATCACCTGTTAGCAGCCCTAATTATGTTCAACAACTACTTGGCTAATAACTACCATGCATCAAAAGCATTTAAACAGCAGGCAACACATGCAATCAGTGATAACAAGTAAACTAACAATTTCAATAGGGTTTGCCTCACTGGGAAACTATTTCAAAGGGTGATAAACAACCAAATAGAGGGGGAAACACTCATGGGGTGATCCTCAAACATGCTACCAAGAATATATTACCAACAATTAATCATAAGCTAACAACCAATCTAGGGAAAATAAACATTAGGTTCAAAATCATAAACTCGGGATACTAGATACATGGCTATCCGAAACTTTTGCAACCAAAACTCAATGAACATCAATGTAGGGAAACAAACCACCTATCTAGATCCAATAATATCGATATACTTGAACCTCATCCCGTGAATTACCCTAGAATAGAGTAGATCTGCAAAAACAACTAAAACATTCAACCTCAAATAACTCACATGAAAGAAGGAATCAGGAAAGGAGGCCGAAGAAAAACCAAGAACTCACTACTGCGATTCTTCTACAATCGACAGAGTTTGATTCGGAAAACCAGTGATAGATTGGTGGCTTGGGGAAGAATCTGCCTCCTCGGAAGCTTTGTACGAAATTAGGCGGAGAAGAAGTCGTTTATGAGCATTAGGCACAACTCCTATCCGATTAATGAAATAAAAAATAAAGTATATGGCGTGTACTTTTAGAGTACACGCCATGTACTAGGTCTTTCCGTACTCTTCCAAAATCACCCTCCACGTAACCCCTACACACCGTATGTGTGGCCTGGGCACATCCAACACATGGATTCTAGTGGAAAAAGTGTACACGGCATGTACTCAGAAAGGACATGGCGCGTACTTAAAAAATTTGCAGAAACATTATTCTTCCAAAAACTCCAGAAATAGGAAAAATATACCTCAAATGAAGATCTATGTTCTTACAAACATCCCCCCATAAAGTCATTCGTCCCCGAATTTCCTTAACAAGGCATAGAAGAAGAAACCTCGAACAACTCTGGCTACTGTGATCGCATATCTGCCTCCCTCTCCCAAGTCTCGTCTTGTATACGGTCGTGCTTCCATAGCACCAATACCAGAGGAACATACCTGCCACATAGTAACATTTCACTACGATCAAAAATCCTGAGAGGATGCTTCCCGAAAGATGCATCCTACTCCAGCTTAACCTCCTTGGGTTGAAAAACATGTGACGAGTCTGAGAAATACCGTCAAAGCTGAGGAATATAGAAGACGTCGTGCATAGCCTGGTACCTTTGAGATAACTACAACCTGTAAGCAACTATCGCGACTCTCTCCAATAACTCAGACGGCCTGACGTATCTTGGTGAAAGATTCCCCTTTCCTCCTAATCCTCTTATGTCCCAACATCGGGGCAACATGCAGGAAAAAATGATCTACGGACTTGAACGCCAGAGGTCGTCTCCGCTGATCAGCATAGGACTTCTATCGAGACTGTGCTACAGCCTTCTCTTTTGAATCAACTCTATCTACTCTGAGGTCTCCTGAACAAGACGAGGTCCCATAAAAACTACCTCTCCTTCCTCTAGGCAGCATAAATGTGATCGGCATTGCCTACCGTACAAAGCCTTGTAAGGTTCCATCTGAATAGTCACCTGAAAACTATTTTTGTAGGTGAAATCCATCGGAGGAATACGCTTCTCCCAAGTACCGACAATGTCTAGAATGAAAGCTCGGAGCATATCCTCAATCACATGTATTGTACGATTGGACTGGCTATCAGTCTTAGGATGGTATGCTATACTCAAAAGTACCTGTGTACCCAAAGCCCTCTGTAGCCCCTGTCAGAAGTGCAATGTAAAACACATCACTGTCTCAAACGATGGAGTGTGGAAATACATGCAGACGTACAATCTCATGGATGTACAACTATACCAGCTCCTCAACACTGAAGGTCTCCTTGATTGGCAAGAAGTGTGCAATCTTCGTGAGTCTATCAACTATAACCCAAACCGCAAAATTTCTTTCGGGTGATTTTGGTAACCTTATCACGAAGTCCATCGCGACATCATTCCATTTCCACTCAAGAATAAATTACTAATGTAAAAGAACTGCTGTTCGTTGATGCTCTACCATCACCTGCTGAAAGGTGCAACACCACATAAACAAACCAACCACATTCGTCTTGTTACATGGCCACCAATACTGACGGTGTAAGTCCCGGTATATCTTGTTGACACCAAGATGAACTGACCGAGCTGAATCATGAAACACCTATATCATCTCCTCACGTATGTCTGCTAAAACCCATCTGTAGCCATGAAAACGTAGCACCTCATCATCGCCCACTATCCACCCCGGAGTAGGGTCTCCACCTAACACACCCTCCCGTATGACTAGGCCTTCTGGGTCTGATAGCTGCCTCATTTGAACTCGATCTAAAAGAGTAGAGGTAATAGCTATAGAAGATAGAATTGTATGTCCTTGTCTGTCGTGCACCTCCAAATGTATCTCAGAGAATAGAGCCATAAGCTTCCACTCACTACTGGCCTCCTGAACTGCCTGCAACTAAGTCCTCCTGCTCAGTGCGTCAGCCACAATAGTGCCTTTCCGAAGCGTGTAAGCAAGATCGAAGTCGAAAGACTATAGGTATTCAACCCAACTATGCTTTCTCAAATTCATGTCACGCTGCGTGAAGATATACTTGAGGCTCTTGTGGTCAATATATACCACAAAATGATCTCTCATGAGATAGTGCCTCCAACAACGCAATGAATGAACAACGACATCCAACTCTAGGTCATGCGTAGGATAGTTCTTCTCATGGGGCCTCAACTGCTAATACATGTATGCAACAACATGATCTTTCTGCATAAGCACTGCTCCAAGCCTGATACCAGATGCATCACAGAAAACTATATAACTCTTGCCCATCTATGGAAGAACTCGAATCGGTGCTAAAGCCAATATCCCCTTCAGCTTCTCGAAGGCTGAGTCTCAAGCTTATGACCAAATGTACATTACACCCTTCTTAGTCAAGCCGTTTAATGGCGCTTTTAAGAGTTAGAAGTCCTGTATAAACCGCCTTTAATAACCAGACAGTCCCAAGAAACTCCGTACCTCAAAGACATTCTTCGGATGCTCCCAGGTAATTACTGCTCTCACCGTCTCTAGGTCTACTAAAACGCATGTCTCCGAGATGACATGAACCAGTAAGTGAATATTGTCCATTTAAAAGTGGCACTTTGAGATCATAGCATATAACATATTCTCTCTCAGTGTACTCAATATTATCTCAAGATGGGTAGCATGGTCGTATCGAGTGTGAGAGTACACCAAGATATCGTCCACAAAGACAATGACGAAAGAATCCATGTAAGGATGGAAAAATCAGTTCATCAGCTCCATGATAACTACCAGCGTGTTCGTGAGACCGAATGGCATATCCAAATACTTGTACAGACCGTACCTACTTCGGAAAGCTGTGAGAGGTATATCAGATGGTCTGACCCATAACTAATGATAGCTAGATCTCAAGTCTATATTCAAGAATATCATGGATCTGTGAAGCTGATAAAAAAGATCATCAATCCCCCGAAATGGATATCAGTTCTTGACAGTGAACTGGTTCAACTTCCGATAGTACACACAAAGCTGTATGGTACCATCCTCCTTCTTCTGAAACAACATAGGCGAACCCCAAGGGGAAATATTGGGTCGTATAAAACCCATCACCTGCAACTCTTCCAACTGCTTCTTGAGATCTTTCCACTCAAGCGTAGCCATCCTATAATGAGGTATGGATACCGGTGCTGCTCCTGGCACAAGCTAAATAAATAATCCTACCTCACACTCTGGAGGAAACCATGAAAATTATTCTAGAAAGACTTCTTGAAAATGGTCAACTACCAGAGGGAATTCCATCTGAGAAGTTCCCTGATCATCCAGATATAAACTAGAAATCTGGGCTGTAACACTACCCAACCTAGGATGCTCTGGTCCAGCTCTACTTTCATGGACATCCCATTCACCCTTATGAAGAAAAGACCCGCCCTTTAGTGACGTGAAACTCACCCTGCAGCTATAACAATAGACAATGGCCTGAAAAAGAACTAGCCACTCCATTACAAGAATGACATAATAACCCGAAATATAAAGTACATAATGATCCAACATGAAATGACACCCACCAACCTCAAGGGGGCACTCCTTTCACTGACGCACACTAGTAGTTCTTTGTCCCAAAGAAGTTTCTAGTGCAAAATATCCTCAGAAGTAAGGAAAGTAAGTCTATGGCCCTCCACATTGTGCACAGAAAAAAATCTATGAGAAGCTCCGGTATCGAAAAGTGAAGAAGATAAAACTGAGGCTACTAAGAACGTACCTCGAACCGCAGATGGTCCAGGATCCTGCTCCCGATGGATCTGCTCTACCACAAACGTATGGCCAGTACCGTGACCCTATGTAACTACCTGATATCCCAAAGATGATCCTCCTTGATCCTGACCACCGTATCCACAACCTCTTCCCTGGCCTGAATGACCTAAAGAACTCCAGCCCCCAGTCTGTTGTGGAACTGGTAATCCTGCTCATGCACAAGGAGTAGAAACCGATCCTCCTACACAAGCTACTTGAAGAGGAACCCTGCAAAAAGGATGCAGATGACCCATCTTGCCACATTCTCGGCACTCCACTCGATCTCTGGGCCACCGAGGCTTCTTATGCCTTCTCATTCCACACTGATAGCACAACAACTAATTTCCAGAAGGGAGATCCCATCTTCCAGAAGAATCACCTCTCTTCTTTGAGTCACCTCGAGTAGACTCTCGGTTGTGTTTCCTGCTTTCAGAATGCAATGAACTAGTATTGGATGCTGAACAACCCTGGTCAACAGCTCCAGTATACCTCAGAATCCATTTGGTGATCAACACCTGGTTGACTATTAGGGTAATATATGTCAACTGGAAGATGTTCACCTACGATATGATCTCTGGTTTGACTCCTTCCACAAACTTCCTTTCCAAAAACAACTCGTCATTTCCCAGAACAGGAGTATAATGCTGTAACTCAGTGAAATGGGATGAATAATCAATAACCGAAAGAGTACCTTGCTGCATATTCATGAACTCTCTTGCTCTGTTGGCCCTTAGAGTCGCTAGATAGAAATATGCATAGAACGTACGCTGCAACTCGTCCCAAGACATAGTCTGTTGCCGCCCTTCCTGTGAGACCACATCCCACCATCTCTTGGCAGAATCTCGCAGCATGTAAGTCTCGAGTTTCACCATTCGGTCTAGGGGTGTCTCCAAATGCTTGAAGATGGAAAGCATTGTTTCTATCCATGAATCTCCAGCCTGAGGTCCTCCATCCCCTATGATGGTGGGAGGATGCTACTGCTAGAAGACTCGCGTCCACTCTAACAGAGACGGGGCAGGATGTTGAGCTCCCTGGAAGGTCCGAATGAACCTTATGAAACCATCTATGAACTGAGCATCAACACTAGTGTCTGGATTCACTGTAGTTTCCATGTCCGAAACGATCGGCGAAACTACTGGTAGTCCCTGGTCTACCTTATCAGGCATACGGTCACTGCCTGGTTCATGGCGTGTAACGGGATGACATTTTGGTTCCATAGATCTGAGAAAACAAAAGCACACTCAGATTTAGGATTAACAACGATATAAATAAAAAGAGTACAAAATGGGAAAATGAGAGAGGAAAACATAAGTTGTAAAAACATGAATACACGACGTGTGTTTAAACTACACAACATGTTTGTAAAATCCATTTACATGGGTGTGTACTTCCTTCACCTCTGGTCAAGTAACATCCCAGACTACACAGCGTGTTTTCCAAAATCACGTTGTGTACTTGAACTCAACTCCTTTTCCCGAGTCTCTTTAAATGGCTAACCTACACTTTCCTTCTAATTTTAAACTACACGGCGTATTCACTAAGGACACAGCGTGTGATAGACATGTTTCAGTAACTCGTGTAGCAGTTACACGGCCAATTACATGGCTGACCCCTACACAACGTGTTCCGAGAAAACCCATCATGTATAAGGATAGATAACACCGACCCATTTTGTTCGTGACACGTCTGAGTACCCAGAAGAAAACTACATGGCGTGTTCATATATAACACGTAATGTTCCACGTGAGTTTCCCCAACTTGTGTTGTTAGTGACATGGCCGGGTACACAGTTGAATACTACATGATGTGTACTTATGGTACACGGTGTGTCCCAGAAGACTTTTTGACATCCCGAGTCTTTGTTCACACAGTTAGTAACATAGTTTAAAAACTACACGGTGTGTATTTATAAAGTACATGCCGTGTATTCTACGTTTTTCCGGGCAGTTGCTCAGAAACTGCACCGAATGCCGGAAACACTAAAAAAATATCTATGTGCCAAATTCCGATCCGTGGGGGCCCATACTCCCCACGAATCAAAGCTTGGAATTTTAAAAATACATATATCACGTCAAACTTCAAAACAAGTATGTCTGTCATAGCAACTATCACAACAACATGCATAATATATCACGACATCTATCACAAAATCATGAAATTATAATGCACCCTAGATGGAATGGTAAAATTCATGACATGTGATTTCCTACCCAGTGCCAATATGATGCATGAGATGGCACACCCTCATCTCATCGGGTTGCAATAAAATATAACCACAATCATATAAACTGTAAAAGCACAAAACATGTGCATCACCTAATGGTGAAATATAATAAACTCCAACGCTTGAAAAAAATAAAAATGAAATTACGGGGTAATATATATTTTCCATGTACAAGGGTTAATTATTCCCGGTAACAGTTAAGTACTAACTACCAATTTATTCTTATCCTTGTCTATGGTCGCAAAACAGTAAGGCAATATAAAAGAAGAAAACCCTCTCTGATACCACTCAGTAACGATCCAAATTAGGGGACTCGTAACTGGCGCCCCGTACCCGGTTCGCCACATGACCTCAAGCGTGTTTCCCCAAATGCCAGAGGCTGCCAACTAGCAGCGAGGGCCTAGGTGAGTTAGTGGGAAAACTTTTACCTCATTTGGTAAATTATATAGCAGAAGAAAAATAATATAACAATAGAAAATGCAATAAACAACACAAGATAAGTGAAAATAAATAGCGGATGCAATTTATAATATAATAATGGTGCAGCAGGACATGTGTGTCTCTAGAAAGAAGTAAAAAAATCAACGTGATAAAATACAACTGAAACCCAAGTACTAAACGTAAATAGCCACTCCAGCAGCATCGCGAGACGAAGCCCAGTCCGATGCTCTCCACCTTCATCCAGCAATCAAGTACCTGAGGTAGAATGGACACAATACCTATCTACAACTGCAACCATTTAATCAGTTTGGGCTAAAAAGCAGGACCCAAATACGGTGTGAGACTAATCCCAATAGGAAACCACCACAAGATTTGGTCCCTACTGTAATTGAGTAATATATCAAAAGTAAATGAAAATAGGTATAGTAATGGACTAAGAGTACACCAGTAAATAATCCTTCCAATTACCATTCACATACATTTTATTAAATAACCTGGGAAGAATTAGAAAATAATTCTATTCCAAGGTAACCAAGTAACACAGTATGTATCTCAAAAGACTACCGAAACACAAGCAGTACAAAACCCAAGCTTGTTCTTTGTCTTAGTGGACTCTTCACAACCAACAATAAAAAAAATCACAATGAACCTATGAGTGGCTCAAACTACCAGACCCCTATAGTTCAGTAATAAAACAAAGCACAAACACTCTGGGAACATCTCATGTCAATTCCCATATGGCCTTGCAATGATATCTAGGGATTCTGTAAGTATGAACTTACGTCCAATTCCTCATGCGTTTTCGATGCGTGGGAAACTAAGAACACTCTTCGAAAGCACAATTTCATATTCTCGTAGTTCTTGTGTAAAAAACTAAAACCAACATACCCTCTAGGGATACACTTATTCATCTATTACCTCCTTGATCTCCCACACCAGGTTCTCACAGTCCTGAGCAGTCCGGTCGTGCGTAATCTACTGTCAGTAGCCCTAAGTAAGTTCAACAACTACTTGGATAATAACTACCATGCATCAAATACATTTAAACAGCAGGAAACAGATACAATCAATGATAACATGTAAAATAACAATTGCAATAGGGTTTGCCTCACAGGAAAACGGTGTCAAACGGTGATAAACTGCCAAACAGAGGGATAAACACCCGTGTGGTTATCCTAAAACATGCAACCAAGCATATATTAGCAACCATTAATCATAAGATAACAATAAATCGAGGTCAAATAAACAGTATGATCAAAATACTAAACCCGGGATTCCTGATACATTGATATCCGACACTTTTGCAACTAAATCTCAAAGAACATCAACGTAGGGAAACAAACCACATGCTGTGATCCCCGAAGATCAATATACATGATCCTCGGCCCGTGAATCGGCCTATAATGGAGTAGATTTTCAAAACCCTCTAAAAATTTCAACCTCAGATAACTCACATGAGAGAAGGAATCATGAAACTATGCCAAAGAAGAACCAAGAACTCACCATTGCGATTCTTCTGCAATCGATGGAGTTCGATTCAGACAACCGGTGACAGATCAGTGGCTTAGAGAAGAATCGGCCTCCTCGGAAGCTCTGGACAAAAGTGGGCGGAGAAGAATACGTTTATGAGCATTAGGCACGATCACAGTCTGATGAATGAAATAAAAATAAAGTACATGGCGTGTAGTTTTAGAGTACACGGCGTGTACTAGGTCTTTCTGTACTCCGCCAAAATTGGCCTCCACATCACCCCTATACACCTTGTGTGTGGCCTGGGCACATCCAGCACACGGCTTTAATCGGAAAAAGAGTACACAGCGTGTACTCAGAAAGTACACACCGTGTACATCAAAAATTTCCAGAAACATTATTTTTCCCAAAAACTCCAGAAAAAGTAAAAACATACGTCAAACAACGATCCGGGTTCTTAAAAAGATAATTATATAAAATATTTTTCCCATTAATCCATGATTAATGAGAGTGTTTTTAATATAAAATGATGATAATCTAATAAAATTCCATTCACATTATAAGAGTAATCCCAAAAATTCTTATGTTATGAAGACATCATTTTCGAAATATTTTTTTAGATAAGAGACGATTATGGGTGTTTTTAAAATATATAATATGTATTATATCATGTAATCATTAAATAAGAGAAATTTTTCACATTAGATGAAGAAATTTGTTTTTATAATCACCTAAAAATAATGATGATCTTTTATCGAGAAATACATTGATGGTTATTGAGAATGTTGTTGAAAAATAGTTCCAGGGTAATATTCTTCTTTTTGAAGATAAAAGACCTTACATGATGCCTACAATTGTGTTAATATATATATAATAACATGATATATTACATTTTGTATGTAACTCTAATTATTCATCATAAGGAATTGGTTCTGAGAATCCCTTATTTTTTATGTGAACTTCATGGAGTGAATTTTTAATACAGATTGTGCCTTTTAGAGGAATGCTTAGAATCTATACATATATTTCTGTGAATGAAGAAGATGTGGCTTGTGTGTGTTTTTACTTGGTTTGTGTGAATGGATTTATTTTAGAGGGTCAGATACACTCATTTACTAATGATGTTCATACATAATACAAGTGAAAATCCATTCTATTATGTATGGAGATAAAAGTTCTACATGAACCTGCAAGAACATGAAAAAATAGAAGTATGTTAGAAAATATATATTGGATATATATCCATGAGAATGTGAATGCACATGAATATGAGAAAACACGTTAAACTATTTTATGAATAGGTAAAACCAAAAACAATTGTAGATATCACAAAAAATAAGTAAATACTATAGATTAATGTTATATGTTGTGATCTATGATAAGTTACTAAGTTATTCAGATATAATATTCAAATAATATTGATGGCTAAAAATTAAGATCATCAACACATTTCTAGGATATGTAATCATTAATTTATAATATTTATTATGATAATATTGTTCCTTTTTATTTCATGCATAGTGAAACTATTATTCTTCTAGGATGATAGAATCCATAATGCGACTCTATGAAATTGACGTTTTTCTATGTAGTTGTTGTTAATGTAGATAATGTATAATTGGGGGGTCTAACCAATCACAATATGGAGTATGCTCTCCATGAGACTCAATATTGTTGAAATAGTTTCTTTATGTTATATTTCTTTATACTTTATTTTATATAGGTATAAAAATCAATCTAGTGGATTAGATTTTAATAAGACAATTGCTGTTAATTTCAAAAGAAATATTAATTATAAAAATATCCAATGACTCAGCCCAACCCCATAATCAATACTAAAATATCAACCTAGAACCATAATTTATGAATTATGTAAAATTATGTTAATTATTTTATTGATTGGTCTATTAAATCCCACTGATACAATTTGTAATGAATGGTATCAAATATGTTAAATATGTTTTGCATCAACTATATTTTATATATAATATGATTTTTTTACATAGTTTTATATCCAAAAGGATATGTGTGAACCATGATTCATGTGAGTATGTTTATAAATGTCTTTATTTCATGTCCTTATGTTAATGACTAAAACTATATCTAATTATACTTGATCATAGTGTTATAATATTACATTTCTTCTATTTTATTATGATTATGTTATGATTTCATATTTTATGATGATTGATTTCCATAATTATTTTTGTATTATGAAATACCAATAAAATATTGACAATTCCAGAGTATGATATATGTAATTCATGGTATGGTTTTCAAATATATTCCCTAATCTCTCAATCATTTCTGGCATGCTATATTTATATAAACCTTGATATCCCATGTGATTACCCTCACTATCAATATGATCTCACCTATTCTTATGTTTCTATTTTGGAGGCCATGTATAAGGGTTTTATGTTTTGTATGTCTGTTATGATTAGTAAATATTCATATCATGGGAGGAGATGTTGATGACTGTTAATGAAATTAGATGATTGTGTATCTGGTGTCTAATGAAAATAAACCAGTTTGGTTATTGGGCTTGTATTAGTGAAATTTAATGAATATTAACATAAAAATATATAATATTTTTTAAATTAATTCTAATATGGATGTAATATATTATTTATTGGATAAATTCTTTCGGAAAATTCATATTATTATTACAAGGATCCCATTGAAATTACACACGAGAAAAAAAATCCTTAATAAAAATGATATCTATGGATCTAGTAAATCATCCTTATATAGTTCCCCTTTCCCATAAAATTTCTCTATAATCCTATGTTGGAATTCAACTCCATTTTAAAAAATGATATTCATAGAATTATACTTCATCCTTATGAGAACTATAAAAATATTTATGTAGATCATGTTGATATATATAAATAATACATGTATACGTATGATATTTCTTCACATTTATTCACTCCCAATTCAACATTAGAAAATATTCTTCCAACCATATGAAGTATTCTAACATATATTCAACCATTATGATGATCCTAACATGGAATATAATTCATCTTTTAACATTTAAAAATCAATAAAAACTGTTTTTTCAATATGAAAATTCCAAATGTATTTTATAGAAACATCAATACATCCTCAAAGCATTTTTTATATGGTAGAAATTCCTATTCAAACAATCCTTAAATATAAAGAGATAAGATATGTAAATTTTTAATATGACCAGTTACAATCACCAGGAATCACCCCATGATAAAAGAATAATATAACAAAATTGATGTAATTTTGTAATACTAAAAATCAATTGTTCTTATTTTTGTATCACTATTTTGGCTCAATATCATTGTCATGTACAAAGATATAAAGGAATTAAATCATATTTTCTAACTAATACATAATCAAACCATATTCTAGGATTAATTTAACATTTCTATACGTTATGATTAATAACATACTCTATTTTAAATAACTCTAATATCCATGCTTATCATATAAAATAAACTATACTCAACAACACCATATGAGTAATTATTTTATATTTGACCATGTAAACCAATATAGTCAACTTAATCGACAAAAAAAACTTTATTGAATCTTTATCCCCAATTGGATGTAATTGATAAAAATATTTAAAATCCACCTTCTCTATATAGCTCCAAATTATTCCAAAAACAGGTTCAGATTTAATATGAAATTCCATTTCAAATATTCTCTCCCTCTATATATAAAATTAATAGGATTTTCAGAGTACTGTTTTTAATGTTGAATTCACTCCCAATATAGTTCTGAATTCTATGGTTGTAATTATATAGTTTTACTCTCCCTTTTTAAAAGTATAATTTAACCAATTTTTATTCGAACTTTGAAAAAAAAAATTGTCCATAACTATATAAAATCTAATATGTGAGAAATGATTCCCCCATATGCCAAAATTTTCAAAAAATTCCATTATAAACTATAATTTAATATCTATAGAACCACTAGTATTTTTTTTACCATTTTAGAAATAATATCTAAAAACATAGATTCGTATTTATATCTTTTATTTTAGGAATGGATCTTAAATTAACACCTAAAATATATGCATCAAACATGATATTCATAAGTAGTTTTAACGTTATTATTTTTTCCTATGTTTACCATTTTAATGTATTTCTAAATATACTATAAAACTCTAGAAAATTATTTTTTAAAACCTTTATACTATTCATACAAATTATACCAATTTTTAGAAGAAATTTAATATAGTTTTTCATTTTCATTTCAACTTTCAAACCAACTATAGAATATATTATATTTTGTTTCACTTATTTTCAATATATAACAATTTTTCCCATATTCAGTTTAGTAAATTACTCTATTATTTGAGTTTTCCACATTCACATTGATTTGTTATAAAATCCTATAATTCTTCTAAGATGGAGCACAATCTAGAGAATATGAATTTCATTAAAAAATATGATGTCATCTATATTACTACATAACATATTTAAAAACATGAGATACTTTAGTTGTGTATATCATTTAAAAAAGCATCATGATTCCTCCATTTAACACACTATATGTCACATAAATAACTTATTTTAAAGGTATTTTTAATTTATTTTTCATTCATGCATTGTTTTGGGGGTTTCCCAAGATTTTATGGAGGAATGGGAGGGTTTTCATGAATTGGGCCAAACCATGAGCCCAATTCCATATTTAAAATATATATTTTTTCATTTATAACTCATTAATTTTTCAACATTTTTCATCCATTCAAATTCATTCATGGCCTGCTCTGACCTATTAAAACTAAAATTTAAATTTTGAGACTTTATAAATCCATAAACATGGGAGATTCGAGTTTTTAGTTAAGTAGTTGGGCCACCCAGAAATCCCATTACCCATTTTAGAAAACATTTTGTTTATTTCATAAACTATTCAATTTTAAATTTTTTTTGGTGATTCCACCTCTAAAACGATCCCACTAAAACTCGACGTGCCCCCAATCTATTTTCTCTCTCTTTGGATATCGTTTTCTTTTCATAACAAGTTGAAACATACTAGGCAACCTTAATTCGAGCATATTTATAATGATAATTTGTTCCCTTCATAACTACTGCATTTCATAGTATTTTTACCCCATTAAAAGTTATACATGGTCTTCAAATCCTTTTTCTAATATCGCTTGAATATTAGATATTTTCATATTTAGATACTTGTGTATTTGGGGATATTTCTACATGATCCATCAAGTAAATTGGTCCTTTTCATTCTTCTTACAATTTTTTAGGGTGACATTCAATGTGATTATGGTTTCATACCTTATACTTGTGGTTCCTAAAGTAAAGAAGTTACTGTTATAACCTAGGGTTTGATTTCTTGTCTTTTGGGTGAAATCTTGGGTTTTAGGTTGGATTTTGAATTCCTTGAGGTGTGGTGGTGGTGTGGTTTATGTTTCGCACCATGTTTTGAGGGTTTCAACATAAAAGGTAGGTGATTCAATTTTTAAATAATTATTGATCAGTTAGCTTGTTGTATTTACTCAATTTCTATATTCCTCATATGTTGCATGTGGTTCTAAAACTATTAATGATTGATTTGGTAATGTGTTTACATTTAGAGTTGAAATTTAACTTGAAATTGGGTGTTTTCATGTGTAACTCATGGGGTATTATTTTGGGGTATTTTATAACATGTGGAATTGGTTTACCAAATCCTGTTTGGCCTTCCAATTCAGGTTTTGTAATGTATTAGTGTCATTTGGGCCTAAAGATAGGTTTTTTGAATAGGTTTGATGTGTAAAAATTTTTTATAATTTTGTATCCCATTTTATGAAAATGTGTGTTTTCATTTGTATATTTTGTGGTATTATTCAAGGTTATTTTATAACACTTGAATGGGGTTTTATAAATGTATCTAGGGATTACAATTCTATTTTGGATAGTAATTGTTATGGTTTTGGTATTAAATGGTTGTTTTTAAATGGGTTTTGTGTGAAGGACATATTTACACCACTTGGATTCTTTTTTTTTTGTAAATTTAAAAATGTTTTAGTTAGTTTAAAGATGTGGGAAAAGGGTTAATATGTACTATTTTGTGTTTGTGTGTTCACCTATCATGGGTTTTTGAATGGTTATATGATTTTTTAAGTGGTAAAACATTTTTATAATGTTTTTTAAATTTTTTAAATGTTTTAATAAAATGTGATTTAGGAACGAAACTTGTTTGTGGGCTGTTTTGTGTAAGGTTGATGATAAAATGATATTGATGGTAAAAAGGGTATTATGTGGAGTGTGTGTGTGGGAGGTTATTTGATTTTTTGACCTTGTAATTGTTTTATAAAATTTTTTAATGACTATGTTGAAGTGATGAAGTGACGTGAAAAGTGTTGTGGGCTATTTTGGTGTGTGTATGATTTACAAATGAATTTAAATGAAAAAGTGGAATTTGTGACATTTGTGATTTACATATGTTCTGTTTGTTGAATATGTGACGTGGAAATTATATTTTCATGTGTAATTTATATTTCTTGACTTGTTTAACTTGTTTGAGCACAAATGGAAAGCCCTGGTATCTAGGTGGGTGGATGTGTACTACTATGGTAGTGAATCTATTGGGTTTGTCCTTAGTTTTATATAACATGATTGACGCTTACAACACTAAATAGACTATGACGATGATTATTGGGGACCACTATTTTATGGTTATATTCCCTAATAGTGGCTCGTTCATGAGAATAGATATTTGTTACGGTTACTCTCATCGAGATACGAGGTACCTAGGACCCACAAGGATCTATTGTCTAGGGGCAATTTTCCTATTTCTTTTTCTCATTAAACCCTTTATAATTACCATCATCATATGGTATATTTTTCTGGAAAATTATGTATCTTTGTAATTTATTTTAAAAGTGTTGAATCTTTAAATAATCTCAGTTGAAAACTTCTTTTTTTAAGATGTATCTTTTAGAAATTTTAACTATAAATTACATGTTTTTTAAAACATGCATCCTTTTCGTCTCTGAATTTTAATCGCATGGAATATATTAGTGGTTGTATCCAACTGGGCATTTTCTCACACACTACTTACTCCCTTGGGTGTATGTAGACTTGGTTATTTTTGTTGTTGCAGGTTGGGTAAAGTTTTTATTTCCCATGGTTCGGGTTTCTAGCAGGTCCTCGGTGGCGAAGTCTTGTGGAGATGATTTGTTGGAGGTTCCCCTTTCCATGAGGGTTCTTGGCTATCCATTATTGTCTTTTTACCTTACTAATGAAATTTTTATATTGTTTCAAATTATTTAATTCAGTTCTTATTTTTTTAAAAGATGGTTTTAGTTGAAAATCTAGATGTGTTTTATTGAGTTAATTTGTTGTTTAATGTTTATAAAATAAGATAAATCATTCCAAAACATTATTTTATGATACTAGAGAACATTTTACAGCACATGGGGATTGGGAACGCCCTTCGGGTCTTGTCACAGGTCGAATTTGGTGCCGGGTTTGGTGTTGACCAGATTTGGTTCCTGAAAAAATGGTATTAGAGGAGATTATTGTTAACTCTTTGAGTCACATTATTTAACGAGTAGTCGAGATAGTCTAGAGTTTGGATTTTTGGGACTTGGTATTTCAATTAAGGGTAGTGTGCCTAATCACCACACTTCATGATGGGATTCGAGTCGATAGGGGATGTCTGGATTTATATGAGTTCATTGGATGTCTTGGATTGATGATGATTAGGGGAAATGAAAAGAGAGTCTAGTTAATGGTCTTGATGAGCTTGTAGGGCCTGGAAAGACATGTAACGCTAGGGATATTCCCTTGAACACTCACTGTGATGGTGAATTTATTTGAATATGTCCGCCAACAATATCTTCATGTCACCCACTGAAACTAGTTTCTTCTCGCATTGTCTTGTGTTCTTTAGTTTTGAAATCTTGTAACATTTGTTTAAAAGTGACTTGGTTTTAAGAAGCGTAATGTTTTTGTGAAATTATTATCTTATAAAGAGGGAATGGTTTGATTATTGAAAATTTAGAACTGAATTTTCAGAATTGTATTGGAATAGAAAATTGTTTGTTTCCACCTCTTTTGAATGCATAAACTATGTCAAGGTTGGTTTAGAAAAACTGTTTCCAATAGAGTTTTCTAAACTATGGAAACATGATTTAATGGGATGAGATGTTTTGAAATTGATGTGAATAAATTTAAATTGAGTTTTCAGAGGAATTATTATGCCTTTCTGAAATATATTTATGCAGTAATTTGGGTTCAATTTTGTGGTTAGCGGTCTTGAGAAAAAGTAAGTATTGGTTGATTGTTTGGGTTTTGAAAAGTGGAATGTGTTTTTGTATTCACAATTGGTATTTTCTTGAAAGACCACATGAATGGGGTTATTTGAGATTATGGATGGTTAATTACATGACGTGATGAGTGCCGGGATATATATGAGGAGTGTGCCTGGTGTGGCATGGAAACACTCATGCATGGGGCCCATGGGGTACCATTGGGGGATACGCTAACCGTTGAACCGTTTGTTTTAAAATATATATTTTTAAAAAGAAAACATGATTTTCCTAATGAGTGGTTTGGGATTGTGTTTATTTTTTGTTTTGGGAAATTTTGATGTTGTGGAATGTTTTGATCCCAAGATCCCCACTTGTTTGAACAGGGTTTTGGTTTTGTGTTTGGTCGGTAAGCTGGGTTGAAGGGCTGATTAGTGGTCTCCTCTGAGAATATTTTGGCAAGACTTTATGATGTTTCCCCTCATCTGTTTTGTTCTGGTTGAGGTATGTCTTTAACAATATACCAAGTTGGTTTGGACCTTGTGTTCTCTCACTGGACTAGGTATGCCCCATTAAGGGTTAGTGCACAACTGAAGTGAAACCTAGGTTGTTTTTCCATTGGAAGATCCTCACGTTGATCAATGTAAGTAATCTTTTTCTTTATAATTTTATATTGAGTCTACAACCTTTCCTTTCTTGTTTTTTGTATCATATTTTAGTGGGAGAGTGATAATGGAAGGTTGAAAGATACCTTAACTTCTTAAGTTTCCTGATTTGCTAAATGTTGAAGTGGTCTGGGGTTATTAGCATGGATGAGTATCTGGATGGTGTCTAAGAGGTCTGATCAGTCCTTTGTAGTCTCATAGAAGAAGTAGTTCATGGTTAACTACCAATGTGGGAAATATGATCATGAGAGTATATTGTGGCCACTTTCTAGAATTGTGTGTTGTTTTTGGGATGTTGTATAATGTCCCTCTCCTTATATTGTTCATATCAGTTACCATGGTCCATTTTGGTGACGCCTTGTGATGTTATCTACTCGATTGACCTTTAAGGTGAAATTTGTGCAATCCTTTGAGAGTCCCTATTATGGTGGGTGAATGTATCCCTTTGAAAAACATCAAAATCATCCATTTTAGAGTAATGCTAGTGTAGGTTTTCATTACTTATATTGTTTCTCACCTAAAAAAACATGTTGTGATGTGTGTGAATTATCTATTCCCTTGTTTCGGTGAAATATCGAGATAGGGTAAAGTAAGTTTGGAATGTGTTATGTCTGGAAAACGTATTTGGGATTGCATTGTAGTTGTTGGTGGCACCGAATGAATAATTCTCATTTAGTGGGTTTCCAAAGACTAACTATGAGGCTAAAGATGATTCAATCATTTGAGCTCCATCTATTGGTCTCGAGGAGAAGATGGCTCCTAATTTAGGGAAATCCTAGGGTCATTTAAACCCTTTTACAAAGTCCTATCCTAAATATGAATTACAGGAAGAGTTTAAACCTCTGTTTTCATCATGTTTTTTCTGTTGTTCACATTTGGTGGAAATAGGTGGAGGGCCTTGTACCCATGTAATCTCCCAATATCATTCCCTCCCCCTTTTTTTCCATTGAGTATTCAAAAAATGGATAGAAATTTGGCTAGATAGGCTGAGCACACGGTTTCACAAACTATGCGGACTAACCATGCGACCTTCCCAAATCTAGAAATATTTGGGTCTTTCTCTGCAGGCCTAGGCTATTTGGATAAGATGGTTTGTTATTATGGTGTGGAGACCCACAATTATTCTCATGTATAATCCTTCAGAAATATTTAATGGAATTCTACCCAATGTACCAGGGAGTTCGTTCAGGACTCCCCCTATTAGTGTCCTGATTCTATCTCAGAAAAAAAATATTGGGTGTCTATTATGTTGGGGAGCATATTTGTGTCCCCCCATACCAGTAACATAGATTTATCCATGGTCTTGGCTTGGCTTATATGGTCTTGTTTGGATCTATCTAGATAAAAAAAATTCTTGGAGTAAACGTTGGGATTGGAGAGCGCCCAATGGTTTTGTTAAAAAAGGTAAGGGTAACCTTGTTCAAAGATGTTGTTCGTTTGGGTGAATTTCTTGAGTCTTGTTTGGATAGTGTTTGAGAAGTTGTATTTTGGGATAAATTATTAATGTGATTGAACATTTCAGGAATGTGGTGTAAGTTTTTTTGTGACATTAATCCTTCATTAATTGATCATTGGTGGTGTTTTGGCCTTTCAGGGCGAAACCTAGCAAGGGAGTACCTATTGGTTTTTCAGTTGGGATTGGTAGTTTCATTTACCTTGCTATGACATTCCCGAGAAGAAATTTTTTTAAATGAGGATAATTGTCACATAAATAAAATATTTTAATGGTATTTTTAATTTATATTCCATTAATGCTTTGTTTTTGGGGTTTCGCTGCTTTTTTGGAGGAAAGGGTGACTTTTCATGAGTTGTTCCAAACCATGAGCCGAATTCCAGATTTTAAATAAATTTTCATTCTTTTATAACTCATTCATTATTCAAAATTTTCATCCATTAATATTCCTAATTGGCCTCCTCTATCCTATTAACAAAAAAATTTAAATTTTGAGCATTTATACATCCATAATAATGGGGGATTTGGGTTTTTATTTAAGTACTTAGGACACCCAAAAGACCATTTCCAGTTTTTTTTTAAAAATTGTTTATTTAATAACCTATAAAATTTTAACTACTTATTGGTTATTCCACCTCTAACCCTATCCCATTAAAACTATTCATGCCCCAAATTACTTATCGGTCTCTTTGGAGCTCGTTTTCTTCGCATAACAAGTTGAAACTTCTTATGATTCCTCAATTCAAGTATATTTAAAAAGGAAATTTGTTTCCTTCATAAATCCTTCATTTCACACTCTTTTTACACCATTAAAATTCCTACATGTTATTCTTATCCTTTTTAGAACCTCCCTTAAATATATGGCTGTTTGAAAAATCTGATACTGGTTTTTATGGGGTGATTTCTACAAGATCCCTCAAGTTTGTTGGTATTCTTCATTATTCTTCCAATTACCTTAGGGTTACATTCAATGACATTAGGGTTTCATCCCATAAACTTGTGGTTCCTAATGTCAAGAATATATGGTTTGAACCATGGATTTGATTTCTTGTATTTTTTGTGAGATATTGTGTTTTTATGACGGATTTCACTTGCTTAGGGTGTGGTGGTGGTGCGGTTTATGTTTCGCACCATGTTTTGAGGGTTTCTACATAAAAGGTAGGTGGGTCCATGTGTAAAAAATTATTGATGAGTTATATTTCAATATTTACCAATTTTTCATATTCTTCATATGTTGGGTGTGGTGCAAAAACTATATATGATTGATTTGGTTATGTGTTTACTTTTATAATTTAATTTTATCTTGAAATTGGGTGTTTTCATGTGTAACTCATGGGATATTATTTTGGTGTATTTTATCACTTATGGAATTTGATTTCTAAATATTTTTTGGTCTTCCAATTCTGGCTTGGTAATTTATTATTGTCATGTGGGCCTAAAAAGAGAGTTTTTCAATAGGTTTTATGTGTAAAACATTTTTATACTTCTTGAGAGTATTTTATGAAAATGTGTGCTTTCAGTTGTATATTTTCTGGTATTATTCAATGTGATTTTATAACACTGGAAACTGATTTAATAAATGTCTCTATGGTTGAAAATTATATTTTTGATAGTAATTGGTATGGTTTTTTTCTTAAATGCTATTTTTGAAATGGTTTTTCTATGCAATACATATTTACACAAATTGGGTTCATTTTATGTAATATTATAAATGTTTTATTTGGTTTAACAAAGCAGTAAAAGGTTAAATATGTACTTTTTGGTTTGTGTGTTCACCTATCATGGGTTTTTGAAATGTTATGTCATGTTTCACTTTGTCAAAAAAAATATAATGTTTTGTAAATTTTTTAAATGTTTTATTAAATTATGATGTTGGAACAAAACTTGTTTGTTGGCTGTTTCATGTATGATTGATGATAAAATGATATTGAAGGTAAAAAAGGGTATTATGTGGCATGTTTGTGAGGTCTGTTATGCGATTTTTTTCACCTTGTAAATTTTTTATAAAAATTCATAAAGGTAGTGTTGAAGTGTTGAAGTGATGTGAAATGTTTTGTGGGCTATTTTGGTGTGTGTATGATTTCAAAATGAATTTGAATGAAAAAGTGGATTTTGTGACTTGTGTGATGTACATATGTTTTGTTTGGCGAATAAGTTATCTGGAAATGATATTTTCATGTTAAAATTATATTTCGTGACTTGTTGAACTTGTTTTAGTACAAAGGGAAAACTCGAGTATCTAGGTGGGTGGATGTGTACTAGAATGCCAGTGAATTCGTGGAGTTTGGCCTCAGTCTCACTTAGCAAGATTGACTCCTACAATTCTATCTAAACTATGATGATGATGATTTGGGACCACTAGGTTATGATAATATTCTCTACTAGTGGCTTGTGAATGAGAACAAATATTTTTCATGGTTACTCTCAACGAGACACGAGGCAACGGTGACCCACAATGAGCGAGTGCCTAGGAGTTATTTTCCTATTGCTTGTGCTCATTAAATCCATTATAATTTCCACCGACATAAGGTATATTTGTCTAAAACATTGATTATATTTAGGATTTTTTTTAAAAATTTTGATTCTTTAAACCATCCCACTTGAAAACAGCTTTTTTTATGTTGCATCTTTTTGAAATTGCAACTAGAAATTACATGTTTTTGAAAACTTGCATTCATTACAACTTTAAATGATTATTGCATGGGATATCATTGTGGTGGTATCCTACTAGGAATTGTCTCACACCCTAAAAACATACTTGTGTGAAAGTAGAGTTTTTTATTTTTGTTGTCGGTGGTTGGGTAAAGTTTTTAGTTCCAGTGGTTTGGGTTTCTAGCAGGTCCTTGGTGGTGAAGTCTTGTGGAGATGGATTGAGGGCGGTGTCCCATTCCATGAGAGTTCTTGGATATCAATTTTTGGTTTTGTACCTTTTAAGGGTCTTTTTACATTGTTTCAAATCAGGGAATTCAGTTCTCGAATTTTGTAAAAGATAGTTTTAGTTAACAAATCCAGATTTGTTTTATTGAGTTCATTTGTTGTTTAGTGTTTGTAAAATCGCGTAAATCGATCCCAACCATCATTTAATGATTCTCGAGCACTTGTTCCAGCCCAAGGGGATCGTGAATTCCCTTGGGGTCTTGTCATGGTTCACGTTTGGTGCTGGGTTTGGTGGTGACCATATCCGGTTCGTGACACTCTAAACCATCATAAAATAAATACAATATAACATTGTGTAAATTAACAAATAATTTAATTTCTGTAGAATTTTTTTTAAAAAAATTATATTAAAAATAATTTAATTCTAGTATTTTTTATTTATGTAGGGCTCTTCAAATCCATCTGAGGATTATCATATTTTCAGTATTCTTCACCAACTGCCACAAAAATTGCTGCATCATAAATTAAAATATTCAATAGTTATGGGGAACTACGTGGTGATAAAAAATCATTTTTGGACCTTCTAGTGTTTTTTAAAAGTAAAAATGGACACAACTTATTAGTAAATAAAAAATAATGATACAATATATTAATATAGAAATGTTATCCTCTAAATATTTCCACCTTTTCATATTATTTATATTATCATAAATAAATATCCAATCATTAGGTATTTTAAATAATTTTTATCATTATTACAAAAGTTGTTTTATTTATAAATATGATTCAATATATAATCCCAAATTAGGAACTTCTCTATGAAGTTCATGATTTAGATAAAATTCATAATTTTATTATTAATATTCCTTATTTTATTTTAAATGGTATCTCAAAATATTGTTATCAATAATTTTTAGATGTATCACTTTTAAATTTTTTTTAATAACAAATGAATCTTGAAATAATATAGACATTAGATATTTGATCCCACCCTAATCATAGGTACCATTAGGTGAATCACAATTCATTGTTAGAAAATTTATACCCCTTTGGTTTTATATCAACATTATAACTTCATCACTTCCAATAGATTGTATATTCATAAATTGAATGGGGAGAGGGGTAGAACACTCTTATAATATAAAATCAACAAAATTTTGTCATTAAAATATCTATGTGTATTACTTGGTATCCCACAATAGGAGAACATATTAACATATATGGAAATTTTATTCATACTATCTAAATATATAAGATTATCGATTATATATATATTATTCCTTATATTATCAATATATTTTCTTATTATTTCAATTCAAAATTTAAATAATTTTTATTTATATTTATAAAAACAATAAATCCTAAAACCTATATTTTTTTAAAAAATTAATTAGATATGTAGGATACTACTCACCCTCATTGATTTCTCAACATATCTCCAATGGGAGTTCCAACTTATTTCAACCCAGTATCCAACAATCATTAACCTATATTATATATAAAAACACATAAATTAATGTTTTTATCATGTATATAATTGTTTATATACATTATATTAAAATTCCATTTTTACATCATTAAATTTTATTTATTACATTATAATAATATTATTATAGATCATTTATTATATTTGATTATTTTTAACATGGAATCTAGTTGATCAAAACACATTGCCACTATGAGCATCAAATTTTCATCTATAGAACTTAATATTATATAATGAATCATAATAAACCAATTTCATTACAACAAATACAATTGATAAAGGGGTAAAATGAGATACATTAAGAAATTTATAAAAATAAACACAAATTTCGAAGTAGTTTTCAGGATAATCATTCACTTTTAAAACTATTCCTCACTCCTCATCAAAGAAAACTTGGTCAATTTTTTTCCATTAGTTTCATCAACATACACATGTGAATCAAATTCAAATCTAAATATTGAAATAAATATTAATTCAACATCTTAAAATAGATCATAAAATATTTACATTATAAATAAAATCCAAATTTTGAATCTCAATATACCAATTTCATTATATAGAAGATGAATTTATATTATTAATTTTATTGGATCACTCATTAATGTTTAGATTGTATTCCAGATCTTATTTTAGGTTCAAATAAATTATGGATTTATATTTGAGATTTTATCCAATTCATCCAATATTTAATTTAACATGATCTCTTTTTTAGTAACATTATTTTGATACAACACTAATCAAAGAATATTTATATACATGAGTTTATAATTAATCATGCGTACATATTATCTATATTCGAGTGGTAAAAATTCGATCCAACATAATTTACATTATACATTTTACAAACCTTATAGAAATAGAAAATCCATAGATAAATAAAATATGTCATCAACGTTGAACTAAAAAATAGAAATAATTATATATTAGAAAACTTATTGGGAATAAATATGATTCTAGATGGGATGAATTTTGGTGTAGGAAAAATAATACTCTTTCCTTTTTACACACTATATATTCTATAAGTGTCTTTCTCCCTTGATTAATGAAACTTTGTTCAGAGTTTTTTTGAAATTATTCTTTTAAAAAATACCTGAGGTCTTATCCTGAGAATGTTCATTAAATGTAAATAATCCAACAAAACAAATATTTTTTATTGTTTCTAACAAAAGTTAAATCCCAAGAGAACACATCAATGACTTTTCCGTTTTTATATATTTAATAATTATCACAAATTTATTAATAAATTATTTTTTAAATTCAAATTGATGATCTTGGGGACACTCATTCTTCACCTGCGAGTTTCATTACTTTTTTGAAGGTATTTTGTATACAATGACATTTCAAACAAAGTTCACTAACCATTAATATTCTCTATTCACTAATCAAGGATGAACCTAAGTAATATATTGACTTGTTTATATACAAATATATATATAGAGTGATTCTAAATTAATGTATATCTTGTTACATAACTAATTTTTTGAATATTCACAATTAAAATTCTTGTTTTTCACACACATTAGTCACAATACATGATGAAACATACCACACTAGAAATGGGATTAATAATTTAATTCATTAAATTTTAGAATAAAATATACCTACTCTAGAATAGGTTAACTCCACATAATAGTTATTATGTTTATTTCTTTATCCACATATAGATGTGAAAGTAATTCTCTTCGACCATTGATTCTTCTTCACACAAATTTCACCTAATATTATTAGTGGTATTATTTTTTGTGTTGATTTCATATCCCATATATTTAAATAGATCATAAATAAGACATATTATCCCTATTGTTTTCTTTTCTTTTTATCGTGAATATATTCAGAAATAATCCTAATTTTCTAGTATCGATATTTATTATTATTATTTTTCATTCTATAATAACAAGATTATTCACATGTTTATACTTTCAATATTTCGAATAATGAATCCACATAAAATCATTATAGGTAGTTCCATTGGAATTATGTTTTCACTATCCTTTGTCACACCAATTCAATTTTTAAATATATAAAATTTATCCAAATCTCCAAAATTCGATCCTTGAAAATTATCATTTGTTCATTTCCATATGAGAGTATAATAATAATTAGAAAACAATTTATATCATGAATATAAAATCTCAACCATTGACATATAATAATACCCATCTATATGTGAGACATGTATGACTCAATTAATCATCCAATAATTAAAACATTTTGTTCATATAATTATATCATCAATGTTCCGCAAAATATGATGTTGTCCTAATTAAAATAATGTTATAATATCAATTAAAATTCATAATTAACATTGTTCAATAAAATCATTGTTTCTTTCTATAGATAGCCTATATGATTTAAGATACTCATGGTGTAATCTCCAATCATACTATGTGATATTATTTAAAAATCATTATAGATACCCAAATTAAATATATAATATTCAACTATAAAAAACTCAATAAAATATAGTTATATTTCTTTAACTGTTTTTTGAAAGAATTGTCAATAATTTATTTTAATTAACAATGTAAAATTGAATCTGTGTAGTGCCATGTGATTTTCATTACTACATATAGATATAGAAAATAAATCCAAATTATATAAGTTATTAATTACATGTTATCAAATAGTTATGATAATGATCTCTATTAGCTATCTCCTTAATATCCAATTTCAAAAAAGAAATAATTCATTAAAATCACAACATTAAATCTTATAAAATACCAATTTTACATATAATTATTTTTAATATTCTAGGATGAATTACCTATTTATTTGTAAATTGATTATTTTGAAATAAATGTTCATCCATAGAGAGAATATAAAATATTATAGGGATTATAAAGAACCATTTGAAACGAACATTCATCCTTATAAATTGCTTCCATCATGATGTTCGCCTTTTTTATCATAAAAAAAATTTCATTATGATATATTCCATCATCATTTCAATAAAATTACTGATGTTTATTAATAACATACTCATTTCTTACATTGTCCAAAAATAATACAAAATAATCATTCATCATTTTAAAAAAGATGAATTTTTAATAAAAATTTACGGATACCCCTACAATTCTAAATCCATAATAAAAAAATACATTATGAAATAATTCTTATGAGAAATTATTGATTACAATTCATATTCATACATCATTATTAAAATTTTACCATTAATTCACAAAATGATAGTTAAAAACTACACATGAATATAAATAGTTATTCTCAACTATTTTTTCCTCTGTAGTGCTCTTCTTCTTTGATAATAATTTAGGCTCAATGTAAATTTTATTAATTAATATATTATCTAATTACACTATATTTCACAACTAATAATTATATATCGGTTCTCTAAGAATCAATGAATATGATCATTTGTTATGTTTTATAAATAATGTGTTTCTTCAAAAAACACTATCAAGAAATTACAAAAAAAAAATACAAGAAACACTATTCAAAAATAGTATGTCATTTATAGGGACTCATTAAATCATGTCATACTAGAGTGTTAAAAAATCCCACACGCAACCTATTCATTGTAATATATTCGTAGTGTAAAAGAAATTAATTTTTAAGAATGATATATATGGATATGAAGGAGGATATTTCCACATTGCATTTAATAATACATGATATATAACAATATTTAAAAATGAAAATAAGTTATTGTTAAAATAAATAGAAATATCTGATAATGTAATAACATAATTGTTAGAGGATCTATATGGAATTTATATTAGTTTTTGTTTTTCAATATATGTATTGTTTTAATTTATAGTAATTTCACAATTTTTATTGATTATTAAAACTATGTAGGTGGTTGATAGTATTAATGAATATAATTTTTCTAATACTGAAAAAATTTATGTGAATAATAATTTAATTTATGATGAATATAAAATAAGAAAAAAATTTGGGCATCTAATTGGATTTTTTTAGTATGAAAGAATGATCTAAGCGGAAGAAGTGTGAAAATTTAATTAGGTAGAAAGTAAGAAATAAGATAGTTGATTATTTATTTTGATGAATTCATGACTAAAAAATAACTCAAAGGATTGATAAAGATTAATGATTGTATAAAAACACTTTTTCTAATGGATTTTTTTAAATATAGATATAATGATAATTAAACAATCATGTATTCAGAGATTTGATGAGATAAAAGGGTTGTTAGATGGGTAATTTAAGATAAATGATCATAAAGAATAATGCTTGATTTTGGGGATGAAGATAAAGTGATTTTATAGTTGGAACCTTGAAAGAAACATTGGCTGATTACATTAGAATATTTTTGAATATTCCACATGGTCAATGAAAAAAAATTACTTCCATATAAATACATTTATGTTGTCAATGGAAAAAGAAGAAAATAAATAAATAAAGGTTGTGTATATAAAAAGAAATATTTATGCATCTACTATTAAATGTTTTATGTTTTTAATTATTTACATAAAATGATATTTTTCATTTTGTGGGATATGTGAGTGGATACATTATTAATATTTTAAGGAAACATTGGGATGCTATGATGTAGGTGCTATTTTATTTATAGGGAAAAGTTATATATTTTTATTTAGGGAGGTAAAGTATTTACCTTTATATGTAGATATTGACCATGATGATTTTGTAGATAATAAGAGTAGCATAATTTCATAGGAATTTTATTATATTGGAACTCTAGTATGATATAAATACCAATAATAATAATTTTTTCAGTCCACCATTGAGGTAGAGTTTATTGGTTTCAAAGAATATAGGAGGAAGGTATTTGGATGCATAACTAGTAAGAACTAATAGTCAGAAATAATGATAAAAATAACACATTTTGTTATTTATAGTGTTATAAAACATATAAAAACTCATTTATTTATACCTACATTAATAAAATTTGGTTGATGTAATTTATTATTATAGCCTTAATACATTATGGGTTGCTGGAAATGTATATGATCTATGGAGCTTATAATTTATGAGGAATGATGATGACTACAATTTTTCTTAAGAAGTTATGGAATTTTAGGTCCAATATCCCTCTTTAATTTTGAGTAATAGTTGAGCGGTATAATATAATATCATATCATTATATAATGGATAGGAAAATTAGTTAGACATTATCGATTCATTATCCAAATTATAGAAAATTAAAAATAATTTATAAATCCTTTCATAAATCATGAACATTAAATTGAACCATTCATGTTATTATTTTAGTGAGAGATTAATATGAGTATTTTGGATTAATTTAGTTTTCTATGTATATAGAATGTAAGGAATTTAGATTTCATGGCCAGGATTAGTATGTTATATTATTGTAATAGAGTAGCCCAATCCATCATATGTCAAAATCCCATGCCTAGGGGGTATTTTTTTAAAATATATGGGAATACAACATGGATACTACATCCCCATTGAAATTATTATGATTTATACTATATTATAGTGGTAAAATAATATAGATGTGGAACATTAGCTACTTTAATTTCATTAACAACATGTTTATTTATGGTCTCATTTGGAGCTAAATTTTCAATAATCAGTGTGAATTCTCCGTAAGTCTCAAAAATATATTATAAAATTTTTTATATCTTCATGGATTTATGTATTATTCCTAATATATGTAAGTATTTTTATTCATATTATTTTCTTTTTTATTATTATTTCTTATTCACCCTTATACTATAATTTAAAAAAAACAAAATAATTGGTTTTCATGATTACTTCATTAACATCATGATGATAATTACATCATTTAATATTGTTATGATAAAACTATTATATAGAATTATCAATTCATTTCAATATACTAAATTTGGAGAAACATATAATAATTTTTGGGCACCCCATTAAAAAGGAGAAAATCTATGGGTGGAATCACATTATCAATAATTTTATCACATCATACTTCATAGTTAATTAATCATAGAGTATATATAAATCTGGATGATCCATTAAAATAAAATTATGGAGATATAATTTAGTAATTGATGTTGGTCATTAAAAAAAGAAATTACTATAATATATCAATGGATTGCACCATTAATTTATTTTTAAATTGGACCAATCCATAAATATTCATTATAATAACTAATTATTTTTTTAATAATTATGTTTCCATCCTCTTATTTTATTTTTGATCATATTTTTAGTCAATTTAAAATGGTTTGAAAATAAGTATCATCACACCCAAATAACTATTTAATATAAATAAAATAATTTAAATATTTCACAATCCCTTTTGGATGTTGTCTCGTTTATATAATTATAAATTCATGTTGACATTCTATCGATCTGGGGTATATTTTTTGTCACGAATCAGCCCATGTCGACCCTGAACTGGTCACCCTGGCCAGCCTGGGACATTTCCCGAGAGGCATTCCTGATCTTCCTCAGATGGAAACAAGCACCAAGGTCCTCAATATAGTTCAAAAGGGAACGATTTCACCCATATTTAAACAATCAAAGAAACATCGGAAATAAATGGACAACCCAATATACATTTATATAAAAATTGAACTAAAAATTATTTGTAAAAGAAACTGAATGTAGAACTAAACCAAACACTCAACGAACCAAACCGAATAACCAACTAACTCCATGTGACCCCTTTGGTCACTTTCCAACACAATGATCACACATCGCCCAAGGTGATCAAACTCGAGCTAAAACCTGCACAAGGGCTAAAAATAGAAGACGACTATAGGCATGAGTATTAAAACTCATTAGGTTATCACAATATTCTATTTCAAATGCACTTACATTAAATTAAAATAAACATCAATTTCAGGTTTTTAATACAAGATATAAAAGTATGTTTTTCAAATTTCGTTCCATGTTATAATAATTTTCAGAAAAAAACATGCATGTTTTATAAATAAAAATTCAAGGAACAATTTTTCAAAGAGGTGCAACTTCAAAATGAAAATAGTTTTAATGAGGGCTGCATTAAATAATGTAAGAATTCTAATAAATAACACACACTACTGAATTTACCAACCAAGCACACCATATGTCGATGGTGAGTACAAAATAGCCAATGAGCCCAACTCATGTGAACACCCCTAGGCACTAGTTAGTTGTGAGCCCTAGGTACGTTGTATCTCACAGAAAGTAACCATAATAAAAATATTTTCTTGTTCACACAAGCCACTAGTTGGGAGAATACCTATAACCTAGTAGTCCCCCAACATCATCATCATCATAGTTTAGTTATTTCTTTCATTTTCAACCTTTCTATGTGAAACAGGGGCCAAAACCCAGGGAATCACTAGTATACTAGTACACATCCTCCCACCTAGATACCCGAGATTCCCTTTAGTGCTCCATCAAGTTTCAAATATTATCAAATACAAATTTCACATCCAAATTCCATTACCAAACCATAAAAACACAAACATCACATAAACATTTTTCTCATTTCTTTTATGAATAAATAAACCATTACAAATTTTCGTAAAACAATTTCAAGGAGTGTATTATGTACTTCCCCATAAAACTCATTCAAAAACTCTATTTGAATTATTAACACACAACAAGAGCATAACCAAAAATATTTGGATGCCCTAAAACATTTAATAAAATCACTTCATGGATGATAAAACAATCCCAAATGAAATAACATGGTATATACAGGAAAAAAACTAATTCTTCATTTTTAGGAAAGGCCAAACAGACCTTTAAACATTTTCCCAAAACCAAAAATTGAAAAATATATGCATTTAAATTTTTCTAAAGAGGTGTATACACACCATATAAATCATCAAAACACATTAATAAATCCCTTAAAACATTCATGTTACATATTCAAAACACAACCATTTACTTAAGAATGGCAAACATGCCATTTTTAGGCAACTCGGGCCAACAGATGTTGTAAACCAAAACCCATTTATTTGTAAAACCAAATACGAATTGGAAATCCATAAAAGGATCCCAAAATAATTTTTTTACATTCTTCCAATTTATTTATAATTCCAAACAAATTAATTTAAATTGGATTAGACCCATAAAATCCAACCAAGAAATTTACCAAACATGTGGCATGCACTCTTTAACAAAAAAATTTATGTCATGCACTTAAAAAGTGATAAAATGCAATTTTAATGCCATAATGTTAGTCAATCCACTGAAACATATTCAAAATACAATAAACCAAGTGCAGAATCTCATGGAATAATTTATCAAACAAGAGGAGTGCACATTTATACCAAAACAACTATTTTTCTCACAAAATAAGTCAGAAAAAATATTTCACTCAAAACCATTAAAACCAACGTTTCATAGTAGAAAAAATAATATAAATAAGGTTATAACAGTATGATAATAATAAAACATAAATGATAATGGCTTTTACAAGGGACATCCTACCTCAAATACTTTGCGTAATCGAAACAAAATACCAAAATCACCATCTAAGATTTTACAAACCCTAAACCTATGAAGACCAGTACCAAATGAATAAAAACCCCATAAAATAATTGAATGAAACAACCCTAAGTCGAACAGCATTAGGAGATATTATAAAACCAAGAAATAATGAAAGGAGGAAGAAGATGGAGGATAAAAGAGACGGACTCTCACAATTTTAACTAGAAAACTCGTCGTATTCCACTAGATATCCACCCATAGATAAGTTATAATGGATTTAAAAATCTTAGAGATACTCCTAAGGTCAGGATTAACAAAGTAAAAAATATTGGTGTCCAAAACAGTACGAATTGATTGATTTATGAATGATAAAATTTACCTTGTCAATTATGTATGATTTGAGAGACATTGAGAATGTTTCCCCACAATGAGACTATTCTGAGCTCCAAATAGTGAAAATAGATAATTGGGATGAGTATAGGGATATTGGATTTGGGTGGGAGGTGTAATCACTGAAAAATATTAAATATTGAATGAAATACAAAATAAACATTTTATTTTTTTAACTGTAAATGAGACCATGGGCGGAACCAATGCCTAAATAAGTAACCCTAATTCACCATGATTATTAATTATTTAGGGGTCCAAAAGGTTATTTAAGTTTTAATATATCAGTTGAGGAAATGTGAGAAGTGGAATGAGTGAAAAAGGTTGAAAAAATATGTTATAAAATAAACAAATTTGGTTTTTAAAACTGGAAATGGGCTCACGGTTGTCCCAAATCATTAAGTAACCACCCTTTCCCCAAAAACTCCTAAACAAGCAATGGGTAACCCAAATTAGGGTGATTATACATATATGAAACTTAAAAACTCAACATTAATCTCACACATGACCGAAGATATGTATCAGGATTTCAAATGAACCGGAACAAAACAGAGGCATGAAAAACCTGTTGTGACATATTCAACATATGGGGTGATGGGTTATGCCGTATAATTTATGATTTATGAAAGTAGAATACAAAACATCAAAATATTACTTTAAAAAATCAACATGATTTTAAATGTAAATAATAAAAATCAAATAGATATTTTTGAATATTAAATACATAGATTATATCCATATTTCTCATTCCAAATATCATAATCAATATCATTACTTATTAATTTAATATTTTTTTCAACACTCATATTTTAGATGAGACACAAATTTTATATTTTCCAAATGAAATATTTATATTAATAATTTATTTTTTCTATACCATGGGTGAAAAAATAACAAATTTTTCATTATTGTAAAATAATAATTCAATTATTTTAAATTATTTTTTTTTCAAAAAATAAATTTCTGGGTAACATTTAATAGTAACTAATATTATATTAATCCATTGGAAATTTTCTCCATTATATAATTCAACAAATTATTTGGAAAAAATAAATTCCTTAATTACGACATCTTATAAAAAAATTTATCTTCAAAAAAAAATTTCATCATTTGACTGTTGTTATTAATTTTTGGATTTTTTGGTAATCCAAAGATTATTGTATCTTAAATTAAATATTTAAATGAGCCCCATGATCATTCATGATAAATACATTTACATACCATCAATATAATTTTCATTGGATCGATCACATCAATTTATAATGAAAAAAATCAATTTCATCATTGCCCTATTTACAATGTAATTAAATTTTATTTATTTCATTAATATTTAAAATTAAGTCAATAATTAGAAATATTTTTATGTCTCCCCTTAAATAATTTATTATTTACTTCTCTTATCATCATTTTTTCTAATATAGGTCCAATTAAATTGTTTTTAAGGAATGTATTAAGAAATTCATCCACTAACAACTTATCATCAATTTCACATTCTTCACAAGTAGATTTTGGATAATTATTTTATAGAAAGATCATATTCATTGATGAGATGTCATTTACCTTTCTTATAAAATTAATTATTTCATTGATAAAAATTTCAATAATCCTTCATATTTCTTTAATTTTTGATTAGTTATTTAATTTAAAATTTATATCTATTATATTACAATTATATAAAATATTGTTATTATTTATTAAATTAAATCAGAATAAATAATTTTACCTATGTATATTAATTTTCGTTATTTTATGAATTTTGAAAATAATGCTGACACACCCATAAAAATCTAATGGAATTATATTTATCATTACATTCCTCATAATATTGTTTACACCTATTTTTTAAAACTTCATAATATTTTATCTAATCACCTTAATATATTTTCTATTTTATGATAATGTCAAGATATCTCTTCATTTTATTGGTAATCAAGATGTATTTGATTTTATCAGTGTTTTAATCATCCAATTATTGGTCCTCCTGAACAGAAATATAGGTTAAAAATTTATTTATGGGGAACCTCATTATATTCATATGCTTTATAGAATCCTAATTTCTTTTTCATAAAACTAAATTGAGATTAAATAAATTTTTACATGAATTATGTTTAATAGGATGACTTGTTTTCCCCAATGACAATATTTAGATATTGTGGAAACCATGTTGGATAGAATAATTTATTTAAATTATTTCTCCCACACATTTATCATAGTGTTTCCCCAAATATTATTTTAAATTTTAGTACCAATAACTTAAGAAAAATAATTTTAGTGTGACCAGAGTAACTCATTTTTTTCCCTTCTTATAGAATCAATACACATCCTATCATGAAATTTTTAGACTTTCCCAATTCAAATATGACTTACCTCATTATTGTTTATGTTAATAATTTCTATAAAAGATAAATAAGTTAATAATTTATTATATACATCATTCAATAGAATCATTTACCATTAAACATTTGAAATCCTATATTACTAAGGTTTTTCATATATGAAATAGGTATCATTTAGGAATTTTTATTTTTATTATAGTGAAAACTCATATATAACTTAGATAATATTATACATAATGAATTACTTGAATACTATGTTGATATGCTTTTTGCATAATATGATAAAAAAAATATCCCTAGAGAGAGTAAACAACAACTATGTTGGTGGTCAATTACTGGTTACCAAAACCTAAACTATCAGAAATATTTATCTTATTTTAATTTTATGTGAATGGATCTCATGTGAAATTATTCAATGATTGGGGATATAAAGATAAAGGTCACAAATAGAATGTCAATTTTTAATAGTTATCTGTCACTTTTGATAAATAATTTAATCATTATTGAATAACTATTGTAATCCTTCAACATATATTCTCATCTATTTATAAAATATAAAAATTAGTAATATAAATATATGGCCAAAAAATCAGTTTATAATAAATAAATATTAGAGATATCTAGTCAATAAATAACTAATTCATAACTTATTGATAGCTCAAAACTTTTATCATGTGTATTCAGTTTTTCTTATAATAGATCCCTGCCAAAATATTTATAAAATACACATGTTAATGGGATGATAATTATCTCAGAGTCTCATTTACCATTTTATCACATATTTATCTTATAAATTAATTTTACATTTATAGAAAATTCCAAAAAAATCTTGATCACATTAAATACAATTGATTTTTTCATATCCTCTATTATGTGTATAAAAATATCATAAAACGTTATCTACAAATTATAAAGATAAAAATAATTTTTTTTTTATTTTTGTTAATTAATATTTAAAAATTCCATATTATTATGTGATGAAGTATGACGTGACATAATTATCTCTAACACCAATAACTAGTACCAAAATTAATCATCACAATATAGTGTTTGTGAAAAATCAAACACTCAATATCATAATTAATAATATTATGTTATGATTTCATTGAATTTCTTAAATATGGTTGTAACCAATTTATATAGTCTATATCAAATCATTTTTTGACCCTGAAATCCATAAAATCATCATCAAAGTGAAACAGATATAAATTTTCCAACCGAAAACACATGTATGATTAAATCATTATACTATAGTGTACTATTCTTGAAATAACACATGAGATTATAATGTGTTATAAAATGTAAGACTAAACATTTTTCAACAGATTCATTATTTTGACAATGAAACATATCTGTTAACTATGTTATTGTCATTATTATAGAAAAAATAAAATCACTTAAATAGAATATTTTCCCTCAAAATACTAAAACATCATCATGATAATGTAATGAATAATTATAAAATTAAATTTTTTTAATCAAATAAATTAAATGTCTCGAGAAATATGGTATCAAATTTCTCCAGTGTGCTTGTTATCTAAATTCAACAAACAAATATTTAATGTTTATTCATAGAGTCCTACAATATTTAATTATATTTATAAAAAACAATTTCAATATTTTTATTGATATGATGTCATATCCCCCCATATAAAAATAATATCATGACAGACTTCTTCAATATGTTGTTTCATAGAAACTCGATGTTGTGTATAATGCAAGACAAGTCAATGTTTCATGCAATATAAGTTATTAAATTACGTTAAATAAATAATGTACTATGAATCCATGTGCTATTACATTCTCCTCTTCTTCAATAAACTGAATCATCATAATTTGAAATTTTTATTTGAGAATAAAATGTTAAAAATATGAAATACCTTTGTTGAAAGCCCACATGCAGAATTGGGTTAAAAACATTAAGTCTTAATAAGATGAAAATGGAAATGAAAACGTCACCACCAAATTTTGATTTCGAATAAATGAATATTAGCCCAAATTTAATACCCATAATTATAGGAAAAAACATAAATATTTATATAGAGTGATTGAGGCCATCAATCACAATCAAGTGAACAATAAATATAGAATTGAGGGCCTCAAATCCATAAATCTAAAATGATTTAAAATATAATTGATTCAAAAAAATAAGGTATTATGGCAAAAAATTTGGTTTCAAGATCCTTTCCCTGACGTTTAAGAATTAATTTCTTCATAAATTATGAAAAAATAACCCTTGACATGTAGAGTTCCATCCTTTAATAAATTTCTACTAAAAACACATCATTTACTCCAAAATGTTACAGAACTAAAAAATATTCTATTTATCCTAATCATATGGGGTCCCATAAAGAATTAATATATAATTTATCTGTTTGGAAATTTAAGAAAACTACATTATATAAACTAGGAAATTTTCATGCAAGTGGTAGGTGATGAACCATTATTGAACTTCAGTTTTAGTCTCAAGTATTATTTCTTTTCGGGATGTGACAGGTTTTCGCCCAACCTCTGGGTTTTCATTTTTTTAATAATTGAAAAATAATGTTTTAATATTAAACAATAGTATCCAATTTCCAATGCAATCCGTTCCAACCATTAGACATATTGAAATTACTTTTGTCCAAACTCACAGTCCAAAATCTATAAGGAAGGTAATCATAGTTAATATCTCGTTTTTCCAAATAATAATATAATAATACCTTCATCATATATTCTCTTAAAACATGGTAACACCCTGAATTACCATAAAACTTTTTTTATTACATTCGTGCTCCCGTATTCCTTATAAAATAAGGGATAAACTATTTATATTAAAAAAAAATTTAAACTCCAGCAATTATGGAACAAACAAACCATTAATTAGCTTCATGGTAGTCCAGAATAGCCAATATAATTTACCCAAATAAATCATAACGTATTCTTGATTAATTATCTCAGTTTCAAAAAAAATATTAATGGTTAAATTTCCCCAAACCATATATTTTCCCAAAATATTTAACAAGAAACTAGGTCACTTTACTTGGTACCATAAAATATAAAATCTATAATGGAATAATACTATAGTAAAATCCTTATATACTTTATAATTCCATAACATGAACATCATTATTACAATATCAAAATAACACACTTCGTTACTAACAACTTCAAGTCACTAATCATTATTCATCATTTGTGGTAGTATCATAACATGATTATGATCCTATTGATTCATTTCTTGTATACTCTAATTATTGATACATTGATTTTTATAGTGACCCAACTCCTTGAAAATGAAGCATTTTACATTTGACGCCTTCTTCATACCCTAGAAATCATAAAGTTGTTGTCCTTTTTTCCACACTTATAACAATATCTAACTCCTTTCTAGCACTTCCTAGTGGAATTCCACAGTTATCGCATATGGGAAAATCTTAATTTCCCTTCACCCGTTTATCCATCATTCTCTCTAATATACTATTCGTCTCTGGCTACCCTTCAATGCCATACGACTCAGATAAATCAGTACTTATCTTATTAAAATTGGATACTATTTTTTCAAAGGATGAGAATTCATGGCAGACTATTTACCTTATAAATGTCGTCTTATGTCCATTAGGGATATGATTTGCATTACACTTTGGCTCATGTGTATTTTTTTAATTCATGTTCCTTTTACTGGGTGCCATTTCCAAATGATTACATACACTAGTTTAAATCGTATCATAATTTATAATCCAATGTCTAGAAAAATTATCAATATTAATTGAATATTTTCTCTCATCTAGATTCATAATCATAAAAAAGGTTTCTCTGTGGACATATTTACTCATAAATCTTTTATAATGGTTTGTATAGAAAATGTGAATATTCTTAAGCATATCCCACAAGAGTGTCAAAACAGGTGCACAGTATGGCCCATTGTAGTGTACCAGGATACCCTGGGTCAAGCTTGAAAGTCCATGTTGGATATTTCACTCCTATGTACATATGTTCCAAAACCATGTTCACTTATTGTATCCTTACATGGATGTATTTCATATAAAACCCCCAAAATCCCTACTTAACTGAAATTATATGCGGTTCTTCTATACATATTAGAGAAGTCTACCATATGGTTATGATCCCTAATCTGCGTGTTCTAAATACATTCCCATGGTTGTTGATAAACATCACCTAATAACAAATGTAATACCCCAACCCCAAAATCCCGGAGATGGTGCATTATTTTTTTTATATTTTCATGATTAAAAGGAATCATGTTCCAAATGAATGGTCGGTTTTGTAGTCTTGGAATATTTGTTAAACACATGAATGTTACATTACACTTGCTAATATACAACATAGAATAAATAATCCTTTTAGAAAACAGTTATTCACTTAGATAAAAATTACATATCAATCATAATACACTTTGTGGAATCCATGGAAAACAACAAATAATAATGGAGTGATATCAGATGCTCAGTAAGGTTAAATAATTTAGTGGAAGCTATAAACATTTATGGCATGATGTGCAATAAAAAAAAGCCGTTTAAAATTAAAATTGAAGATAATATGGAAAAAATATATCAAACATTACTATATAAACATTCACATGGATATTATACTAGTTGAATAATCATATGTAATAACTAATTTCATTATGAGGGAACACATAATGCTGGACATCATAACCACATTTTCAAGGCCTCGTGCCAATAATACACAAACATTTTCATCAAGGACTAATGCCAAGACACTAATTTGTCTCATGAGACCCATTGATGCATTGAGGTTCTATAGCGGGCCCTGGCCATCACATTCAAATTCCAATGCATTCCCCATATGAAAATGATGAATCATAACATAAACACTAATATTATAACTGGAATATGAAATTTAAATACTTTAACCATAAACCATGAATGGTATAAAAATAGTACATCCATAGTAAAACATATCATAACTCTTTAACTACAATATGGATGATTTTATTATAATAAATAATCATCAATCAAGAATAATATCAAGTAAATGATGTTGAAATAGTTGAAAATGGTCAGTAAAACTCTTTGAGAGAAATAAATATTTTTCATGAAATCATATAAAAGTTTCACAATTTACAAGGAAGTCATTTGAAAGAAATTTTTGAATCAAAATGTCCCATACATCTTTGAAACATTTTAAATGAATTAAATTTTTAAAACATTCATGTTCATATAAATAAATCATTTAAACCATTTTGAAAACATGGACATTAATGAGAATTATTTAGAAGAATAAACAATTAAAACATTTAAAATGATGTTTTAGTTAAAGAGACACTTAAAATAATAATTTTATAAAATCAATAATAATACATGAAAAAATAGTAAATATATTTCATTAAATACTTACACATAATCGATCTTGAATAATAATGAGATTGAGGAATTAACAATTACCTAGTACTATCATTTAGTCGAGGTTACGTTTAACAACCTGTATAATGACTGTAGTGTTTTATTAAATTATTATATAACCATATTAATATTTATGAAATAATACACTATTAATTTATGAAATTATACTACCATTTAATTATAATATCCATTTCATATTAATATTTGGGGTAATAATCGCTTTTTGTATCGTACATGTTTTAACTTGTTATTCTTTCAAATATCACTTATCTGGTGATTTAAATAATTAATAAATATAAAAAATGATTTATATAAAATATATATTTATAATATAAATATAAACAATTGGTAGATATATGAAATCGAAGACATCTTTTAGGGAGATGGTAGGCCATATGTACACAAAAACGTTGTTTCTCTTTTCATATCTATTAAACAGAAGTTAGTGAATAAGATACTTATATATCTATATATATATCTAGTAGAATTATTATGTCATATATTACATAATAATTATTAATATATATTTTTATATTCATCTTTGAATGGTGAACGCATACATGAATCTCATCGCATGGTGAAGATGGTAAGCCGTACGTATGGACAACCGATGATATCATTATATTTATGGTGAAATCATGTTTAATTGAATATTTTATTATTCATAAGTAATGATAATAATTTTATATTTATTATTTATACCAATTATACTAATTATTATACCCATCAAACTAATAAATTTTTGTATAACAAAAAATACCCCGACGTAGAGACGGTAAGCCGTAGGTACACTCATATTGTGACTTTGTTATTAATATGATGGATAGAATAGTGATTATGGTTTTACCATATTTATAATAAAATCATAGTATGTAGATGTTATTTGAGTTATTATTTTGGTTTGGAAACAACAAAGATGGAGGAAGTGAAAAATAAACGAACTTTGAATGAGGAGTTGAAATAATTACATATTCTTCGGGTGCTTCTTTTCGATTTGTCAAAAGGGATCCTTAAGATAAAATTCTGATCAATGTAATGGCTCTAATATTAATTTAGGTTATATGAGAGGATATTTGATTAGGTTATGGATTAGACAAATTTCTTTGAGGATTTTAAATTGAGATATGGCGATGTACACTTTTATAATATAGGTGTGGGGCACATTAAGAAAAGAATAAAATATAATTTTATTATACAATATTTTTCAAGATATAATGGCTTAAAATGGATTTATTTAGAGTATAGAGTGGGTATAGGTCTAAAAACTCTCAACCAATAGGTTTTAGACAAGTTTAGGTCACTATATTATTCTTATCTTTTTTATTTAACACTTTGTTGAATAGTTTAACTTTTACCATGTCTTCTGATATTTTTAAATTACATGATAAATAAATTTACTATAAAATTTCAAGAGAACATTAAGTTGTTCATAAATGAAATAACTATAATTATATAAGTCATTTTTATGAATATTAGATATTTATGAATATTTTATCAATTAATATAATAGTATTTTAAACCACAATTATGTCAATTTTGACACTATTTGGTATTGGGTTTTGTTAAATTCCTAAAAACATAATGAATATACAATAAAATAATTTAATAAATCCTAACATTTTATATTAACCTATAATGTTCATTTATGGAATGAAACATTTTAAATTGTATTTATTTTAATATTTATAATATCCTTTATTTGATTCTTTTATTAATAAATAAAATACTACATCATTATTGTGTCCTAAATAAATATATTTATTATATGTTTAAAATTTATAAATAAACACTATTATGTAAGAAATATATTTATCTTTCTAATTAATATATATAGTCTAAAATATCTCTTAAATAACCATATATAAACATTATTTTCAATAATATATATGTTTCTGCTATATTTTCCTTAAATTTAAATTAATTTTTATAAAAATGAATTCTCAATTAAATGTGGCTCTATGGGGTACCCAAATCGACCCATGTATGACCATATTCTTTCATGTGTTAGAAACTGAGGTTAAGAGTCATGTTTGGGTAATAAAATATTATTATAATATTATTTTTCCTTTATTTAAAATATTTACACTTTAACCATGGCAAATTACATATTTACTAAACTTACTATTCAATATCTAAAAATTAAATTTAACTATTTACAAAATTTGGAAATCCTGATTCCAAATATGGAATCCAATTTTCCATATAAATAACACATAATTTTCAAATGTTAATTTAAAAATAATTTCGTAGTCAAAACCAAAAAACGGGGTTTTAAGAAGTAAAAACAGTCAACAGATTGAAATGAGATTATGTACAATTTAAATGTAAAATTACATCCAATGTCCTACATTAAATTAAATTGTAGAAAATTATTATAATTATACTTTAAATCCTCTCAAGTTAAAAATTTAACACTTTAAATTATTTCAATTAACAAATTTGTTTATAATTAAAATTTCGTATTGTTCACTATTCATCAAAATATGAAAGTTAATAGAAAAGTACCAAATATTCTCCCTAAGATAATATTGATATAACAAAATAAAAAATGAAGTCTATTTTAACAAATTAAATTTCTTTGAGTGACTATAAATAAATTTATACATAAAACGTAGTTCTTTTAAGAAAATATTTTTTTTATAAATATCTAACTATTTTAACAAAATGTATAAATTTCATTATAAATATGTTTTTGTTATGTGAAAAAATTATAAATAAAATTTTATTTTTACTTTTAACTATTAATATTGAAATATTTAATAGATAAATAAATATATCATTTATATAATTATAGTACTAATGTGTGGTTTCACAGAAACTCAATCTTGCATATAATGAAATACAAGTTGGGGATGCATGCAATATAGGCTATTAAATTACATTAAAGATATTACATACTATGAGATCATGAGGTGTTACAGTTTTGGTTTTTGTTTTTGGATATTTTAAATTTATCAAGTGTAACGTCCCGGTTCCAGGTGCCACTCAACTGGTGCCCCGATCCCGGTTCGCCACGTGACCTCAGGCGCATTTCATCAAATGCCAGAGGCTGCTGACTAGCAACAGGGGCATATGTTTGACAGTGGGGAAACTATGCCCTCATTTTTCAATGTGTAGCACATCGGAATAAAATAAAAATCATACAACAACTGTGGAAGAAATAAACCATAAACATTTAAAATAAAAAACTGCAGTAAAAGATAACCAACAATTATATTGAAAATGATGCAATATGTCTCATGTTCTAAAAAATAGCCAGAACTTGTTACACAATAATACAGTATAGTAAAATATAGAGTACATAAAAACAAAATAGTCGGTAGCATCGTGAGCCTAAGCCCGATCCCATGGATCCCTACTCCTCAGGACCAATCAAATATCTGTATAGGGACCCTTTCCCTTATCCACACATGCAGAAATGTAATCTGTTTGGGTCAAAGACATGACCAAAAAAGGGTGAGAGAAATAAATCCCAGCGGGAAACCACCAAAGGCATGTGCCAAACTGTGTGAAAAGATGCAACAATAGTGTGCAATAGTAAAATGCAATAAACTAAGCAGTACTCAAAAGTAACTAACTTTACCAATTACATTGAAATTTTATTATTCTTTTTAACATTCAATTTATGATATCACCACAGTGAATATTCTAAGTAAAATGGAAGATTCCTCGGACCCGTAAACCCTTACTCTTAGGTAAAGAGAATCAAAACATAGGAATCTTCCCACAGGCATATCTAATATTTCCCACATGCGTGTGAGGTGTCACCCAAAGGCACAGAATCAACTACCCATAGGCACAAAAGAAGTTTCCCAGAGGCTAGGTAGTACATTTCCCATAAGATAATCACAACACTGCCCTAAGGATAAACAAGTAATCGGGTCATCCACAACATGTTAAAAAGAAATACGCATGCAAGATAAGTGAAATTACTCTCATGGAAATTTTAAAATCATTATTATAAAGGCATAACCTCGGGTATCCTGGCCAAATGGCTAAACAGAGGAACACACCCCTGAGGTGGTCCTAGATCCAAGCAGTGATCCCAAACAATAGTTTATTATCACATTTAAATTACCTAATCAATTCAAGGTATTTAATTAAATAAGCCTCATCCATACGACACCCCATTCAGGGGCACATATCTCAATGGTACACATAATACACAATAGTTGGAATTTAAACACCAAGAAACCTACCTTAAACACCCAAGAACGCTATACTCGAACGACGCCTTCTGAAACATCCATGATTTCATTGATATAAGGTAAAATAATTATCATTCAACATCAAATAACTTCCATTAGAGGAAGTGTTGGAAAGAACTACGTAAGGATATGTGAGGGCTTACCCATGCGGTTCCAACGTGATCAGCGGAAGAGGAAACAGATTCATTACGCTTGATTTGGAGATCCATCAAGGTTCATTCGTCCTCTCCCGAGCTCCCGTCCGTTTCTAAGACAATGTTGTGAACAGGGTTGGACACTGCCCATTTTAAGCGAATAAATGAAGTACAAGATGTGTACTTTTGACTACATGGTGTGTACTCCCCTCATTTAACAGTTATTCTAGAGGCACCACAAAACTGTTCATCTGTCGACATGCATACACGGCGTGTATTCCCAACTACATAGCGTTTACTGTCACCCAACAAGCGGATGCTCCCACTACCCTACTATTCGCCTTCCAATTGACTACACGGTGTGTAAATTCAAACTACACGGCATGTAGTCTGTTTTTACACATTTCATCGCTGACATGTCTACACACACCCTGTTTACTCACCCCAGACATCCAAGAGTACACGGCGTTTGGAAAAGTAAAGGAGTGTAGTCCCAAAATTTAGGATTTTTTCCCATTTTCCATATTTTATCAAAAACACCTAAGGAAAGGAGAATAGAAGAAGCTTGTACCTAAAAAATAAGAACCAAGTTCTTACAAACTTCCCCCATTAAATGAATTAGTCTACAAATTTCCCTTCTAAAGGTGGTCAAGATAATGTTGTGAACAACTCCAGACACTGAGCACATATGTCGGTTTTCTGCTAACAGGTTTCGTCCAGTACTCGGCCATGATTCCATAGCACCCATACGAGAGGAACTGACAGGCCCCGAAGAACCTTCATGCTCCTATCAACGATACGAATCAGATGCTCCACAAAGGATTCATCTATCTCAAGCTCAACCTCCTCGGGCTGAAAGACGTGAGATGAGTCTGAATGATAGCGACGCAACTAAGATACATGGAAGACATCGTGCATGGCTCGATACCTCTGTGGTAACTGTAACCGATAGGCAACTGGCCCGAATCTCTTCAGAATCTCAAATGGCCTTACATACCTCGGTGAAATTGTAACCTGTCTCCTAATCCACATGTATCTTATCCTTGGTGAAACATGCTAGAAAACCTGATCCCCAACCACAAACTGCAAAGGTCATCTCCGGCGATCATCATAAGATTTCTGACGAGACTGTGTGATATCCATCCACTTCTGAATCAACTAGACATGCTCAGAAGTCTCCTGCATGAGACGTGGTCCCAGTAAAGATGCCTCACCTTCCTCTAACCAGTATAAGGTTGATCAGCATGGCCTTCCATATAAAGCCTTGTAAGGATCCATCTCAATATTTTCCTGAATACTATTATTATAGGAATACTTGACTAGGGGTATGTGCTTCTCCCAAGAGCCCTCAAAGTCTAGGATTCATGCACGCAACATGTCCTCAAGAACCTATATCGTACGCTCTGAATGGCCATCGGTCTTAGGGTGGTAAGATGTGCTCAGAAGCACCTGTGTACCCAGTTCCCTCTGAAAACTATGCCATAAATGAGACATAAAATAGGCGTCCCTATCTGAAATGAAAGAACGAGGGGCCCCATGAAGGCGTACGACCTATTGGATATACAAATTCCCGACCTCATCACCACCGAAGGTCTCCTTGATCGGAAAAAAGTGAGCTACCTTTGTGAGTCTATCCACAACAACCCACAGGACATCATTGACTCGAGGCATCCTCGTCCACCCAGTCACGAAGTCCATCACGACATCATCCCATTTCCACTCTGGAATAGGTAACTACTGTAACAGTCCGGCTGGCCTCTGATTCTCCGCCTTCACCTGCTGATAGGTGGAACACATCATAACAAAACCTGATGCATCTTTCTTTATACTCGGCCACCATTACTGACGTCTCAAGTCACGGTACATCTTGGTAACTCTGGGATGAACTGCCCAAGATGAAGCATGAAACTCCTACATCATCTCCTCACATATAGTCCCTAGAACCCACACTCATCCATGGAAACATAGTACTTCATCATCACTTATCATCCACCTAGTAGGAGGGTACTCACTTGACACCAACCTTTGTACAACTAGGCCTTCTGAATCAGATAGTTTTCTCATCCTCACTCTATCCATAAGGGTAGAAGTCAGAACTATAGATGAATGATAGGTATTCCCCTGACTGTCATGAACCTCCAAATGCATCTCAGAGAACAAATCCATCAGCTGCAATTCACCACTGGCCTCATGTGTTGCTAGTATCTGAGTCTTCCTATTCAGTGCATTAGCTACTTCATTACCCTTACCAGGTGTATAGGAAAGCTCAAAATTGAAGGACTGAAGGTATTCGACCCACCTTCGCTGCCTCAGGTTCATGTCACACTGAGTAAAGATGTATTTGAGACTCTTGTGGTCGGTGAAAACCACAAAATGTTCTCCTAAGAGATAATGTCTCCAACAGCACAACACATGAACAACTGTAGCCAAATCGAGATCATGTGTCAGGTAATTCCTCTCATGTGGCCTCAACTGCAGAGACCAGCACGCAACTACTCGATCGACCTTCATCAACACTGCTCCTAGACCAATACCAGATGCATCATGGTAAACTGTATAGCTCTTCCCCTCCTCTGGGAGTATCACGATTGGTGCTGATGTCAACATTCCTTTTAGCTCCTAGAAGGCTGTCTCGAAAGCTTCTGACCAAATGAACTGCACACCCTTCTTAGTAAGACCTATCAACAGTGCTGCTAAGTGGGATAGGTCTTGTATAAAGCATCTGTAGTGACTATCCAACCCCAAGAAACTATGTATTTCAAACATGTTCCTAGGCTACTCCCAGGAAACTACTGATCTCACCTTTTATGGGTTCTTGAAACTCCTTCCTCTGAGATGATATGACCCAGGAAGTGTATATGGTCCATCCAAAAGTGGCACTGTGAGAGCATAACATATAGTCGATGCTATCTTAGTGTACATAATACGATTTCAAAATGGGTGGCATGGTCATGTCGAGTGTGAGAGTACACCATGATATCATCTTTGAATACAACCACAAAAGAATCCAGATAAGGATGGAACACATGAATCATCAGAGCGATGAAAACTGGTGGGGCATTCGTGAGTCCAAACGGAATAACCGTATACTCATATAGACCATACCTTCGCCTGAATGTTGTGAGAGGTATATCAGATGGTCTAACACACAGCTGATGATATCTTGATCTCAAGTCAATCTTCGAGAACACTCGTGCTCCATGACGTTGATGAAAAAGATCATCAATCCTTGGAAAGGGATATTGGTTCTTAACTATCAACTGGTTTAGCTTCTGATAATCCTCAAAGAGTCTAAGAGTATCGTCCTCCTTCTTCGGAAAAAGGACAAGAGAACCCCGTGGGGAAGTACCGGGTCGGATAAAACCATTTTCCTGTAACTCCTCTAACAGTCTCTTGATCTCTTGAAACTCTAGTTTAGCCATACTATAAGGAGGAATGGACCCCAGTTCTTCTCCTAGGACAATATCAATAGAGAAATCCACCTCCCGCTCCAGAGGAAGACCAGAAAAGTTTTCCGGGAAGACAACCCTAAAAAGATCAACCACTAGAGGGAAATACTTCTGAAAAGTCCCCTGGTCGTCCATATATAAGCTCACAATATAGGCTATTATACCACCTAGCCCACGATGCTCTGGTCCATCTCACTCGCCTGAACATCCCGCTCTCCCTTGTATATGAACTCTCCGCCCTCTAGTGACGTGATACTCACCCTATGACGATAGAAATACACAATGGCTCTAAAGGTAACCAACCAGTCCATCCCGAGAATGAAATCATAGCTCATCATATCTAAGACATCAATATCCCAAAAGAAGTGACACCCACCCAGCTCAATGGGGAACTACTTTCTTTGATGCACACTAGCCGTTCTAGTACCCAACAGAGTGTCTAACGTCATAACAACAGCAGAAGAAGAAACGAAGAGCCCAAGTCTCACAAAAAAAGGCACAGATATGAATCTATGTGTATCACCCATATCAAATAGTACTGAAGATAAGACAAAAGACACTAGAATAGTACCTCTGACAGTAGAAGGTCCGGGATCCTGCTCCTGTTGGGTCTGTTGCACTACATATGCCTACCCAGTGCCGCACTCCTACGACATTGCCTGGCTTCCCTGAGTTGTCCCGCCATACTGCCTCTGAGATCATGGTGTCTGGATACCACAGCCACGTCCACTATCCCTGCATGCATGCCCTGACGTATTCCAGTTCCACGACTGGTAAGAATCATTTGGTCCTGCCCCTGCACACGGAGTCTTCACATAACCCCTCTCACCAGCCACTGGTGGAAAATCCCTGCAAAAGCGCTATTGATGACCCATGATGCCGCAAGATTGGCACTCCACTAGGTCTCGTGGACACTGAGGTCTCTTGTGCCCCTCTTTACCACACATTTATCACATGACCTGGCTACCTGAAACATTCTTCTCGCTGGTACTTCCACCCTGAGGGATTTCCATCTGTCTCTTCCTATTACCAGTAGAAATAGTACCATAAAATAGTGTTGAACCGCCCTAGCCCACACAAATATATTTCCATAGGTTCATCTCTGTAATCACCGCCTCATTCACAATATCATGTACTGAAGGCAACCTGAAAAAATTCACCAGTGCTTTGATTTCATATAAAAGACCATCCTTAATGCGCCTGGCCCTCAGCGTCTCATCGCCCACCAGAACGGGTGATATACGCAGAAGCTCGGTAAAGTGTGCAGAATAATCCATCACAGACATAGTTCCCTATTGTAGATTCATGAACTCTCAACTCGATCTGCACTCAGCATCTTTGGGAATAAGTAGTCATAGAAGACTGCCTGAAAATCTTCCAACGCCATGTCTATGTGATGCTATGACTGAGTGGTGACATCCCACCACCTCTTGGTAGAATCACGCAACATATATTTCACGATATTGACCCTCCTCCTTGGAGGCGTATCTAGATGCTCGATGATAGTCTGCATCGACCTCAACCAAGACTCCGCAGCCTGTGGTCCTCCATCCCCTGAAAACGTAGGTGGATTCTATTGCTGGAAGATACGTGTTAGTTCGGCCATAGATGTGGCTGTCGGCGGTGCACCCTGAAAGGTTTGCAGGAACCACATAAAGCCTTCATGGAACTACGCATCTGCGCCTGTGTCCGATATAACGGCTGGTGCCGCATCTGGCTCTACTGGAGGATCAACATGTATCCCATGGCCTACCATCTCTGGAGTATACATGTTGCCACTCTCCTGGAGAAAAACGCGTGTTCTTCTCAGCGGAATGGCACTAAAAGTTCAAATGCACACCTTATATCAAGATTATCATAGTCTGAAAACGAAGGATCCAAAAGGGGAACATGAGGAAGAAGGCATTTTAAATGTTACAACAAGACTAAACGGCGTGTATGCTGACTACACGGCGTGTACATGACTTTTATTTCCCTAGCCGGGTCCTTCTACATGGCCATGCCATATAGCTCCTGTTAAACAAAACTACACGGCGTGTATATAACATACATGGTATGTATGGTATAATTTTCCAACTTCCCATGTCGTTTGTGACATCACCGACTACTCGGCTTGATACTACACGGCGTGTTACACCCACACATGGCGTGTACACCACTCTGTCTTCCCATCTACACAGCTTAGTCCACACGGTCTGTCATTGGTATCGACTACACGGTGTGTCCCATAGGTACAAAATGTGTACTAGACGAGCTTTCTTGACCTGTGTTGTTAGTTACAATGTCGGATACACATCTAACACTACACGGTGTGTTCCTTATACACACGACATGTACAAGATGGGGTTACAATGACCTGTGTTGTTAGTAACACGGCCGGGTCCCCAGGTCAGACTACACGGCATGTTCTATAGTGGACACGATGTGTACATATCAAGGTCTCCCGTATCTGTGTTCTTACGTACACGGGCAGACTCCAGGTCAACACTACACGGCGTGTAATTACGGTACACTGCATGTTCTCCCCAAGAAATTCCTTTCCCTGTGTCCCCGCCCACACGGTCTATGACATGGAAAGAGACTATACGGCGTGTAATTAGACTACACGGCATGTACTCAAAAAAGTTTTCTTTTCATCCTAAACAGTAGAACATACACGACGTTTTTAAGGTACTACACGGCATGTATAATGGGTTTCTGGACAGTATGCCTCAGAAACATCTGCAGAACCCAGAAAATAATGAAAAAAAACACCTAAGTGCCAAATTTCAATCTGTAAGGGCCCATACTCCCCGTAAAAAAAGTATGTCATCTTATATGTGTTATAACTAGATAAACAGCCAATGATCCACCAAATTTCGGTCAATGAGGGTCCATACTCCCCAAAAATAAAATTTTGGCGTCCATTCGATAAACAAGCTCACACAATAATACCTTTTCAAATAGCAGGTTTCTATCAAAGCTGCTATCATAACATCATGTATTTACTAGCACAACTTCTATCACAACAACATGCAATTTTCTAGTGCACCTATGTGGCATGAAATTATGCATGGCATGTGATTTCTAGAAAAATTCCAAAATGATGCATGAAATGGTATACCCTCATCTCATCGGGTTGCAACTAAATAGAACACATAAATAAAATATAAATAGAAAAATACAAGTGTGTCACCCTTCGGTTAAAATACGATCAACTATAAATTTGAAAAATCAGAAAAATTGATACACGAGGTAAATTAGATTTTCCCTGTACATGGGTTAGCTATGCCCAGGCACATCTTATTAGAAACTACCATTTTCGTCCTATCCCTGACTAAGGCTCCAAATAGTAAGTCAAAGAAAAGAACTCATCTGATACCAATTTGTAACGTCCTGGTTCCGGGTGCCCCGAACCCGGTTCACCACGTGACCTCAAGAGCATTTCCACAAACGCGAGAGGCCGCCGACTAGCAGCGAGGGCCCATGTCTGATTGTGGGGAAACAATGCCGTCATTTTTCAAATTGTAGCACAACAGAATAAAATAAAAAGCATACAACAAGAGAGGAAGAAATAAACCATACACATTTAAAATAAACAACTACAACAAAAGACAAGCAACAGTTATATAGAAAATGATGCAACATGTCTCATGTTCTAAGAAAAAAGCCAGAACATGTTACACAACAATTACTTATAGTACAATAGACAGAACAACAAAACAAAGTAGTTGGTATCACCTGTAGAAATGTAATCTGTTTGTGACGAAGACATGACTCAAATTGGGTGTGAGAAATAAATCCCAGTAGAGACCCACCAAAGGCCCATGCCCAAATGTGTGAAAAGATGCAACAACAGTGTGTGGTAGTAAAATTCAATAAACTAAGAATTACTCAAAAGTAACTAACTTTACCATTTACATTTCCATTTTATTATTATTATTAACATTCAATTTAAGATATCACCATAATGAATATTCTAAGTAAATAGCCAGAGTCCTCAGTCACGTAAACCCTTACGCTTAGGTAAAGAGAATCCAAACACAAGAATATGCCCACCGACATATCGAATATTTCCCACAGGCCTACGAGGTGTCGCCCACAGGCACAAAATCAAATGCCTACAGGAACAAAAAATGTTTCCCACAGGCTGTGTAGTATATTGCCCACATGCTAATCACAACACTGCCCTCAGGCTAAACAAGTAACAGGGCCATTCCCAACATGTAAAAAAGAAATACACATGCAATACAATTTCAATTACTCTCAAGAAAATTCTACAATAATTATTATAAAGGCATACCCTCAGGTATCCTAGCCAAATAGCTAAATGGAGGAATGCACCCCGGGGGTGGTCCTGGATCCAAGCAGTGATCCCAAAAAACAGCTTATTATCACACTTAAATTACCTAATCAATTACATGTATTTAATTCAACAAGGCATCAGCCATAAGACGCCCCATTCATGGGTGTGTATCTTAATAGTACATAAAACACACAACATATGGAATTTAAACAACAATCCACCTACCGTAAACACCCAAGACCGGCATACCCGAACGACGCCTTCCAAAATGTCCAAGAACATCTTAGATCTGAGGTAAAATAATTCTCATTCAACCTCAAATAACTTCCACTAGAGGAAGAATTTTCAAGAACTACCCAAGGATATGAGAGGGTTTACCCGTGCGGTTCCAACGTGATTGACAGAAGTGCAAACGGATTTCCAACGCTCGATCTAGATATCCACGAAGGTCCGACCATCCTCTCCTGAGCTCTCATCTGGTTCTAAGCCAATCATGTGAACATGGTTGGCTACTGCCAGTTTTATGCAAAAAAACAAAGTACATGGTGTGTACTTTTGACTACACAACATGTACTCCCCTCATTTAATTGTTCTTCTAGCGGCACCACCAAACTATTCATATTTCAGCATGCGTACACGACATGTATTCCCAACTACACGACGTGTACTATTGCCCAGCTGGCGGCTACTCCCACCTCCTTACTATTCACCTGCCGACTGACTACATGGCTTGTAAATACAAACTACATGACGTGTAGTTGGGTTTTACACCATTCATCACCATCATGGATACACGCCATGTGTACTCATCCCACATGGCCAAAAGTACATGGCGTGTGGAAAAGTGCACAACATATAGTCCCAAAATTTAGGGTTTTTTCCCATTTTCCTTATTTTCTCAAAAACACATAAGGAATGGAGAAAAGAAGAAGCTCGTACCTCAAAAATAAGAACTGGGTTCTTACTTCATGGTTACATCATATATAAAATGAATACCATTATATAAATATAATATAAATTTATAATAGTTTTATTTGAATAAATCGAAAATATTTAGAAAATTAAATGAATTAAGATGTTAATAAAGATTATATTCCATATATACGGATGATTGTTGTTTCTATTTACCCGATGGATAAGAATAAACAGAGTGAAATAATATAACACTTATATAGATTAACATTTTTCATATATGTCAAATATATTCATTAAATCAATAATTATTACAATACATGACAATATAAAATAAAATAAAATCGCATTGATGCAAGGGGGTTGTTGTCCCTCAACACCCACAAGCTATGTTATTGTTTTTTAATGGATTGGAAGTTAAGATGGTGGATGTGGTGTTATAATTTAGGATGTAAATTTATGTAATAAAAAATAAACTAAATTAGTCAAATGCATCATTTTATCCATCTATTAGAGGTGGTGATGGAAAACAATTTTCATCAATTTGTGTGGTAGTTGTCCTATGTAAAAATTAATAATGGATTCCATTACTATTTGATGTTATATGTGAGGGGTTTCATTTATGTTACTATAATAAAAAAAATTATATGTATACAAAGATATATATAATATTATGGACATATCTCAGAAGAATATTTTATGGATAAGAATAAGTAAATATAATTAAAAAGGACATGATTTATATCTCTTTATCAGAAAAACTCCATAAGTTATATCCATCATAATTCATAGGAGGATATCATAATAATCAAAAGTCCTTTATGAATTTACATAACATTTTAAAATATCATTGAGTATATATTGGTTAGAAAATGATCTTTAAAGTGAATTGAAGTGGAGAAGAGATATCCGTTTATAACAAGTGAATGGAACCCACTTCAAAATATCCAATTGGAATCCAAAAAAATTAACTCATTCCTAATAAAATTCATAAAAATGAAAATAAATTTCCAATTGGGAAAGGATAAGGTAGATATATTTCATAAAAAATAAGATTTAAACATGGTTTATTATCATACAAACCCATAAATATTTCTTTAACCACTTTGTAAATTTGGTTTACCCTTAACCCGGTTAATTAATTTTTTCCATTTTTAAAATTATTTATGAAAAAGTATGATTATTCTATTATATTAAAAAATTATTATGATTAAAAAAATTAATCAATTTAATAAAATTAGTCTAAAAAATGTATTATAATTAAATTAAAAATTGATCTCATTATAGAAGAATAATAATTTCATAAAGAAACTATTTTCATAATTTTAAATCAAATAATTAACAAAAATAAAGATATAGTGGATTCAAACAAACTTATTGAGGTTATATATAAATAAAATAATTTATCATTTAAAACCATTTTAAAATATAAAAAATACCTTGTAAATTCTTTTAACAAAAAGACAATTTTCAATAACGATGTGAATTTTTCACTATTCTACAAAAAATTTATATTTTTATAAATATCTCAGAAACTAAATATATGACAACTAAAAAATTAATATTTTAAAAAATAATTTCAATTTTTGAAATAAATGTAAAAATTTTACCAAATTAATTTTATTATTTCCTCACAAAACGTAGTAAAACAATTTATTTAGAAAATTTTATTTTCGAAATGTCTAAAGTAAAAATAAGAAAATATTTTTCATTTTCCAAAAAATATTTAAATTATGTATTAAAATTTGTTATTTCTATTAAAAAATAAAAATTTAAATGTTAGTTTATAATTTTCATGTTTTAATAAAAATACTAATAGTATATTAATGTTCATCAAAACATAGGGTTTCATGTCATAAAAGCTATATAAGAATTAGATTCAATTGAAGAAAGTAAGAAATAATTCACCACATTATAGTATATTAAATTATACACCCCGTAAAATTATTTTTTGCAGAAAAATTTAATAACATTAAAAATATAAGTTATTTATACTTCATCATAACCTATGGTTCCCACATTTATTATTGATGATGGTGGGTTTTCCAGAAAATAGAGATTAGGGTCATGGTTAGTTTGTTAAAATTTCTTTCTATGATGTTGAAATTCATCATTTAATTATTAAATGTACTTTTTATTTTCCAATTATACAAAATATGAGTTTGTTTCATATGATGTATTAGGTATGTACTTCTTTAGGAGAGTTATATTGAACTCATCGAGGAATTGACAGAGTTTTGGGGGATGCACCAAGTGATACACTATTGTCCCTACTCAATCTTGATTAATTATGGTTATAACATATAAACATAACAGTTTTCATTTATTATCAAATATCATAAACTTATTCAATAAAAATTCATTGTAACACCTTTTCACCATCCTAAAATTCCAGATCATATAGATGACTATCAATTTAAAAACTCAATTTACATTTTTATGTCCTTATGTGTTTCATACTGAATATAAAATTATCTTCCACTCCATCATCTAATAAATGTCCCAATATATTTATTTCACTATGTTACTCCTATCATTTTATATTTATAAATGACACTAAATGAAAAACTTCATAAGGATCTGTATGAATGCTTTTCTAATATCTATTTCCATATAAGACATTAAGAATGAAAATGTGTTGATCCAAACCACAATTTAGACACATAAAACTATATCTAATCATATCCTATAGGTTTTGAATATTTTACTCAGACATCCCATATTTATGATAATGATATGTAGTGTTGAAATACATCTCTATATATAGATCCTATTGAATACATTATCATAAGTGTAAGAAAAAACTCAGATCTGGATCAGATATAATATATTACGACAATCCATAAAACATTATAACATAATTAATGTATATCCTATATAGATAATATTCTGGAAATTAATTTTTAATGTGATTAATTGTGCCGAATTCTTAAAGTGATTGACTATGGCCCACATATCAATGTTCTATTTAGATATTTTTCAATTTCTGAATAAAAAATACATGGGTATGTGGTTATATTTACTTTATTTTATAGGTAATATATGCACCATCACATTATATCTCTATCTCAAAACCATAACTTTAACACATACCATGTAGCAATATAAAAGATGTATAATAATTATTTTCATGTCATCCCACTATAATTACACAATCACATTTCTATAAATATTGTTACTTATATGGTTAATTAAAAATAAGTAAATTTTAGATTCTTCTAATATCCCATTCTTCAAATATGGAATGGATGAATGAAATACACAATTCATTATAAATATCATTAAATCTGAATAAAGGTTATACTCTGAGTAAATTTTCAACATCTTTTTTATCAATATGTATTCATTTCTTACCACTTTAATCATCACAATAATATACGGATGATTAATTATTTGAGTAAGTTGTTATTTTCATTCATCCTTCATAGTTTCTAGGTTTATCCTTTTAAAATCCAAAAATATTGAATAATTTGTTTTATCCTCATCTAGGATATGCTAAATAATACCATCAACTCAAATCATCAGCAACCGTGTTCTATTTTCCATGGTGGTGATTAATTGAATATTCATATTAATTAATTATCTCTAATAATATTATATAGTCAATTTTCATCACAATCCAAATGAATATACATTCAAAATTTGTTATCTATGTTTTTATCAAACCTTTCTGAGTAATGTAAATTCCATTATATCATTATTTATAAAATCACCAAAACTAACATCATATTATCATTTTAGTAATTATTTTTATGAACTATCAATCAAAATGAGGAATAATCAAAAAAAGATGTCATTATATATTAAGACACCAAAAAATAACTCAATTAATTCATTACTACAGATAATAAACCACTTCTAAATTCATCGAAATCTATTTAAAAGTTTTTTAAGGAACCTTTATTTTTTATCGTACATTTTGTCACATTAATATTCATAAATTAACATTGATCCCTTCCTTGTTAACAAGGTGATTTGATTGTATATCTATGATATATTTCCAAAAATAATGGACAATATATATCCCAACCTATAAAAATATAGATCGTACTTTCCACGATTTGTATTCTAAAATGATCAAAGGACTCTATTTTTATCTGTCATACAATATACATTACCATTAGGTTTGATTTACCAAAAATTAAATGTTTTAATATAAAACTGACACATTATATGTATATAATAGGTTTCTCATTCCATTCAACCATTATTAAAATTCAAATGTTATCTTCATACACTTTTATACACATTGAATAGATAAGAATACCTTTTATATTGAGTTCCAAAATAATTTCATAATAATTTTTAAATATGGAACTCATTAAAATCCTGAATATTGTTAGGGAATTATAAATATAATAGGGGATCACTATATATTAATTGTTTCAATATCAGGAATATAATTATATCTTGGGTATATTCTATTTATTGACCCGCAACACATGATATCCAAAACAAATTTCAATATTATGATAGAAATGTGCCCTATGATTTCAATAAAACAATCCATAAATACAAAGTAGATGGAATGTTTTATGAATTTTTACATAGTTTTATTTATAATAATAAATTCTACTTCACATCTATTCATTATTCATCTAAAAATGAATATCTTCAACCAAAGGTAAAACATATAACTAAATAAATCACTCATCATGATTCTCTAAGAGTTGATTTATAAATTAATTAAACTGAATCAAGAAAATTTTATAGGGAGTCTATAGAAGAGGTGTGGTACTACGTATGTGATTTATTAAGAACTCGTCTTCATAATTATGTGGAATGATATGAGACACATATAGAAAAGAATAAAAAAAATACATACTATAGGAATTTCATTTTTGACACTCCTTAGTAAGATAAAAAGATAATTAAGACATCCTTGTGATATTTTAAAGTCTCGATTCTAAGCTCAAATAACTAAAATGCATAACAATTTGGGGAGGACCTGTGTGGAAGACGTATGTGGCATCCCTAAACAGCAAATCTACCAGATATTTCTACGTGAGAAGATGGTTTATGTACACCGACACAAAGGATCTATGTATAGTAGTTATGTGGCCAACCTATGCTAATGAATTTTATTCTATGATACTCTCACCTTGCATATAAATATGACCATTGTTCTCCTCATTTGACAAATGATTTTTTTGATGAACTATTGAAGATATCATTGCATAGTTAGTTTCCCAAATCACTCAAATATTATCAGGTAGCTCTCTAAAACACCAGATAAGTATAAGTTATATGGGATATGAATGCTTTGAAGTCATATTAATGTTTGATTCTTTTATATACATGGTTATCCCATGATAATAAATTTCTTCAGTTAATGGTAAGTCCTACGCTACATATCATTGTGTTGTAACTACGCAGTGTACCAACACATAATAACTACGGTGTATAGCTACTTATGGGGCATAAATATCATCCTTTAAACCCTCTTCATAGACACTCCAATAATTTTTTTTCATGGATCCCTTATCTAATGTGTACTATATTGAATCCTCCTCCAAAACCACCTAACATATCAATCATTTTGTTAGGGAAAATGAAACTATCTCTTATTTTTGTTTATATATCTGTAGTCAAAGGATACCTACATTTGTTTTGCAATGGGGATGGGATTAATTTAGTTTCTATGTGTTTGTTTATCTACAGTCACGTGGACCATTTTCCCAGTAATAGTTTTGGAGAATTCTTTATTCAAAGGATTAGGTTTTGGTTCATAACCTCCCCTTATCATCTCTAAAACACAACAAATTTTGTTTCCAACAATGATATTCATGATCATAGTTTCTATTGAATTCTACTAAATGAGAAATTTACCTCCGCCATTTGATTTACAACGGTACTCCAATTGATATAGGTCAATAATCCTCTAAGAGCTGGGAAGCATGACCTAATTTTTTATCCCACATTAAAAGGTTCATCACTCTTCCCCCTCTCCCACATTCACCTTAGCCTCAACTACCATTGCAGCTATAGACTCATCCACTTCTACCAAGGGTGGAGAAAAAATGTGTCTGTGACTTGTTTTAATCTTCGACATCCTCTTATTTCTCACACCGAACATGAATTACATTGGATTAATAATTTATAATGATCAAAACTTTTTCACAAATACCCGACCAGAATGAACTATGAGAAATCTGATTCCCACCATAATTGGGATACATAGGAAGCCTGATTATGGCCCGAAATACATATCATTTTATTCTTTAATAGGCATCATGTTCTAGAAGTTACCCCAAACTTATTTCTCTAAAATGACACCACTCTCATATGAGACTTATTGAACTATGTGGGATTTGATTCTAATACTAGTGGATATGTAGGAAGCCTCCATGATGTTCAAACCTCACACTCTGAAACAACCATGTTCTTTCAGGTCCATATTACTAATAATTTCTAATCCAACTTGAAAACTCATATATTTTCAATGTTCCTTTGGCTGAATAATCATATGTCCAACACGAATCTTTCACTAAACACCTTTTTCTTAGATTTCCTCACCACATAACATTAAATAGTTCATCCAGGAACATATCACTTGTCCATAAAATGTATGATGTGTCCCATTAAGTAGATCCCAACAATAAGGGTTATGATTCCTTTCACCAGGATATGTAGGTAGGCCATTTATGCATATGATTCAAAAATCAAAATTGAATTTGGTCTCCTGGGATGATAATAAATTCTACAGTTCCCCACATAGCAGCATAAAAAATATTATTATCCTAGAACTGTTAAATGTATCATTAAATAATATACGATAGGATATCATTGATATATTACCTCAAATAGATATTAACGTATCTATTAATTATGAACCTCAAATACATATAGATTATTCTATATTTCACACATGCTAATAATTGAATGAAAATTTCTAGGGAAACATATTTTATACAAGCTATATTAATAAGGATGAATGAAAATATCTTAAATTTATAAGAGAGTCTCGGAGTGGGCAGTAATTTCCAAAAAATGGTTAGATTAGTCCGACCTCCCATCCACTCGACCAATGTATGTTCATAAGTATCGTAGTCTCAAACCTAATTAACAAATGGCTTCAAATCGAAAATCCCCTAGATAAAAAACAATTGGATTTTTCTAATTATATAAATATATCCATTGAAAACTACCCCAATGTAGTGATATTTAACCAGAACACATGTTTTGAGGGACATGAAACAAAAAAAGTGAACTTGATATGAATCCTTAACAATGTAAATAGTGTTACCCAAATTTCATACCCCTATCAATTAGTAATAGAGGGTCAGAAAACAAAATTGATCATGAATATGAGCATCTAAATGTTTTTTCTCTAATGGAGTTCATTTTATTAAGTTTTCTCCGAACTACCTTCACTCAAAATGGATTTTATTAAGATGTCACCTATAAATTTCCATACGACTGCTCATGTTGGACACTCATCCACTAGATGGATGACATAACCAACTAAATATCTTCAATTATGGGTCTCAAATCTACAGGTATGTGAATACCGTCAACATAGTACTATCCTAACTCTGTAGGCTACCCGATAGGCTCTCTATGTTAACAACAACCCCTAATCGTCTGGTCAAAGATGACTAGTGCTCAATAAGCAGACGATTCCAACAACAGTTTTAAACCATTATGAGTCTATATAAATAGTTTTAAATGACCTATACCTCCCATACTATAGGGATATGTATCAAAAGTTCCCTTAGGGCCTCAACTCAATGATTCATGCATCCTTCTTGAAGACTTCCATCAACAATCACAGTCAGACAGAATCTTGCGTTGGTGAATCCCCAAATTGATGGGGGTATTGCCTTAGGTTATTTGGCCCATGTCCCTCAGACATGGGAATTCAAGATGATCCATCAGGGACAACATCTAGCCAAAATATATTAGGTTCTTACATATGACCCCTCTGAATAAGTCCATTAAAGTAACTCCCAAAAAAACAAATTGGCACATACACGCGTCTATCCCATTTCAACCAACTAGTAGACTCATCCCGAAACGAACAACAAATATTGCCATTAAATCTGGTGGACTGCCATGAGCAGGAATATACACCATATTACACACTATTAACCAGTTATAAGACTCGTCTATCTACTTAAAAGGATGCACACCTATGAAATATGGTTGAAACTTGTAAGTAGAAAATAAACCTTCCTATGCTCACCAATCTTCACGTCAGTATCATATTTTCAAAATGAGAGAACTAAATTACTCATGATTAGTGGAAAATAGAATGTATTCACATACACCTTCTCTTATTCATCATGATTTACAATAGTCTTATTTGTATGTACATGGAAATGTCTGTCAGAAAAACTCTAATCACAAACCTCGGGCATAATCAACCATCTACCCCCCATGCATGAGTATTGTTGGTATCCACTGACAGGAAAGAGAGGGAAGGAGTAGGTAAATATACCTAATATATGTACATAATGGACTTATATTCCCATTCTATCCACTGAAGTAACCAAAAAAATTTATAAATATTTAAAGTGAAGACACATGTTTTTCCCATATTCTAGAAGAATGTAAGAATATCATTACAGAAACATCAAAATTACTAAGGGAACAGACACCTGATTCTATCCCCACATTTGGGATAATAATTCATCTTTCCATCCAAAAATATAAACACACCTCTATTATAGTCAATGAGTGTTACAGGGTATGCTCACCCATACCATATAAACAATCGTATCGGGAACATATGCACTTTCCAATTGGAGATAATCCACCTATTCTAATGAACAGTTCAAGAAATGCACATACACCTAACAATGCTAACCACTGCTCCCATTAAGTGTCCCCAACTACGTGAAAAAGAGCATTTAAGAATAACTATCTCCAAACATACACGTAAAATCAATATCAAATCTATGATTTGGATCCCATTAATGCTAGAGTTCTTGATGACCTAATAAAATTTATTTTTTTCCACCAGAGATCATACTCTCCCATGACATAATTATGTATGTTGTAGCAGTAATTATGCTCTTCCCTATCATAAACATCGTCATAAAATATTGCTTCATGAAAATTAAGTTTATCTTGAGATCCTATCTCTATATGAGAGCCACGGTAACCCTCTATGGGTCTAGAAGACCAATGAGCAAGAAATATTTATCCCATTCTATAATCCATCATGGTGGTCATCCCCCTCATGGTATTGACTGCGAATGTTCTCTTCGTAGTATTATTTCACATTGTCAATATATTTCTCTAATTGATAATATCATTATGAGAAAGACCTCCTAAATTGAGGAACATTCAATCATAAACCTATTCATGTATGATTCATTTTCATTAAAAGGTGAAATAATTTTTCAACATGAAGACATCCGTAGGTGAAGGTATTTATCTGAACCTCCCATGGGTTATTTTTAATCTAATATAGAAGAAAAAAAATCAATTTATTTAATTTTTGTAAAACAAATCAAGAAACATCCACTTTGGTTTGGCCAAGTGGAGAAACCTTTTAGAAAAACTGATGAAGATATGTTGAATATATGAAAAAATTGGCCAATGGTGAAATACTAATCATGTTATAGCATTTTTAATCCTCTCAAAACAAAATTCTGGAATTAATGATAGAATATTGCATTCATGATATCTGTCTCAACTTATGGAAAACTCATCATCAGCTGAAAGCCAAAGTATTACCATATGATGTATATCAAAGTCATATAATGGTAATAGAAGGGATTCAACACCAAATCGACATAGTATCTCTCCCAGTTTCCCAACATACATTGTTTGAATATAATATTAGAACCATTAAACATGCATGTCTTGATGAACTAAATAGGCTACAATAGTTTATTAATGATACCCCATCTAGTGTTCTTATTAGATGATGGGATGTACATAGAGCATTTCATTTTTTTGTTCTCCAGAATCAATAAAGCCTTACAAAAATGGTCTCTTGAAATGTTATTTCCCATGTGCAGCTATAATAAAATTATTTTGTGTGTAATCAATGATACAGTCAACAATAGGTCTCAGTTATCTCTCTTCAATGTCAGGACCAATGGGAGAAAGACGATGAGATACTTTTTCATCAAGCATCTGAAAAAATTAAGAATGCCTCCCTCTTAGTGGATGTCAACCAATAGATTGCGCAAATGTCGAATATTGAACTAATGTTTCTCAAACATGTAATTTTTAGTGGTTTTGGGATAATAAACCAAACCAATGAATATGTCAAAATGAAAAAAATAGAAGATCAACAATGCAATATCATCCATACCATCTTGGGAGACACCCCTTCCTACCTAGATGGTAACTTGTTTATATCAACTTTAAAATTCAATAAACAAGGTTATAAGGTTTAAAAAATGAACAGACATAACCTGCATGGGTAGGGGATTTTTTGACAATACAATCTCTTCCATAACAAATGTTAGTTTTCTCCAGATTAGGGAAGAAATCACAATGTTAATGCACAACTGTTCTATACATGGATTAACTTTAGGTTACTATCCATCAAATAGATCTAGGGTATTCAGAATATAACATCACATATTATCATGGAGGATACAATACTAAATGGTTGAAAAAAATACTGATTAAATGTCATGAATACATTACGCATAAGAAAAAATCATCATTACCATTATGAAAGATCATCTAGAAAATGTGTCCAATTTAGGGGAGTTGGAGGATGAAGTCATTATTCGTAACACAGTACACCCAAATGAGAATTAAGGAGGGGTGTGTACTAGAAATTAGAGTTTTACCTATAATCTGGGTATTTTATAAAGTAACCAACCCCCTCCTCCTTCAAAAGGAATCTAACAAGGGAAAAGGTAAAAGTCATATCATGCAAAAAAATTTCAATGTTTAGGTCAATATCGTTTACTTGAATAAGGATTTCCCCAGTAATAGGAGGATATGAAGGAGTTTAAAATACTTAATACAAAGTCACATCGACGTAGTATTTCATCTTGACATGTTTTACAAGATAATCATCAACTTTCACATCTATTAGGAACTCCTCAGCAAATGGGGATTTTTGAAAATACATATGTGGATAATGAATTCTCTCAATTGTTTACACAAACAGAGTAGGATCAAACACATCCTTATATCCATGTCCCATTGGTTTATCCAAATAAAATACTAGAAGAACCACCAAAAGTGGTTTTTCTATTTTCCACGCCAGTTCATGTTGTAGTTGCAGTACCATTACAATTCTCAACGCATCTAGATATTCATAAAATTTTTATAAATAAAATCGAGGAATTAACAACTCGTTTGGATGATATGGAAGATTAGAGTTCACCAGTGCTACTATAAATGAATGCATACCCCAAATGGTTATAAATGATCCCTCCACCACCAAACATAGTGAATACCACATTTCCAATCATTAATTGTTTGAGGGACCTATAGTAGCATATAACACAATTTCATTCCCGTTGTGATCCCAGGAGGGGGACCCCTCATCCACAAGAAAAAGTAATACTTCTATTTTTTTGTGAAATCATTACAGGGGCCAACCATTGTCTGCTATAAAAGTTTTCAGTTTTGATCAAATACTAGATGTGAAGAACACTATCAGAAATTCCATCTTCAATTCAGTTCAACGTAGATGAAGACAAAAAAAATTGATCTTACAAATTTTAAATAAATGTATAATGAACGGGTTTCATACTTAATTTCTAAACAAAACGTATTAACATATTTTTTGTATCTATCACTACCTCTTGATGATTTTCTGCCAATTTGTGTGGAAAATATGATTGATGAGTTAGGAACACCGCTAATCCCTATGAAATACACATGAAGGTTTCAAGATCTTTCTTCAATCACCCAACATGTGGAGTTTTCCTATGTATAAAATAAAGTTATATCTCTTGTAATTCAATTTGCTCTCGGAATTAGAATAAGGAAATTAGATGTTGTTACAATCTCACTCAAACAAGCACTTGTATATTATTATAGTTTAGAATATTCCGGATATTGAAGGGATCCACCTACCATGAGTTAGTAGCAACTACTTCCTCATCAAGATGATAAAAAAGATCAATTTCAGAGTTATTTTGAGTAGATAATGAAAAATGATTAATCATTTCGAAATGAAACAGTTCACAGTAACTTCAATTCAACATTGGAAAACAATTTGACTCAATTTTCAAGTCCGAACAATCCAAATAAATAATGACATGATGATCTCCCAAATTATTTACCCTTTTCATCAAATGTTAGTGAATCCAATTTAAGAGTGTTATTTTAATAACCTCCTTCAATAAATGGTAGACTGTAGACAAGTGAAACCAAAATGTCCATAATACCACATAGAAGGTGTTACTACTACTAATCTAGAGGAATATGGAGAATGTATGAATGTCATAGGAAAAAATGTGGAGGCGTATGATGATTTGATGGTTAGGAAATTGATAAGTCCAAACCATTCAATTTTACAAACATTGTTGAAACAACTGACGATGTATCCTACCACTTCTGCAACAATAAATCCATTATTTTCAAACAATCATTCCTCCACTGTTAAATTCTCAAAGATGTGATTTGATTAGATAGATAAAGAGCATTCAGGAGAAATAAATCTCAATTCAATTTCAAATGTTCCTTTGAATTTGGGATATTTCATTCCATCTATCTCAAAAACAAGGGAACCACCTCGCCATATAAAACAACCAAAACTGCCTTGTCAAGAAAAGTTTTCATCAGATTAATAATTGATCATTGGTTCTGTAAAGCCCTGGAATTTCCATGTAAATTTTTTTAATTAAAATGAAAATTTTATGAGTCCGAAAAAATTTATGGTGCGTGATTAAGAGGCTCAGAGTGCCCAGAATGAATTTCTGAACATTTTTTTGGGGACGTTCAGTAAATGTGCAAGTGGGTTTTTCTATCATTTAAAGAGGTGCTCGGAATTGAAATCTGAGGGCACCATATAACTCGCAACACTAGTATTCACTTAAGAATACTTTCACCTCAAAAACAGTTGGTCAAGGGTGAAAGTCAATTTTTGGGTTTATCGTGGACAAGAATAAAATAAAATAATGTGTGTAACATTTTATTTTGTTTTGATTATAAACTCCCATGTGGATGTTTCACAGGTGGAGATCACCTGAATTAACCACCCATGGGAGGTTATGGTGTGGGGGACCACCTGAGCCTAACCTCCCATGAGAGATTATGGTGTCGGGGACCACCCGAGGCTTTAAACTCTTGAACTACCCTTTTAATTAAAGGGAACCCTTTCAACTCCCTCTTTAATGTGGAAGATCCTCTTGAGATTCCTCCATATTAATTTTTTCAAAGACATACTTTAATTTTTACAACTTGTGTGTGTGTGTGCCAACTTAATTTATTATTAAATTAAATTATATTGGCATCACGTTTCCTTAGGGTTGGAAAAGGAATGAGCTCTAAGAAGATTACTTTCTTCCAATGAAAAACATATTCTCCAAAGGAAGAACACCAACAAAAAACATCGTCTCTAAATGAATAACACCATCAAAGAACATTATTTGGAATCAAGAAAGAGGATAAAACACAAACCAACAATTGAGGAAAAAATCGATGACACTGACGTCCGTCATTTCCCAACGATTCGTCTTCTTCCTCGTGACCTCATCGACGTCATCAAGCAAATGAGGTAAGAGGTTATTATTAAATTCTCGAATTATCCCGTTTAATTTCATCTTTATTGGAAATCATGGTGAACATGGATCAATAAAAATGAGTCGATCAATGATTCATGTTAAATTGAAGAGTTTTTCATTCTTGGCTCTTAATTTTTTTGAACCACTTGCTACAGCTGTAACGTGGATTGTGAGGGCTAAACAATCATGGCCTGACCCCTCTGTCTTTCTTCTTTATTGAGTTATTTGCGATTGAAGAAACTATTTTACACCAAGATGATGAATGAAGAGAGAGGCCTGCTAAACCGGCCACTGATGAATGAACGATGTCGTGCCACTCAAGCTGTCGTCGTTGTCCGCAGTCGAGCCGCTTCCAGTGGCCTCACCACCCGAGCCGCTGCACCATTCGCGGCCCCGCCACGCCACCGAAGGCCTTTATGGGCCACCCATCAGCCAAGCCGCCCTCTTGGAAACCTCGGATTAGCAACCCACATGGCACCCCCGGGCTGAGCTGCGGTCACACTACCCCTCAGCTGAGACGCCCAAGTGGCACCCACTGGCCGACCCTCTCTCACGGAACCCCTCAGCCGAGCTGCCCACTTCGCACCCTTTATGAAGGAGCCACCATCGCGGCACCCCCTACAGCCCTCTGTGTCCCCTCGCAGCCTGTCAGACCATCCAACGGGCCGGGCCAGGTCGGTCTGACCAGGTCGGACCAGACCCGGACCCACTACGACCAATTTATGCTCTTTTAGCCATAACTTTGGCACCATATGTTTGTTTGATGAACCATTAGCAGTGATAGAACCATAGAGTGAGAAGGTACCTTTTAGTATACAACACTGATGTTTTGGATTATGATGGGGTATGGTCATTTTGGATCTGGAATGAATCCAACCAGGCCCCCAAGATTAAAAGTCTAATAACTTACAGATTGGCCGTCCAATTAACACACTGTCTATTGTGTTGAGACCCCTATGACATGGAGAACCATTGAGATAATTCATCAGGGGACATAATGGTAGTTGGAAAATTGAACATTGGCTAGGATAATGGACTCATCCAGAGATGAGCAAGCCTAGTGCGGAAACCCAGTAGCTGGATGTGACGAGAAGAGTGCTCCTAGAGATCCTGTGAGGGTCATCTCCTAGCGATCCTCTGTGGGTCAGCTCCTAGAGATCCTGTGTGGGTAAGATCATAGTGATCATGTGTTTTTCAGCTCCTAGTGATCCTATGTGGGTCATCTCCTTTCGATCCAGTGTGGATCATCTCCTAGCAATCTTGTGTGTGTCATCTCCTAGCGATCATGTGCAGGACAGCTCCTAGCGATTCTGTGCGGGTCAGCAGTATAGCCTATTAATTGAATAAGAAGATTCATTATTTATAACTAATCATCTCTACTACCGTATGTAACGATATACCTAGTGGGAGTTGAGACAATACCTTTGTGTTTTCATCATTATAGAGATAGATTACATGAAAACTCAGGTATATGTATGGGAATGTACCTAAGTAGGGTAATATGTTGATTTCATACTTTTTGGTTTATCCGTGGTGAATTTTGTGAGACAATGAGGGTCTCGAGTTCCCTATTGAGTATCATTATACTATCCAATACATGAGCTATGCCTTAAACGTTTTGTATTGGATTGAGATGACAGACATCGCTGACTGGGGACGGGGGAACCGGGACTCAACAGTTCTCGGAGGTGGACCTTATGGCTTGTCAGTTCACAGAGGAGACAGGTGGATGTGGAGTGCTGATGAGGTGATATGTACCTACCCACAATGTAGGAATCAATATGGATGATCTAGGAACTTTTTTCTCCTAACAACAATTTTGTACTTTCTAGTTTTCCTTGTACATTCTAGTTAAGCTTGTATTCTGGACCATTTTTCTTACTATAGTCACTCTGTTTACTATTAAGTTTACATGAGTTCATATCTTGTTGTATGCTTGGTTTCATGTGATTACACGTTATAAAGGAAATTCCTTCCCACTTTTAGGGATTACACATTTCAGAGATACATTCTATCCCATGGCCTACGGAAGGTGAGAATGGGGTTGTCTGGCATGAGCCCTGGGGGACGGGTCGTGAAAAATCGGAATCAGAGGGGTTTGTTCTACCATAGAACAGAACACACTGATCTTTCATTTAACAACAATAGTGTTAATTGTAGTGAGTGTGGTTTTCATTTTTAGGGATTCCAGTGTTGGTGCGGAGGCCAAGGTATCCATACACCAGGACCCTAACTTCTGATTTCCAACTCAGTGCACAAAAACCCTGATTGCATGTGTATTTTCAAAAAATTTCTTTGTGATCATTAGAGTCATCTCAGTAGGTATAACTTTTTGACTTTGGTGCACCTTTATCATTTCAGGATGCCTCCACACAGACAGCCTACTAGGGTTCTAAGAGTTTACACACTGATATCCCACTGAGCGACAAGGCCTCAGTGTAGGGACCTTATCCAGAAGAGGAACCAGTGGAGGGACCAACGGTAACATTACCCATTGGGACACTGATGCCACCACCACCAGAATCAGAGGGTACATGCCACTTGAGCATGTTGCATTAGTTCTCGATCCAGAGGCCACCCAGGATCATGGGAGATACGGACCCACCGGTGGATAAGGATTGTGTGTAGGCTATAGTTAAAGTTTTTTTACTGTTAGGGACACTCGATGATCTCATGGTGATCCATACAGACATCCTTATATAGGAATCAATAGGAAGATGGTGGAGCTTGATGCTTAATGTTCATGACAAGGTTACAATTATCTTGGCAGACTTAGGGAGCCTATTTTGGGTAGAGTTTGTCCCTGCGACTCTTCACACAGTGCGTATACAAGAGACCATTCATCTATAGAATGATAGCATGACTATGTCTCAGTACTCAAGGTGGTTCACTGACCTCTCACGCTACTCCACAGATATTTTTTGGGTCCCATTATTATGGGAACAGACCTTTGAGCAGCGAATTATGTGGGAGAGAAGGTATTTTATTATTTCACTCAACATCCTGACCTATGAGGGGGTGTTAGAGTGAGCCCTATTAGTGGAGAGGTTTCTTGTTGTGATGTCTCCAAAAGCGATACCCAAAACCAGTCGTCAAGTAGCGGAGTCTTATGTGGATTGCAGTAGACAAATGATGCATATGTCCAAGGAGACCAAACCTACAGGTGGATGACCGCCGGATTCAGGGTTGGTTTTAAGAGGAAATCGAGGCAGAGATGGTCATGCCTGGAGCAGGCAGTGTTACACATGTGATGGGAAGGGTCACATCAGTCGTGACTTTCCAACCCAACGTATGGATGATCAGAATATGGTCAAACAAACACCCAGGTAGAGACATATATTTGATTAAGGAGGTCTGCAGAGAGCAGGGAGGCGGGATAGAGGAGTTGGTTGTGCGCATGGAGGTGGGAGATGATTCGTGATGTTACCACCACCAACACCAAGAGGTCCACCCTGACTGTAGTAAGAAGGTGGACACAGGAGAGCTCATCTCTAGGTAGTTGTGGCCTACAATCACGACACTTTAGAGATGATACGATGTATGATCCATGTATATTCCACCTTAGATGCATTACTTTTAGACACTGGTGTGAGTCATTCTTTAATTTCCACTACCCTCATTCGGAGCTCGGATATTCTGACGCAGCCTTTGGAATTATCTATAATACTAGAGACTCCTACAAAAGTGGATTCGACGATTAGACACTGCTGTAGGTAATGTGAGCTTACTCAATGCCATGAGAGCTTCAGCTGGGATCTATCGGTGTTGAGGCCTTAAGACGTCATCTTGGGCATGATATGGTTATCATCAGTTCATGCTCATATTGACTATATTAGGTGCATAGTGTTGTGTGTTCGCATGGATGGGACCAATTTTACCTTCACCGATGAGAAAGGATCCTTTTCAGTACAGGATGGACTTACCCAGAGGAGAGTGTTGCTGATCACTCATATGTAGGCTAGCCTTACCCTCGGAGTGTTTGGTTTGGGGTGTCTGAGATATCCTGTAATGGTGGACCAGTACACGGATGTCTTCCATGATGATGTTCTGGGTCTACCTCCTCGCAAAGAGGTGGAATTTTACATTGAATTTTACCTTGGGATGACCGCGATATCTATACATGAATATCGGATCGCTCCTGCAGAGCTTTATGAGCTGCTGGTGTAGCTAAAGGACTAGCAAGGGAATGGATTCATTTGTCCTCATGATTCTCTTTGAGAAGCCCGGATTTTGATCGCCGAGAGGCGGATGAAAGTTTGAGAATTTGTGTTGATTATCGGCAGCTGAACCATGTGATAATGAAGAACATGTACCCACTTCTAAGTATTGACAACCTCTTTGATCCGCTGAAGGGAGCATTGTGGTTCTCGAAGATAGACCTCATATTATGCTATCACCTTCTCAGTGTACAAGATGAGGATGTGAACAAGATAGATTTTAGATATCGGTACAACCATTATGAGTTCTTGGTAATTCCATTCTGTGTGACCAAAGCTCCAGTAGTTTTCATGGGTATCATGATCATGATCTTTTATCCATACTGTGATCGCCCGGTAGTAGTCTATATCGATGACATTCTGATCTACTCGGCTATTGTGGAAAAGCATTCCTATCATTTTAAGTTAGTACTGGACACACTCCAAGAGAATAGGTTGCATGGTAAGTTATCAACGTTACAAATTTTGATCCGAGAGGTTTACTTTCTGGTACATGTCATATCAGAGGTTGTATTTGTAGTGGATCAATCAATGATTGAGGCAGTACTTTCATGGGAGCCACCCTGGAGTTTGACAGGGGTACAAAGTTTCCTAGGTTTGGTAGGATACTACCTGAGATTTGTTGTAGATTTATCTAGATTTAAAGTACCTCTATCAGCATTGATGATGAAGGGTAACCCTTCATGTGGTCAGAGAGATGTCTGAAGAGTTTTCCGGAGCTAAGGAAGATGCTAACTAGTGCTCCAATATTGAAGAAACAAGAGGAGGGTTTAGGGTATGTATTCAACAATGATGCATCAAAGAATGTGCTCGGATGAGTCTTAATGTGGGAGCGAGCGGAGATCACATATAGTTCTCGACAGCTAAGACAGCATGAGAAGAACTATGATACCCATGACCTGGAGTTATCAGTAGTGGTGTTTTCTTAAATATGTGGAGACATTATCTGATGGTAAAACATTTTATAGTGTACTCTGATCAGAAGAGTCTCAGGTATATCTTCTCTCAGAATGACCTAAACAAGAGAAAATGAAGTTGTCTTGATTTCCTATATGACTATGAATTCGAGATAGTCTATAATCCTAGGTAAGGAATCATTGTTGGAGATGCACTCAACAAGAGATCTAGTATACATCTGCTGGGAGAGGCAACAGAGAAGTTGGCAGATTAGAATATATCCATTATAGATCGAGATGGAACAAATTTTCTTTCAGTCTCATACATTCACTCCCCCACTTATTCAGCGATTTTGGGAGGCATAGCAAGGGGACACTAACTCCAAAGATCAACGTGCTCAGATATACATGGGGCAAGCACCTAATATATTTTCTGTAGGTGGGGAGCATGTCATCGTCTTTCGAGGATGTACCACGGTACCAGTGTCTCTTCATGAGGATGTGATGATGGAGTTCCACATATCCCCTCTAGTGGTACATAAAAGAGTGGCGATTATGTACCAGGATCTGTGATAATAACTCTGGTGGACGATAATGAAGAAATCAGTTGCAGATTTTGTCTCTCAATGCCTTACTTTTTTGCAAGTGATGGAAGAGCATCAGGTACCAACATGCTTGGTTCAGCCTTTAAAGGTCCCAGAGTGGATGTGGGACAGGATATCCATATATTTCATGATTGGACTTCCACGTACATCTAGGTGTCATGACACGATTTGGGTGATGGTCGAATGACTCACCAAGTTGGCCCACTTCCTTACGATCAGAGAGAAAGGTTCAGTAGAGATCATAGGATGCCTCTATGTGTAAGAGATTGTGCATCTACAGGGACTATCCTCAACAATTGTCTATGACTGTGATCCATGTTTTACATCCTGACATTAGAATGGGTTATAGGAGGATTTCAGGATACAACTTTGTTTGAGCACTGCCTTCCATCCTAGGACAGATTATCAGACGGAGTAGACCATTCAGAAAATCAAGGACATGTTGTGTGCTTCTGTCCTTAACTTTGGGCGTAGCTGGGAGGATCACTTGCCTTTGGTAGATTTTTCATACAACAACAGCTATCACTCCACCATTGGGATGACACCTTTTGAGGCATTGTATGGGTGAAATTTCAGATCACCTTTGTGCTGGAAAAACCCATGGGAGTTAGCACTAGTGAGACCAGAGATGGTATGGGCTACTATAGAGAAGGTTCAGATCATCCAAGAGCATATGAAGACTGCACAGAGTGGGCATACGTCATATACTGATAGGATTCGGAGACCTATGGAGTTCGATTATTATGACCACATATTTCTACGGGTCCCACCTCAAAGAGGTTTGTGGAGATTTGTCCGATACGATAAGTTATCATTGAGATTCACAGGACATTATTAGGTCCTCGGCAGTGTTGGCGAGGTGGCATACAACTTAGCTCTTCCACCACAGTTTCACTAGGTGCATGACAAATTCCTTGTATCCTAGTTAAGGAGATACATCAATTACCCTTCCCACATCATCAATCACAAATATATGGACATTGATGATGAGGAATATTTTTTGGTTGTTTTAGTAGAGATCTATGATCGACAGGAGTGGGTCCTTTGTGGATGGTTGATACCTCTGGTGTGCTTTTGCTGGCAGCACGAGATCCTCCATGCGAGCACATGGGAGTGGGAGGCTCAGATGCTTGATCAGTACCCCCACTTGTTTACCCAGTTTTAGGTTGTTCTATCAATGAATGTTTTTTGATTATGATGTAATGATAGTAATGAAACACATTTCATTCCATCTAATCTGTTATAATGAATTATTTTTTATCTTTTTCCCCATATATGTATCTTTTTTATCTTGTGATGGGTGGTTAATATATCTACTTCAAGTGCATTAGGGTTATGAGTTTTTTCTCAAGATATAATGGTGGGAACCATATCTACAAGCTTCATCCACTACGGTATGATGGAGAAACAAGATTCTCAATAGGGATATGTGGAAATCCAATCCATTATTGGATGTTGGGGAAACATGATCCAATAAGGGACAATGGGAAAACTGATCCTTATAGGAATGGAATTTTACATGGGATTGTGGTGTGTCCCTCCATGTATGTTTAGTACACCTGAATTTTCTTAAAAAGTTATAGAAATGAGTCTTGACTTTTAATAAATGATATTACATATTTTCTTTATATTCGAAAATTATTTGAGATACTCCAACGATAATTTTTATATATTATTTTCGTGAATCCTCATGATTAATGTCTTATGAACTTTGAATGTTTACTTCAAATTCATGCACATGATAGATTGATATGAATGGTAGTATATAAAAATGCTAGTCCCATGCTTTCATACACTTATGTTTTTGTTATGCTTACATATATTCCTTGTTTACCTATACTGAGCATCTAATATATCCCTTTTCATATGATTACCATATCCAATGAATAAATGAAGATTTTATGTTGTAGTAATAAAAGGTAATTATCATTATGAAAAATATTAAAGATCATTCTCTAAATTAGTTTCTTGTGTTCGAGGTTTCATAAGCCACTAAACCACTACATTCTTTCGGTGAGGATGTTTTTGTATTGTAACGTGGATTATTCAAAAGTTATGTAATCTCTATGCACATAAACCATGAGTCATTGTAGTTGGAATTAAATAAAAATTATTATTCAACAATTGGAAATTTTTATTATAAAGCATTAGTGAAAACAATATGGTTATCTCTATGGATATATCTATTGATGTCTTTAAGAATATGTCTGAGGATGAGATAACATTTAACAAAATTATCTTGACTTTTTGTATAAGGCCCCAGCCTTAAACCTTAATTAATCTTGAGTTATTACAATATTACACATTGAGGATCTTTTCAGGTTTAGAGTTTTAGAGAATAAGATCATAAAACATTCATTACATTCCACATTTAAACTAAGTGGTTACATAAAAGATAATATTGATTTTTTCCCATCAATAGAAACATATTTAAAAATAAAGCATAGATTATTTCTTGACACTTCCTTGACACTATCATCATAACATGTACCTTTCCCTTGACCTGTGAAAAACAGTTCAAAAAAAAATGGGATGAGCATAAAAAGCTCAGTAAGGGTTATAAAAATATTGAAAGGAAACATGAGTTCATATATACATAAGAATGAAATCATACATTTCCCATAAATAACTTACACATTAACATACCTCATCAAATAATGAAAAAATCATATAATTCATAAGATATAAAGTTAACTTGAGGCATTCATAACATTCTTACGTAGGGAGTAACCCTCTTGGTTATATTTGGAATACCGACCACAGTATGTTCCCTAAATCTCTTCGGAGAAACCTTAATGTTTCACTCCACTGCGTTACCCAATGCATTGGAGAGCTATATCGGGCTCACCCGCCATTATTTTATCACAGAACCACCCATCTTCATAATAATTCCCAAGAACCATAACATAATCGTATCACATAAAACATGCATATAGGAAACATAACATTTCCACTTTTCAATCAGAAGATATCAATATAAAAAATTGATATAAAAACATTATGAAAACCATTTTCAATACCAAAATAATGGAAAAGTAGAAAATGGTATTTATATTTCTTTTAAAAATAAGGTATGTCATGTAGAAGTAGCAGAAACTCAAATAATGGTCACGACGGTGGAGAAGTCGTTGGCTCTGCATACATACGACAAAAACATTCCCTTTTTTGTTGTTTAGTAAAACTCTTCATATAAAAAATATTCCTTTTTGGATAAAACTAAAAGTAAAAGGGGTTTATACACCATATAAAATAAGGTTCTGTATAAAAAAAATATGCTTTAATGGATGGAGATTGAGACGAAGTCCCTTACGAAGACGGTATCCTTGGTTTAAGGATAAATAAATTACATAATTATGTGTTACAAACGAATACACCAACTATAAGTGTATATTAAGTGTAAAACGATCATAGGTTATTGACACATCTTCATAGAACGACATATTCAAGGAGTACAAGTTTATCCCAAAGAATCAAATTTGGGTTAAGAAGTTCCCTTGCAAAAATTTGACAGCCTAACGGCGTCACTACAAAATTCAGAAAATGAGTTGATGAGAGATAAAAAGGGTATCTCATCACATGGACATAAAATTTAAATCAATAAGTATATATAAGAACATATCCCAGCATAATAGTATGTGAATTAAAAGACATAACAAAATAAGTCTTTTAAAAAGAGGAGGGTGAAAGGTTCCCTTACCGACATGGGTATCTTTCGAAACATACACCTTGTGAAAGGAAGACAATACAACAATGATGTAAATACTCATAAAATAATGTATATTAAAAAATGAGTAAAAAATGGTCATTACATACACCAATAAAAGGAAATTTATGCAAATGTAGCATAAATCTCATGGGAATAAAAGTGATATGAAAAATCCCTTACGAAAACTCGGCAGCCTAATGACGCCACTTAAAACCTACAAAAATGGATTGATGAGATCAAATAGGGTATCTCATCATATTTACATAAAGTTTACAGAAAGAGGAATATAAAAGAACATCCCCCATCATAACAAAGAGGAGCTTAAAAGAAATCACATAAAGGAGAGTACTTAAAAAGAAAGAGAGAGGTTAGATCTCTCACGAAAATTCGGAAGCCTAACGGCGCCACTCAAAACTTCCAAAATGGATTGATGACATAGAATAGGGTCTCTCATCATATTAACATAAAAATTACAGTAATAGTAATATAAAATAACATCCCAATAACAAGAATGATTAGCTTTAAAAGGAATGACATAAAATAGTGTACTTAAAAAGAATGAGAGGAGTAAGATCCCTTACCTCAAGTCCGACTTGTCTTGTACATTTCTTTATATTCATGAATAATAAACTTTGGTCAATTTATAATTGCCTAAGGACCTCCTTTAAATATTATTATTCAGTTCATATCACATATTATAATGTTATAATAATTTTTTAATAATGTTAGTTCATATCAGACGTTTTTGCCAATGTTTGGTACATGAGTCAAAAAAATGAACTTGTTTGAAAAATGATTTCCCATGTAGTTATAAGTAAATAATTTCCAGAATAGTATTAATGATTAAAATATCATATATATCCAGTACATATTCATTTTATACTATTCCATATCATTTGGAGATAAAAATGAAAAGCACCGTTCATGGAGACGGTAGACCGTACGTACGCATGAACACTACTTTCATTTTTTCTTTGTCATATTAATGGAATTAAAAATAAATGATATATATATATATTATAATTACAGAATAATATATATGTTATATAGGTCACATTTGTTCATTAATTTCATTCTTTATACATTCCATGTATTGCATGTACGAGTCACATCACTTGAGGGGGCGGTAGTCCGCACTTCCTCATATGAAATTATCGCATTTACACAACAAGAAATGTATAAAGGTATGATTTAAATATAAATTACAGAAGAATATAGTAAACATAAATACCATATATATCATATATAAAATACATTGACATTATAATGGCCACCTTTAAAGGTGTTAAAATAATATTGAACAATCATCGTTTCGTGAGGGAGAAAATCGCCAACCATAGAAACTGTATGTTCTTTAACCATTAGACGAAGGTGTGTGTATGTGTATCTCGAATCCTTCTTATATAAACATCCTAGATTATTGAGGATAATGTATTTGTTACAAAAGAAATTAATAAAAAGAGTTTATGGGGTTGGAGAAGCAAAATAAAACAAAAGGACTCAAGTGAAGACATTACCTTAAAATCGGGTAACTCCTTTTGATTTGATCTCTTAGGCTTCCTTGGGAAGACCTCTGCCCAAAGTGAGGCTTCTAGGAGTAATAGAGGGATGTGGAGGGACACAATGGTCAGAGGTTGGCCGAGCCAAAGGTTTTGGATGTGTGGGTAAAGAGGTAGAGGTGGGGGCCTTTTATAAGAGGAGAGAAGGGGCACCCTTGGAAAGTAATGAAATGTTCCTTTATTTTAAAATGAGATTCGGATTTAAAAAGTCCCAAATTCACATAATTTGAGGATAAGGTGATAAGGGTTTGAAATATACCCATCCAATAGGTTTTGGACATGTGTTGGTGATAGATGTTACATTATATTTTCATTTTATTTAAATCCTTTATTAATGAGGTAATCGTTGCATCATCATAATGTCATAAATAATTTAATATTTTTAATGTCTAAAAATTAAAAAAAAAATCATGATGTAGGTACTATTATTATATTTTTAATGAATATTTATAGTCATAAATACGACTTGTATAACCCCATGTAAAATGTTTTTTAGTGAAACATCTCTTGTTTGTGTCATTATTACTTTAACATTAAATAAAAAGTTATTTATGTCATTTCCCAACCAAAGTGGCTCCATGGGGTCCCCAAGTTGACCTATGGATTTTCGTTGACGGACATGACACATAAAATGAGGGTAGGACATGTTTCAAGCTCATCTCTCATTATTAAAACATTATTTTTACCATAAACTACACTAATTACCTGTAATCGTGATTAAAAACATAAAATTTACTATTCAGAAAAAAAAATATTTTAATCTCATTGAACCGAATTTTACTTCTTAATGACAACCATTTATGTCAGAATTTTGAAATTCAAAACAAAAATATGGAAAAATTTCATTTAAACAGAAAATCAGTTTTTATAAGTACCACTTAGTGGTTTCACTATTTATCAAAAATTGATGTTTTTCAGAAAATTACCAAAAATTCACCCTAAGATATATTTGATATTCCGAATTCAAAAATGATGTATATTTTAGAAAATTTAAATCATATAAGTTGCATTAATTAATTTAATAATTAATTCTCGCTGTCAAAACAAATAGAGTGTTTTTATGAAACAAAATGTATCAAAAGATTTACAGTAGTTTAAGTCCGATTTCAAAGTGAAATTAATTCCAACGACCATTATTGGATTAAATGGTAAAAATATATTATAAGTTAACTTTAAAACCAATTCAAAAGATAATATAATCATATAAATAAATTAGATTAAAAAGTGGTTTTGAATTAAAATACAAGATTTTTCACTATTCATTAAAAATGAACTTTATCGGAAAAATACCAAAAATTTAAACAAATTAAATTTTGATGTCCCGATTCTAAAGAGGAATTTTATTTTGTCAAATATAAAACATAAAATTGTCCAAAAGTGGATTTAAAATAGGTTCTCCATCAAAAGTTGGTTAATAGACCTTTTAAAAAATATTAGAAGGTTTATGCTTAAAATTGGATTCATTCACATTTTTAATCCTCTAACATATATAATCATTTTGTAGTTAGTTCTGTTAATTCCCGCCAATACAACGGCTAGGTGTTAACTACTATTTAACATAATATTATTTTATCATTAGAGTGCAACGTTAGATTCACAAAAAAAACACATTGTTGCGTATTGGGTACGCCATCGAGCATAGTCTTCCATTTAAAGTAATATTAATATTTTATTCACAAATATGGATAAATATAAAAATGTCATATTCTATATTTACCTCGGGTGTTAAATTTGGTAAAGGATAGAGTGTTTTTATTCCTATAATTACATCCCATTATAGATACTACAAGTGGATATGGCTCTGAAACAGATTTACCTAGGGGTAAAAATTCCACTAACATGCCTCTGGCCTGACTCGAGTGTATCCAGATACATGACAATTGGCCTTGTTTCACACTTGGTTTAATAATATAGGGGGAATTTATTTGGAAGTTATAAAATCCAATACAAATCATCATAGTATATTTAATCAAAGCATCATGGTTTTAGAAAATGATAAAAACCCAGACAAACTCTTTTAATGTTAATTGTGTCATAAAATTTACTGATAAAATGTCAGATATGATTCTCAATGGATTGAGGGATGCTATGATAAAACCTTTTTTGTTTTCATGGTATGTGATTAACAACGTGTATCTTAAGCAACTCTCAGAACCAAAATAAAAGATAAAGAAGTGGTTCACTAAATTTTTAGGTAATTGCGACCATAGAGGAATGATTATTTAGCATCCTTTATGTCACTGATGTTGAAACCTTCACCTATGTAAATATCAAATAAGAAAAATATGTAGTATTTAATATGGAAAATAATGAAAAAAATTAATTATCTACAATGAAAAATGATGGGTTTGGTTAATGAAATGGATGGTAATATTGGCCTTCATAAGAAATCATTAAAGATTAATTTCATTAATTGTGGAATGAATGATCATTAAAAAATACTATGTACTTAGTGGAAAGGTCACGAATGAAATTAGAATGATGGTTTGAGTAATTGTTATATTCCAATTTATTTTAAGACAACAAATGAAATGTAAATAGAATGAGTTACTAAGTAATAATAAGAGGTATCATTCTTACTGATTATGGATGATGTGGAATAATAAGTTATTTAATGAATTTAGATTCAATAATTCTCTTTTATTAATTGTGAAATATAATTTTTTTTAGTGTCTAGTTTTTTCACATGATTTATAATATTATGATTACTATTTCTGATGGACTATAAACGTGATTTAATGGAAATGTCATATTATGACTAACGTATGATAACACTTAATATAATCATTATGTTATGATAATGTTGATTGGAAAAATTTATTTTGGATATAAAGAAGTTAGTTGGATGGTACTGACTACCATGGGACAATTTAAGAACTAGATGAATAGTGGTTATGATATCATTAATGAGTGTTGAATCATTTATTTATTTTAGGAATATTTACAATATACATAGATATTACGAAAAACAGATATTCTAAATTCAGGTTATATCCATGTTTGATGAGAATATACAATTAGGGTAGTCACTTGTTTTTAATGTGGAAACCATTATATATTGTTTTAAAATTTTTGTGGATCGATGTAAAGTATATTTTTTATGGTTTTGGGTATTTATAATTCATAATGGTTATATGGTTATCCATTTAGAAAATGTTAATGTTAAAATTGATAAAATAATTTAATGATTAATGTATTATATCACCAAATGAGGATTCATTTATATAGTATAACATATTATAACCATATTGTGTTTATGTTAGTTCAAGACATATGGTATTACTTATCATGGATCTCATTATATTTTTAGAATTTAGGAATGATCAATTAACCCACATTTATTGGAATGAGATATGAAGTGGAAGTTAATAAAGGAACAAAAAATTGTATGGTTGTCATGAAATCATGTTACTAGAGTTTTTCACTAATATTATTCAACTTTAGGGAAAATGATATTGAAACGAATAATTTGATCACACTACATTTATTTTTGAAGAATCAGATTTCTAGTTAGATCATCACATATTTATGGATTTCTGTTTTTTAACATTATCCTAACCATGTTATCTTTCAAACTCCATTAAAAATTATCGTAATTTTTCTCTTACATGTGCATTTTTTTACTTCCCACATATGTTCTCCAAAGTGGAAATCCAGTTATAGGATAATTATGGTAACCATTAAATTTCTAATATTCCTTTTCAATGTATGTTTTATAATTAATTTTAATGGTGTAGTCCTCTGTGAAATGTACATTCATGTATTAAATCATTCAAAACACGTATGAATATTGTGGATGAATTTCATTTTAATGATGGTATAATGTAACACCTTGATATTTTGTGAAATATTATTTTAATGTTAATTTAATCTTTTTTATACTTCTCATTGCCTAGAAAACTAAATATTTTTATTATATAAAAATACTATGTTTGGATTGCATTATATGAAACAACACATTGATATTTCACTAATTAAAACACCTAGAATAGATTTCATTATAAACAACAAGATGGTTGTCTTTTGTTAAAAATAATGTCAGATTATTTTGATTGCTAGCATTATAGAAAATATTGAGTATTAAAGAACAATAGAATATTATTACAAAATTATAATTTAATCTTATAAGATAAACCAAGACTTTTAATTTCATGTTATGAATTGTATAAAATACACTATGAATATATAAGATTTATAATATGATTTTTTTGGTAACAAATTAATTAGAAATAAAAATATATACGAGGGGATTATAAAGGAATTAGACTCATTCTAATTATCCCAAAGATTATTTATCATAACAAATAAATGTAAAAAAAATTTGTAAATTATACTAAATTAATATATAGTTTATATATTCAACGAAATATTCTTTAAACTTATCCTATAGATTATAGAGGCATGATATAAAAACAACCCCAATAGTATGTATAAAACCGAATATTTTTATCAAATGGTTTATTTTAACGCCTCTTGATGGAGAAACCATTTGAAGTAAATATATTTAATATTTTATAATTATTTTAGGAGTGAAAAATCATTATATTTGAAATAAGAATATTAAATTTTGATTTGGTATAATTGTTTTTCAGAAAAGATCCATTTATTGTTGAATATTGAAAAATAATTAATTTTAAATGAAAAAGGTGTTTTCATAAAAATAATTTAGAGTATTTAATTATATATTTGATTGGTTTATAGTAAAATTATCGAAAGTTTTTATCATTTAATCTAATTTAAGACATTTTAAACAATTTAATGATGAATTTGGATACAAAAGCAAGTCAATCATTTGGGAATTCTCACTTTAAAAACTCATTTTCTTAATTCAAAAATGGAATTAACATTATATATTTATTATATATTTATATTTGTTGAATTATTAGAAATGATTATAATATTTGTAATCATTAGTCCCAAATTTAGTAAATGGGTCCCATTTATTTTTTGACATTATGAATAGTAACATTATATAATTTTAATACGTTAAATAATGTAAAATATGATAATTATATGAAATAATGATATAATAATTATTATAAAACTACCATAACACTATACCAAAAGATATTGGATGAATATAAGTTAACCCTTAAAACATAAGTATTTAAATAGAATAATATAATAGATACACATCCTTCAAAATGACTTCAAAAGTATTAAAATAAAATGAAGTGAAAAAATATCACACTCTAACTTTTAATATGAATAATATTATTAACATAGTGATACGTATATAATATATTATAGAATATATATATTATTCAAAAATATAATATATTTATCTATATCCATGTTCTTTTCGTTAATTTTATTTATGAAATAATTACCATAAATAATTACAAAGTGATTATGTATTTATTACTCAATTACTAAAATAAATAGTTAAATGATATTATAAATATTAAAATTAGTATAATATGTATTAATTAATTTTATAAAATAATTTTCAGGGTGAATATGGTATTTTATGTGTTATTTATGTAAATTTTTTAGAAGTAATCTTAATTTATTATTAAACTCAATGTTATAAGTAGTTTCAAATTGGTAGTTATAATTCGTTATGAAAATAATAAAGTATAAAATATTTTAAATTTCATAAAAATATTAATTAAGGATAAATTTATTATATATATTATGAAATGTCAAAAAATTAAATTTGTTGTCAAAATGAGAAATTATAATAAAAATGTATATCCTCTTTGTACAGAAACATGGTAACCATGTTAAAATTAGAATGGGTTAATTAAATGTTAATCAAAATTATAATGATTAAAATAACCTCAATGCCTGTCTAAAATGTATTGGATGATGATATTATTACCATATAATTATTTTAATTTAATAAATTTTTAGTTTTATTTATTATTATTGTGATTCAATTTATAATAAATTAATATTTTTGATATTCCAAAAGTGTCCCACATAGTCATTATAAAAGGAGACTTCCTCCCCCACGTCATTTTTCATTATTATGAAATGTAGTTTATCCAAAATCTTGTATTTTATCTTATACACGTCTCTAGACACATTATAGAGGTTATTTTACGCCAAAAGAAAAAAAATATTTTCTTTTAGTGGATATCGACAGGAGTTGTTCCAAATAAGGGGTAATATGTCAAACCGATCACTCTAATTTTCAACTACTATATACCTTCTCTAAATACATTATATATGACATAAAATTATAAATTAATAATCCTCATAATTTTATTATTTTATATTTATTAATAAAACATCACTACAGATCCCATTTTATATAAACAAAAAAAATGAACATATCACTTGTGTGTACATATGACTTACTGTATCGACATAGTGATAAATTTTATTTTCCATCAAAAATATTGATGAAAAAAATTTATAATGGACTTAATGGTTATATATGATATTTATTATATAACTATATTTATTTAATAATAATATAATTTCTATCTTTTAACTATCTAAATATTTTTTTTGGAAAATTATAATGTTTCTCGTGAGTATGTTTGGAATACCATATCCATGATGTAATTTGATTTTTTATTCAACTATATTTCACAGGTATGGTAATAAATATTAAATTTTTTTAATATATATAATTTATTTAACATAATTAAATATTTTTTATGATAATATATCTTATGATGTTTTCAATTTTATATGATAATAAAATGAAAACATTTTCCATGTGTTTGTACGATCGGCAGTCTCCATGAATTGTGTATTTTATCATCTATCTCAAAAAATTATGAATATCTATGTATAATGATATAATAAATATATAAATTATAATTATTTCATCTTTATCATACAATATTTGATGAAATTGCGATATATATAAGAGGACCACAAATAACATGTAAATTTATGCATGAATAACAAATGTCTAATTACTCAAAACATAAGGATAACATGGAATTTTTAATATGATAATAATTTATAGTAATAAGTATATAATATATGGTATGTATATATTTGAAAATTATTATGAGTGATATTTATAATAAACAAATATTTATTATACAGTAACATTTATCATTTGCAAATGAAGTCAATAGATAAGGTTAGGGAATTTCATGTCACATATTCTTTTCATGAGATAGATGATGTAGTTAACACTTTCTTCATTTATTTGGTGTATATAAAAAATGATGTCATGTTATATAAATAATTCTCATTACTTATTTATATTTAAATCATTATTTGATTTTTTTCTTTTATGGGGTTTAATATTATACTGCTACTCAAGTAGTAAGGCCTTCTTGGTATCACATTCATTTTTGTGGGACACATGACTTATACACTACATGTTCCTTTTGTATGGTGTATATTCCAAAAATGAATGTATTATATGATCTGTGTCCACAATATTATGTGTATTCACATATCTATTTTAGGATCACACATTCACAATGTATACATATAAAAAGAGACCAAATCAGTAATCTAATATTGTCTGATTTTTTATTCTTTGTGAAAGATTTAATATTATGGAAAATATATGTTTGTGAGGTGTATATAAATTTTTTTTACATTTTTTATTCTAAATATACATCTATGAGGTTATTATAAGTTCCATTTAATATTATTCTCCCTTTAATCAAAAATATGTGTCCTTTAAAATAATTTTATCTAATTTTTTTTTGTAGTAATTTAAATAATAATTATAAATTTTTATTGAAAAGGGATTTCATATATGATTGAAATAGTTAAAAAATATTCCATATAATTATCCATGGATATTTTTTAAAAAAATTGCGATATTAAATGTCTTATCATTTAAGAGGCATTTTTCAAATATAATGTTCATTTTCCACAATAATTATTTTCAAGTGATCAACAAAATTATTTTCCATCTATTATAAAATTATTTTTTGTTATCTATTTTTTATTAGGTATATTCTTAATTGATACCGTTTTTTGTACTATGAATTTATTATGATTATGATGTAATGTTATTTATCAAACCCCTTTTATTCTATGTGTTATGATATAATGATTTTTTATGTTCTTATGGAACACATATGTATGTTTTTCATTATGTGAATGGTGGGGCCTATGTCTCTCCTAATGCATAGGTTAAATATTTATGCCTCATGAGATAATTATGGGTATCAATTTTAGGGGCTTGATCAACCACATGAAGATGGGGAAACTAGATCCACTATGGGATGATGAGAAACTCGATCTATAGTGGGAAGATGGGGAAACCCATCCCAATATGAGAAGATATGAAAATTTATCTATTATAAGGAACAAAATACGACTTCTGATAGTAGTGTCTCCCAACCAGTAGGTATAGTCCTCTTGAAGTTTCATGATATGTTTTAGCAATGCATCCTGACATATTGGGAATGATATTATAGAATTATGTGTATTCCTCAATTCCATTTCTTATTCATATATAATTATATCAATGATTAAGATATTGATTTCCAGATGATTCTGGTCTTATGAACTACCAATCGTTAGTCTATGGATCAGGAATCTGATCATTTAAAATTCATGGAATGATCATAAATTTTTATGTTCATGTTTTCCTACACATATATTCTTAGTTAAAAAATAGAAAATAATTTTTTACTCTTACTGAACATTTAAGCTAACCCTTTTCTAATGTTTCATTTCCCTAGGTTATATAAAAAGGATTAATGTTGAATTAATATAGGGAATGATCGTTCTGTAAAACATTGAAGAAATTTAACTCTATTATATGTTATTCATCCATGATTCCAAATGATCTAAGATAGTAGTATCATTTCATGTCTAGTTCATTATGTATTATCTATTCCACAAAATTGATTTTAAATATATTTCTGTTAATCTTGTGCCTTTTTAGGGTAGCTCTAGGTTTTCTGTGGAAAAAGGATGGTGAATGATTTATGCATTGTGTGGATTAGAATCACGTTAACTAGGTAACAACACATTATAAGTACCAATTTATATGTATTGATTATGTAATCAACTATTTGAGAGGTAGTAGTTGGTTCTCCATTATCTATATAAGGACATAATTTCACTTGTTTATGGTTATCAATGATTAAACTATGGTGATGGTAGTCAAATGTAACTATTGACACAATATCTTCTCAGTTATGTTTATCACTGTAATGAATTCACCCATGATGTTTATGGATATTATAAATTAGATTTTCATTCCATAAAATGAACTATATTTTTCTCTCTTCATTGATTATATAATCCATTACTCTACCATAGAGAGGAGTATATTGGGAAATTAATGATGTTCATAGACATACTCTATGATAAATATCATTATAGTAAGATCTAAAATATATTTTTTTTGTCCATGAGGATCATACATTTGAGAATATCATTTCAATAACTGGTTTTTCTACTCTCCTCATGAAGATTGACGGGATGTTCTCTTTTGAATCACTGATGTTCTTGTTAGAATTGTGCAGTATTCTTTACCTTGTAATGTACAACATGAGGATTTAGGAACATTTATCCATTTTTTAAGTACCTTTGACATTCCTGATGCATAAAGGGTTTACATTTATTTTGACAAAAGTGAGTCACATAGCCTTAGAAGGGTTAAGGAAATGGTTAACTATTTATCATTTATTGAGTCTCTTAGGGGAAGGAATTTGGTAAATAATTTTTGTTTTCATACCAATGCATATGTTCTTGGTTCTGTGTTTATGTAGTAGAAGGTACTTATATCATATGTTTAGAGGTAGTTGAGACATCATGAGTATAATTGTTTTATTAATGACATAGAGTTTTAAGTGGTTTTCTTTGGTCATATTATGTGGAGGCACCATGTTCAATTTAACTGTAATATTGTGTATATAGACCACAGGTGTCTCGGGAAAATATTCACATACAATGATCAAAACATGAAATGTGGGTGTTATTTGATGTTATATTAGTTCTATTAGATTTATATATTCTATATTCCTTGGAATGAAAATATTGTGGTAGATTCCATTATAAATATGTCTCATTCTCTATTAGTGGACAAGGGAACTTAGCAGTTGGATTCATTTAATTTTAACATGATGGTATAGATGTGTGTAGATATTATTCATTTGAAAGTGATTACCCATATTCATCTTTAGTGTGTGAGAGATTATTTTTTGGGGGACAATGATAATGAGATTCTACAAGATTAGTTATCCACCAAAGATTCACCATATATATTCTCTGTACGATGGGAGAATGTTATACTAATCCAGTGATGTAATGTTGTCCAAGTAACATTTAGTGAGGAGGTGGTGAGGGAGGCTCACACTCCTAATTTTGTCGTACATCATAGTTTAGATAATATACAAAATGACATTTAACAACAATTTGGGTATGATGAAATTATGAGGAGCCATCCTTAATTTTTCAATCAATGACTCACACATCTAAATTTTAAGGCTAGGAATTAGTTTCCTTAGGTATGACATAACCTCTTGAGATCTTGGTGTAGAAGTAGGATTTGATATAAATTTAATTTATGACAGGGACTACATACGAATTTAGAGACCATGATTTTCCTGGATGACTTGGGCAGAATCATGATGTTAACACATTTTTTCCTATGTAAGAGAAGTGCATGGATAAGATACTAGGGTAGATTAATGAATGGAGGATTATTCACATTAATGGGAAACCATTGTTGATTATCATTGAATGTAAATATCTATTAATTTCATGGTGGTGTAAAGACATGTAAGAATCCACTAGAACCAATTCATGGATGAGTACATCATTTCACCCTTAGATTGAAGTCATGACAAAAAATAATATATAGGTGTTGGACGATATGCTAATATCTCATGTGTTAAATATTTTCTTCATATCGGTTGCAAAATTTACAGTTGTTTATTTTTCATTTAATAATAACCTTAAATCTACTAATTTCATGGATTCTTTTGAGACCTCGTATGGGATACCATATAGGACATCCTTTTACTAGAATGTGGCTTTTGAGACCTCAATGTCCAAATCCTATGTTGGTAAATATGATGATGGAGAAAGATTATATCATTTGTGGGCATCATAAGATAGCCCATATTAGAAAGAAATGTTATAAATATCAACATTATATTAACTAAGAGTATTATAATGGATAATATTCTTTTCTGAGAGTCCCCCCATGATGAGGATAACATATATTTTTTTACTGATTTATGATATTCCAAAGATCCATCATTCTAGTCAAGATCCTACAGAGGGTTGGACATTTTTCATACTCTATATCAAATCCTTTATTGATATTCAGGGTTCATGTCATCGTCCATGTTTTATAGTTGAGTATATGCATTCCTGATTTGTAAAAAGTGACTTAATAAGGGGAAATACACATTTATGATAAGAAAATCTTCACAATATACCCAATTAAGATTGGGTATCAACATTATAGGGTCATGTAATGATAGACCATTAACATTGATCATGTGTTATGTCTAAACATGAGCAAGAAGATCTGATGTAGACACAATACCTCAATATTTTGGTGAATCTTTTGATTTTTGGGGAAAAATAATTGAAGGATATTATAATTTTTTGACTTTTTTTGAGGGATTTTTAGTTTGATCATTTCTATGTATATATATTCATTTTTCATTGGAGTGGGTGATGTGTTTATGTGACATAGAATCTATAAATTAATATATTGAAACTAATAACATATCATATTGAATGTTTACATGTCATTATTTTATATATTGTTTTATTTTTTCTAGATACCCCATATATTTTCACAAACTAAACTGATGAACAACAAAACAAATCCATAAAAAAAAGAACATATCAAAGATATCATCATTTCCAGATATGAAATCTAGGACAAAAATAAACACTGACTCATGGTTATAGAATACTAATCAAATAACACAATACAAAAGCCTCGACAAAAAACATCACACCAAACTGACCTGGATTGGGGTGAATGAACAGGAATCTGAAGTAGAGTTTGATGTGGAAAGTCCATACCAGTGGGCCACAAAAAACAGAATTTGTTGTTGAAGAGGTAACAACCCGACACCAGTAGACCATTTGATTAAACCGGAAATACAGTACCCAACCGTAAATCGTGCATCTAGGGAAATCGACTATGCCTTAGCCATCACATCCCAAATCATTGATGATTTTGGATTCACTATTTTAATGTGCCCCCACCCCCATAATTCTTTATGTTCTCTTATATAAGACCTTGGGGGGATAAATAGATATTAATCATGTTGTTTTGAGTGCATTTGAACCCCAATATTTTATCTTGTTGGTTGAATGATATAAGAGAAGATTTTTTTTCTATTTTTTGGGATGTATTTTGGGATTATGGCGATTCTTTGATGGATTTGGCATCTAAAGTAGTAATGGTTGTGAAATAATGATATTGATGGAGCTAGAGGGAGTGGGGTGGTTATAGAGGTTGGAATTTATCAATAAAATGGACTGGGCATGGAAGCACCCGTACATGGAGGGGATTGTGTGAATTATGGAAGAAACAATATGGCTAGTGGATTGAAATGATGTTTGAGGATGTTCCTAAGATCTTCTGAAAACTATGACAATACATTGTGTAGTCACTGAACAAATGATGTGTACTACTCTTCATATGAATGAATTGATATTAGAGATGTAAATTATTGGGTGATGTGAATAACCCATACATGATGTGTTTCCCTATAATGAAATCACAACATTTACACCATGATTACATAGGAACTAGAAAATACAGGAACTTACAAATGACCATAATTTTATGTGAATGGAACGGTACTCAAGGAAAACCATTACATGATAAAATGGACCTATGTAAAATGACTTGGAATTTTGTATATAATAATTACCACGATCACAAACATGGACCCGATTACAATAACAATGATTGGTGGACAACAAAAAAACTATAAATACATGGGATTCATCGAGATCACACAGGTTGTATCTAGTAGGGAGAAACAAGCCATGTAGTACCCATACATGTTGTATAGTACTTCATGGATAGCCAAGCCATGTGCGATAGAGGAAAAATCAATGTCACTATGTGAGGTCACATTCCAAGTGACCACAAACACAAGATGTCTAATATTATTTGGTGTTTCTATGTATCATATCTTGTCCTAATGGGCACCAATATTGTCCCACAAGTATCCTATGTTGAGTATTTTGTCACATAGATCATCATGGTATCCATTTTTTGGTATTTTAGGATATAATTTGATGTGTTGTGATTGTTATTATAAGGAGGATACTCAAAAATAATATATTTTATAGGATGAGACCACCATATAGACATTAGGATAGAAAACCCACATGTACCACAATGGTGATAGTCCAAATAGTTATATATATTTACTATCATAATTTTTTTCAATAAAATATATAATTAAACAAATAATGTGTTCAAGAAGAATATATATTTTTTTAATAATATTTATTTAGTTGTAATATAACCTATCTTGTGAAACTATATGTCGATAAAATGTTATATTTAGTCCACACAATTCACTACATCATCACATAACCTCCAATAATATTTATATATTTTTAAAATAAATATTTATCTATTAAACCCATTCATAATGTCTAATTCAATTCAATATTTTCAAACATAAAATTATATATTTCAATATTATTTGAAATGGTTTGTTTAAAAATTCGGATAACAATAAAAAAATCATTAAATGCTAAACGATAAAATTTATTTAAATTATACAAATAGAAAATGTATAATTTTATCATAACACATTAGTACCAACAATCATATTTAGAGATATAAATAATTATTTATGTTCCAAAAATAAATAATGGGGTAAATAAATATAATGAATTGAAAATATAACTCCATGGGATTATAGGTTATATTTCACTTTAATGAGTCTAATGTGTTCTACACAATGTGATCTATGAATCAAAAAACTAATCTGAATAATGATCTTATATTATATAAATATAAATATAATACATAATTATTTAAGGAAAAATATTTAATAAAATAATCTACAAGATTATATGAAGTACTACATTAATTATTCCTGGATGAAGAGAATTTTTTATTCATTGTTTAAATGTAATGTTAAATTTTTTTTCATTACCAAATTTTGTGATTCAATTTTAGATAAATGTAATTCATTTTAAAATAATTAAAGAATAATTTATTTTATGGTAATGTTTCTATATTACTCTAAAATTATTACTTTTTAGGAGAATATTGAATGATATCATATTTACAAATACCTTAACTATATTGATATCGACATGAAAATAATATGATTTAAATTAACCTAAATTTTTTGATCAACTAATGATTTATGAATGAAAGAAATATTTCAATTAAAATGATTAACACTAATTTAGAAACCAATTATTATCTTTTTAAATAATAAGTTATCTTTAGTTCGATTCAAAAATTATTTTTACTTTTATGAGAATTAATTTTTCATAATAACCAATATCGTATTTTATTGATTTAATATAAATAAAACTCTACATGAATATGTATACATAAATAAATGTCATAACAGTAAATTCTACTAATTATTTTCATTATGAATCATTTAATATTTTAAAAATATTGTTTCCGAAATCCCAATTATTATTTTATTTTTTGTAGTTTTATTAAATTCATTTTTTACACATAAATAATTAAATTAACTGAAAATGGATTCCATTTTTTGAATTATTTTATTAAAAGTATTTAATATTGTACATTAAATTTTCTTACATATAGCATTATAATCATTTTAAAATTTATATCTTCATAGTAAATAATTATGTGAGTTAATAGGTAATAAAAATGAATAAGCAATAAAATTTTAGAAACTTATTATATTAATTAGATTGGTTTAGTGGAGTTCAATATCCCATTTCATAATAATTATAAATTGACTAATATAGAGGAAATTACCTATTAAAATGAACTTATGCTATTAAAATTTAAAGTTTATTTCCCATTTTGCAATTATAATCTCATATAAAATGGAATATATTCTCATACCTTATCCAAAAACATTGTGTAATAACCAAAAATAATATTACATTGATGTAATGTATTCATTAATACAATAGTTCACGATAAAACATATATCGACATGAAATATAGATCAGTTTAGAAGTATCTTAGAAAAAAATAAAAACAATATTTCTATAATAAATTGTAAATATAAAATATATAACATAATGAAAATTCTCACAACATTGATATTATTCATCATATTAGTTTTCAAATCTAGTGTAATTTAATGGAAATAAAGGGTTAGGTTAATTTATAAATAATAGTAATGTAAAATTGAATCAACCATGAATAAATTTGAATCAGAATATTTAGAAAGGAAGATAAATAAGATAACATAAAATTAAATCACTAACATGAGAACGAAATGAATCCATATAGAAAAAAAGTTCATTAATATCATATATAATAAAAATCATCTTATTAAAAACTAAATTGTTTAATGTTATATTTCAAGATCTCGTAGATAATGATATCAATAAAAAATATACTTACAGTAAGTGAGATTAATTGATGGTTAGGTATAACCTAATAACATGTTAAATAGGTAAACCAACTAATTTTTCTAATTTGAAATAAGGATTTATTGAGAGGATATGAATTACTATGCCACATTCTTCACTACATTTCCAATGAATTCCATATGGAGAACCATAATTATTATACATAAATACCAAAACATATTAGATTAATATTCAATTAATTAAATTCTAATCCAAACCATAATCATATAGGTATTTTACCATTAAAAACATAAATACATGAACAACGAGTTCTTTTGTGGACTAAATCATCTTCCACAATGTTCTTAATAAACTGAACTCTTCCAAAACATCTCGTTCTTAAAATGGTTTTTCATAACCTAGGGAATGTAAATATAGACAATAGTTTGATATAATTATCATAAGGGTGAACAATGGAGATATAAATGATCACATAAACATAATAAGAGAATAAGGGATTGAGAACATGAATATAACTATTGAAATCCATAACATGCATATCATAGATTATAATTTTCAGTCATAGAATTAATTTAACTAGTTTTTAAGACATGAATCATAAAGTAAAACTAGAACACGATCTATAAGGGGATGAAATTTCCATAAGAAAAAATATCTTGTCTAAAAAATAATCATACAAATAAATTGACATATTATTTAATGCTTACAACAAAAAATATCACATTAGATTAGGCTCACTACCCAATCGATCATATACTGGGTCAATTTAACTCCCATGATTATCATAGTGGACTGATTAACTTTTTGAACTGTGTTCACTCTCCATTGATGTACTTGTTATCTCATAAGATATCCATCATTATCAAATTCCATAGAGTGATATATAATTCCAATACCACAATTCACGTAAAAACTATAGGAACATATGTGTGATAAAATATTGAAAGGCATTTATTATTTCATAACTCCTAGATGGAATTATGTTTCATAAAAAAAATTTACAGAATAATAGAATAATATAAGAAGAATAAATGAGTATTATAATGATTCCTACATCATATATTTATCTAGTGGGATTAAAATAGGTTTCATTGAATCATAAAATAAAAATAATCATCACAATTAATCTATTTAATAGAATTGGATGGGACCATTAGATCATATTTCTAGTAAATCAAATTAAACATCAAAGGATTTTATCATGGATGAAAATACCTTTACATGATATGATTTTTTTTATAAAAATTAAAATTTAATTTTCAATGAAAATTATAAAAATATTGAAAAATACTATATATAAATGAAAAGGTACTCTTTTAAAAGATCATGGAATCTTTTTAAATAATCGTAGATAAAATGAGAACTTGTCAAGGATGAAAATTCCATTCAGGTTGTGTATGTTTAGGAAAATAATCCATTAATATTTGTTTTGTAAAAAGTCAAAAGTAATACATTCATTTATATCAAATAATATTCCTCTTATAACATATTTTAAAAAATAATTCATGGTTATATTCTAATTTAAGAAAATTCTGTTGATAAAAATAATAATAAATTGATTTTTTAAAAAATATGTAAATGGAAAATAATTATATCTATCTAAATAGAGTAAAAATTATGATTTATACCTAAAAATAGTCAACCAATATCTGGAGTAGTTAAATAGAGTTAAATTAAATGAAAAAAATATATTATAAATAAATAAAAAGTTTATAGGAATATTTATATGATTTTTGAGAGTTATATCATTAAATTTCATCACTAGATTCATTATCATAAATAATTTCGTTAAATAAAGAGATAATATCATAAAACCCTAACCTCATCTTCAAGTTATGCTGAATGTGACATATTTTCATGTATGAAAAATGTATATTTATTAATGTTCTGTAATGTAATCATGTATATACTTATAAAATCATATATTATCTCCTTATATAATTTAACTGAACTTTTATTAAAAATTATTTATAGCAATCATTGTTGTTATGTGTTAGCTATTTCACTAATAATTTCATGTTCGATTCAATAGATTCAAATATTTTACTTTCATGATTATACCATCACTTTTTGAATTTTATTAATGATATGAATATCATATATGTTATATATATATATATATCCATTAATCCATACAGCGTAAAGGTTGAAAAATTAATTACATCATTCATGGAGATGGTATAACACACGTACACATGAAAACTGTTTGAGCATTTCAATAGATAGAAAAAATGAACGTTAATTATTATATCATAATTTGTTGATAATTTTTATATAATATATATCTTATGTACTCATATATTATATTGTTTTGACCTTCAATATAAATTAGAAATAAAAAATGAATCCTATTAATCAATTTAGGGTGTATTCTACACATACACACAAGAATCATTATCATTTATTAATTGATGAAACTTTAGTGGATAATGGAGATTTTATCATAATAATAAAAATTCAGTATATTTTGGATATTTAATCCGTTATTTTATTATTTATGGCATGGAATTAGAATATGTATAAAAAAATTTAACTCTTGGTTAGGGTTTGTACTTTATCACATAAATAACATCAACGAGATACACATTAAGCCTCAAAATGATGTTATTTTATAAAAAACATTATGATTTTTTATTTGGTAACATAATAAAATAATGTATCATATTGTGGATTGGTTGGGATATAACTCATATAAATTTTGATGAATAATGGTTATGAGATTAAATATTATATGTGAGGGGAGGGGAAGCACATGAGCCTTAGACCAGTTTGTAAGGACTCTGTAGGTGCATCCAAGTGACCAGGGTTCAAATCCAGGTGGAGGTAGAATTTCCGGGTTACTGTAGCAGTAATGTAGCGGGAACTGTGCAGTACTGTAGCATGGAGTGTAGAGGAAACTATTTGGAAATGTAGCAGCTGAGAATATGCCCCTGTTTGGCCCTTTGGGCCACTGATTTGGTCCCTGAGCCCTGTATGGCGTTCGGGCCACCCAGGCCTTCGGGTCAGTAAGGCCTTTGGGCCACCTCAAGGCATTCGGGCCACCTTTAGTGTAGATGAAAACCAGAAAACCTACAAGGATTGAGCACTACAAGGAGGATGATCATGGAGCTTTCACCACAGCAGAAGCTAAATGGATTGCAAGAATGAGAGGGTATGACACCTGCCATTGGGACAAACTCGTTCATGCACAGGAATGCCTACCTGATTAGCCATGCGAAGGTGGAGAGCTGATTTCACAATGTAGATGCTAGGGAGGAGAAGTTCCAAGTAGTTAGTATGGGTTGTATGTAATTTATGAAGCCTACAAGCAATGAATTTCTCTAAGGCCTACGATCCATGTAATACTTACGCCTACAGGACTAATAAGGGTTCCACCTCACCACTTAAAAGGTGGATTATAAAAAATCAATAAAAAATGAAGGCCTTCCTACCATTGGAGGAGGGGATGGGAACTCCTGGAATTACATAATGTATCAAACAAATTTATATTAATTTTCATTTTAAAATTGATTTATATTGATACAATTATAACATATGATCATAAATATTAATAAAAAAGCATAAAATGTAATTTAAGAAATTTTTAGGTGATACCTATACGATTACCTCCTAGTTTTAACCCCTCGATAACCCTTTTTCAAAGACCATGATATCAATGTTCTCATGCACTTTAAGGGGATAAAATGATACCATAAAAGGTCTACTGACCATAATATGACAATGGTTGATATTTTGAGCCATATTTCATTCTCATGAAGGGTGAATATATTTTAATGATTTTTAGGTACATTAAAAAAAAATTTCGTAAAAAATATAATAAATTATCATTTTTGAAACAATTCATTTAATTTTTCATTGAAAAAACATTAAAATTTTGTAATTTGAATATAAATATTTAATATATATCTAAATTTTAATATTTCTCTATTTTTTTAGCATTATTATAGATTATAATTTTGTAAATTTTATTGATTTTATAATAAGTTATGTCACATACATATTAATTGAATAAATACGGTATCTGGGTTGTGTTAAAAAAGAAGATAAATATAAATTCACTAAAATTATTAAGATGAAAATCAAAATTAACTCAGATTTTAAATAAAAATTTAAAACTAAACATATCATAATTTTATAAAAAATGGAAAGTATTTGATATATTAATTCCATGATATTGACATTATTTAATCATTTATGTGTTAAATAATTATAATAGTAGTAATCCAAAAAAATTCCATCAAAGTATCAATATATTGTTGAATTGTATGTAAATGGCCCAAAAAAATATATTATCAGATATAAAAACTATAAGAAACATTTTAACACCTTCTCCAAATGTTTTATCCCAATTTTACATGTTTTACCCATACTGATGAAACCAAATTTACAAATCTAATTATTTATAAAACAAAAATTAATGGAGAAATGTTTCTAAATTTTAATTTTTTATTCAAAAAATGTGATAATCTATTAATTATTTCATATATATATGGGACCTATTGCATTTTGATGTGTGCAAAATGAGATGAAAAGTATTCTATAGAGAAATATTAATTTTACGATAAAACCGAATTTATTCCTATACAATACCTAGGAAAACATTAAGGGAATTATAATTTCATTATTAAATATTAAAATAATTCAAAAATATTTTTTAATTAAATTTACTATGATATAAAATTAACACTTATAAAATATTATTCTTATAAAAACATCAATTTTACATTCAGATGTAATATATTTTAATTTATAATCAATATAACTCTATTTATTTTGTTATATTTATGTATAATATATATATTTTTTAATATTTATTTAATCATATTAATACCTACAAGAAAATGGATACGCAGTTATAGTCATGTAATATAAAGCCATTTTAATACTATATCTTGGTTTTTGGACTCTTCATGATAAAGTATTTTTCATAATCACAAATAATGTTAATATAAAGATTCATATCTTTCTTGTTAATTTTTAATATTTCCATGTGAATCATTTTTTTCATACAGCAGGATATAATTTAAAAATACAATTGCTTATAATTCATGCATAAATATTTTTACAAGTGTATTTTTACATATACTTTTATTAACAATTCATCTTGTAATGGAATATGCATGACAAATTCTTCAAAATCAGTCTTGGATTTTCTGAAACCTAAGTCAACCGAACGAAACTGAATGAAGACACACCGAAAATGAAGTATGATAGACCGTTGTATAATAGACCAAAGTCAACACACCTAAATTTTGTCACACCGAAGATGACACACTGAACATGACAGACCGATGTTATCATACCGAAGTATGACACACTGAAGTTCGAAAGACCGAAGGATTACTCACTAAAGGAAACACACCAAAACCGAAGTTGACACACAGATGTTTGACACACCGAATATGAAAGACCAAAGATTTCAAACCGTACACAAAAAGACTATAGATCACTCACCGATTGATATAAATAACTGTGTTCATTTTATTAATTCAAATTTATTTATAACGGTCATATGTAGAAAAATTAACGTTTTTGAAATTATTTAATGTTGTCTGTAGGAAAATCCCTAGACAAGTATTAGGGGAATGCATGTGAAAAGATACTTATGCATAGAGAATCATGGAGTATAAAAGGACCTCATATTTTATGTTAAAGAGACAATGATGACAATAGCATTACACGCTGATACACAGACCGTTTCAAAATGAAAAGAGAAGAACTAAGAGCTTGAGATTAAATGAAGACTGTGACAAGCTATCTTCACCAGAAAGGATCAATATAATCAAGACATCAATGAGCTAAACCTTTTCAATTCTTGAAGCTGGAGTACAGATATTGTGATACTCTGTTTTGAAGACAACTTTGATCAGAAGACTCAAATTCCATATTCCAAAATTCATTGAGTCTATAGATTTAGATCACATCACACAGAGCATTCTTAACTATATCCTCATCCATAAATCTTTTGTGTTTTATATTTTCTATATTGGGCAGTGTGAATATTTATTTATATAACACACACTGTCTCATGAGCATAACAAGAGGATATCAAACTATCCTCAAACTCAATCTATTATTTCTTTTATCTCCCACGAGTAACTGTGGTGGAGGTCATGTGTGACCTGGACAGCGTGGTCAGCTATTGTAAACCCTGATCCAGGGTGTGGATCAAAAGATTATTTATATAAATCTCTTGGTAGAAGGTGATCACCCAGTGGAGAGGATTAAGTCTTTTCTTGAGACTGAACTTCTTGTTTAAAACATCTGTTCATTTTTTTGTTGTAGCTAAAACTATATTGAATATTTCGCTGCTATGTACTTTAAATATAAATCTATTATAAATTTACTATGATAGTTAAACTAGAAAGTGTTTGTATTTATTGTAAAATAGTAGGTTAGTTTCCAAAGCTATTCAAATCTTCAGAATAGATTAACTGATAACTAATTATCTCTTGAGAACCTAAATGACCCTTTACTGTATTACAAATTCACTACATTTTAGCTTGTTATTTAAATTGGGGGATTTTAATAGAAATCATTTCAACAGAAATTTTAATTGGAACTCAATTCACCCCCTCTTGAGTGTCCACTTTGACCAAAATTTGATATCAAAGGATGTATTTATTTTCTTATTTTTCATATTAATTTTAATTATGATTTTAGTTTTATCTTAAAGATATTAAAATTTCTATCATATATAAATTTTCAGTTCTTTAAATTCTAAGTAACTATGGAAACTATAGTTGAGGGTGCTTCTACAAACATAACTCCATTATTCAATGGTAATAAGTATGCTCAGTGGAAATTAAAAATGAAAATTTACATAGAGATTATGGGACCTAAAATCTGGGACACAATTGAAGAGCAACATATACTGCCTACTACTCATAGGGATACATGGTATCAGTTGACTAAAGCTACATATAATAAAAACAGTAATGTAATGAATGTATTGTATTTTTCTCTAGGTGATGATGAATTTATTAGAATATCTTCTTGTAAAACTACATATGAAATTTGGGATACTTCAACAATTTTTCACGAGGGAACAACTAATGTTAAACAAAGTAGAATAAAAACATATACTATTAAATATGATATTTTTAAAATTAATCCTGATAAACCATTATCTGAAATGTATCTCAGGTTCAACAAAATAGGGAACACTATGAGTCTGCTTGCAAAACCAGTGGACAACAAGGACCAGATTGTGACACTACTTCAATGCCTACCTAAAAAAATGGAGGGGAACTTCTGTTTCCATTCAAGAATATTCTTACATAAGAAAGCTACTAATAAAATATCTAATTGGAAAACTTATGATGTACGAGTTAGAAATTTAGGGGAATCAAGATGTAGATGAGGAACCATGGGAGAAGTCAGTAGCATTCAACACTACTACCTCAAGGAGAAAAAACAAAGAAAATGTTCAAGATCATGTAGACAACTCCACTAGTGAAGAATCATATTCTGACAATGAAGAGGAGATGGATCATCTTGCTAGAAGGCTCAACATGATTTATCGAAAAAATAAATTCCTTATGAAGTAAAACTACAAAGGAAAGTATGATAATAAAGTAAAATGGAATAAATACATAAAATGGAATGACAACTCAAATGAAATAATCTACTATGAGTGTAAATGAAAAGGTCATGCGAATGAAAACTGACCCAAGATAAAATTCAAGAAGAAATATGAAGACAAATGAAAAGGATACTAAAAATCAATGAATGCTACCTGGAGTGCTTTAGAAGACGGCTCTAGTGGATCTGATGCTTCTAATAGAGAAAAAAACAATCATGCCATCTTATGTTTCATGACAGAGAAATCTAAGGTAACAATTAACTCTCCTATACATAATACCTATTATTCTATGAATAAGAGTGAGGTACATAATGATTAAGATATGACTAAGGATGGAGTATTTGAATATTGTGAAATGATTGAATATACCATTAATGAGCTCAAGGACAAGTATAAATCATTAAGAGACAACATTCTTTAAATGGAAATTATAATTCAAGTCTAGATATTAAAAAATAAAAACACTTTCAATTGTTAAAAGAAAATACTGAACTCAAATTATCAAATGAGAAATTAATGAAAGTTCTTGAAAAAAATTTTGCTGGTAGAGATACCTTGACTCAGTTTCTAAAAAAACATATTTCCCCAAAATATAAAACTGGTTTGGGATATCAGCCAGGACAAATAAGGATCATTAAAACTAAATTTATTCTAAAATCTAGAAAATCTATTTCTAGTTCAATTGCTGAACAATTTATTGAAAAAAATTCTCTAATGTACCAAACAAATTGTTTATTTCTCAAAATATATCTTCTGATTATAGGAAATCGGTTATACAAGTATGGGTTCCCAAAATATTACTAGTTAACCTCTCAGGACCCTAGAAAACATGGGTACCAAATTTATCCCACGACTAATCTGTTTTGCAGGGATGTTTCCAAAAGAGTTCTTGTAAGATTAATTATTATTTGGACAGTGGATGTTCAAGACATATAACAGGAGAATACTCATGTTTCAAGAGACTAATCAAGGCTGATGGTGTTCATGTAACTTTTGGTGAAAATGTAAAAGGAAAAATCATTAACATAGGGTAGATCGGTAACCCTAATAAAGTATTAATTTCCAATATACTTTTTTTTATGGATAGAATTTCATTTTACATACCATCTCTCAGTTGTGTGATGATGGTTTCAATGTCAATTTTGAAAATGAGGAATGTAATATTTTTAATTCCATAAATGATCTAATATGTACTTCTCTCAGAAATTATAATGTCTATGTTGTTGACATAAATTATTTTTCTAAGAAAAATGTTTCTTACCTAAATGCTTTTCATAAGGAATAATGGTTGTGGAATAGAAGATTAGGACACTGAAATTTGCACTCTCTTAGGACACTGACTAGGAATGGTTTAGTTATAGAATTACCCAAACTGGAATTCCAACATAACTATGTGTGCATTTATTTTCAAAAGGAAAAAGAAACAATAAGTTTATTTCAACCCAAAGAACAAATTTTCTACTTCTCAACCGCTTGAGTTGGTTCACATGTATTTGTTTGGACCATCAAGAGTTTCATGTTTAAATGGGAAGAACTAAATTTATGTCATTATAGATGATTTTTCTAGGTACACATGGGTATACTTTCTAGCTCACAAAAGTGATGCTTGTTCTTATTTTATAAAATACTCCAAGTCTGTAGAAAATCGTAGTGGTCTTAGAATTAAGACCATGAGAAGTGATCATGGCCGTGAGTTCGAAAATCAAGAGTTTGAATATTATTTATCTCACAAAGGCTATAGTCACTATTTAGTTACTCCAAGAACACCTCAAAAAAATGGGGTCATAGAAAGAAAAAATAGGACCCTTCATGAAATAGTTAGGACTATACATAGTGAGTATAATTTACCTATTTATTTTTAGGGCTAAAGCTGTAAATACAACTTGTTAATCCTTTAATATAGTCTTTATTAAACATGTTATTATGAAGACCTCTTATGAACTTTGTAACAATAGGAAGCCTAATTTTAACTACTTCAGATTTCTTTGATGCAAAGTATTTATCCTTAACACTAAAGATAAATTTTGACAAATTTGCCTCCATGAGTAATGAATGAATTTTCATAGGTCACTCTACAACCAATAAAGCCTATAGATTATTCAATAAGAATAAAAAATTTGTGGCAGAGTCATTTTATGTAAAATTTGATAAGTCTGATCCACATGAACCAAATACCACTCTTGAATATCTTAAGGAAGTTATGTCAATTCTAAACCTTAAGGATAATGATGGTGAATCCCCTGTAAAATTAACCAATTTTTGGAATCTTTCAGAATCTACACCTGTTGAGTCTAGATCAATAGATAATCATGAGGAGTCTAGTTCAAATCATTCTATTGGCATTAGAACTCTCAAGAATCTCCTTTAGATGTTGTAGTAGGTGATTTAAATCGAGGGACACAAACTAAAGCTTCTCTAAGAAAACAGGTTGAAAATTAAGATTTTCTTCCATAGCATGATCCCAAAAATATTAATGATTCTATCAATGATGAATTTTGGGTGATGGATATGCAAGAAGAGTTAATTCAATTTGAAAGAAACCTTGTATCGGAACTAGTTAAAACATCTAAAGTCACATTGACCATAGGCACTAAATGGGATTTTATAAACAAATATGATGAGTTTGTAAATATAGTTAGAAATAATGATATGTTAGTTTAACAATGATATAGTCAGGTGGATTTAATAGACTATAAGGATACCTTTTCACCTGTAGCTAGGTTAGAGGCCATTAGGTTTTTACTTTCTTATCCATCTCATCTGAATTTCAAACATTATCAAATGGAGTTCAAAATTGCTTTTCTAAATGGGTATATAGTTGAGGATGTATTTTTTGAACAATACCCTTGGATTACAAATCCCCATTTTTGAAATCATGTTTTTAAACATTCTAAAGCTTTATTTGGTCTATAGAAAGCTCCAAGAGCTTGGTATTATAGACATAGCTCCTTTCATATTTAAAAAAAAATTACTAAAGGAATATAAGATCCTACTTTGTTTATTTAAATGTTTTCCAGTTATGTTTTGAGAGTACAAATATTTTTAGATGATATAATTTTTGGATCTTCTAAAAATTCTCTATGTACTGATTTTTCAAAAATAATTCAAAATAAATTTGAAATGAGTTTAATGGGAGAACATAAATTTTTCCATGGATCTAAAATATTTCAAAATATATATGTTATTATTTTAAATCAAAGTAAATATACAAAATACGTTTTAAAATGTTTTGGTTTGGATGGTAGTAATGTTAGTGACACACCTATGAGATCCACCTGCATGTTGGATGCTGATGAAGCTGGAGAATCAGTGGATCAAACCAACTATAGTGGCATGATAGGGAGCCTACTCTAACTTAGTTCTAGCAGACTTGATATTATGTTCAGTGTATGCATGTGTGCTCGATTTCAAGCTAATCCCAAAGAATCTCATTTAAATGATGTTAAAAGGATTTTAAAATATATCAAATATACTCCAATCATATGACTATTTTATCCAAGAGGAAAAATGTTTGATTTAATAATCTATTCAGATTTTGACTTTAGTGGTTGTAATGTAGATAGAAAAAACACCTATGGGAAATGTCAATGTTAGGAAAATCATAGTATCATGGTGAAGTAAAAATAAGAATTCTATTGCATTATCTACTTCTGAGGAACAATAAATTATTGCTTGTAGTTTTTTTCACATATTCTGTGGATGAAACACACTTTACTATAATATGGATATCATTTCAAACATGTCTCCATTAACTGTGACAACACAAGTGCTATTAAGACTTCTAAAAATTCAATATCTCACTGTATAACAAAGCATATTGATGTAAGACATCATTTTTTGAGAGATAATTATCAAAAAGGTGATATAAATCTTGATTTTAATAGACCTACAAATCATCTTGCTGATATATTCAATAAACCCTTAAATTTTTAGAGAATGAATTACATCAGACATGAACTAGGAATGATAAATTTAGGAAACCGATCTTTCTGAAACTGATGTTTATGAAACCGATATTTATAAAACTGATATTTATAAAACTAATATTTATGAAACCAATCTTTATAAAACCAATTTTTATGAAACCAATGTTTATAAAACCGATGTTTATGAAACTGATTATTATGAAATCGATGTTTATGGAATCAGTTTTTATAAAACCGATCTTTGTAAAACCGATTTTTATAAAACCTATCTTTATGAAACTGATTTCTATTAAACCATTGTTTATAAAACTGATCTTTATGAAACTAATTTTTATTAAACTTATCTATGTAAAACTGGTGTTTATAAAACAGATCTTTTTGAAACCGATTTTTATAAAACTGATCTTTGTAAAACCAATATTTAGTAAAACGACGTTTATAAAACCGATTTTTATGAAACTGGTCATTATGAAACCAATTTTTGTGAAACCAATTTTCTTAAAACCAATTCTATGACACTGATACATTTAAGGGCATCTTTGTAAATACAATCATCTGTAAGTGAAATAACGATGTTTCGTTTCATTCGACTTACCACATTTAAATTTTATGCTTTCCAGTTCACAATATCATAATGATATATTAAGTGAAATCCATCTCGAACATTCAACTTCTCCATAGCCGTAAAGCCTCCTAAATTTAGTCACTCTCCTTCTCGACCTATCGACACAGTTAGAATCTACAACTTGGCCATGGAAAGGACTTAGCATGCAATGGAAGAGCCTTGAAAATCTCCTCCTTCAAAGCGTCAGAAGAGTGAAACTAGTGGGACTGGGAAACCAAGCATAGAAAGTTGGGCTATTACAGCTAAAAAGAAAGTGTCTTCTGAGTGGATTCTATCAAGAAAATTATTTCTACTAAAGGTACTATAATCACAAGGATGGATTAGTTGGTTTATCAACAATGAAAGAACCTATTTTCTACAGCCTGTGCATGAATTCTAACAGCATTTAAGTATATATCTGGATGATTCCGAGATGGAAAAGATGATGACTATATTTACGGTAAAGGAAGTGGTTTTCTCATCTAAGGAATATAGTGAATACCTATAGGTACCTCATGAAGGTTTATGTGGTAACAATCATTGTAATCTTCCACCTTCATCAAATTTGTTTTCATAGGAAGATGCTCTGAAGGAGATTATTTGAAATGAAGAATCTAGAAGAACTGCAACAAATGAATTCAAAGGAGAAGATAGATTGATTTTTATGTTCATTCAACATCAAATCTTCTCCAAGAAGAGATATTTAACTGCGGTGAAATATCAGGATGTGTTCATGATATTTTTGCTGAAACATGGAATAATGGTGAAACTGTGTAGATATCTTATGGTACATTTTTTTGAGTTGATTAAGCCATTTATGAAATAAATCTTCTTATACTATCTTAAAATGATTTCTTCCATGTTGAAGAAATTAGACTGTGTAGAAGATGGAGATGAAATGATAACTCCCTGTAGTGTTTTTGTCTTCAAAAGCACATTTGTAAAAGTATGAAGATCTTCTAAATCCTATGGAAGAGATGTTGTGTAGCTGATGATGAAAGACTTTGTGAAGATTCATTCCGGTTTACCATCCTTCAAGACCAAAGGACCAAGTTGATTCTGGTCTCAAACCTGGAAAAGTTCCTATCAATTCTGATGAAGAAGCTGAGGATGAAATGCCTATGGAAGAAGGATATTCTTTTGATGATACGTGTGATTATAATATCATTTAAAGTCCCATGAATACAACTTATGGGCCTTCTATTCCACCTATGGAACTTTATTCAAGAGAAACTATTATAGGTTATGAAGAAGAGGATGAAACCGATGTTACGGGAGTTGAAGGTTTTGTTATCAAATCAAATGAGGAATCTGATGATGATGATAATGGTGATGATGAAAGATATTTTGAGCATGTGATTGACTCTTTAAAAGTGGGAGCGCAAGTGTTTGACCTATCCAATGTGGAATATGTTCATGGAGCTGGTGATGGAATAGAGCATGCTAATCAACAGGCTGATGATCATAGAGATGTTGGACATGAGGACAGACCACTCCATCCCATTACTAAAAATCAAGAGATCATTCAAGAATTGAATTATATTATGAATAATGGTCAGGAAGAAGAAGACTTTTCCACTACCTAAAGTTGAGGAAGTACCTGGTGAAGCTGAAGAAGCTAGAACTTAGGCAGAACCTGAAGTTCAGTTGGTTCTTGTCCCCAGAAAAGGTATTATGGCAAGAGATCAGGATAAAGAAATTGGTGAGATTTATGTTATTACTAATCCTCGGGGAAGAAGGGTAAGAATTAATACTATTGGGCCAAAATATTGGACATGTTCTAGAGAGTGGAATAATAATCCAAGAAATATTATTTTCGGTTCTGAATATGACTCAGATGAGGAAATGGTACCTCATCCTCATGTTTCTCAAGTCCATGCTGACCCTGAGCCTACTACTCCTATTCCAATAGTTTCATCTCAAGCAGTAGACACAGTTTCTCAGTCAGTTCCTAGTGACTATTTCACTAAGGCTGAATTGAAATGTTTAAGAATGAGATATGTGAGTCTGTACTAGCTTTGGTGGGATCCATAAATGAATCCTTCACCATAATTAGTATCTCAGATTCTGATGCAAAAAAAATATTTCAAGAATTTTTATTCAAGATATTCAATATAATCTTAATAATAAAAAATAAACTATTATTAGAAATAACACATTGTTAATAGAAGATGTAAGAAAGATGATAAATGAGCTAAATTCCTTAAACTATGACTTCAAGACCTCCTTTAGTGGTGTTCCAGATGTTCTTAGGAACTTGGTCACTCATCTACTCAGTGTTGATTTGAAAAAGTTGAAAGAAGAACTAGGAAAAATGTTTATTTGACTATCTAGTTCCATGAGTGGAATAAGTGTTGATGCTGATTTGGAGTATCTCAAGATTGTGAAGAGAGAGGAGATTCAGAAACTCTAGTTTGTTTTAGATAAGGAATACACTAATAAGGTACATTGGAATACAGATCTTTTATACAATTTGGTAAGACAATTCACAAATGAATCCTATGCACCATAGAAGGAAATCCGGGAAAAAGTGGATACATATTTCACTAAGATATATATGAAGCATGACCTCATCAAAAGTTTTAAGATTATGGAAGAAAATATTCAAATTCTGCAACTGACAAAAGAATTCAAAAAAACAATTCCTTCGGTTGAAATAGATTACACCTTTACTGTGTAATTTTATGAGGAATGAGGATTACTTTGAAAAGTAAATGAAATATGGGGGAGAAGTCATTAATGACTTCATCAAACTACTCAATCCCTATTTGCATGTTCTGGTCGAGGATATTTTGGCCCATCCATCTACTTCTATTTGTACTACCTCTAGGACTCCTGCTCTAATTACTATCTCTCATGGTCTTACACAGATTCAGCTAATCATTACTGAGCAGTCTCCAAGTCGTGTGCTTTCAGAGAGAAGGCCTACTATTGCAGCTATTGTTCCTATAGGTCTTTCTCTGCCTGGTGTTGTAATCAGATCAGCTCCATCCTCTACCACTACCAAACCCTCTCCTACTCCTTTGGATTCCTCAGACAAAGGCAATGATCCTCTGCATCCACAACCTTAGTTGTGATGGATTTTTTCTTTTTGAATGGTATTTACTCTTTTTGATTTTCTTGTACTATTATAATCTTGAATGAAAACTCTTGTGGTGTCTTTGTTTTGTCTTATTATTTCATTTCTGTTTTCCTCTTTTTGTTAATCCCAAAATAAGGAGAACGTTAGGATGGTATATGAGAGAGGAGGAGAAAGTATGGATGATGAGAAAACAGTAGTGGCATATACTCTCGTTAATCCATCTAGTAAGGGGGATATTTGATTTAAATAAATTCTAGAAATTTCATATTTTAGTTATATTGGACAAGTATATTATTCCATGTTTACTCTCTATATTTTCATATATGCCATAATTTGTGATAATCAAAAAGGGGGATATTTTTGGACCCTTCATGATAATGTATTATCCATAATCACAAATAATGTAAATATACAGATTCATATATTTCATGTCAATTTTTAATATTTCTATGTGAATCAATTTTGTCATACAACAACATATACTTTAATAAGTCAATTTCTTATAAGTAATGAATCAATACTTTTACATTTGTATTTATACATATACATTGATTAACAATTCATCTTTTAATGGTATATGCAATATATAATATTCACAATATTTCTAGGATTCCCTGAAATCAATGTCTACACACTGAAACAGACAGATGACTCAACAAAGCTGATGTACGACAGAACGAAGTATGAGAGACCAAGGTCGACACACTGAAACATTGACACACCGAAGATGTAACACCATATATGAAATACTGGTGTTATTGGACTGAAGTATGACACAACAAATTTTGACAGACCAAAGTCGACACACTAAAGTTTGACTGACCAAAAAAGACGCACCAAAGACGATAGACTAAAGTTGTCAAATAGAAGTCAAAAAAACCGAAGATTACTCACCGGTTGATATAAATAACTGATTTAATTTTATTAATTCAAATTTATTTCTAACGGTCATATGTAGACAAATTAATTTTTATGACATTATTTAATGTTGTCTGTAGGAAAATCCATAGACAAGTACAAGGTGCATGCACGTTCAAACATCATTATGCATAGAGAATCACGGAGAATAAAAGGATCTCATCTTTTACGTTAAAGTTATGACGATGACAGTAGTAGTACACAATGATACACAAGACGTGCCAAAACAAAAGTAGATGAACTATGCACTTGAGATTACTAGAAGACTGTGAAAAGTTAACTTCACCAAAAGGATAAATATACATCGAGATATGAACGAGTTGAAACTTTTCAATCCCTAAATATAGAGTACAAAAACTATGATACTCTATTTTGAAGAAAACTTTGAGTGGAAGACTCAAATACCATATTATCAACATTCATTGAGTCTAGAGCTTTAGTTCACAGCACACATAGCACTCTTATATCTATTATCATCCAATACTGGGATGTTTTGTATATCTTCTATATTGAGCAGTGTGAATATTTATTTGTATAACACAAACTATCTTTTGAGAATGACTGGAGGATATCAAACTATCCTCATACTCAAACTCTTATTTATTTTATTTCCCACGAATAACTATGGTAGATGTCAAGTGTGACCTAGACAGCACGGTGAGATGTTGTAAACCCCGATCTAGGGTGTGTATCAAATGTTTATTTATATAAACAACTTGGTGGTAGGTGATCAGAAAGTGGAGAGTATTAAGTATATTTTTGAGACTGAATCCCTTGTTTGAAACTGATGTGCATATTTTTTGGTGTAGTTATAACTATTTTGAATATTGTTGGGGTTATGTACATTAAAATTAAATAAATTTTTTAGTTAATATAATAGTTAAACTAGGAGGTGTTTTTATTTATTGTAAACCAATAGGTTAGTTTCAAAAGCTAATCTAATCATCAGATAAGATTAACAGAGAACTAACGAATCTCTTGAGAACCAAACAGACCCTTTACTATATTATAAATTCACTATAGTTTAGATTTTTATTTAAATTGGGGGGTTTTAATAGAAATATTTTCAACCGAAATTTTAATTGGAACTAAATTCACCCCCCTCTTGGGTATCCACTCCGACCACAAACAGTTCATTTAAATATATTGATGCATGTATCAAAAGTTATCGAACAAACAATTATTTGAACATATTTCATAAAATCTTGGTGTGTAAAATTATATTAAATTAATAATATTTTATGGATCATAAATTTATTAATCTTATTAAAAAAAGGAATAAAATTGTTTTCATATCACTCTCATGTTATCAAATAGTTTCATTGAATTTTTGAATCATCCTGAAAACAATTATCAGGTGAGTTGTCATGTTTTATAAGACATTATATCTATGAAAAAATATGTATTCTTTTTTTTATTAATATTAATGAACATTATCTAGTGAGAATGAAAATTAAGTTTAATTCCTGTGAAGGATCGTGTATATACTTTGACATGGGAGCTATATTGATCAAACTGTGATCTAGATAGATGTACATTGGAAGCATCGAATGAAAATATACCATCACTACTGAATCATGAAACTCAATGGGACAATAAAACTAGGGCTCAATGTTACCATATATTATCATATAATAAATTTATTCTTTTAAAAAATTTAAAAGGCATTCCTTCCCACCAACATCAAATTTAAAATTTCACTAAATAATATCTGGATAAAATTTCCTCAGAATCTGAACTCTATTAATATATTGGTGAATGGCCTGGAAATTATAGTGAATTCCCTCATCTATTTTATCTATCTATATAATTTTTCTATAAATTCATTCCATCACATTATAGATATGCACATACTTCATTAGAGGGGTTTATAAGGATCCATTTGAATGCTTGATCAAAAGATATTATTGTTCCAAAACTCGATTTAAATAATTTTTTGATCCCCACTAAATTATAAATTCATATAATAATATTGTATCATATCCTCTAGGGTTTTAATTGTTCGATTATAGTTACCATATATCTAGGGATGTTATGTATGTATGAATTTCAACTATATATCCATATCCTATTAATACTTCAATTAAACATAATTTTAATCATCATATGTCGATCAGATAAAATAGAATGTGTGCTCCATGATTGAATTATAAATCCTTATTGTATATAATGTAATGATGGACAATTGGGAGATGTTATATATTATTCATTATGTTAATTTACCTTTTAAGGATATTGAGTACCACTAAAATAGAATTTTGTCCATTTGAGGATTTAGGGGGTACAATGAAAATAAATACATAGTGGTGTTTTAAAATATTAATGATTGTATAGTTACTGGTTATAACATCCCAATATATTTCTTCATCATATCTTTAAAATTTTATATACATATTACTAGAATACATGTGCTTCAATACATCTCTTTAGGATATCCCTTTAAAAGTAATTGTTCATATATATATAAACATTAATTCATCTATATTGAATTTAAAATTTTGATCTTTTAGCTTTATCCATGAGATAAATCTTCATGTATTGTATTAATAGAAAAATTCTTGATTCCTAAACAAAATAATTCCGTTAGAATTATTATTAAACTCAACAAAAATTATTCCTATATTATATATATCTGCATCCTACAAATGTTACTCTTGAATCGTCACAATGATGGATGTTTTGAATCTCATTAGAGAAATATAATATTTCATCCATTCTATAATTATTAAGAAATAAATAAATTAAAAATATAAAATAATCAGATTTTTTTTATCCTCATCACTGAAAGATAGTATCATCTAATAGATGTGTAGAATATTACACCTTGTTCTATTTAAATGGGTGGAAATATATTTAGAGTTCATAATATTTAATAACCTCCAAGCACCTTCTTTTTAGAATATAAAACACTTTATTAATGATTACATATATGTGAAATTTGTAGGATTAGTATAAATATCACATCTTTCCCCATATTGATATTTCTTCTATATCATTAATAAAAACATAAATTAGCTAACATGAAATCATGTGTTAGGTAATTTACCGCAAGAACCATTAGTTATCAAATTTCATAATCTATAACTATATCACTCTACATGAGTAAACATCCATGTCCCTTCATTGGTGAGGCATTATATGTTATAAAACACCTATATAGTCATAATATGTGTAAACACAGGTGTACTGAATAAATTTATCCCCATTTAAGTATATTTTTCGATACATGCAACTATCTAAAAGTACATTTTAATAATGTAAGTAAACATATTGACCATATTATATAGCTTTTAAAAATTATTTACAAATAATGCATAATATCTAACTAAACCAAGAAAACAATGGATCTGAGTTTCTATTATTAGTATAGTCCAATGTTCAACAATTCCAATAATTGATAGATCAACTGAAATCACCTCACTAGAAATTATATGACATAAAAATGAATCTCTCTACCATAAAAATTAACAATTAAAAAACATTTCATAGATTATATCATTTATATGTTATATATTAAAATGATTATGTTATTATCATGATATTTACCTTTCGATATAAATGAATTTTACCAGTTATGAGTACCTAAATCATATAAGGTAATATATAATGAAATTATTCATTAAATAAATAATATAACATCATATCCAGATGAATATAGTGGAATCACAATAAATCCATAATCTCTATATATTTTATAGGATGATGTCCTCGGTATATCCTTGTTTTTGAAAAATAATTGATGATATCCAGAACAAAGTTCGATACTGGAAATGTGATGGGAATCCTGAAGTTGATTAAAATATTCATAATAATATATTAAAGGAAACATGTTCTTGAATGTGATATTGTTATGTTCTGAATAATCGATGTTTTTTGCAATGATCTAATTTTCTTCCTAAAAAATAATATGGGAATCCCAAGGTGATTTGCATGGATAAATAAATCCTTATTCATGAGCCACGTAGTGTTTCACATTGATTTAATGAAATTAAATTCAGTAATTCAATATATAGTTTTTTAAATGGGGTTTTCCCCAGTTTGAAGTTCAATTGAAAAACTGACTTCATGATTAGATGTAATACTACAAAAAATATGAGGAAGACATCAAAAAAATCCAAAATAATGTTCATATATTCAATGTCGAGTTTCTACCCAACTATTAGATATAAAAACTAGTTTTATAAATTAAAACACATACAACTAATGAAATTTCTGACAAAAGTTATTATTTATCAAATAATAAGTAGATGATCATATGATGATTCAAAAGATCAGATAGAATATCGATTTTTTGAAATTTATGTGCGATTTATATAATGTAAACCAATAAATTAATATGATAATATCAAAGTCAACCAAAAGTATAAAAATATATTTTTAGGAAGAATATTTTTACAATATTCAGTTATTGATGAATAAAATGACAAGATTTGTGATCTTAAAACAATTAAGTTTGTTTTACTGCAATTTCAAAAAATTATTTTTGGAAATTGTATTGTGATATCATTAAAAAATTCATCTAATATAAAAATGTGGGTATGTCTATAATAAAATGATAAATTACTAGTTCCAATTTTTATGGAATATGTTCCTTTACCCACTACATTATCCTCATAAAAAATAGATATCTCATGATAATTCACATTGCCACAAGGATTATGATATTTTTTACATCGATCAGCATTATTAACCGTCGTATTTGGGATTGTTTTTCATAATTAGTATACACCATGCACCTAAGAAACTATTTTAGTGGTGGTGAGTTCTATAATCCTTTTTTATACATCATTGTAAAATTTCTTCATCTCATTACATTGGAATTAGATTTCCTGATGACATTCATTTCCACATATACAAATTTTATCCTCTACCTTGAAGATATATTATTAATGATTCCCTCTATATTTTTTCATAATGGAAATAATATAATCAACTATCTATGGTTTTTTCAAATTAATACGAATTCCATATTGTTATTTTATTAAAAAATCCTTGATATTTAAGGGTACACTATTATAGATTTCGACTATTATAGATCATTAAATGACTTATTTATATACAATGAAGTACTGTATGAAAATTACAATTCATTTACATGGTTTTTAAATACTATAGAACAAATAAATGTTATTTATAGGTTCGACGATAATACTAGAACCATACCTTATAGTTATTGTAATATTTCCCTCATTATCATTAATGGATTCATTTTCCTTCTACGTTAGTACAAGTAATTCCTTATACATTTTAATATAAATAATAGAAGGAATTTACTTATTGAAAAATAATATTAACCACTCATTCCTCTCCATAGAGTATATTTATTCAAATTTAGTTATGTTCTGAGTAATATTACACAGTTGATCTTCTTATCCTTCAATATTATTAATATCCAAAAATTGTTTTTCATTTTTTGATCACTAGATATGGTAAAATATATTTTAAATGGTATATATCCATTACACAATAACCACTTCATCAACATATTAACTCAAATAATTGTGAAGTTTTCACATGAAGAACTAAAAAAAATGTTGTTATATCATTTGATCTATTGGATTGTTAGAATGATTTACAACTAATTAAATCAATGTAATCAATGCACTAAGAATTTTCATTCCTGCTATCAGGAAATGTATTTCTATAGTTCCCAATCAGTTTATATTATATCATATTCATCATAAACATGATTATTTCATGTTATATATATTGAAAAAAATATCATAGTGCGAGATAAAATAATTAATTTATAAAGCCACATAATCTAGAAAAAGCATGTATATGAAATTAGAATCAAGAGACATTATATTAAAAACTAAATTGATAGGATAATCCTACAGTATTTATAGTCATCATGTATTCAAATACTTTATAATGGTTTTAAATTTAAATTTAATTTCACTTAAGAATTTCCCCAAGGATTTTCAAAATATGTGAACTACAAGGGATCACTATATATGGAACAAAATGATGGTTAAGATATAACCCACCAATAGATTTGGGGATATTACCCCAAGATGGATATTTTCAAATATCATGTCCATATGTAGAATATAAACACTTATATTTTTATAGGAAAACAATACTCTATTCATTACGATAAGTTTGGAAATTATTTTATACATTGAATTATAATATGGGTTCTCATTGAATAAATATTATGTTATTTTATGACGGTAACTAATCACCTCTATGATACCAACTACAGTGATCCAAACCAAAATATATAAAGAGTATCGTGTTTATAAAATTTGATGTATATTCAATGGGATCATACAAGGATTACATCATATCCCACTATGTTCATCAAAAACACATCCATATAAAAATATATCATTCACTTCAAATTTCTTCATAACATGGGAAAATGTAATAAAACAATAAGTTATATCTGTTTTTCAGTTTGGGTAAACAAGGGGGATATCAATGTTCTCCTAAAAATATGATATAATAGAATCATAAACTCAATATAAATTTTATAAACTGTTCCATTTATATAATAGATCATACCAATGAGTTAGGACATAATATAAGGTAGTTCATAAATAATAATACAAAAACGAATAAAATATTATAATATATTTTTATATAAAATTAGAATAATACATATGTTTTTATCATATACATTATCATAGAAAATAATTTCATTTGTAGTAAAATCTCAATAAAAAACTACAATAATGGATTGAGTTTACTCACTAAACCATCATAACATTATTCAATGTAATATTCCAAGACTGATATTGGAGAAATAGAACCATACAAAATTGGTTTCATTCATAATTATAGATCATTTTATCTCATGATATATCAATATTTAAATAATTCATTAGATGGAAAGAAAATTCCTTTAACAGTAATAAATTTATCACAATCAATCTATATGTGGTACATAAGATCATATTACATTAATCGTATCATAAATCATGAGATGATATATGCTTTATAAATATTTCATTATAGATTCATGGTGAAACCTAAATAAAAGAAATGGTTTTGATAATGTTTTAACAAAAAAATAAAAAACATTTGTAATGAAGTAAATTATATAAATTCAACCTTAAATATTTTCCATAATATACAAATAAAAGAATTAATATAGACACCAAAATTGGATTATATCTCTATTAAATATCATGTAACAAAAACATATTTCATCATAGATTAAAATAACATTAATATATATATATCTGAATATAAACCTATGGTGAAATTACATTTTCATTTTGAAATAACATATTTAAAATATCAAGCATTTAAATATATTAAGGAAATAATTTTTATTTGAAATGAATCATAGAATATATTAATGGAAGCTTCAAATCAATTAATAGTCACTATATTAGGAAACCCATTTCATGTGATGTATTTTGAAACAATAATTCCATTAACATTTTCATAAAATATGAAAAATTACCACATAAATAAATAGTGAAGAATATTAATTTTAATAATAGTTGTTAAAAATAATTATTTTTCATTAATGAATATAACCAGCCAAATGAAAATAAAATTATTTAAAACATTTAAAAAAATGGATTAATTAAAAAAAATTATATTCTATTGAAAGTGAAAATAATGTTAATTTTTTCATCGATAACATTATATCATTCAAATTAGTAATTAAATAGTTGAAAATGAAATCATAACATGTATTGTACAGAAATAACATGGGGAGAATAATTTTCACATTTCTATTGAGATTTATATCATGAATGTTTATCATTTAATACTAACACATAAACATTCCCAATAAATAACATGATTGTATAATTAAACCCTTACATCATGCAAACTCGATTTGACTATTATATAAAAGCAAGTATATTAAATGTAAATTTATTATAATTATTTAAAATATTATTTGAAACTGATTTAATATCATATATAATATGCATAACACATTTCAACAAAAAAAATTCATAATTACTTTTTAAAATTGTTGTTTATGGGTGTTAACTATTATTTACCATGTGAACATCTGAATGGTAATTCATGACTATTTACATAAACTATGGTTCCATTATTTTAAAATATTTATTTATAATAGAAATATAATATATAATAATTATATATATATATATAATTATAGTTATGAATAATGGTTTTTAATATAAAAATGATGTATAATTTTCCAGTAGACAGTAGGTTGTTAGAGCTTGTGAATGATGCTTTAAATTTTAAATAAAAGAAATGAAGAAATGGTAAAAAATAATTGAAATTTAAATGAAAATATATACATAATATTGATTTTATATTATCAATAGATATATCATTATAAAAATCCATGTAATTTGTTAAAAAAAATATTATAACATGACTTGATGGAGCTAGTAGTCTATATGTTTTCATGAGTAGTGTTAAAATTTCTCAATAAATGAGAAAAGGTGGATACATTTTTTACAAAATAAATATAATAAATTATATTATTTATGAAACAAAATTATTTATTTTATAATGTTTAACAATTATTAAAATTATTTTGAATATGAAATAACATTGAAAATGATCAGTAATTAATTATACCTATTCGTTGTGAATCCTTATTTGGATTACACCATTATTCTAGAAAGGATAGTCTTTTTGAAAGACAATTCGATTTTTTATGTCACCATAAAAGTTAGTACCATATAATGGAGGGTTATGGAATAGAAATAATTCTCAATCAGTGTGAATATATAATGGGAGGATCTTCCCTTTTATAAATGAGTTGTGTTGTACTCTTGGAATTACATAAACTATTTTCATAATATAAAATAATTTTCTTCATCAACTGGATCCAAATTGATATAATTAATTTAAAATATGTATATTTTTATAAATAGTCACTTATATTATATTTTTAACATGTTTTAGACAACTTTTAACCATTATTTCTTTTTATAACTCTCATGTAATCCTTCTAAGAATTAACATAGAACAATGGTTTTTTACTGATTATGAGGAATGAAATGTTACTAAAAATAAAAAATTTCTCCATAAATGGAACTCAGTAGATTTTTTCAATAATTAGCTTATAATATTTAAGAAAAAATATAATTTATAAATTTAAAACCATCTAAAAGAATGTAAAAAAAATTATTTAATTTTGTTACAATTTAATTAATTTGATAGTTGGAACAACATGAAACTAATTGAATTAAAATATAATATTTTAAAAATTCCCTTATATGATTAATTTATTTTAATAACTATTCACACATAATAATTCTCCAAAAATATTTTTGATTAATTATTTTAGAAAAACATTATTTCGATCTTTTATTTATTGAATAAAACAGTTGGTTATCTATCGCTTGAATTTAATGTAATATTAAAATCAATATAAATAGAAATAAATTAAAATAAAAGAAAAATATATTCATCTATAAAATAAAACGTTAGAAAAAATCTTATCCTCTTTATATCCTTATTTAAATATACTTTAGATATTAAAATAAAGATAGTTACATTTAATATTTATTATTATATTAACAAAATAAAACTTTTTATAATGAAATACATGGCACAAGGTAGAAATTTATTTAATACCTAGATGAACATTTCTAAACTATACATATCCAATTATATAGTGTAATTTGTTAAAGAATACTAAAGCACTCTTACAAAATGTTCATATAATTTTACCTGTTTTCCCTTATTGAGGTGAAAAAATATACAAAGGATACAATAAAAAATAAAAAATAATCATTGGAACCTATAAATGAAATTTTTGATTCATGATACATATATGATATCTATATATTAAAATTCAGTTTCTATAAGTAGTGGAAGTACTATTTTTTTCAAAACGATATAAAAATGTGTTCTCAATAAATAAATATATTACAATCATAAAACATTATTTATTCATTACTCATACTCAGAAGAAACATTAGATGATGGTCTAAAAACTATTAAATATTAAAATCATTCCCCAATACAAAATTATTTAATTTTTTTAATAAATTTCATGTTTTCCATATAAAACTAATATTCATAAAAACAAATCATTTAAATTTAAAAAATATTAATTTTAATTTAAAATTAATTATAATATAATAAATATATTTTGATGTAATGTAAAAAATAAATATTTAGATTTTTTATTTTTTAATCATACCCTCTAATCCAATGTATATGTATTAGTTATCACATTAAATTCTGAAATTTAAATTGTATATCCCAATCAGTTAAACATTATGTCATATGAATCAAATGATATGAAATAAATAATTTTTTTTGAAATAAATATATCATGAAATATTATGGTATCCCATTCCTTACATATTTTGTAAATAAAATAAATTTATAGAAAATAATCCTTATCATAAAAATATTATTAGAGTAATGAATATTGAATAGCAAAATTCACCAGTCAATCATATAACATTCAAAGTAAAATAGAATATGTTGAATTGGAATGTGATTTATTCAATAATCATATAAATGTAAAAACGATATTTTTAATTAATATAAATTTAAATTATAACGAATATATGAATGCAATGGATTCATGTGAGTGATAATGACATCAAAATAAATAATATATAATAGTTGACTATTACTTTATCTAAAATATAAATTTCATAAAAAAAATCATTTAATTTAAATAAATAATTAAAAATTATCATGATAATAAAAATAATAATTCGTAAATATTATTCATTTAGAAAACATTAAATACTATAGAATATGATAAATATCATAAAAATTCTATAGAGGTGGGAATATATGTTACTAAAATATACAAATAAAAATAATCTTTTTCAGTTTTTATTAGTAAATTTGAATATTCCCCTTTAAAAAATATATTTTATATTTATATCATCTTATGTCATTAAAAAATAAATTTAATAGATTAAAATTAATTTATTGAAAAAATTAAAAATATATATATATATAATGAAGAAAAATATTACATATCAACATGATAGATATGATTATTCTTAAAAAAATAAAATTTATATATTAAATTGAAAATTAGAGGAACTGTTTTAATAAAACATGGAATCATCATTACCATCTAGAAAATTTGATTTTAGATATTTTTATGATGAATGGATTATAAGATTACTTAAATTTGAATATAAGTAATTAAAAATGATATTGTATAATAAATTCACACCACCTTAGTAACAAATAAATTGTAAAACCTGAATGAATAAAAATTAATTGATGATTTAATTTTCATGAATAAATATCTATTCATTTTTTACATATAATCTTTAAAATATTGTTAATATAAATTAAAATATTTTTGTGAGAGATAATATTTTTCAATGTAACTGAAATTGAGATAACATCCCTTGCGTCATGTTCAACATTCATCATTAGTGATTTCAATTTCTTGTATAAGAAATTTAGATTTTCTATAAAAATATAAAAACAATCACAATATATAATATTATGTATGGTATATTAATAATGTCTTATCACCAACTTATATACAATATTGTTTTATTATCTTCATTCCTTGTGTAAATTACTTAATTTTGTCCACATTTTGGTTTTATATATCTCAAACATGTACATTGATTATGATTAATCCTATCCAGAATGGTTTTCTTGATACAAATATCATATATATTCATTATATATATCATCACCCATAAATGTTAGTGATATAAAAATAATTTACACAGTTAAACAAGAATGTTAATCATACATATACATGAATGATTTATTCACATTTCGACAGACTGAACAAATGAATGGAATAAAATAATTCATCATTTCAATAATCATTATTATATATTATATATCATATATATTCATTAAATAAATCATTGTTAAAAATTATTTTAAAATGAAATAAAAACATTTCACAATAATTTTAAGAGAAGTTAATCCCTACATTTGTAAGAGCGACATTATCGCTTCAATTAAATTGTATGGTTAAAAAGAAGTTATGATTATATAATAAATGAAGAATGATTATTCAAAAAATAAAAAATATTTTCATTGTTTCAAAATGTATATCTATAAAAATATATTTGAAATTAAAAATTAATTAAATCATTTGATTGATAAAATATGGCGTACATACACATGAGGGATGTTTTTTTGTTTTTTGATGAAAAAAGGATGGAAAATTGTTGATAATAATAATAATATATTATCATTACATTTAAAATACATTAGATAATATTTTAATTTTTTATCATAGAATAATAGGAGGGATATTATATAGGAATGAATTGATAAATATGAATATATCTCCTTCGATTGACTTCATTTAGATTCCATATTACAGACCCATGGAATTGTCATTTAAGAAGAACATAAAATATAATTCATTTATATAGATTTGGATAAGGGCATTGGGTAGGTAATTATTGATATATATTTTTTAATATAGCTTAATGAAATGATAGAATAATTTTCCATTTTTATGTTAAAGGGGAATCCATGTTTTAATTTTAAAAAAATTAAAATAATTTTTTTACATTTATGGACATGTTGTTCCAAAATGACAAGAATTATACTAAAAATACACATGGTCTAAGTATAATTATCCAATTAAATTAGAATATTTTTTGGAAAATTTATAAATTTTTTAATTTATATTATACCCTTTGTTAACCATTTTCCCCTTCTTTATAGTAATAACTATGACAATATTGATATTCTATAATATTACATATAATCTGTAATTTATTTCATAAATTGAAAAGGGATTAACTTTTAGACCAAATAATATCTCATAATCATATTTAATGATATTAATGATTTCCAAATAATTAAAAAATTATTTATTTGAATGAATATTATTAATGTCAATTTTACACTAATTATTTAATATAAACTTAAAGACATAAGGAAAAAATTGGAATTCATATATTATGATTTTATACATAGGTATTATGTTAAATTTATCTATAAAATTATTAGGGGTATATATATAACCAATAAAATATTACTTGGAATGTTTTTAAAATAAAAAATATGATATTCCTACTACTTGAACATGTAGTCTATTATTGGTGCATACAAATTTAAGGTAATTATTTCATGTCATAAAAAATAATATGATAGGTAAAATCATGAATATTAAAATTTAAATATAAAACTGAAAATTACATTTCTTATTCACATAAAAAATTAAATATTTATTAAAAATTACAAATTTATAATTTTGACATTATATATTACATTATTTTTTAAAGGTCGCGATAATTATAAAATGAAAAAGAACATATTCTGAAATATTGAGTGATTATGGATAAAATATTATAATAAAATGAAAATATGGAAAGTGATTTAATTAATATCAATTGTATCTTATAAGATTTTAAGGCCAATTTCGTAATTTACCATTTATCTTGGTAATAAAAGTTATCTAAAAAACAATTCATAATATCCAAAAAATTGAAATAATAATTAAATGAAAACATAATGATTAAAAATATGGAACACATTTTATAATTTTTAAAACATTTAATTTTTATATATTAATTTAAAAATAAATCTACTAAATGATTTTGTAAATAGTTTTCCAAAAAATTATTTTTTTAATCATAAAATATAACAGATATCAAAATTTTATAAAATATAGATCTTACTAGAACTAATAAAATTATATAAAATTAAATTGAATATATATAAATTGAATTAGAATGAAACATATAATATATCAGTAAATTTTTTTTATGAAATGAAATGATGCTTTTACAAAAAAAATGTGTTTGTGTCAATATTATACAAAAATATATATTTTAAAAAAAAATTAAATAATTTATCCTAGGATAATACTGGAATTCGTATTTTAATATTGGAATATTTTAAAAAATATATATAAAAATAAAAAAATATATGAAATTAATTATAATAACTATGAAAATAGTTCAATAAAAAAATTATGAATAACGCATATTATTAAATGGTAAAATGGATATACTAAAGAAACTTCCTATATATAAATAGTTAACTAATATTTTTGAAGAAAAAAATAATTATACATATTATTCATTTGGTGTTTAATAAAATTCATACTCTCTAATAAAATTTCAATTTAAGGACTATTATTTAGAAATATTACAATCAATTTTCAAAGTTTGATTATACTCAATGTTTCATGTAGCACTAGATATCAAAAAAAGTTAATATATTTACAGATAAATATGTCATAAAATCATGGGTTGTTAGACATTGGGAACCATATATAAAAAATGGACAAAAGAAATCATATCCCAACTCTCCTCCCTATTTACTACATATTCTATTCTCATCAAAAGACAACCGAAAAACTCATAAGTTGTAAGGAAAAAGAAGATACCAATGGAATTGGTGACTATCTAAACATGTTTTTTCATGTTTTTTGCAAATTAAAAATTACAATAATATATTATATTCATATTATCTATAATAAAATTATTAAATAAAAATAATAAATATAAATATATGTTAATTTTTTTTAATAACAGAAATCAACCATTTTTCCATCTAATGGAATATAAAAATGTAGTATATATGTACATGAAAATTACTACCACTATGAGGGGTTGTATTTCATTTTTCAATAAAAAATATCACATATAGTTTTATTTATATATGAAATTATAAAAAATATATTCATTTTTAAAAAAAAATTATAATCATTGAAAGCTAAATTTTTATATTCATATATTTCATCATATCCACTTAATGTAGAAAGTTTCACTCCTCTTTAGGTGTATACTATAGCCTCTATGAAGCAACATATTTAATTTCTCATCAATTATATGCACATATGGTTTTCATAGAGTATAAAAACTATAATTCTAATACTTATCAAATATTACAGTTTTATAGTAGATAAACTACTAAACATGTTACAAAAATTGAAATCTCAATGCAATATCTTGCATGGAATATAGAACAGTTTACAAACAATTATGGATTTCATAAATGATTATTCATATAAGTGTAAAACGAAATTATAAAGAAATGATATAATTTAAGACGAGGATTAATATTTTTGTGTTATTTATATAAAATAAACATAATTTTTTCACACTTTTAGTTAGATTTTATATGAAGCACGTCAGGATGTTAGGGAAGTGTTCATGTTAAAATATCACATTAAATCGGGTAGTTTCTATTTTGAATATTAATATGTGAAATTTGATATTATGTTTCTCTTAGAAATATATATATTATTTTTAATTGTTAATTTTTATGTTTTAATTTATTATAACATTCTTCACTCTTAATCATACATAAAAATGTAGAATCATTTTTTTAGGATAAATTGTTTTTATTCATTTTTTTCGGTAATATTTTTCATTCAAGTCCAAAATCATAATTATTCATTTATAATGATCTATTTATTGACATAATAATTAACTAAAATATTATTTTTTCTCTATCATCACTCACAAATTATTAAAATAAATATTTTTTAACTTATTTCTAGTATAATCAAATATTATTTATTTTATTCAAAAGTATTAGAATAATTTTATTTAACACTTACTAAATCAATATAATTTATTATATTGAAGTATTCTCTTAATTATTAATAATCCATTATTGGTTTCGATTCTTTTTCAAAGAAAATAAAAATTACACTATTCTGGGATTTGAAAAAAAACTATTACCAAATTATAATAATGTTTTCTATTGTTTTTCAAAGAATATTTATATTTAGTTTTGTATAGTATTTTCCTTATATATAATAATTATTTGTGTAATATTAAGAATTACTGAGGATATTCTCCAATAATACCATATAATTTATTTATTCTGATGTCTTATGATAATGATATTTGAGGATGTTTTTATGATACCAATTTCCTTCCTATTAGAATATTAACTAATGATGAAATGATTAATTTTATTAATTTATTTTAGTGATCATAAGTATATGATTAATTATGTGATGGATTTGATATAAATTATATATCCCTAAAATTCCTTAGTTAAAGATTTATATATCTTTGGATAATATTAATGGGAAGAGGAATGAAACAAAGGCACTAAAGGAAAATGAAAATTTTGTTTTATTGGAATGTGGAGTTATACCCCCCCAACAGTGATACATTATCCTCATTATTTTGATATTCCTAGTATTGATACATGAAAAAATAAATTATTTTTCATTAATATGTTTTTATCAATATTGTTTTTCATATAAATATAATATGATCTAATGGATCATGATTGATTATTGATCATTCATAATGTCAAACTCCTATGGTCCATTTATTTTATAGTACCATGACTAACATTGTGACACCTGATTTAGGGTCTAAGACACATTAGGTATATTTTAAATAATTATTATCATATTATTGAATCCATATAATTTTATTAATCTCACATATATTCGTCGATTGATATCTCCCATTTTTACCCTTTTAGAGCATCTGATTTCTGCCAATCTTGTGTTTCCATTTACATAAGTTATAAAGAAAGATTATCAAATTTCATAAGTTTAAGAAGGAAAATAAATGTGAAACAATTAAGGTTGATACTGAGGAACATTAAAAAATAAATTTTATTATGATTATAATAATTAAGGACACTAAAAAGTTTCCATTATGGGCTATGTATTAAATAATCAAATTTTTTATTAATATTTATACACAATATTCTCATGTCAATAAAAATTATTTAAGAGAAATTCATGTTTTTTTATAGAATCAGGTAGGGAGACTAACCGAATACAATCAATAAAAACCTTTGATAAATCATAGAAATACTGCATAATCGTATTTTTTCATTTATATAATAAATATTTCAAACATTTAGGACATTATATCAATGATTTTCATTATTATATGACTTATTACATCGATTATTTATGTTTGATACTCAAAATAATATTTTTTTCAATGATGGGATCAAAGATGAAATTTGATAAGATTGAATGTGATAGATAATTACATGACAATCATCATGAGAAACAAAATGGAATATTATTTATATTAAAATGTCTAGTGTCTACAATCAACCAAATATATAAAATTATGAATAATAAAGAGAATCATGGTGAACATAAAAATGTGTTTAGTAACAAATCACAATTGAAACATTAATATTGTATCATCTACCTTTCATTGGAACTTATTAGTTAGCTTTTACTTTACATTAATGGAAAGCATATAGGTATATGATCATCCTTGAATAACAAATTTATTAATTCATTATTTTGTTATGACCAAGTATTTAAATGTAATTAGATATAAGTGAATATAATAGATATGAACAATTCATTCAATATTTAATAATTTTATTAATGGTTAGTGGTGACTATCATTATTCTGGTGATTTTTGAGGAAAAGTGGGGGAAATAGAATTTAAGTGAAAAAGAATCCACAGACATAGAGTAATGAATATTAATACTCTTTTTATTGTAAATATTTAAAGATGTGGGGTGGAAGCTTCCTAAAGGTGTCTAGTAAATGATTTTTATATTAATGAATGTTATTATAAATTAGAAACTAGATTTATGTGAAGTTGTAATATAAAGAAATAAATTTAGAGAAATATCATCAAAATTCATTAACTAAAATATAATTTTATATCATCAAGGAATTTATATATTAGACCAATAATTTTATAAACACGTTAAATATTTATCAAAACTAGAATCAACAACCTCTTGATATGAGGAACAAATGGAAGTCTTATGAAATCAAAACAACTGAATTGTTTCATTATAATAATGTGGTTATGGTTACACATATAATACAATCTTTATATTTAATTGTTTTATTTAATTTAGGTTATAAAAATATTATATATGAACATTTTTCTAAAATTTTCATACTAGTAACTCAATTGTTTTCTTTTCAATATCAGTGAAATATATGAATGGAGTGATGAATGATTCACAAGTAAATAACTCTTCTTTGATATAAATTTGTTATAATTCATAGTATACGAGCCTTATTATTATTTATATAGTCATATAAAGATGATATTAGACATTTTTTTGTCTCTCTATATAGAGATAAAATATCAATTACTATGTATGGAAAGTCACATTTGATATCCCGAATCATCATATAGACATATATTAGGGTGAGGAAAAATATTAACTTAAAAAAGTAAAGAAAACTCATTATATGGGAATAATAACAACTCATGTGGGTTATCATACATTAATGGATAGATATAAACCTAATAATGAAATAACACATAATGAGTAGGGATATACTGATGTATTCCTTGAATTAATCCCCAATATTCATTCAATAACGATTATTGTTTTAATAGATAAAATAAATGGTTCTATGATTATTTCAATGTAATTTTATAGTATAATATATATTCAGTTTAAATGATAAAAGAAGACACAATAAAAAATTCAGAAAAGTGAATTTTATTTTCTAATGTATCACTATTGGGTGGACCTATGTTTATGTAAATTTTTATGATTGTTCAATGAGTATTTTAATTTCATATTTACAAATTAAAAAGTTCATCACCAAGAAAATATATACATTACATTATATTTTTTAAATGAGTGATTAAATTTTTATGGACCAGTACTTATCAAAAATTGAACTATGACATGGATATCATCAAATCAAGACCAAAATATATGACATATTAAGGAATACCTTTTGTACAAGGTATTAATGCTATGATTTTATATAGGTACAGTTGGATTTAAAAAGTATTGTTCAATCATTAAAGATTTATTGAATATAATCATTATATATTACATTTTTTGGTTTGTGGTATTCATTATATATGAAATTTTCAAATATTCTAAGTGTGTGGAAGAGCATGATAATCATTAAGGGATTGTGTTTCTGTCATTATTGGTGAATAAGATGTATTCCAAATATAGAATGAATATACTATAGCTACAAAATGAATCAATACTTGGTCATGTAATTACTATTTACGGTATATTGATTGATCCTTAAATGATGAAATTCAAAGATCTATGTCCAATTAAAACCAATGTGAGGATGATATGGTTTCAAAAATACTTTCATTGATTTGTGAGTGATTTTTCACAACAATAAAATCTACTAATTGTATTGAATAAGAGGCTCTATATTTCATGAACCATACTACAGTGCTTCTGTCAGGACTACCCCAATTCTTCCATTCGTAGGTCAGGGGATGGCGACTAGCACTGAGTAGGAATATCTCAAAAAGTTAAGTGATTTTATTTTAAACATTTACACACATAGAAAGATAAAACTGTTAAAACTAAACACAAAGTAAATCGTAATTATCACTAATACACCTACTGAGAGTACAATAAAAATTGAAAGAACAAAGGTCCAGAATACAAGCCAAAAACCTCAAAGGAATGTACAAGAACCATGGTCTGTCCACTCAAGACTCCACCAGATGGGTATGTGAAGGGTAGATGGATGTAGTCATAGATGTATGTTGGCCCTTCCCGTCTCACTGAGCACCACATGGTCCTGGACCATCATGGTCTCTTTCAATGTGTTTATCACCTTCAATTAACATGACACATGTGGGTGAATCAAAAATATGTTGGTGAGTAACGCAATAATTAGTAGGGACCCTAAAACACAAAGAAGTAAGCACAATGTAGGAACAAAAAAACAAGACTAAAAAGAATCTACAGATCATGCCATGTATAACTCAATGTAGAGGAAGTATAATTATCAATCATAATGATAAACAATAATACTACTTAGGGTTTTATCATCTAGGCCTAATCATCTTCTAGGTTAGTAGGATCATTGAGACCTGCTCATACCTGGGGCCGGCTAGATCACATAGACCCACTAATATTTGGGCCAGCTGGATCATATAGACGTGCTCATCTCTTGGCCAGTCAGATGAATTAGACCAACCCACCTCTTGGCCAGCATGATCACATAGACCCACCCAACTCTTCACCAACTAGATAACATAGACCCACTCATCTTTGTCCCAGCTAGATCACTAAGACCTGCTAATATTTTGGTTTACATGATTACTAAGATCCGCTCATCTCTTGGCCTGTTGGATCACTAAAACCCACTCTTCTCTTGAAAAGATATATCACTAAAACACTCTCATCAATTAGCCATTTTAATCACTAATAGCCACTCATCACTAGAAAAAATGAATAACTAAGGCTCATTGGTTATATAATTTTCATCACATCCATTTGTACAATTCCTGCTAACATCGTTCTTGATTCCAGGATAATCTACTCCTCAATCCATCAGTCGAATCTCAACATACACAAAAACTCACATAGAATTTAGACATGGTACTGACTCTTCACAAGGGTCCCAATTCCGTAGTCTGTTGGTTAATCAGACTCTCGGTTTGAATGTAAATAGTGCATTAGTAAATAGAGTCTAGTAGCTTCTGGACCGGATCTGACTTGATTAGTCCAACCTGACCAACACGGCCTAGGGGTTATGCATGACCCATCTCTATTCGACAGACCCGACTTGACCATGTTTGGTATGGTCCAACACGTTTTGGTCTGGGATTACCCCTTCCAACTTGACCTAGGGGCCAGGCCCTTTGGGAATTGTTGGACATGACCCAGTTTGGCTATGGGTCTTACCCGCCGAGTCTCCAAGTGACCCAGATCTCAACTAGTCATGTCTGACTTAGTCATAATGGTTCTGTCTGGCCAGGCCACCCGATGCCCTGTTTTCCCATCTGGCCCTGCCCGCATCGGTGGGCTAGTTCTCCTCCTACCCTAAATTCCTAGTGGACTGGTTTATTTATATGGAACGGTTATTATCCATTCAGTTTTTCCCCAGAACCCATCTCTAGAATTCAATCCAAAACTGCATCGGTGGGACGATTTTGCTTAACTTAGCCGCTCAACAGTCCAACCCTATCCTCAGCCAAACATTTTACAAGTCTGATTCATTCCCATAGTGATGCGGTGAAACCACATCAGAAATTAAATTCTAAAGTGTCGCACTGGCCTGTACAAGCGCCTACCCATGGTCAAATTGAGGTTGACCACCAGACACGACACCCCTTTTCACTGCTGGCCCCCAACATCACACCCATTGTTGTTCACTGCCTCTGTCACCTCAACGTGGCACCAGGGTGCAACGCATCTTTCCGGGCACAACACAAAGAACCCAACTAGCTGCAACATCAACCAACCCAACCCGCCATCGAGGCGTGCCGCTTCCCACTTATAGTCATCATCGTTGGCCTCCTCCGCTGTCCAAGTCAACTACAACGGTCAGATACGTGAACCATCCACCCAAAAAAAATCATGGTTCATTGACACCCTTTATATGTCTTCTAGGTCCCCTTTCCATCGATTTGGGGGTTCGGTAATGATGAAAACATGAATTCCCAAATGCAAAAAACCCGCCATTATTTGTGGTAGGACAAATTTATTCCCATTAGAGGAAACAGAAAGCATATAAATAAATTACATTGTTTTTAATCCCACAAGCAACACGCAATTATGATTTCCAAACCCCTAAAAGAAATATCTATCTCTAGATCCACTTTCTAGTTAGTTTATCCATTGTTTTCGTATAAAAGGTCGAAATTTGTTTAAAATTATCACAAAGATTCAGACCCCTACCTAGAAAAATAGATTGCTCATGGAGGATCGTTTTTCATCGTCTATCGATATTCGATCTAGAATCATGTCTCCAAGGGTGTAGTAACCATCATCTAATTCACTAGTGTTCATCATTGGAGAGGTTATACTTCATCATTCACTTTTTCCAAACACCAATTCATTAGATAAATTCCACGATTGTGCCATGATTCTTGCATTGCATGTTACACAATTAGTTGATGAAATGTGAATTAGAGTTTCTGTTATAAAACATTGAAACTCCGTTACACTAAATCATTAATGAAGTTCATTAGTGAGATTAATCATCTCCTCCCCACTACACCACAAAGCTGATGTTCCACTACTCAGCGATGAGGAAATGAAATAGAATAACTATTTAAGTTATATTATTTTTATTATAAAATTTCAGAAAAAAATATCATTTTCTTTCGACAAACACCAGTCGCGGCTCAGTTTTACTAATGGAGAATAACTCATTATGAACTCAATAGTGGTGTTATATTTTTAATCTATGTTTCAAAATATATGTTATGAAAATTTTGAAATTAAAAAAAATTATATTTATTTTATTTTATGTTATGTCCCAAAAAACATCATTCCTTGCCGGCTCGTGCCGGTTGATGTTAGGCTCTTCTTAATGGAAGAATACCCTCACGAACTCAATTATACTCTCAGATTTTAAATCCGAGTTTTCATTTAAATGTTATAAGGATAATAAAATAAAATAACTTTTTCCAAATATTTTATTAATGGCCAAAAACTACATTCCACTATTGACCGATGCTATCTAATATTATAATATACCTATGGAATTCATTCCCCATGAAAATCAATTAATGTCTTATATTTTCAATCCAAGTCACTGTTCAGGAGTTATAAGTATTTAAATAATAAAATAATTTTATCTTTTTTATTTTTTTATTTTTTTTTTCATTTTTGGTTTTTCTATGAAGAGGCCTGCGTCAACTAAACATAAGTATTTCCTAGTCTAAACCCAATATCCTGAATGCAACTGTGCCCTCAGAATTTTGATTCAGGAACCCAATTATGTGTTCTTCCACTTTTTCAAAAAAAAAACCGCTCATACACACTCTTTAAAACTCAATAATTTTAGACGGATCATTCTGGGAACTTTGGTCCTTGGAATCAAATGTTGTCTTAGCACCTGGTCTCGAAAGAAACCCATTTATTTTTCAAAAAAAATCATTGAATTCTTGGGTATTACATTTCTCCCCTATTTTTGGATTTTTATCCTCTTATGCCAATACAAAGGGCTAATCAAAAAATGGGGGCAGGTAGGATGAATTTGATCCTACAACTTCCATGTTATATTCTAGAGTTTGACATTCTACCATAGAAAATAAACTAGAGGAATCAACCTCCCTTGAAGAATCCTCTCCAGTCAATCCTCTATCTCAATCGGGTTCTCTGAAAATGTCACCTCGTCATAAATCTGCAACTCAAAGTGGTCAATGATGTGATAATGGTCATGCACATATATCCTTATATGGGATATGTAGAAGGCACATGAACCCTCTAAAACTGTGGTGGTTGATCCATGCTGTATGCCTCCTCGCTAATTCTACGCAGTATTAGCAACGGTTTGGTGAACCTCGGAGTTAACATGGAACCATGAGTAATTCTTCATATCCATCTTCCAGTAGGGACCTATATTAATAGATGTACCCATATATAAACTCCAAGGGTATCCATCACCAATTAGAATAGGAATTATGTTAGCTCTGTGTAGTTTTTATCAGCTATTGGATGACCTGCACCTTGTTAGTGTTAGTTTGTACCACCGATAGACCCATCAGTGTTGACTTCCTCGAGTTTTTCTAGCATAACAGTGAACTACATGGTTATCTGAATAGAGTCTCAAATGGAGCCACACCAAAGTTGTGGTTTTAGCTGTTGTTATACCCAATCTCTACCAGGGGTAGGTGGCCCTACCAACAGCAACAAAAATCAAGAACGCATGCACAAAGCATATCCTCCAAGGTCTGTATGGTCCACTACATCTGACCATCCATATATCGGTGAATGATTATGCTCATTTGTAGATAATTCCCAAACGCCTCCTGCAATACATAACTGGGATGTTAAGTGTGCATCACAATATGAGACTATAATAGATATGACTCCATGGAATTGAACTATATCATATACTTTGTGGGGTCCTATGATCTCTTCTTAACCCTGTTCATGAATGGGTAGGAAGTGGACTGACATGGTGAGTCAGTTTATGATCATCTAGATGGTGTCATGCCCCCTAGACGTACATGGTAAGACAATCAGAATGTCCATCGATATTATGTTCCAAATCCACTTTGGTACCTCGATGCATTGTTTCAAACCTACTAGAACCTCGTTCTCAGCATTCACTTGTGGACATGTGAGGAATTTCAATACAAACTCTACCACTGCCTTCATTATCCCGTACCACGGGTACTGACATCTGATTCCCTAGTACTTCTTCTCCACACATGTTTGTACAATCAAGAGGATGTATGGAACTCCCTAAAAATCTCCTAACAAAATTTCTCTAGGACTATGGTGTGTCATATGAAAAGGATGATGTATCTCTCTTCGTTAGAATATCCAACAAGGGAATGACCTATGGACATCTAGGAACATGTAGTCTCGTATATGGAAACACCATGTTTCACCTCCATAATTTTATGTATGTGTGGATGGGAAACTACCATTGACTGAAGATAAACTACCTCATATCTACCGATAATAGATATCTAAATCAAGGCCACCATCTCTGAGGCCTCATTTAGTAGATTTGAATATTATCTCCTACTGAGATCAACTATCACCATGTTCCCCTTCTTAGAAGTATAATCTATCTCAGCTTCAATGTCCTAGAGGAACTCTAGAAAATATTGCTATCTCATATTTATATCCCTTTGATAAAACATATACATGAGACTCTTGTGGTCTGATAAGATGATAAATCATTCACACATAAGGTAGTTTATTCAAATTTTAAATACGAAGACTACCACTACCTATTCAATGTCATGAGTCACATTTTCTTTTTTATGAAGAATAATTTTTTGTGATACATAAGCAATTACAACGTTCTCATTCATTAGGACACAACCATGCTCAGTTCCTGATGTTCCACAAAACACCATGTAGTAGGCACCTTCATCAAGCATCCTTAAGATAAGTTCACTCTCCATGTTCTTCCTCAGCTGATGAATGCTCTACTATAATCCCTATATCGAGATGAAGGGTTTTCACTTCTTCTTTAACACCTTCATGGGTGATGACACTTTGGAGAAGTCGGGTACAAATATAAAATAGTATCAGTCCAAATTAAGGAAACATTGCACCATATTATTTCTCTAGGGTGGCTCCAATGAAAGAACCATCTCGATCTTCACTAGATCCACCGCAACTCCAGCCTCTGAGATGACATCTCCTACGAAGTTGACCCTTCACATCCATAACTCACACATCAATAGATTTCCGTAAAGCTATTGATCTCAGAGTGGGTATAGAACCATCATCAGGTGTGCCGCCTACTCCTCCTTGGACGCTGAATACACTAAGATTTCAATAATGGAGACCAATACAAATTGGTGTAAGTATGGATTGATGATAATATTTTTGAGTCCCATGAAACTTGTTGGGAAAATGACTATGTGTTTCCTATACCAATATCGGCTGTAATAACTACTGACTGATGGGCGGTGGTATATCTAGGACATCATCCGAATGTACCATCTCAGACAATGGTCCATATACCGATGCCTCATTTCCATGTGGACCATACTCATGTTCACTTATTGGAATCCTGGTTGGATGTCTGTGTGGATTCATCTTGAAGGGTAATCAAGATGATACACAATTCATAGATTATACCTGATGAGGTGACTCTGATACAGAAATATCATTATACAAAACACTCAAATATACAAGCAACTTGTGTTTTCATGTAATGAGTTGAAATGAATAATTCAGGGTAATGTTGTATGTATATATTGTCCACCATACTAACACTAGACTCCCTGGCCTAAATGCCGAAATCGAGACACATAAAACTAGTTCCCCAAATGTAAATTTAGACTCTTCGTTCTCCTGGGAAAACTGACCTCCTCTGAAAGAACATTATCAGATCGGTCCTAGAGGGACCACACCATAAATACCATAATCCCTCCTTCCATAGGCTAGGGAATGTGGAATAAAATTGAGTAGGCATAGCCTAAAATGAGAAGGTATTTTACTTTAAACCTGTACACCATCACAATTTCCAATTTGTGGAATATAAACACAATGTAAACTGCAATGTTCACTAAGAAAACATCTAAGAGTACAATACAAACTGAATGTAAAAATGGAATGAATAAAAGATCCAGACCCCAATGGAATGTAAAACTCCCATGGTATGTCTTCTCAAGACCCCACATGAGTGTTAGGTGAAGGGTCGATGCTTGTAGCCATAGAAGTATGTTCGTTCAACCTGTCTCACCGAGTACCACATTTTCATGGACCACCAGGGTCTCCGTTGAAGCATCAATCACTTTCACGGGACACGACACATGTGGAAGCAGACCGTACAGGGGTGTGTAACACAAATCTTAGTAAGGACCCCAAAACACCATCGAAAAAACCAAAATCAAGTCAAAAAATTCAGGTCATAAAGAAAATACAGTTCACACCATGTATTACTCAATGTTTAGGAAGTATAATTATCATTCATAAAGTTGAACATTTGTATAACTGAGGTTTTCCTCATTATGGAATGCTCATCACTTGGGCAAGCAGGATCACTAAGAGCTACTCGTCTCTCGGGCCTGTAAGATCACTTAGACCCAATCGTCTCTAAGCAAGCTAGATCACACAGACCCACCCATATCATAGGCAACTAGATCACATAGATCCTCTCATATATTGGCTAACTAGACCACTTAGACCCAATCGTCTCCTATCTAGCTGGATCACAAAATCCAGTTTGCTTCTTGGCCAGTTGTATCACTAATACCCACTCATCTATTGTCCAGCTAGATCACTAATTCCCCATCATATCTTTTCTAGCTAGATCACTACAGCCCCCTCATATGATGGAAAATAGGATCACTATGACCATGTCTTCTCTTGACCAGCTGGAACAGTAAGACATGGTCATTATATAATTTGCATCAGCACCATCCATAGGATTTGTGCTTATAGTGCGCTTGACTTCAGGAGAAACTATTCCACTATCCATCATTTTCATCTCAATTAGGACGAAAATTGACATGGATATTACCCAAGGGGACTCCCCCTTATAATGTACCCAATGCCACAGATGGCGAATTATTCGGACGCCCTTTTTGGATGTTATTATTGTTTTGGTAAACATAGTTTGGTTGTGTATGGGGCCGATCAGACATTGTTAGACCGACCCAACCAACCTAGATCAGGGGTCCTACATGGCCTGAGTAAAACCTATTGGGTCTTGAATGACCCAGCCTAGCCTAACCAAGGGGCTAGACCCATTGGTATTTACTATACCTTGCCCGGTTCGGTTGTGGCTCCAGTCGGCCAGGTCACCAAGAGACATTGTTGCCAAACTATCCAGTCAAACATAGTAGGACTAGTTATATCCATCTAGCCCACCCTGCGGCCTAGTTTCCCATTTATACCAGTTTCTATCGAAGGTTCGATTGTTCTCTATCCAGGGCTACCTCATGTCCCATATCAAGCCTTCCTTCCCGGCCAACATAAGCAGGCCTCCATTGTCCAATCTTACCGCTCATCATCCTAGCTCATTATCAGGCTGCTTCATCCCTTACGGGATGTGGGGAAACCACATCTGGCCTCATGTAATGTACTTCTGCACTGGCATGTGCCAGTGCATCCCTACAGTGGTCTCATTGATATGTAACCCTCTAGAGAGACCATCGCCAACTTCTATAGTCATTGTTTGTATTGACATTTTCCATATAGGTCCACCGTCTGGCCACACCACCTCAATTTGTTTGCACCCCCACTGACCAGAAACATCATTGTGGAACACCGCCAACTACCCTCCCCCACTACAACTACTGAGTATTCTTCGATTGTCTGATTCTCTAACCTCTAACACCTTCAAACTTATTGGGTGATCACCACCCTGGCTATGGGCTCGAGGTCACCTTGCGGAAAATTTGGGGGTTTAGCCACAAAGAAAAAATGAACTCTCAAATGGAATGAACCATATATTGTTTGTTTCAACTCTTATGTGTTCATGTTAGTAGAAACACAAATCATATAAATAAATAGTTAATATCTTAATCACATTATCAACCGGGATAATGAATTCCTAACCCGATAAGTAAAATATATCCTCGGATCAACATGTTATAGAGGTGACATGAATTTTTTGTATATGGGGGAAAACAGGGTAAAATCTAAACACAAATTTAAACCACAACATTGGTAAAGATATTTCTTGAGGATGTTCTTTTGTTATCGTTTGTCGATCTCTAATCCTGAATCCTCCCTCTATGGGTGTCTTCATCATTGTCCAATTCACAGACATTAATCGTTGGACATGTTTTCCTTTGTTATTCATTGTTTCCACCGACCAAATCCATAGATCAATTCCATGATTATTACAGCAATTCAATATTGATTTTTTGGATATTAATTAAAAAATTTGAGTCAAGGTCTCTATTACACTTTATTGTAGTTTTGTTATGCTAACTCATTAATGGTATTCATTGTCACCTCGTCGCTGTACTATAGTTCCAACATTCCAATTCTCAACGATGAAGAATACAATTAAAATAATGTTTTAGGTTATTTAATTTTTCTTCCAAAATTCATGAATAATATCTTTTTCCAATGACCCGAACCTTTCCAATTTTAGTATATCCCAAGGACAACATCTCATTAAGAACCAAACAGTGGCCTTAGATTTTAAATCTGATTTTAAATTATTTATTAATGAGGATTTTAATATCAAAAAATATTTGTTAAATTATATTATTTACAGTTATGTCCAAAAAATAACATTCACATATGGCTCGCATCAGATGATGTTATGCTCAAGCGAAGTGAAGTATACCATCACAATTTCAATGGTACTCTCAGATTTTCAATCCAAGTAGTCACTTGTGAGTTATAAGGAGTTGAATGTAAAATATCTTTATTCAAATATTTTGTTCAGAAAAAATAAACTACATTCTATTGTTGACCAGCACTGGCCAATGTTATTATCTTCCTATTAAATGAATACCCTCATGAGGTCAATGGTGTACTCCAATTTTCAATTTGAGTCACCGTTTGTGAGTCATATGTATTTGAATAATAAAATAATTTTATTTAATTATATTATTTAGGGTTAATCCATTTTCAGGTTCTCTCACTAGAGGGTCGTTTTGACTAAACATAAGTCATGCCTATGGTAAACCAACCTTCTTGAATGCAACAATGCACTCTGATTTGTGATCTGGAACTTGTTTAAGAGTTATTACACTTTTTTTATGTAAAACCACTCAATCATGGTATTTAATACTCAAATAATTTTTGTGGATAATTCCAAGCATTCCGGGCCTCAGAATCCCCCTCCGTCTTAGTGCCTGGTCTCACAATAATCGCATTTAATTTAAAATAAATCACCGAATTATTGGTTATTACACTAAATTTACCCTTAGACTTGTAATTTTGAATAAAATTTTAGGGATTTGAAGAGAATGTAGTTTAGTGAACCTAGGCCCACACTACTATTTAGTCAACATTAGTTTATGATGTAAAATTATGCATTGATGAATGGACTATGAATTGTATTCATATAGGAGGAAAATGTATAATCATATTCATTAGAATAATTGAATGTTTGTGAGAAAAACTATCAGAAACATGATATAGAGTTAACATTGTTAATGTTTTTATTTAATAAATTGGAGGCTTTATCAATAGGTTTAAAGGCAGAATATACTTATTTATCATAAAATATTATAATAAAAATTCATATATAAATTATTGAAGATGTCTTAATAGATGGGCGTTAAAAATATATGTGATGGGTATGAATTATATATTTAAGAAATTAATGATCATCCATCCATTTTTTAATATTAATGATGAGAATATGTATTGTGTGGATCCATAGAAGAAGGTTGGGATGTTCCATAGTTTAACAATGAAAAATATATAATAATATTATTCAGGAACCAGATTTGGGTCCCATTAATACCTAAATAGGTTAAGGTGATTCTTTATAAATAGTATAACCTATCATTCATTATATATCGTTTATACAAAATGATATATTTAGACATCAAGAACATTTATTGATTTAAAACATGAATATGATTTTTTTGGAATATGTACCTTGATTCCAGGTACATGAATAAGATAATGGAAAATATCTTAATTATAAGTAGATGATTCAACCAATTCCTTTAAAAATATGGAAATTAAAATACATTATAATCGATGTCATCATAAGACCACATAAGACAAATAAAAAATATAATACAATTTAGTTTTTAGAAGATCAAATTATGTTTTCACCACATATCATTTCAATATTTTTATTTTTATCGCATCGTCAACATTATAGGAAATAAATTTTGGAAATGGTAATGTTACACATAATACTAGTCCAAATTTTATCTGATTTACTTATGAGGTCTACCTTATAGTTTTTTGAATTTATTCCTAATTAATTACATTCATATTAGAATTTCATTATTTTAACAACCCAAGAACCCAATCTCCTGGATCCTATGTAGAAATCCATGATATTACATTTCTAAAATTGATGTTGATAATTGTGTAAAAAATTGTTCCATAAAACATTACATCATCCAAAGTGTAATGCCTTATCCCCAGTTACCCAGAGTCGGTGCATTAGTACATATCATAGGCATGATCAGAAGAATGTTCAAACCTCGAAAGACTAATTTGTTTAGTATCCTTTGAATAACTAGATACATTCATAAAGTTTACATTACATCATAACATGAAAACTACAACAATATAGTCTCCATAGTACACAATCTTATCCCCTCATACTATCCCTGCAAGTCATTCATAAATTTATTCTTCACATCCTGGTAAAAATAAAACCTAGAAATGGGTGAGCTCAAATGCCAAGTAAGGATAACAATATAGGAAAAACTTTCATAAATAAGAATAAACATTTAAGGTAATGTATAACTAAAACAAAAGCCTTTTAAACTTTATCTTCAACATAGTATGGAAAAAATTAAATTAAATAATGTCATTTACATATTCACATGGTTATTTTAATAATCTAATAATAAAATGAAAAATCAATAACCACTTTCATAATGATGGAATGCATAATGGCAGACTATCATAACCACATAGCCAAGGCCTCATTCCAAGGCTACAAATAAGATTTTGTCAAGGACTTGTGCCAAGACACTAGTTTGTCTCATGATACCTACCGATGCATCCAGGAGCTATAGAGGGCTCCACCCACCACATATTATGTCCAATGCACTCACATATGAAAAGGATTAAACATAACATAATCATTCGTATTACAACAAGCATATGAAATGTAAATACTTCATCCATAAACCATTAATGGTATTAAAATAGAACCTCTAAAGTCATACATATCAAAAAATCTTTAATACAATATAGAAGTTTTGTATCATAATAAATCAACTTCAAATAAGCTTAAAATCTATCAAAGGATGTTGACATAGATGAAATCAAAACTCTTTTTAGAGAAATATATCTGTCTATTTTGAAATCATTTAAGAGTCATATATCTATAAAATAAAACATTTTCTTGGAAATATTCTTATAAGATTTTCAGGGAAGCTTCGGCGATTTTATAACGACATAAAATAGCTGAACTCGCCGTATAAGTTAAAAAAACATTCTTACCTTAATTCCGTCGAAGTGGTTAAAAAGGACCATGTTTGGAAAACGACGAAAAGATTCCTTTATAATCCACATATAAAATTCAATAAGGGTATAAATGACCTTAACCCATATTCTAGTAAACTGTAAAAAAAAATTTGAAATACATTTTTAAGAAACATGGATGTGGATGATAAAGAAGTCCCATTAGATTATTACGTATAAACAACCTCGGATAATGATGAGATTGCGAAATAGACTCTTACCTTGAACTTTTCCTTGGTTGGGGTAGGTTATCATACTGTATAATGGTGAAATAATTGGTATTTAATTATACATGAATCATATATATTAATATGATATCATATATGATCTTTTAACATTACTTTGTTAACAATATTTTAGAATTATCATCATTTCGAGTGTTAACATACTCGTTTTGTTTTATATGTTTTCTTACCTAAGCCACATTTTTCATGGATAGGTTGTATCTTATTCATATCCAGAATTATATCAAGTCCTTAGATACTATTATTAATCATCAAATGAGAATTATACGTGAATGGATACTATGGAGAATGAATCACATCGCGTTCGTGGAGACGGTAGTTCGTACGTACGCACGAGTGACAATATCATTCTTTTGATATTAAAATAATATATAATTGGATGATATATAAAATATACAGAATAATTTTCATATTATTTTTATTATTTACATGAATTAAACTTCATAATTATACCCATCCAAATAATAATTTATTGAATAACAATTACACCACGACGGGGAGACGGTAAGCCGTATGTACGCATGTATGGTGACATGTTATTCAAAGGATGGATAGAATAATGAATATGGTAGTACAATATTTATAATAACATCACAGTATATATAATATAATAGAGTTATTATTTTAGAATATTAATAACAAAGAATGAATAAGTGGAAGAAGAAATAACTTGAAAAAGGGTGGTGAAATCATTACCTCTTCTTCGGGTTCTTCCTTTTGAATTGATCAACATGGCTCCTTAGGTTGGCTTTCTGATCAAAATAAGGACTCTAGGTTGTAGTTAGGGATGTTTATAGAGTATTTGGACAGGGTTTGTCCGAACCAAAAGGCTTTGAATGTGTGAATTAATGAGAATGGGGAGTGCCCTTTTATAAGAGGGGTGAGGGGCACCTTTGGAAAAGCTAGAAATATTATTTTTATAATAAATTCATATTCGGGTTCTAATGGCTCCAAATAAGGTTATTTAATGTTTAAGGTGGGTATGGTTCGAAAAAAACTCAACCAATAGAATTTGGACAGGTTTGGTTCAATATATTAACCTTATCTTTTAGTTTTAACTCTTAGTTAATTAGTTTGACACTTATCATGTCACATTGTATTTTTATATTATATAGTTAATAAACATACTATATACCTCCAAGAGTCCCCCAAGTTTTCAATTAATGATACACCTATCATGATATAAGTATCATGGCTGAACCGTAGATTTTTAGGAATTGAATATCAATTAATAATATAATATTTAAAAAAAAAACTCTTTTATGTCAATTTTGACACTATTCGGAAAATTGATTTTTTTGAAAATCATAAAAGAAATATTACTTCGAAAAATGATAATTAAATCAATACTAACATTTCATATTATCCTATAAAATTATTTTAATTCATAAAAAGTTTAAAATTATATTTATTTTGTTATTTATAATATCAATTTTTTTTATTTTTCACTATTATGGTAATTACTGCATCATCATTGTGTCATAAATAAATTAATTTATTTAACGTCTAAAAATTTGAAATAAAATATCAGTATCTATCAAATCTTTTTATCTTTATAATGAATATTTAAAATCGAATTTAGCTTATGTATAACCCTATATTATAAATGATTTAGTAAATAATCATTGATTTTAACTCTTTTAACTCTTCTTTGAATTAAATAATAATAAATGTCCTAATCTAATCCAAGTGGACCTAAATGATAATATTTTATTACTAAGGTTTTTTTGGTCGTTATAAACTTGTCCAATAGAATTAGGACATGTTTTAGGGTAATATTAATATTATTTGTACCCTTAATTACACTATTTACTTTTAACTGTGGTAAATAACGGTAAAAAGTTACTATTCAACAAAAATTATTTTCATCTCATTGAAACAAATTTTACTCCTTGATATTAACCGTGACTCTAGGATTTTTGAAATTCCACTCACAGAAGCGGTAAAAATTATGTTTTATGAAAAATTCAGTTTTTTAACTACCACTTAGTGGTTTCACTATTCATAAAAAAATGACGTTTTTCAGAAAAATACAAAAAAAATTCCCTAGGCTAATTTCGATATTCCGAATCCAAAAATGAAGTCCATTTTGAAAAATAAAATTTATAAATATCAAAAAATCGGTATTACTCTTCATAATGGCTAGTTTGATTGGTTGTGGTGTGTTAGAACTCGATGTTGCGTACAACACACCCTATTGCATTATTTAACGAGAAGCGTACCGTAGAATCATGGGGTGTTACATTCTCCCCTCCTTCAAATAATTTCATCCTTGCTATTTCTAGAATACTACCGCATGAAATGACTCGGGTGTTTCTTCGTCATAAGTTCCTTGGGTTCCCACGTTGCCTCTTCCATCTTATGGTTTCTCCACAAGATTGTTTCCAGACGTGTCGTCCGGTTTCTCAGTACATGTTCTATCGTATCAAGAATCATGACAGGCTCTTCTCAATAAGATAGATCAGGTTCCAGTTCTAATTCCTCATAGGTGAGTAAATGCATTGGGTCAAGCATGTATTTATTCAATAGTGATACATGGAACACATCGTGATCTTTGGAGAGATTTGGCGGCATTGTCAAACGGTAAGCTACAACCCCAATTCGTTCTAGAATTTCGAAAGGTCTGATGTACTTTGGACTCAATTTACCTTTCTTACCAAAATGTATGACTCCATTCCGTGGAGATACCTTCATGAAAAATGATCACCGACTTGGAATTCCAAATCCTTCCTTCGATTATCAGCATAGCTCTTCTACCTACTTTGATCTGGTTTGATATGGTTTTGGATTACCTTCACCTTTTCCATCGTTTCCTCCACCAGTTCTAGGCCTACAAATTTTATTTCACCAACGTCATCCCAATAGGTTGGTGTGCAACATATTTTTCCGTATAAGGCTTCATATGGTGCCATCTGAATACTCGAATGGATGCTATTGTTGTTGGAAAATTCTACCAGAGGTAAATATTGATCCCACATACCCTGAGTGTCAAGTTAGAAGTATCTCAACATGTCTTCAATGGTTTTAATAGATCGTTCTGATTTTCCATTTGTTTGAGGGTGGTAGAAAGTGCTCAAATGAAGTTCAGTATCCAAGGCTTTCTAAAGACTTTTCCAGAATCATGAAGTAAAATGGAGATCACGATATGAAACAATTGATAGGGGTACTCCATGATGTCTCAAAACTTCATTAATATATAGTATTTCTAGACGTTCCAGTGGTAGATATATTCTCTTATAGCATGAAAATGTGATGACTTGGTAAGATGATCAACAATAACCCATATTTCATCGTTCCTTCTAGGAGACTTTGGTATCCCCATGACAATGGCCATCGTAATATTGTCCCATTTCCACTCCGGTCTGGGAAGAGGTTGCATGACTCCTCCAGGCTGTGGCCTTCCAGCTTTCACTTATTTACAAACGATACATCTTGACACAAAATAAAAAATCTCCCTCTTCATGTTGTACCACCAAAAATGTTCCTTCAAATCTCTATACATTTGGGTGCTCCCGGGGTGTATAGAGAAATTGGAACTATGAGCATCATCCAGTAATTCCCTTTTTAGATCAGGTATATCGGGAACACAATGTCTCTTCCAAAATTTCAAAATTCCATCTTCATACACAATGTCTCTCAATCTCCCATCATTCACAACATTAATCTTCTTTTGAGATTCTTCAGCATCGGTCTGATAACTCTTAATCCGTTCTATTAAATATGGTTTGGGAACCATTTGAAAAAGCATTGATGTTTCACCTTCCCTGGTTATTCCCATGTCCATCATCACTAGATCAATGAAAATTGGATCCCTTTCTATTCTCATATTGTTCAAAATTCCATGATCGTTTCTTCTCAAAGCATCTTCCACCTTGTTTGCCTTCCTCAAGTGGTAGTGTATCATGCAATCATAATCCTTGAGTAATTCAAGTCATCTCCTTTTCCTCATGTTGAGTTCTTTTTGTGAGAAAATTTACTTCAAACTCTTGTTATCCGTATAAATCTCACATTTTTCACCATAGAGGTAGTGCCTCCATATCTTCAAAGTGATGATTACACCTGCTAACTAGAGATCATGAGTAGGATAGTTTTTCTCATGATTTTTCAACTCTCGTGATGCATAGGTAATAACCCTATCATTCTGCATAAGGACACAACCAAGTCCTTTCTTCGATGCATCACAATCAATTACGAACCCATCATTCCTCGATGGTAGAGTCAATATAAGAGCATTGACTAATCATCTCTTCAGTTCTTCGAAACATTCTTCACACTCTTTGGTAAAAACAAATTTAACCCATTTATGTGTGTGCTTTGTTAATTGGTTAGCCAACCGGGAAAAATTCTGGACGAAACTTCAATAATAACCTGCTAATCCAATAAAACTGCGTACCTTAGTTATACTCATAGATGTTGTCCATTCTTGGATTTCCTTGTTCATAGAAGGATCAATGGAAATTCCATCTTTAGAGAAAATATGGCCAAGAAAAGAAATCTCCTAAAGCCAGAATTCATACTTGCTATACTTCCCATATAATTCATGTCTACTTAGAGTCTTTAGGATAATGCGCATGTGATTTTCATGATCTATGTATCTTTTGGAATATAATAAGATATCATCAATAAATACCACCACAAATTCATCGAGATATTCCTTGAAAACTCTATTCATCAGATCCATGAATAAAGAGCGTTCATTAGTCAATCCAAAAGGCATTACTGTAAACTCGTAATGCCCGTACCTAGTTCGAAATGATGTCTTCAGAATGTCTTCTTTCTTCACACACAACTGATGGTATCTAGATCGAAGATCAATCTTTGAAATGTATTGAGCTAAATGCAGTTGTTCAAATAAATCATCAATGTGAGGTAGGGGATACTTGTTCTTTATTTTTATAGCATTGATCTCCCAGTAATCGATACATAACTCATAGATCCAACATTATTTTTAACAAAAAGAACTGGGGATCCACATGGAGAAACACTAGGGCGAATAAATCCCTTTTTACTCAATTCCTCTAGTTGTTTCATTAGTTAAACTATTTCAGCAGTGGCCATTCTATAAGGGGTCTTCGATATAGGCCTTCATCCAGGAATTAAATCAATGGAAAACTCAACATCTCATTCTTGAGTATTTCCAGTTAAATCTTCTAGAAACACATCTACATATACTTTCAAAATAGGTACATCCTATATTTAAAAATTATATTCCCCACCAATAGTCATTTCAATCTCTTCCTCCCTAATAATTGAATTTAGTTGAGCTATTGGGGGTGGATCTAGATAAGAATTAGGTGGTGACGATTTTGCTCTAAAGATAAGGTGTTCCTTATCATCATCATCAAAAATCGTAACCTCTTTCTTCTTACAATAAATCTTTGCATCATGGTCCGAAATCCAATCCATACAATGGATAATATCAAACTCAATCATAGGTCAGACGATGAGATCAGCAGATAAAGAACATTTATGTTCTCTAATGGAGACTGATTCACAAAACTTTGTTTCAATGATACATCCCTTACGAGTTTATCTGACAACTCCCTTCTTAAATCAAATTAGAAATATACTATTTTCTTTGAAAACTGGGAATATATGAAACAATGCGATGATCAAGTATCAAATAATGCATTTTCTAAACTTGAGGAAACCATTAAATTACCTGCCACCACGTGTTTCAGATATTCTACATTAGCAGTAGTGATAGGATAAGCTTGGCCTTGATCCCTTGGCCTTTTCTAAGGTATGTTCCCATGGAGCTTAGGAAATTCATTTTCATAATGTCCCATCTCTCTTCAATTGATGCATTTTACATCGGTAGCTTACATCTTCCCCTTGTAATCACGAGCTTTGTGGCCTTTTTTACCACACTTGTAACAGACACCCATTCCCTTCATGCAAGTACCGGGGTGTTTCTTCCCACATTTACCACATGATGGATATTCAACCCTTCCCTTCTTCCCCTTATTTCCATTCCCACATTTATCAACAGATCTCTTCTTCTCTTTCTTTGCATTAAAGTCATAAGACTTAGAGAATTCCTTTCCTGTCTTGATAGCACATGAAACAAAGTCTTCGTATGACGAGAAGAATTGTGAGACTAATGATCAAGGGAGAAATGGTTTTAACTCATCATAGAAACGATCAATATTACTTCTTGGGTTACATATATAATCTCCAGCATACCTTGCTAACCTTTTAATTTTAGCCTCATACTTTGCGAAATTCTCATCCTCCTTTTGTCTCAGACTCAGAAATTGCCTTTCCATATCTGCTCGATGGTCGCGAGGAAAGTATTTTTCTAAAAACAGATCTTTGAACTCCCTCCATTCCATATTTGATACTTCATAATCTTTCTTCATGTTTTGAATCAATGACCACCATTGATCAGCATCTCTAGTGAGGTGGTAAACTGCCAAGATAACTTTTTCCCATTCACTACTTCCAAAATCCTGAAATATTTTCTCTAGGGAACTTATCCATTGCTCAGCTACTAATGCATTTGTACTCCCATTGAATGTGGGGGGTTCCTGCCTCGTGAAGCAATCTAACATTGATCCTCCATGTTGTGGATCGGGGTGCTCCATACGGGTAAGGTTATTATTCATAACCTAAGTGAGTTGTCCCAGTATTGTGATTAGTTGATCAGTAGAAGTTGCATCACCATCTCCACTATAATTATCTTGAGTAGGAGAGAAATCCCTACATGGAGTGCATGCACTGATACGGTTTCCATTTCTTCCACTAGGCATCACTTCTAAACAATGGCATAAACTAGATCAGTTTATGAATCAAAATACATAATTCCATACTTATAAAACACTGAACATAAATTAAAATATTTATGGATGTAATCCATTATAATAAAAATGTCTTTTTTGAGGAAGTATATACTCATAAACCCTTCATAATGATTTGTAAAGAAAATGAGATTTATCCTAATCATATCCCTCGGGAGTGTCGTAACCAAGAGTGTAGAAAGGCCTGTTGTCGTGCACCAGTTCTCGTTTGAGTCTAGATCAAAGCGGTGTTTTCTGGTTTTACCCCTAGGTACATCTGTTCTAGAGCCGCCTATACCTGCTCATATCCAGACATAGATGTATTTCTCGGAAAACTCACAAAATCTCTACAATATCAAAATTATATGAAGTTCTTCTATACTAATCCTCAAATTCCCTATTAAATCTATGTGCTCCAATTAGAGTTTATCTAAATCTACCTTCCAAGGTTTGTACTAAACTTCCACTGATACCAACTGTAATGCCCCGACCCCAGTTACCTAGAGTCGGTGCGTTAGTACATATCATTGTCATGATCACAAGAAAGATCAAACCTCGTAATACCGATTCATTTAGTAGCCTTGGAATAAATAGATACATTCATAAAGATTACATTACATCATAACATGAAAACTACAACAATATAGTCTCCATAGTCCACACTCTTATACCCTCATACTATCCCTGCAGGTCATTCATAAATTACTTCTTCACATCCTGGGAAAAATATAATATAGAAAAGGGATGATCTCAAATGCCCAGTAAGGATAACAATATAGTGAATTCTTTCATAAATAAGAATAAACATTTAAAGTAATGTATAACTAAAAAAATCCTTTTATATTTGACCTTTAACATAGTATGGAAAAAATAAAATGAAATAATGGCATTAACTTATTCACATGTATATTCTACTAATAGAACAATCACATGCAATATCAATAACCACTTTCATAATGATGGAATGCATTATTCCAAAATATCATAACAACATAGCCAAGGCCTCGTGCAAAGGCTAAAAATATGATTTTGTCAAGGACTTGTGCCAAGACAATAGTTTGTCTCATGAGACATACCGATGCATCGAGGAGCTATAGTGGGCTCCACCCGTCACATATTAAGTCCAATGCATTCCCATATGAAAAGGTTTACACATAAAATAAACATTTGTATTAAAACTAGCATACGAAATGTAAATTATTCATCCATAAACCATGAAGGGTATAAAAATATCACATCCACAGTCAAACATATCACAAACCTTCAATACAATATAGAAGTTTTGTATCATAATAAATCAACTTAAAATAAGCTTAAAATCAATCAAAGGATGTTAACATAGATGAAATAAAAACTCTTTTTAAAGAAATATCTCTTTCTATTGTGAAATAATTTAAGATTCATATATCTATAAAAGAAAAAATTTTCATTGAAAATATTCTTAAAATATTGTAAGGGAAGCTTCGACTATTTTATAATGACGGAAAATAGCCACACCCGCTGTATAAGTTAAAAAAACATTCTTACCTTAATTCTCTCGAAAAGGTTAAAAAGGACCTTGTTTGGAAAATGATGGAAAGATTCCTTTATAAACCACTTATAAAATACAACAAGGGTATAAATTACTTTAACCCATATTCTAGTAAATATTAAACAAAATTGTTTTAAAATAAATTTTTAAGAAACAAGGATGTGGATGATAAAGAAGTCCTAGTAGATTATTATGTATAAACAACCTCAGATAATGAAGAGATTGCTAAATAGACCCTTAACTTTTACTTTTCCTTGGTTGGGGTAGGTTGGCCTCATGTATAATGTTGGAATAATTTTTATTAAATTATTCGAGAATCATTTATTTTAATATGATATCATATATGATATTTTAACATTACTTTGTTAATAATATTTTAGAATTATCATCATTTCAGTTCTTAACTTACTCATATTCTTTTATATTTTTTGTTACCTAAGCCGTGTTTGTCATGGATAGGTTGTATCGTATTCATATTCTAGAATGATATCAAGTTCTTAGATATTATTATTAATCATCAAATGAGAATCATACTTGAATGGATACGATGGAGAATGAATCACATCGCGTTCATTGAGACGGTAGTCCGTACGTACACACGAGTAACAATATCATTTTTTGAAATTAAAATAATATATAATTGGATGGTATATAATATATAAAGAATAATTATCTTGTTATATTTATTTTTTACATTAATTACACATCACTATTATACCCATCCAAATAATAATTTATTGAATAACAATTACACCACGACGTGGAGATGGTAAGCCGTACGTATGCACGTATGGTGACATGTTATTCAAAGGATGTATAAAATACATAATACAGTTGTACCATATTTATAATAACATCACAGTATATATAAGATACTGGAGTTATTATTTTTGAATGGTAATAACAAAGAAATAAGAAGTGGATGAAGAAAGGAACTTGAAAACGAGTGGTGAAATCATTACCTCCTCTTCGGGTTCTCCCTTTTGATGTGATCAAAAGGGATCCTTTGGTTGGATTTATGATCAAAATAAGGCCTCTAGATTGTACTGAGGGAATTTTAGGGAGTATTTGGTTAGGGTCTGGACGAATCAAAAGGCTTTGAAGGTGTGAATTATTGAGAAGGGGAGTGCCCATTTATAAGAGGGGTGAGGGGCACCTTCGGAAAAGCTAGAAATATTATTTTATAATAAATTCATATTCGGTTTATAATGGATCCAATTTGGATTATTTAATTCTTAATGTGGGTATGGGTCGCCAAACATTCAACCAATATAATTTCAACATGTTTGGGTCAATATATTAACATTATATTTTAGTTTTAACTCTTAGTTAATTAGTTTAACACTTACCATGTCACTTTGTATTTTTATATTATATAGTTAATAAAGATATTATATACCACCAAAAGACCCCCAAGTGGTCCATTAATGATACACCTATCATGATATAAGTCTCTTGGCCGAACCAAAAATTTTTAGGAATTGAATATCAATTAATAATATTTTATTTGTTTTAAAAACTCTTTTATGTCAATTTTGACACTATTTGGAAAATTGATTTTTGTTAAAATGATTACAGAATTATTACGTCGAAAAACATTATTTAAATCAATCCTAACATGTCATATTAACCTATAAAATTAGAGTAATTCATAGAAAATTTCAAATTATATTTATTTGGGTATTTATAATATCAATTATTTTAATAAATAAACCTTGAGTTTAACTCTTTTATCTCTTCTTTGAATTTAATAATAATAAATGTCCTAATCTAATCCAAGTGGACCTAAATGATATTATTTTATTCCTAATGCTGTTTTTGGTCTAGATACACTTGTCAAATAGAATTAAGACATGTGTTACTGTAATATTAATGTTATTTTTACCCTTAATTACCATATTTACTTTTAACGGTGGTAAATAAAAGAAAAAAGTAATTATTCACCAAAAATTATTTTAATCTCATTGAACCACATTTTACTCCTTGATATTAACTGTGTCTCTCGGATTTTCGAAATTACACTCACAGAAGTGGTAAAATTATGTTTTATGAAAAATTCAGTTTTTTAACTACAACATAGTGGTTTCACTATTAATCAAAAAATGATGTTTTTCAGAAAAATAACAAAAATTCACCCTAGGATAATTTCGATATTCCGAATCCAAAAATGATGTCCATTTTGAAAAATAAAATTTCTAAATTTCAAATAATGCGTATTACTATTCATAACAGCTAGTTTGATTGGTTGTGCTTTGTTAGAACTTGATGTTGCGTACAACACACACTATTGCATTAAACAAAGAGAAGTGTATTGTAGAAGCTTGGGGTGTTACACAAAGGAAAACATAGATAAATTACATTATGGTGTTCCTTTTATGTATAGTGTTTTATATAATTAAGAAATACTCCAACATAAACAATTCCAAAATCATCAAAAAAAATTTTCTCCTAATTCACCATGATTTTCTTATTTCATAATAGTCATAAACATCAACCATGTGAAATAAATTAATGATATAATTTTTTTCCTTAATTTTTTAGAAAATTGGAAAAATGAAACATAATAAGGGTGATCTAACATTCATATAATTTTAAAATTTTATCATCAAAAATGAATTTCATCAAATAACCTAATAGTGTATAATGGAATGATGACATAATATATGTTCTTGAGAAAATAATAAATGAATTTAAACTCATAAATACCTAGATCTTAATATATCAAATCCTTGAAAGGGAAAGATTTATCAAAATCAATAATATGATTCCATATAAAATCAATACCAATCATTAGAAACATTATAATCTATTCATATGAAATGATAATATTTTTTATTAACATGGAGAAACACATTCAAACACATTTTGCAAACAAATTATTTTGAAAAAATATATAGAAAATATCCATCATTTACATTAACCAATGAATTTGATATTTATAAAGGGGATCACCATTCATAATGTTATATGATGATAATTTTTTCGTTATATAAATAATGGGATGAATCCTTTGAATAAGCTATATTAGGCTCACTTAAGATTTTTGATGGGGATAATCCCTTTGAATAATATGTAACGAGCTCACCCATTTTGTATAATTATCAATTAACCTATCAATAATAAAACACATTGATCATAAATCTCATAAAATATAATTATTCTTTTATAACCAAATAAATCAATGGAGAATAAATGTGTTTAATGTAAGCCCCTTTGAAACACAATTTTCATGTGTAAATTTAAGGGTATATTTAACAATATCAATGAAACATGATTCATCAATATAACATAAATTTGATCTATAAAAAACCATTGAAACATGACTAATATAGGGAAATCCAATTTTTTCAATAGAATTCTATTTGAAATCAAATTAACTGATGGAAAAGAAATGGGTTCATTAACCATATCTCTGAATAATTCATAATAACCCAAATGAAAAATTATAATAGTATCAATAAAAAATATTCCCCATAGACTGTATGTAAAAAATGGGTTTCTGATTTTGATGAATGATTATTCCCTTAAATTATTATTTAAAACATTATGGACAAACATTCTCTTTAAACAATAATCATGTCATATAAAACTTCAAAAATATTTAAATCATATGCACCATGAATTAATATCATTAAGTGAAACCTGTATTTTCATTGATATAGTTTATCCATGATATAACATATAAAAGATAAAATATATACACCATATAAAAGTAACCAGGTGAATAATAATTTATAAGTCTCAATGAAATGTAAATTGAGATGAAACCTCATACACCTATGTTAACATATGAATGAGAAGCCAAAAAATGATAACCCTAAAATGAAATATTTAAATAAAATGAAATTAAAATAATTAATGAGAATATATATCAAAAAAGGGAATTAGAAAAACCTCACAAAATATGTATGTTTAGATATGAAATTTAGTTTTAACTATGTAAAAAAGTAGAATGCAAATCTCTTACATTGAGTCTGATTTATCTTGTGTGTTGTCTATATTTCAAAATACTAACATTATGTTAATTATTTTCATGCATAATCACATTGAACATGATTATTACTACATTTATTTCACATATAAAAAATGTATACTATATTACATTATCATTGATCCTTATGTCATATTTATTACTATATTCATCTTTAATGTTATAACAGACATTGACTGGTTAATGGTGGTAAATTGGGTCATTATTTTAACTATCCAAAATAATAAATGTGTCATAATTATCATATTTTTATATAAAATATACTTTTTAAATAATACATGAAATATTTCTATGAAAAATGTACCATTGTTACGATTATGGAGACGGTATCCCCCACATATGTGTAAGTAATGTTATGAATTACCTATCATCATAATGTAAAGAAGGTAAGTAAGAATATGATTAAAATAATGAAAATTATTTTATGAATACCATATTATTTTAATTTATTGTAGTCATATATATCATGATTTTGACGTGCTGATGAAATAGAAAGAATCACATAGCTTCAAAGAGGCGGTAGTCCACACATCCACGAATGACATTATCATTATTTCATTGTGTGAGATGGAAATAATAAAATGGTATGATATATATACAGATATATAATTATCTGATTAATATCCTAAATATAGAATTTATATCACATATTTTTATTAAATCATTCTTTAATAAATTCCATGTAAATTATGATGAGTCACCTCCTTTTGAAGAGGTTGTAGTCTATACTTCAAAAAATAATGAAATTTAATTTCTATATAATGGAAATCGTGAAGGTTTGTGTAATATATTAAATAAATAAGAATAAATAAAATATTAATATTATATATAAAAAATATATTATATTAATACATTATTTTTACTACCCTTGAATGGTGGTCATGGAAGAGAGAATGCCATCGGTTCGTGAGATGGAAGTAATATGTACAAAGAAACGATGAGTATGTATTCCATTTGATTGAAATGTGTTATGTTGTAGGTCATAACCATAAAATAATAACTCCTAAATATATTTAAGATATATTCTATTTTATATATTAATTATTCGAAAATCAATGAAGGGGTGTAGAAATAAATAATACAAAAGTGCTCATAGAAAAACATTGCCTAATATTCAGGTAACTTCTTATGGTTTCCACCAAAATACATACTTGTATTACCATCATCAAAATATTAGGATTCAAGGATGATATTATTAATGTTGGAAGATTTTATGGGTATTTTTCATAAGGTCAAATTTTCTTTATAGGTGTGGATACATTCGTATAGTGAGTGGCATTTATATTAACGAAGGAGTGTCATTCATATAAATACAAAAATAATAAAACCCTATTTGTAAGACTAAATAATAAAATGTGACTATAATAATTATTAAAAGGATATATAGATGGTTATATAGTCGATATATGTCCACAAAATGGGTATTGGAAAATTTTCTAGGCAATTTTTCCTATTAAAATTAATGATTATACATAAAGTAGTCTCATTTTTACATTTGTCGCACTATTGAATTTTAATTTCATTCACTAATAATAATTTTAAACTAAATAATTGAACATCCTAGATAATAAATATAATTTTTATTCAAAAGATAGAACACATTTCCCAAAAAACTTATAACATAATTAGATTATATTATTTTAAGGTTAATCATGTTGATGGGACATGATAGTTAGTTTTTAATGAGATATGTACAAAAGACTACATTTTTTTATTTCACATTCAACCTGAAATTGTTTAAAATAAACTATATTGGATTTAATGACTCATAATTGAACAAATTATAAGAATAAAATTTTTAAAAAATATTAATATATATAAATTAGGCATAAAATATGTCTTTAATTAAAATTCATTATTTTAACAATAAATCTGAAAATGTAACATCTTTAAAAATTACCTAAATACAACTCAAAGTAAATTCAGATACTAAAATTTAATATTGAAGTTTATATTTTAAATATTAAATTTTTAAGAGTTTTGAAAGTCTTTTTTAAAATAAAATATCCATTAAAACGTGGGAAACTGCATATTGTAAATACAAAAAAATTATGTTTAAATATATGATTTCTTATCGTTTATTACTATGAAACTAGTAAAATTAATTCCCTAACATGTATATGAATATAAAATATATAAATTAAACTATAATATCTAACTTCTATTATATAATTTAATTTATAATTTTAGAACACCTTAATAGATTTTAATAAAACACATCCTTATATTTATTTTATCTATTCATTTATATTTAATTATTCAACGTTGATTTATTTATATTTATACATTTTTTAATTATATCTTCTTAATTAACATAATCGTATTGATATTATTCTTACAATTTATTTTTAATATCAATCATGTTAATTGATAATATTAATGGTATATTGTTTACCTGTAATATTCTATCTTGCTTGTAACAAAAGTTATGAAATCAACTCAGTGTTGTCTATAATGCAATATAAATAGGGTGTTTCATATAATGAAAAATAAAATTTTATTTTTTTATCACAAGAAGTTATTGAAATTAATTTATAGTTAATTAATATATTTTCATAATGTTTATGGATGTTACATTATACCCCCATAAAATGAATACGTCTACTTAAATAAATCATTATCTTAAAAGGATTAACACATTTAGTATTCCATCCGGGAAATCCACCACATTGAAAGGGTTAATAAAAAATACTCTTACAAAGTGATTGTGTGAAACACAATGGTCACCATAAGTTACACATTACTAGAATTCTACCTAGGGAGAACATATGTTGGAATGGATTAAAATAGTACATAATTATAGAGAGTAATTGAGTTCATTGACCAAAAAAGTGAATTATATCTAGAATGTTAATAAAATGAAAAAAATAAATATTTTATGATTTAAAAAACCATCAGTTCATCATAATTGAAGGAAATCAGATAATACTATTGTCTCAAGATCCATTTCAAGAGTTAATGATTTCTCTTACTATATTGACGTAGATTATAAAAATAAAATATAATGACACGATGATAATAATATCATACATTAATCCATTTACACCCAAATATCATATTTCTTTCCCAATGATGGGTATTCATGAGGAATTTATAATTACTATAGTCATTAAATAATCCTTTTTAAAAATAAAAATTCAACAAGGATGGTAAATATATTCCACCTTCCCTTTTACCATAGAAAAAATAAAAGAATTTAGAAGATGATTAGATAAATAAAAATTTTTGTAAATCATAAAATGATACTTTTCTATTCAATATAAATAAACAATATTGAATAAAATTTATTGCATATATTCATATGAATAAAATTATATCAACTATTCATGAGTATGTGTAGAACCCAATGATTAGAAGGATTTGATAAAATATTATTCCATGATAAATCATGAATTATTTCTCAAATAAGTATCCATACGATTCATTAATATTAGTAATAATTAAACAAAAAAAGGTCAGACTATCCTTGACATTAGGTAGGCACAGATTAGGGGTGGATATCTTATGAAATTTTAGTTAGGGGACATTCCCAATTTTATTTTTCGGATGTGAAGGGTTATAGCCAAGTATATGAGATTTTTTTCATGAAACGTGAAAATTAATTCAACCCTAAAAAATGTCATGCTGATCCTTAGAGATAAAAATACCTAAATGAAAAAATGTCTCAAAATGTCATTAACAACAAAAAAATTATTAATACTGAAAACCCTTAAATGAAGTTTCTATGAAATTTAACATATGATAAAATATAATTTTATAGGCATATAATGATATCCATAACTCATATGATATCCTCACATGAAAATATAAAAATCCCCAAAGTTACCCATACCGACTATTGATTCCAACTATAATAGCCTAGAATCCACACTCTTGAATAATGTGATGAACTCTATAACATTTAATTTCAATCATTAATTCCCATAATTATGACCGAATTTTTTGCATAATTCCTTGGAATATATGAAGGAAAACTTGTATCACATATGTTTTGTTGGTACATTAATATTTATTGTTTTATATAATTACTACAAACTCCTATATAAGGAATTTACATGTTTTCAAAAGTCCCTTTCTCATATATAACCCATCATCTGTAATTAGATAATAATTAATCAAAATATTCCAAGTGAAATATTTTGTAGATAGAAATAGTTTAAAAAATAATTAAAACATGTGTAAAAGGTAGCATAAGAAGAATGAGCTGAAATTACCTTTGGGAAAATTTAATCATTTTCAAATTTTTGTCAATAATGTGCATAATGTTGGATGTTGGTATTAGGATATTGGTCTCACTTGTCTTTATGGCTGAAGTTATATGCGTCCCAAATTAATTACCTGTTCTTAAAACATTAGTATATAATGAGTTCGGGGTCGATCCACAGGGAACTATGGTGTGAATGAATTCAATTAAGTTAATACATAATTAGGTGTAGTATTCCGATTTTAGAGTTGATTGGTTTGATATTGGTTTTGGATTAAAACTATATTTTTTTACTATGAAGAAACGATTAAGAGTTTTAAATAAAACAATGAGTGATTTTAAAGAGTTTAAAACGGGAAGAAAATACGTGTCGGGGTTGTGGTGATTGAGGAGTTTTTATGCAAATTTCATAGACGGTTGTGTTGTTCATGATAATTCATCATTCTGGATTTCATTTTTGTACATGATTTCCTTGGTCCAATTTCTCTTGTTTGGAATTATAGAAGTTGACTCCTTGGTCTCGTAGTCAGTGTTCTTAATTCTTTATTATGTTCAGTCCATTATTTGATTCAATGAAATCATTCCAATGTTTATGGATGTTTTCACTGTTATTTCTCTTTTGTATCATTGACAATTCATCCCTTGGTTCGGCTTAGAGTTCTAAGTTATATTTGAAAGTGAATTAAGAAGAGTAAGAAGATTTACAATGAGAAAACACAAAAATAAAAAACAACACACAAATTATGATCCTTTCATCCATATCCCCATCACGAGGGGTTTAGTTACACATAGAAAGTAGGAGAGAAAGGACACAAATGATACCTGATAGATTCATTGTGTAAGCATTGAGTTAATGTGTCAGAAGGTGGAACGACGGAAGGATGACACCTCAGTGGATTTGGGAATGGTAGTAGCAGAGCTTCCCTCCCTTTCAATGGTTTCCAACTCTCAAAATCCGAAGTCCAAGGCCTCTTTTTATAGAAAAATAAAGTACACGGCGTGTATAGAAAGTACACGCTGTGTATTTTTTTTCAATACGCTTTGGCGCCAATTTCTCCATGGTTAGTCGGCCTAACATTCCATCTTTGACTTTTGAACATGGTGTCATCTGGTGGTTGAGTGTACACGGGGTGTAGCGATGCTATACATGGCGTGTGGTGTCAAAATTTGGCAACCAGCTCCTTCTAGAATATCAGACACGGTGTGTATAAATAGAACATGTCTTGTCTCCTTCAACAGACACATGGGCATGTAGAACCTTCTCGGCAACAACCACTTCTAGAATATAGTACACAGCGTGTAATGCCGCCACACACGGCGTGTAGATTCTGTCAGGTGACATGGGCATGTACACCCTCCTTCGGTCTGTGTCCCTGTCTGGATGTACATAGCGTGTATAAAAAGTACACACCGTGTAGTTTCAATATTTTCACAGACTTCCCTTGATTTATGTATTTTAGCCAGAAAGCTCCTGAAATTAAACATAATCACCAAAAAAAAGAATATGTTCATGATATAATAGATATTTTCTGAAAACATGTTTTTATTGTCAATTATATATATGAAAATGTATAAACAAAATTGGGTGCATCAAACTCCCCCACAAATAGTCGTTTTCTTTCCCTCAAGAAAAATCTCAACATCTAATCAAAAGGGCCTATTCTTTTAAAAGAAAGGCATTTTAATTAATCAAAAGTATAAATGATAAAGTTACTGAGAAAAATTCTAAAAGTAACAAATAAATTGAATTCATACGATATTAAAATCATTCCTCATATATGCTTCAATTAACTACTCTCATCCTCTTTCAAAACATTTTTCATCATTTCAAAAATAAGCATTCCACTTGATGATTTACCTCACCAGTTAAATTAACACTCCACAATCAAGATTTTTTTATTCAAATTTATGCTCAATCTATGGTATACACTCTCTATCCCTAGGTTTGCAAGATATCTTGTTCTTTTCTTCAGAAAAATTTGATTTCCAAAAATCATGAGTGCTTTATCAATTAGGTTCAAATGTCTCTCTGGCTATGTGTTGGTAGGTTCAGATGTGAAAAATAAATTCTGATGCTTGAAAAAGGAAGGCTAATTCCTTTAATCAACATTGCATGATATTCAAAGTAAAGTTTAGTGAAATTGTATCCTACACAAGATCATTATAATTCTGTTTGTAATCACTACCTTTTCCCTTAGTCAAGAAGGGTTCATCAGCAAATAGGCATAAGGTCCCCTTTTCCCTTTTTTTCTTCTTTTTTTTAAAAGAAAAAATCAAGGGAAACACTTTTGAATACAAAGAATAATTTTTTGGAACCCTTTTCACCCCAAATAGTCAATAGGCACTCCCCCACATTTTATTTCACGGTTGTGCACAAAAACAGGCCATGTATTTCCAACTCCATCTTTAAAGCTCCAAAAATGAATAATCATGCAATGTTCAAAAAGAAATAGTGTTGGATTGGAAATAGGCTTGTAACGTGGCTTCCTATAAAGGCTGTTCATGAATTCTATGGGATTAACTAAGATTAAGTTTAGGGTAGGTCTCAAGATAATGGGGTTGAAACAATCTAATGCCTCAAATATTTTAAAGCAATTCAAAAAGTCTTCATTATTTGAAAAGAAAACTTACAAATTCTGGTAGTGATGCATATCCCATGAACCTCTCAAGAAAGAGTGTATTAGAAAAGAAATATGAAAAATGGTTTAGAATACCTCTCATGAGTGGAAAAATAATAAATGCAAAATCATGTCATGACATGCATATAAATGATTAGCCTAATCAATGTAATTAATAAAGGAATAAAATTTGTAATTGAAACTATAACAACAATCATTTTAAAACACTTAAGAATCAGTATAAGCATGAAACCCTGAAGAAGTTCCTACTGATAACTTGAGAATTTCTATTTTTCAAATATATAGTCTAATAATGATGTCACGTTGATTAGTTCAAGGGAAAAGACTAAGGTGAAAGAGATAAATGCTCCTCCACACTTAATACTGCACATGGTCCACCAAGTGCAATACTATGTTAAAGGGTGGGAAAGGGTGAGATATGGGGGAAAAATGAGGGAATGAAGTTGAAGATGTAAATCCAACAAGAAAGAAAATATAAATTGATATAAAATAATCCCCTCGTGAAAAGTGATTCCCAAGGCGATCCATGATACCTGTGACTGTCGAAGAAAAAGAAACATGGAAACATGGATAACATCACAACACAGAAAATGACAAAATAGATATATAAGAGAAAGAAAAATGTCACTATAATGGTGTCCCCTTAGGTGAGGCATCATCCTGTACAAAACAAACCGGCAGAGAGGGCGTAGGAGTAGTGGAAGCGGGAGGCTCTGATGCTGCACCGGGAAGGGTAGCTGGAGAAGTAGGAGCCGCATGTGCGAGACTCGGCGAAGGAAGCTCAGCATCAGGCCCTGGATTGGTTGTAGAGCTGGTGGCAGGAGGATTAGTAGCAGGGCTCACTGTAGACAGCAGAACAGAATCTATGGCATGAACAGGAGAGGGTGGTTGAGAAACAGCTAATGGGCCAAGAGCTAAGGCAGAGACAGGTGGTGGTGGAAACTGAAACCAAGATGCTGAGTAATATGCACCAACAGCTGCTCCATGCGGTCCTGAAGGCTGTTGAGATAGGTCAAATGCCGCGGAATGGTGTCCTGGCGGCCGATAATATGAACCAACTGCTTCTCCATCTAAACCTAGCGGTTGTCGAAGCGACCCAAGACCTGCTCCATCGTGGCTACGCGGTGGGAAAGGGAAAGATCGATTGAGGGTGTGGGGGAAGGTGGGATGGGTGAATGGACAGAAGACGGATGGTTAGAATTAGTGGGGTAAGTAGTAGGTGGGCGAGGTGGAGAAGCTGGAGGGGGTGGGGAAGGAGGATCAGGGTCAACAGCTGGGGCAGGAGGGTCATCAGGTGGCTAGGCTCGAGCCTGAGCAAGGATGTAGGCACCCCTGCTTCTGGACCAATCCCATGTGAATGAGAATGAGAAAGTCCATCTACAGTGGTGAACCTAACAGGTCATGAGGTAAAGAGGGATTGAATACCCCGAGGTGGTGGGCATGATGGGTGATGTAAAACCCGCCATTTAGGTTGCCCTGATGGCCGATAAATATGGAGTGGAAATAGGAGGTGGTGAGATAGGGGAGGTCCTGGTAGTCGTGCCGAATGAAAATGGTAAGTTGATCCATTTCACGGTCGGTCATTACTCCCATGTCCTCATGGCAGGGGAAAAGGCTGGTGCTAAAGCACCAGTGGGCGAAGCAGAAGATGGGGTCAGTGATAAGAGTGCTCTTCTGGGACATAGGGGAGTACCGGTGGTCTGGCCCAACGATCTCCCTCCACATAACGATGAGCTCAGAGCACTCAGGCCAGGATATGGTAGAAACAGGAGGTGGGGTGATGGTATGGGGGTAAAAGCCACACCCTCGGCCAAAATTGGTCATGGTGAGGGAGAAATGTCGTCCGCCTAGCCGAAAGCGTACCACGGGCACCGCATCACCCGGTATCTCATGGTACTCTGCTCCGTCAAACTAAAACGAGGCCATGTCCTCCAAAAATAAATCTCAAAAAACGGGAGTGATGACGTGGAAAATATCATGGAGTGAGTTGTGGCGAAGAAGCTCCCCCAAGTCCTCCCAAATACCGAGCTACTGCAGAATGCTGCTGTCGAGGTATCGGCCACTTAACAGTATCAGCTGACTAGAGAAGTGTCGGACCCTGCCATATGTGAGGTTAGTGACTGGGAATACCATGCAGGGATAGGGAGAACCTGCAGTTAACGGCCCAGGAGCAGGTGCAGCAGCAGCGGCTGGCTCTATGGGTGGATCTACTGAAGTAGAGGGTGGCTCGGTGGATGGAGTGCTCAAGGATGGACCAACTGTTGATGAAGATGGCTTAGGTAGAGTGGCAGCTGGTGGAGATGAAATGGTGGTACTCGGAAGCACGACGCCAGAAGGTGGAGGTGCAGCAGAAGTACGTCCGACCACTGCTGAGGGAGTGAGTGGCTGCAGAATGGCCAATGGAGGGAGCTCAAAGAGCGGAGCATCTGGGTCAGGCTGCGTCAATGGGCAGAGTGAGATCCGATGAAATATGGACCCCTTGCCCTCAGTGGAAGAGGCTGGTCGCTTCCCTCGGGAAGGCTCGAGATCTGACATAATCTGAAAAAGAAAGAAAAAAAAATCAAAACAAAAGAAAAAGAAAATGGAAAGAAAACAAAATAAATAAAATGTGATAAAACTAGAAAATAAAAGTACACAGCGTGTACTCCAGAGTACATGTCTTGTTGTTGGAAATTTAGAGTATCCCGTGTTCTCTGGATAGACACGCCGAGGGTGAAAATTAGACCATGCAAGAGTACACGGCGTGTACCAAACATACATGTCATGTTCACTCAAAGTGTAGGTGGTCGTGTGTTAAAAATGACACTGCCAAGTTTTTATAAGTTCAATGAAAAACCTATAAGCCATGTAGTGTAACAACACGGTGTATCTATGACTCGAGGTACATGGTCGTGTAGGGGGCGAGACATAGGTCAGCCGAAAAAATAAATGACACGGTGTGTACAGAACATACACGCCGTGTTTGGGAACATGGGGTGAGAGGTCGTGTTAGGTGCCACACATGGAGGAGAAAAATGAAATGATATACACGACGTGTACCAAAAACACATGTCGTGTATGTGAAAATGGTGTGTGAGGCCGTGTACAATGGAGTACTCAGGCATGACAAGGAAAAGGACACGGTGTGGACCAAACATACACACCTTGTATATTCAAATTTCAAATAATTTTATGTGTGGCCGTGTACAAAACTACTTGGCGTGTCTTCTTCATTTCGTGGCCATGTACAGGCGGAAGCCGAACGGTTGGTCGATCTGAAAAACAACGTAAACGAGTCTAAAAATTTAAAATAGATTGTTTAGAATGGCGTACCTAGACCGAGGATCACAATGCATGCAGAATCAGAACATGAAATGCCCTGAATCGATGGATCTGAGAAAATGGGGTGCAGGTGGCATTTGGGAGAATAAAACTGGAAGAGGGGAGGAAAAGGGGAGGCCATGCGACACGGGCTCAAGTCGGGTGGCCTGTGGCCTATATAGGGGGGGTACACTGTGTGTATGTTTGGACTACAGGCCATGTATGCCAATTTTTTTTTCTAAATTAATACAAGAAATATACTATAAAATAATTCATATTAATTATTTATAAATAAATGTAAAATAGGTTTATATTTTTATATACAGAATTAAAATAAAATAAAACTATTAATGTAATGTAGTGGAAAAATACACGTCGTGGGTTTAAAAATTGTAAAAAGAGAAGTACAACCTTTGGTCTGGTGGCCAGGGCGAGGTTCGAACCGGCGATCGGTCATTCTGAATGGAAGCCCTCAACCACTAGAGCTAAGGATGTACTTATGCCCATATTTATCGTTTATATATATTTATTCTATAAGACCTATACACATGGGATGAAAGAAAAGAACGACATGTGGTTTTTATTTAGGAAAGGATGGGGATGAAGCGGGGAGATTAGCGCGATTCGAAACCGGGTCTTTTTAACCTGATGCCGAGACTTTTCCAATCTGCCAACTTCGCACGCATGTAATTACTTATTTTTAAAATCGTTTTTAATTTATATATGGAAAAATTATGGCGCACACGGTGTATATGGAAATGCATGTCGTGTGGTTTTATTAAAAGAAAAAATGATGGAAATGGAATGGTTGGCTGGGTTCGAACCTGGGTCTTTTGGAACCGGATTACGATTCTAGCCAACCGGTCCATCCCTATCCTGGGTCTTATTATATTTAAACAAAAATATATATATATATATATATATGAAAAATTCCACACATGCCATGTAATAAAAGGAGGAACCCCGTGCTGAAGGTAGTTCAGGAGGATTCGACCTAGGGATGGATTGAATAAACTCTACTAACTTTACCATCAGCACCGACATCATCCATAGTTATTTATTTTTTATTCTATAGATTTATAATATTAATATTATAAATTAAAAAGATAAGTACATGTCGTGTATATAAGTGGGACACAACGTGTAACCTCTAGGTTGCCTCCCAATAAGCGCCTTTGTTTTAGGTCATTGGATCGACCTTCTTACCATTCTTACCTGAGTTGTATGGGGGAACAACATTCCCACCGTGTTGTCTGTAGGATGGTAATCTTTGATCCATTTCCCGTTTACCTTGAATGGTTGACCATCTTCTCCAGAAATTTCTACCTCTCCATAATGAAATACGCGTACAACGTTGAATTGTCCCAACCATCGTGACTTCAACATTACTGGGAATAAGCAAAGAAGTGAATTAAAGAGATGTACCTGATCACCAGGCTAGAAAGATTTCCGTGAAACCATCCGGTCGTGAATGGATCTTGTCTTATCCTTGTACAGCCTTGAATTCCTGTACACCTCTAATATGAGTTCCTCTAGTTCCAATAGTTTGAACTTACGTTTCTCTTTAGCTACCTTCAAATCAAAATTTATGGCTTTGAAGGCCCAATTGGCATTGTGTTCCAATTCCACTGGCAGATGGCAGGGCTTTCCATAGACGATGCAGAATGGGGACATTCCAAATAGTGTTTTGAAAGTAGTCTGATATGCCCACAAGGCATCATCTAACTTCTTGGACCAGTCATTCTGCATTGTATTAACTTTTTTATCCAGGATCTTCTTAAGCTCATGGTTGGAGAGCTCTACATGTCCACTGGACTGGGGATGATATGTGGTCCTCATCTGATGCTTTACTTCATACTTTGACAATATTCCTCTCATCAGTGTGTTGTCGAAGTTGGTCCCTCTATCATTGATCATTACTCGTGGAACCCCATACCTGATAAAAATATTTTTCTTTAAGAAAATCATGACTACCATGGCTGTGTCGTGTGCTCTAGCAGTGGATTCCACCCACTTGGAGAAGTAGTCGACACAGAGCAGGATGTATGTGTTCCCAAAATATTGGGGAAATGGACTCATGAATTCTATGCCCCAGACGTCGAAGATATTGATCTCCAGGATGGGTTTCTAGGGTATCTCATCTCTACGTCCCACATTACCAGTCCTCTAGCACCGATCACAACAGGAAACAAAGGCTCGGGCATCTCTATGCATGGTGGTCTAGAAAAATCTAGACTACATGATCTTAGCTATGGTGTGGTCTGACCCATGATGTCCAACTACTGGTGAGGCATGACAGAACTCTAGGATCATAATAAAAAAGGATCAGAATAAAAGAGGATCAGAATAAAAGAGGATGCAACGGTGGATGACTCAATCTTCATAGGATCAGAATAAAAGAGGATCCTCCCACAAGTACCTTTTCAACTTAGAGAAAAATCTTTTCCTTTACTGGAAGGAGAGGTCTGGGTGAACGACACCTATATCCAGAAAATTTGCTATATCTGCATACCATGGTCTAGGTGTTTTGTTGATCGAAAAGATGTTCTCGTCAGGAAAATCCTCCCAGATCTCCTGATCTTCTTCCTTCTCCAAATGAGGCAGCTCGAGGCGGGAGAGATGGTCATCAATGAAGTTTTCATTCCCATTTTTTTCTCTGAACTCAATATCGAATTATTGTAGGAGGACTACCCAACGGATCAATCAGGGCTTCACATATTTCTTGTTCAGTTGGTATTTTAGTGCTGCATGGTCAGTATAAACATTAACTTTAGACATCACTAAGTATGAACGAAACCTGACAAATGCGAAAACCACTGCAAGCATCTCCTTTTTTGTGGTGGTGTAGTTGATCCATGCTTCATTGAGCATCCTGCTGGCATAATAGATAGGTCAGAAAATTTGGTCAAGTTGCAGGCCCAAGACTGCCACAACCGTGTAGTCGCTCGCATCGCACATCACCTCAAATTGTTCCTCCTAGTTGGGTGAAATCATAACCGGAGCTTCCACTAGGCGCTGCTTTAGATTCTCAAAAGCTCTAACACATGTCTCATAAAACTCAAATATGGTATCCTTGGTTAGAAGATTGGTGAGGGGATGGGCTATTTTGGAGAAGTCGGGGACAAACCACTTGTAAAAAGATGTATGCCCCAGGAAGCTGCGGATGGCTCAGATGGAAGTTGATATAGGTAGTCATGAAATTTCTTTGATCTTTGTCGGGTCGACCTCTATCCCCATTGATGAAATTATATGGCCAATGACTATGACACTTTGCAGCATGAAATGAAACTTTTCCTTGTTCACGACTAGGTTAGTGTGCTCACATCATTCCCAAACTAGCTACAGGTGCCATAAACAAATGGTGAATGATTTTCTGTAAACGGAAAATTCATCCATGAATACCTCCAGGATTCGTTCCACCATGTCGTGGAAGATGGCCTGCATACAGTGGTAGAAGGTGGAGGGGTTATTGCACATGCCGAAAGACATCCTTAGATAAAAAAATGTGCCATAGGGGAAAGTGAATGTGCTCTTTTCCTGATCCTCTGGAGCAATAGAGATTTGGTTGTAGCGGAAAAAACCATCGAGGAAGCAATAGAAGTTGTGCCCTTCTAGTCTCTCTTGAATTTGATCGATGAATGACAAGGGGAATTGATCCTTTCTTGTGGAATCATTTATCATTCGGCAATCCACATAGACTCGCCAGCCCATGATAGTGAGTGTAGGGATGAGCTCGTACATTTCATTTGAAATCACAGTGATACCCCCCTTTTTGGGTACCACTTTGAGGGGACTCACCCAAAAACTATAAGAGATGGGATATATGATGCCTGCATCTAATAATTTGATCACCTCTTTTTTTCAAACTTCCTTAATTGGAGGATTCAAGCACAGTTGTGGTTTCCATGATTTCATAGAACCTTCTTCAAGGAGCAGCTTATGAGTGAAAATGGTGGGGCCGATACCCTTAAAATTTTCAACTATCCATCCAATAGCATGCTTCCACTATTTGAGGTCCTGTATAAGTTCATCTTCCTTCTCCTGTGAAAGTACCACGTTAAGTATAAGAGGAAAAGTTTGATTGGCTCACAAATGACCATACATGAGAAAAGATGGAAGAGGCTTCAGTTTGAGTTCAGGCACCTTTAGAACTGAAGGCACTAACAGTTTTACTTATGTCCTTTCTAAGATTTTAGGAATGACTACTCATTTCTAGTAGTGGCCACCCTGTCCTTCAATGAATTTGAGGTCCTCCAGCTCATCATCAGTAGTTATGTCTAGAAAATGCTTATCATTATAAATGGATGAGCATACCAGGTCATCTTATTGTCTGTACAGTTTCTCATCCAAGGTAGTCACTTTGTAGAAGTCCTCATGCTCGGGTATCGATGCATGTTTGATAGCCTTTAATACATTGTAGGAGACTCTTTAATCCCCTACCCGGAAAATAAAATCTCCCTCGTGAACGTAGATGAGTTCCTTCCCAGTGGCTAGGAATGGTCTTCCCAATATAAGTGGTTCCTCCTGGTCCTCCTCCATGTCCAGGATAATGAAATTAGCTGGGAGGATCAATCATCCCACATTCACTAGTACATATTCCATTATCCCATTCAGATACTTAATGGATCAATTATAAAGTTAAAGGGATACTCTGGTTGGCTTCAAATCACGGAGCCCAAGATTTTGGAAAACTCTGAATTGCATGAGGTTGAAACTTGCTCCCAAGTCGCATAGAGATTTTCCAAAGTCACATGGTCCAATTGTGTAGGGAATAGTAAAACTACATGGATCCTAGAGCATTGTAGGAATGGAATGTTGAACAACCGTAGAGCACTCCTTTGTGTGGGAAATGGTGCCCAGATCCTCCATCATACTCTTATTGGATAGGATGTACTTCATGAATTTGGCTTAAGTATGCATTTGTGGCAGGGCATCTGCAAATGGAATGTTGATATGGAGCTTTCTGAACATGTCCATCAATTTACCAAATTGGTGGTCCATCTTTCTATGATTCATTCGTTCTGGGAAAGGTAATGCATGAAAAAATGGTTTGACGACTTCTTTTACTTTGACTAATTGAGCCTCTGGTGATGGCTCTTCAGAAGAAGAGGGATCTGAAACTGGACCTTCTTTATCAAAAGTGGATGGAGGTGCAGATTGCTGGTGGGTAGGGTCCTTCTATGGCAACGCTTTTCCACTATTCAAGGTGATAGTATTGGCCTCCTCACGTGGGTTCTTCTTAGTTTTTCCCGATAGTGTACAGGGCTGCCTCCCAGGTAGTTGGTTTGCTATCTGGCCAATTTTATTTTCTAGGCTTCTGATGGAAGCCTCCTAGTTTTGGAATTTCGTTTCTGCAGTTGATATAAATATATTCATCAGGTCCTCTAATCTTGATGTTCTCTCTTGCTGAGATGGCTGGGTAGGTGGTGGAGGTGGTTGTTGCCTTTGTTCCTACGGGCGAGGGTTTTGGTACCTTGCTGCTGATAGAAACCATGCTGGAACTGCTGTCTTGGAAACTGACTCTGGTACTAAGGCCGATTGTAGCCAGGCAGTCGTTGGGGTGGAGGGTTTTGTTGTTTTTGGCCCCAGCCTTGGTTATGATTATCTCTCCACGCTAGGTTTTGGTACTTTTGATATTGATTTGACCCTCAATTTTGAGCGACAAAGCTCACCTTTCTTGTCGAAGGTCCGGATGGAAGTCCCCGGAATTCTCCCAGATTGTGGTTGTCACCACAATCACCACATGCTGGATGGTTCACCGCATGAACTTAAGATTCTCTTTTGAGATTCAATGCATCAATTTTCATAGACACATCGTCCTACTGAGCAGCTAACATAGTGGTAGCATCAATATTGTGCATACCTCGCTTTTGAGTCCCCTGCTCGGAGTTCCACTGGAAGCTATTGGCTAACACATCATCCAGTAGTTCAAAATGTTCTTCAAAAGACTTCCTCATCACTGTACTTCCAGCAGTAGCATCCACCATAGACATGGGATTTGTTGTAAGTCCTCTGTAGAAGGTCTGGACTTGCATCCAGAGTGGGAGTCCGTGAAGTGGGAATTTTCGTAGCATCTCCTTGAAATGTTCCCAGGACTCGTATAACGACTCGGAGTCGTGCTGTAGGAATTTATGGATCTCAATCCGTAGAATCACCGTCTTCGATAGTGGGATGTATTTGGACAGGAAAAACTAGAATAGATCCTCTCAGGTGAGGATAGATTTTTGTGGAAGCACCTTAATCCAGTCTTTTGCATTTTTTCAGTAAGGAACATGGAAATAGGAGAAGACAGATGACGTCCTAAGACACGCCATGTTAACAAAATGTCTCGCAGATCTCTAGAATGTTTGAGAGATGGGTGTTCATGTCTTCATTGGGTAGGCCTCTGAATTGGATAGTGTTCTAGATCAACTGCATCATGGCATGATTGATCTCGAATGCTGGGCCTCGACTTGAGGATAGTATATGCCTGTATCATCTCCATGGATTGAAGGAAGACCATACTCCATAAGAGTACATCATGGAGGTGGCTGCTGAGGGGGTGGAGGTTGCAGATACTGCTGCTCCTGAGGGGCGAAATAGGGCCATTGGAAGAGTTGTTGTGGTTGTTGCAGTTGGCCGTATCCTGGAGGAGGTTGCTGCGATGGCCGTTGGTAATCCCTCAGAAGGAATTCCATGAAACCTCTATGAGCCTGCTCCGGTAGACCATTAACAGGAGGATACTGATCCTGGTACTACTGCTCAGCCATAGCATCCACAGCTGGTGCTCCCTCTTCCGTGTTTTCCATGGTACAAGGTTTCTGGTTGTGAGTTTTTGTTAGTGCACGCCGAAGACGTAGTAGGTTTTGTTCGATCTCCGGGTCGAGCGGAAGTAGTTCTGATGACTGAGTTCTCTTGGACCGTGTAGGGCATCTATTCATGCACTTTAATCTTCTACACAATCACAACACAAATACCAGGCGTAACAAGGGAAAAGTAAAATAGAACATTTGAAAGGGGATTAGAAAAAGATATTTTTAATAATTTTTATTTTTATTTTCACTTAAATCAATTATTAACACAATTTATATCTTAGAAATAAAACCAAAAATTCCCCTGGCAACGGCGCCAAAATTTGGTATCACTTTTCATTATGGTTGTAGTTATATGCATCCCAAATTAATTACATGTTCTTAAAAATTTATTGTAGCATGAGTTCGGGGTCGCTCCACAGGGAACAATGACTTGTATGAAATCAGTTGAGTTAATACCTAATTAGGTGAACTGAAAAGTAAAGGGGCATCGACCTCTAAACAGTACAAGTAGAAGCTGTACGTAAACTGAAAAGTAAAGGGGAAAAACAAGAACCCAACCAGAAAAGTTCCATAACCCGGCAACAGGTGAACAAAAGAAAAACACATGGAAGGGTTCCCCACCTGGAACCCGACTACGACCACCGCACGCGGTCCAAGCTCTTGAACTCCTATGCCCCACTGAAGTCATGACCAACCTATCTGTCGTCTGCAAGGGCACACCATGTGAAGGAAATGCCCATGCAGGGGTGAGTATAAAAATACTCATTAGGATAACCTGAAGGCTCGAGGGAGCAATAATGGAGGTACCAAAGGGTGATTAGTATATTGAACAGGGAATAGAAGAGAAGTACAACCGAAAGTGAAGTGAAGAGTACAGCTCAACCCAACAAGAGGTAAGAAGTTGACTCGTCCAAACGCAAGGAGCAGGAAATGGTGAGAAGATGAACTTCTCGTCGAGTTTTCGCTATCTATATCAGGAGATTAGACTCATCCAACCACGAGGATCTAGACACGGAAAGCACGTGTCATACCCCACACGTCTTGAGGAATATATAATTTTGATTTAAATTATTCAATAGAACCAAGAAATCATTTTATTGGACATAAAAATGATTGGGCCGTTATTATTCAAAATAACATATCTACAAGTATAAATTACTAGAAAATGACTCTATAATCCCATGTTATTAATCCCTATACTCAAAACGGAAAAATTTTGTATATTAATTTGAATTAAAATAAATTTAACATTTCTATACATCTATAAAATATACCACCGCATAAGACATGTAATTAAAAAGTTTAAAACAAACATTTATCTACTAGACATTCTTCCTCCTTAATTTGATAAAATATTTCCCCCATTTATTTATCAATAAAGATTATTATAACATAATATTTTTCCCCATTAATGTTTCCTCTTAGTATACAATTTCACCATGACTGTAAATAAACATAAACACACCTAATCCCACCATATAGAATATGTATAAATAAGAAACCTACATCCCCTATTCTACATTTAAAAAGGAATCCAGGAAAAAAACATAGAATGGGTGAACAAGTGATTTAAGTGGTAGTAAAAATCTAATGATAAAAAATAATTTTTTTATAAATCCACTATAATTTTAAGAGATGAAAATATTGTATGAAAGTGTAAATGACCTGAAACAATGATCTCAGATTCGAATGCAACACCCCTAAACATTATAATAAATTTTATTTTAATAAATTTGGTCTCTTAGATAGATATTAGTACAAAAAATATGTTTTTTGGGTATTAAACCCAAAAAACTTACTTTAATCGACCCATGATATTTATAACACTTAAAAAAGATATTAGGATTGTAGTTATGAATAGTATTAACTAAATGATTATGTATATATATACCACTCTATAAAAATTATTGAAAAATTTCTAGTAAATAATCAATCAATTTGTATTAAATTTATTTTTTTCGTAATAATATGATTCTCTCAAATATGAATTTCAATGATTGTCATTACAAAAAATATTATAAAAAATTATTGGATATAATATAATAAATATTTTAAAATATTCACTTCCTTTTTTTATTCAATATAGACTATATTTATTTAGAAGAATTTTTGTATTTTGTTCTGTAAATATTATTTTAGTGAGAAGTGAAAAATATGGATATTTGAATAAATATAATTTATATTCAATAAAAATAGAAATTCATATATATATTTTATTTAGAAATTATTTTTTAAAAAAAAGAATTATATATTTATATTTAACAGTCATAGTTTCTATTTAATAAACATTACATTGGATTATTGAAATAATTTATTATTTTGTTAAAAAATGTACTTTTTTATTAAAATGTTGTTTTAAAGTGAATAACATTTCTCTAAAATAATTATTTAAATTAGTATCTAATACAATAAATTTAATTTAAAAATTATATAATATATATTTCAACAAATTTTAATTCATATTTATAAAATTATTATTACAAGACCTTGATGTAATATAAAATTCTCTTTTTCTTAAAAACTTTCTTCCTAAAAACTAAGAATTTTCATCGCATATGTTGTTTTAATTTAAATTTTAATTTTTTCAATGCTTAGAAAATTTAATTTAGAAAATAATTTACTTTAATAAACTACTGTTATAATAATATATTTATCTTAATTAGGGACAATTTTTGGAGAAGAATAATTTTTTTAGGAATAATGTAAATTACTTAATTTCAATGCCAAACTACATTATTGTTTAAGATAAAATATTATGAAAATTATTTGACTGTCTTAATAATTCTAGTTTTTTAATTTTATCCAATTTTATCATTGAATTAGTTTTCATGTTTTATTTTGACATAAAACATAATCTTTTGAACATTTTCTCTTTGAAAACCTATTTTTTTAATGAATATAATATTAAAAATAAATTAAAGTTATCCACATTGTGGAATTAAATATGGAAATATTGATAGCGTATAGTGTACTGGAATATTATATAATTTTTGAATTTTTTATCTTAAATTTTTACCACATTTAATAGTGAAAATACTAAAAAAATATAATTTCCACAATTAAGATTAAAAAATGTTCATAGACAGTTAAACTAAAAAGTTAAATGTAAAATTGGACTATATGTTTTTCAAAAAGCAATTTTATGTATATAAATAAACATTTTATTTCTTATTTTATAACGAATGGATCATTTTTTATGCTTTTGGAATGATAATGTCATGGGTAGGATTGTATGTTTTCAAAAAATACCTAGTGTGCCACTAACATCCCTTATAAAACTATAAACCAAATTCACTTTTATTTATACATTAAAATATATTTCAGTTGGACAATAAAAAACCCATTTACGTCCCAAAGCCCCTAACCACATCCTATAAACCATATATTTTGTATAAATAAAACCATGGATGCATGTGGGTTCCAGTCTTAGGAGATATACAAGAATAGGTCATGTTCTTCAATGTGTGGAATTATTTTATTTCATTCTAAACATCCATAAATTATTATTGAATAATAATTAAATAAATCATTAATATGAAATATAACGAGGTATTTGTTATAATTACTCCATGAGTAACCTCCATATCCACACAAATCAAATGGGTTACAAAATCGGCATTCAAGTGTGTGGTGGACTACCATAATGTCAAGTAATTTCATTCATTTTACCATTAAAAACTAACACTATTGGGTAATATGGTAGATATAATGTATATATATATATATATATGTATCTATAACATAATTATTCTGTTAATGTCATTACACCATATATATATTTTTCTTGTCTATTCGGTTTGTGATATTATAATGACACATGTGTGTAAATCGGACTACTCCCATGCAATGTGATGTTATTCCTCCTTCCATAACACATTAAATTGAGTTTAATATAAATAATTGTAATAAATATAGGTTATAAAAAGGAACAAATAATTATATTATTGAAATAATTATACTTATGAAAAATTTATATATCAATTTTTAAACTAAATAATTAATAACACCATTAATGTACATCTTGACTACTGCATTCATGGTGCGATATGACTCTCTTTTCATCAAAAAACTACATGGATGATATATATAATTATAATTAATGAAATAATATGTAATATATGATACCTAGATCAACATATAAATATAAAATAATACATTACTTATTTTCCTAATGATCATATGAAAATGTTATCATTATGCACACATATATACAAAATACCATCTTTATGATCATAACAATCATAGTTTCTCAAATCTAGCTTTCATTATTTGATAAAAAAATATAATTTTTGTATAAATATTATTACAATTTCATGATAAATTTATTTGGAGTTTATTGAACTATATAACAATCATATGAACGAGAACATTCATAACAAACCATGATTGGGAAAATAAGGAAATTAACACCAAAATATATGACAACTATGAATGATTATTAATGAACAAGTGATAAGATTTTATAAATAGATCATATATTTTATTTTAAATATTGATATGGTTCAGAAATAAGTTGATAAAAATATTACCAACTCTATATAAAAGTTAAAATTATGATCAATTAAAAGGTGGATGGAGGTAAGGGAATTCTATCTAACTTTTTAATTATACGAGACACAAGCCATATATCCCACCTATTTATTTTATGTGTTGTATATACAACCCTTGAATATAGATTACAATTATTATATTGACAATTATTAGGATTTAATTATCTATTTTAGAATCTCACATTCATGTTCATTAAGATTCATAGTAACTAATGTGGTAATAGTTTTATGTTACAATCTAATCATTTATAAGGGTCATTTTTGATTAATATTCCAATGATGAAATAATATAGTCTATATATCAATAATTTAATATTATATTATTTTCCTAATGTTATTAATATTACAATAAATAAATTTACCCATTTTAGAACTTTTTTTAATTAAAAAAATTGAGAACATTTCTATGAAAATTCATCTTTATTTTCCCCTTCAGTAGAGAAACCTTATTCCAAAAACCATGTTTTTGGAAAATGTTAAAATATTTTCTTTTACAATTCAAAAATGATTTAAATGATAATTTTTTATCCACTATAATATTTTTTATTTTTTTCGAATGGAATCTTAATTTTATTTTCCAAGTAATGCAAGTTTCAACATTATCTAAAATGCCAATGGAATCTTTATTTTAACATGTGTAAAATGAATTTAATTTCCCACCATCAGGACTATTATTTTATTTTAATAAACCATTATTAATTTTTAAGGAAATTTTTTAAAAAATATTTTCAATATATTTTAATTTTTTCCATCAGAGAATGGGTATTTTCATCATGGAATTGTTAAAATGATTTTATTAAAGATTCATTTGAATGTTTCCGTGGTTTATTTCAATTAAATATAACTTTTATATATTTTAGAGATTTATTTTTTTTTGAAAAATATATTTTTAAAATGATCATGTTTCATTCCTAAAAATATATTTAATGATCATATAATTGTATTTCAATTATTCATCATCAACACCCATTAATGTTAATTATTCACCACTGACAATATTTTTTAATGAATACATCCTAATTATTTGACTATATATATTATGATTGATCTAAATAAAATCTTATGGAACATGTTTTTTACCATAGGTAAATTTCATTTCAATTAGATTATTATGGATCATGTTTCTATCCGAAAACATAATCATGTTACAAATATATTATTATGTAACCCATTTATCCTCTACATGTTATTTAATACATGAATGGAATACTATATTTTTATTAGTTTAAAGATGATTTTAAACTCTATTTAATTTTTTTTAATGATTGAAATCATAAATTATGGTGTATCGAATATTATATTATGTCATCCTAGAGAATTATATATAATGGTGGTCCAAATATCATCGGTTAATCCTTTCTAATAAACTGTATTGGGTAATAGTGGAACCTGGAAGTAGACCCAATCCATCACATGGCCAATGTTAATTCTCTATCCTCGCAAACTATCGATAAGATCCTTGGAATTGAAAAATAAAAAAGAGGTAAAAATTTTATCCAGCAATAAAAAATTCAATGAATATATATACATGATGAATTAAGGATTAACGAAACTGATATAATTTTTTTTGTCATAACTCTATTAAGGATAGTGGAAACAAATGGCTATTAATGTATCCAAAATCTCCAAGAGATAAGTCCAACTACAAAGAACCAAAACCAATGCTACTCTATGTGATGGGGGGATTATCTAAAACCATTGCACTAATAGAAACCCAACAAATATGACATGAGACATTAATGCATCAGTGCATCTTCTTGCCTTAAACTTCATTAGAAGCCATATAGAGGTATTGACACTATCAAAGATGTGCGTAGGGTGTGAGACAACATTCTCATACGATCCTGCCCATATATTTTATAAATAGACTCTGTATAATAATTCATATAAGATCATTTTTAATAAAACATTGATCAGTAAGTAGTAAATCATTATTTTTAGAAAACATTGTAAATATTTCAATTTTTATCATAGTTATTAAAAAAGTCAGTATATCAATTTGAAAATAACCATTCCTTGTTATTACATCATAAGAATAAACATGTATATAAATGTTAAAGAAGAATTCCATGTAGTACAAAATAGAAGGACAAGATTCAGCACAAAAGATCATTATAGGTCAGACTATGTTATTACTCGTTCCATAATCCATCTTGTGCACAATATGGTTCATAAAACATTGGCCTAGGAATTAAATGAATAAACCATGACTAAACCCACATAAAATGTCAATATTAGTCCCTATGAACAACGGTCATAGAAAACAATGGAAATTCCCATGATGAAACAACTCATTAATCAACAAACATGGAAAATTGCCTCAATCTTTCCTTCTATATGTGTAGTAATGGTCACCAATGTTCCCATTTTTACAATTCATTCCAATGCTTTGAAAATCATTTCCAAACTATTTCAAAAATATATTACAATTATTTTAAAATACCAATTCTTATTCCATTTATCTAACAACAGGGAAAATAATATTCTTCTTATAATCACTTTTCAACACACACCCACAAATCATTACAATTACATGTTTGAATTAGTTTATAAAGAAGGAACAATAAGGATCATCAACACAATCTAGAGACGCACCAACCTAGCTCAAAAATCAGTCAACAAACACCCATAAAGGGATATACTGACAAAAAAAACCCATCATTATCAACAAAGGTCCTTGAATAATTTCCACATCTCATGTTTAATCCAATTTAGGAAAAAATGGGTCATACAAATGTAGGAAACCCATATTATTTTTGAATGAATGGCCGATGTACCAAAACAAATAATTGAATGGACCTTAAACAATATCCACTATAGATATAGAAGATAACACGAAGAAAAAAAAATTTTGAAAAATTAATCTGATGATGCAACTCACAAGAACTAGAAAGAACAGTGGAAAAACATTAGCAGTAAAATCACTCACCCATTGAGACATAAAACAACTATAATGAAGATCATATAGTAAGTGGATCCATTGGGAAGGAATGGTAACTCAAAAAATGGAATGAGAGGGAATTTGGATCGATAGAGAAGGTGAACATGTTGTTGAATATAAACCTAAAATGTGCATGGTTCCCTAAAACTTCCCTTCTTGTGAATTATGGGGTCATTTTAGCTGATGTGATGCATTTTATACTCAAAATTGAAATACCCAAATTTAATACTAGTATACTGCAAGTATGTGACCAATCTACATGAAAAGGGAGTCATTGTGATTTGTTTCCCTAAATTTTAAGAAATTAGGTTATGGTTACTGAAATTTATAATTAATGGTTATATGATTCAATGATAGTGTAATTAAACATTCAATTTAATGATAAATTATATTATATATAGAGACAAACACTAAATATTTATTTTGATGATAAATGGGATGAATGCACCAGAGCGTTGTATTTTTAGGGTATTTAAAAAAATCAATTGTACTATTATGTTTTTTTGTCAATAATATGTCACATCATTGGGTTTTTCATTTTATTGAACCCCCTTGGTCTATGAAATTTCGTTTGAATCAGTAGAAACTATTTCCATAGTTTGCAATTTGGTTTCTATTAATAATAGTAGTTATAATCCCTTTTGAGACGATTATTCCACCCAATTATCATGATTCTTCATAATAATATCTCCTCAGAACTCCCCAGGAAATCTCATTCATGGTCTGATATGGGGTTTCAATGATATTTAGAATGTTATTTTGAGGGAATATGAGACAAATATAAATAAAATTCTTACAATATAACAATTGATAAAAAATCCATAGTCATCCCCAACCCCATCATAGAAGTTATTTATCTACACATGGAGCATCTAATTACTAAAAAAATCATGATACCTGAATTAAACATTCATTAGATTTGGATTGAAAATCATCATGAAGGTAGTAGAATCACATCCTCCATTCTCTTCCCTCCTTCTCTAATTATCTATGATTTTCTTTTTCTATTCAGTGTATCTAATTCTCATATCCATTTTTTGTCAATTAATAGGTCCTTTACTCTTATTTATATTATTCAAAACTGCACAGAAGGTACCATAACCTACACAACATGTATCCAAATATAATTGAATTGTCCCCAATTTCTCCAACGGTGGGTGATCTACTACAACGCCCTTGACTTTGAATTCATAGTGGCCCAATTAGTGGGAGTACACAGCATGTAAGGCCACCCCATATGGTGTGTATGTTCAATATTCCTCAACCAACTACTTCTAGAATGGGTAAGACAATGTATACATGGTAATAACATGGAGTGTATGCTATGGACGACAACATGGGCATGTATTTGGTCATATCGATCAATGTATGTGCAATAGTACACGACGTGTGTATGAAGTACTATCCATGTATATTTGAATATCTATTCTGATCCTTCAATATTAGTGACATTGAATAGAAAACACCTAAAATCATCAGAATCACCAATATAATGATTTTTATCCACAAAACGAATAATATTATGGTTAAATCATGTTTTTTTCTCAATAGAAGGTATAATAATGTATAAACAAATTAGGCACATCAATCTCCCCCATACATAGCCATTTTGTTTCTTCATGAGAAATATCAACATCAAATCAATAGAATCCATACTCAAAAAGGTATTCATTCAACTAATTAAAATTGTAAATAAAATAGCAATAGCCCAAAATTTCAAAAGGCACAATGTATATTTCAATTGAAAAATATTCTAATCATGCATCCCATTTATGTCAATTAATGATTTAAATCCTAATTCACCCATATTGTAATAATTTTCATAAATAAAAATTCCCCATGATGATTTTCCTCACCAAATAGTACCACACTCATCACTAAAGGATTTTTAAACAGTGTTATACTCAATCTTATGTATATGTACTCTATCCATATGCATGAAAGTCTTCTCATTGTCTATATCAGAAGTCAAATAACTAAAATAATGAGGCCTTAAAATAAATTCTAAATGTTTCTAAGGCTAAGGGTTTTTATGTAATGATGATAAATAATCTCAAAAGCATGAAAAATGATGATGCATTCTTAAGTAACGATGTAAGATATTCAAAATTATGGCCAATAAAAATGCATCCACAATCACGATCTCCTAAAGGGAGTATCACCATGATATTCCCATTCCAAAATTTGTTTATAAACCATAAAATATATGTAATGAATAAATTTGGTCCCTCTTTTTCTTTTTTCATTATATATATATATTCAACAATATTCTCTACTAGGAATACAATGAATAGGGGGTTTGGAACCCTTATGCCCCAATGAAAAAATTCCACTCTCCCCCACACATAAATGTAGGTTTCCACCCAAAATATACCATGAATGGAAAAAATACCTCTTTAATGGTCAAATGAATAATTAAGAAAAATTATAAAAGAATATGTGTTGGAAGGATAAATAGGCTTATAATGTGGCTTTTTATCGAGGAAGTTCATGGTTCTTATGGGTTTACAATGATTAGATATTAGGTCAGTCTCATGGTCAATGGGGATGCAAATAAATCAAATGCCTCAATAGTTGTAATGTTATTTTAAATATTAATGTTCTGAAGAGAAATACAATCATGTCCAGGTAGTTATGAATATCACATTACTCTCTCAAAAAAGAGGGTATAATAAAGAATATATATAAAAAGGCTTAGAATACCTCTCAGTAATTGAAAAAATATGAGTTAATCAGGTCATGAAATGGAATGAAATTATTAGTCTAATAAAGGTGGATTTCCATGAATTTAAATATAGATTCAAACTATATCATCAATCGTTTATAAGTACTGTGAAATTTAAAATAATCATGTGCATATTAAAATTATATTTTATATCTTTATTATTTATAATTATAATTAATAAAAAACCACATTTTAAAATATGAAAACTATTAATTTTGTATCATATATCTATTCATGGTAAAAGACTAGTTTATCCCAAGACATTGGCCTACAAATAATATTGCACATGGACCTCCAAGTATAAAAAAAATTAGTAGATCGGTTGTGGGAACATATAGGTGACCAAGATGTTGGGTTTTAGTGAAAATTGTAAATCCTATGGAATGAATGAAAATGAAAAACAAATAAAACTCCATTCATGGTATGGTGAAAAGTATGGTATGTAGTCGAAAAAGATATAAGAAGGACACTCGAGAGTACATGCAAATGTCGATGAAATAGAAAATAAATTTTTAGGGACATACATCAACACAACCCAACAATAGAAAAAAAGATATATATATATATATAATAGAAATAGATGTAACAAAAACTAGTCACAATGTAAACTCAAAAGATGTATTAACTGAAAGAATATGATTTTCAAAAGGAGGCACATCAGTAGTTGAAATTGCAGTCACATGATCATTACTTTCAGTTATAGGAATTTCAGATACCTTGGGTGGTACAATAGGGGAAGTAGCTACTGGTCTAGTAGTAGATAGTAAAAATGAATCTGTCACTTGAATTTTCAGTGGGGTATGGGTGGCTGGATGATGAGAAGAAGATGTAGAACATGGTGTTGTGGGTATTAGAATGTCGTGATTCTCATGGAGGAGGCCCAGAAGCTATGGAATCCATGTTTGGGAATACAGGATGGTAGTCTGATAGAGCCATAGGACGTCCAGAAAATGATCTATCTCAGTTAGGCATAGGGTGGTGTGGATATCAGTTGAGGTTGCAGGATGAGGTTTGGAGGAGGAATGCATATAAGAATAGGGTATGTTGGAAGAATAAGTAAGGGTAAAATAAGTGTTGTGGGGTGGAAAAAAACATTTTCTTGTGGATGGTGTGGGTTTGGGTCAAAAAAGTACTAGGAGTAGTTGAGTCATCTTTCAAAACCACGGGATTTGGGGCATCCTGCAGAAGCCTCAATTCATCTCCTTGATTCTCTATCATCTTTATGAAGACAATGATGAGAAATTCCAAATTCTAATGATATCGCATGGGGACATTAGGGAGAGAGGGATCTACAAATCTACATGGTGGTTCTATCAAGTGGCATAGAAACCACCATTCTATATTCTCATAGAGAATAAAATGAATGGCTTTGATGCACCAGTGAAGGAAATGAATTGGAGGGGTAATGATGAGTGTGCTCTAATGAAATGTGGGGATTTAACCATGGTTTGGCCACTCAAGCTCCCGCCACATGGCTATCAGATCAGAGAACATAGGGTGGGAATGGGGTGAAGACATGATATTGGGTCCAAGTGTGGGGGTGAAGTCATACTCTTGGATAAAATATTCCATGGTAAGAAAATAAGGGCGTCCACCCAACTAAAATTGAATGGGGGTACCTCTATCAGTGGTAGTCTATAAGTAGATAGGAACATCGAACTCAAAGGTCACCAAGAAGTCCAAAAATATATATCTACAAGTAGGAGTGTGGACATAGATTTTCTAGATGAGATTTTTATGCATAAGTAGATCCTCAATCTTCTACCATATACCTAGATGTTGTAGAATACTATCGTCTAGAATGCGGTCGATCAGCTATATTGTCTATGAGGAAAAATGCATCAACTAGTCTACAGTAGAGATTTCCTTAGAAATAATAAGGGAGGGAGGTGGCTAAGGTCATATTTCATCTGGAGTGGTCTAAGGAGTGGTGTAACTTGCTAGAGTTGTGAGCCAAGAGTGGTTTCCAGAGGTGGAGCATCTTAAGGTGGAGCATACAGGACATCTGTGGTAGTAGTATGTGTAGTAGTGGATACCTGAGTTTCCCCCAAGGATGGTCCAGAAAAGGATAGTGGTACTGGAACAGTCTAGTATGCTCCTGTCATGGATGGTGTCTCTTATGGGATTTATCCACAAGATTTAATGACGACACATATTCACTCAGCTACTGTGGACGGTGTGGTATTAGCCGTAGAAAAAAAAGCATGGGAAGGATGGGGTGTCACGGAAGACACCAGACCAGCGGATGCCACTGCTGGATGCACCAATAGAAGATGAGGTAGTGACACAAACACTGGGGGTGGGCATACCATGAAAATTAATGTGGGACACTTAGAATGTCGAAAACAACTCTAACGACAAGGGGGAACTCTCCCTCAGTAGTAGATGCATGTCGCATCCCAGTTGTTCTATGATACCTTCCATAGGTGAAGGGAAAGAAAATAAAATAAATATATTTTTTAAAAAATAGAAAACAGTATAGAACATGGCATATAGATTTAGGGTACCCCGCGTGTAGTATGATCTTTGTAAGAGCTCGTGTACAATAGATTGACATACTAAGAGGGTATGTGTTTGGTTAAAAACCATTATGCGACATGTAACATGGTGTACACATTATGTGTTATATGATGAAATTGTGTATGTGTAAGTGTCTAGAAATGGATCAATATGTGCATGTGATATGAAAAAAAGCAAAAAATGTTATTTTTTTACAAGTCTTGTGGATAAACAAGGCTTTCAAGGTGGGTACTTCTTCTACAAAGAGTCCTCTAAAGGGATGGAGGACTTGATGTGTATTGAAAATACACACCATGTGTATTTTAAAAGATGAAAATGTTCATTTGTGGGGATGTACAAGATATAAACAGTGTTTCTTCTTCATGCACCTCGTGCAGTTCACGGGAGACCCGAACGGTCACCCGATTCAAAATCACCCAAAAAATTATGATAATGTTAAATAGAGGGTGGAGAATAGAGTACGTGGACCGAGAATGGAAATGCAGTATAAATAAAAGATAAAAATTTTGCAAAATTAACGATTCAAGGAGGTTTATGTGGATGGTGTGTTAGAAAAGAATACATGTATGGGATGGGTCATGGGACATAGGCTCAATATTGGTAGGTTCTTGACATTTTTACCCGATGTTAACAGTATATCTAGATTGTACATTCCATTTATGATTTTTTTAAATAAATATAAGTCAATTATATATTTATATACAACATAATAAATAATAAAAGACAATAATTAAATAATAAAGAAACCTAAACATGTATTGTATCATGGAATGATATGTCGTGAGTTCTAAAATTTGAAAAAGAGTGCTACATCATTTGGTCCATTTCCTGGGGCGTGATTTGAACCAGCGACCGACTGTTCTGAACACAATCTCTAAACCATTGGAGCAGTGGTTGTAGTGTTGCACATTTTTAGATACTATGAATTTTTAATGTATATGTTTTGTTATAATTTGGATGATGAAAATGAATGATGTGTGGTTTTAATATGAGTGAAAGTGATCATGTAGGGAGATTAGTTGAGTTCAATCCTAGATCATTTGAATTCAGGTCCATGACACATCCCATCTATCTACATAACTTTAATGTATTTTCATACTGTGATAACAATTTATATTATTAATTAAAACATGGAACACATGATATATATCAAAATTCATGTTGTATGTTTTTATTAATATGAAATGTTATAGAACTGTGGCGGTATTCATGATTTGAACGTGGGTTTTTTTAATCCTATTATTCACCCTGGCCTCCAGGTCCATCCAAATCCTTGGTTTTCATTAATATGTAAAATGTTAATTTTTTTAAAAAATACCCTACACAATGTTTAATAAAACTTGTGTTTAAAATGGATGAACATTGTACCAAAAGAAAGGATGGAGTGATTTGAACCCCCGATGACTCAGATACAATCTATTGACCATACCATCAACACAATAATTTTCCCTATTTATTAATTTTTTAATATATTATTATACAACTAGTTCCATTCAAATATATATTAAAATGGAATTTACACACTATGTAAAACAGTGATACACAACATGTAGTCTCTAGGTTTTCTACCAATAAACTTCTATGATGTAAGTATTTTGCTCAACCACACAAGAGTGTCAATATAACCAAATTTTTATAGTGAATATTTTACCTACCATGTCCTCCTTGTGAAAATAGTTTTTAAACATTTCCCATTCACCTTTAATGCTAGACCATTGGCTCCATCAACTTCCACCACACTGTGGAAGAAAATATTGATCAATTGGAATGTTCCCAACCTCGTGGACACTAAATTACCTGGAAACTATCTCAATTAGGATTTAATCAGTAGTACCTTATCACCAGGTTGGAATGACTTCCCATAGATCATGCAGTCATGGACCACCTTTCTTCTTTTCATTATAATGATTTGAATTCTCATATGGATCTAGAATTTAATCAATAATAGTTATATAAAACTTGGACTTATCTTTTATAGCTGGAGGTGTTTGGAAGGAGTTCATGTATATAGACAAGGCATCATCATTTTTCTTGAACCATTCCTTCCATAAGGCCCACACATCCTTCTATGAGATATGATTTAATTCCCTTTTTTAGAGTAACAATTGTACACTATATTGGTGATGAGAAGGTTTCCCTATATTATACCTCACACCATACATTATAAGTAAATTCCACATCAACGCAAAATCGAAATTCATCCCTATATCACTTATCAACGACTATGGAAATCTGAACCTGCTAAGAATTGTTTTACTCAAGATGTCCAGGATAACCATTGATGTGTTGTGGGTTTGGGCAGTGGGTTCCACCAATATTGATAAATAATCCACACAAACCTGTATGTAATAGATACCAAATGATGGGGGGAAAGGGGACCATGAAATCAATACCACATACACTGATGAACACTTCCAAAAGGATATGGTGTTGATGAATTTCAGATCGGCACCCCATTTTCCATATCTGTTTGCACCTATTACAGGATGTCACAAAATATCGAGCATACTTTGTGCATGGTAGGCCAGAAAAATTAATATTGGAGAATATTTTCTATCATTTAGTGTGGTCCGTGATTTCCCTCAACTGGGGAAGAATGAAAAACTACTTAATTCCTATAATCTCTACTTGTTTGATGTATTAGTGGATTGAACTATCTCCACATGAGAAAAATCTTTGTTGGTCATCCCAAGAATATATTTTCACTACAGAACAAAAATTGTATCAATTATTTGAATGAATGATCAGGGGTGAAAGACTCTTATAGCCATGTAATTAGCTAAGTCAACATATCACTGACAAGGTGTAACTCTAACTTAGAAAAATGAATGTTCGTGAAGTCCTCTTAGATTTCTCAATCATATAATCTTTCCAAATGAGGTAATTCAATTATTGAAATATGGTCACTGACAATATACTCATTTCCCTTATTATCATGGATCTCCATGTCAAATTCATAGAGGAGAAGCACCCAATTGATGAGTCGTGGGTATTCATCATTTTTTCACCAAATATTTATGTGTTTCATGGTCAGTGTCGACAATAACAATGGATAACACACAATATCGGTGGAAACTATCTTATTAAAAAAACACTGCTATCATTTCTTTCTTCGTGGTTTTGTAGTCGATTTGTGATTTATTTTGGGCTCTACGAGCATGGTAGATTGGTCTAAATATTTGATTTTGTCCACTATACAAGAACATCTCCATTAGCCTAGTAACATAAACCAATCAAAATAAAAAAAAATGCTTTCCAATTTGTGGAAATCACGATTGGATCTTCTAATAATTTTTTTCTTTATAAACTTGAAGGATACGCTGCATGTTTCGTGAATTTCAAATATAGCATTTTCTAAAATACGATTGGTGGGTGGGAGCTATCATTAAAAAGTCACGGAAAAATATTCTATAAAAACATTCATTCCTATGAATGAATCAAATTTACAAGATAGAATTTTGGATAGGTAGTTGTGAGATGACATCAATTTTGGCTAGGTCAACATCAATTCTCTTCATAGAAATCTAGTGGCTTGATATGATTCGATTATTATCATAAAGTATAAATTCTTCGTGTTTATATCCAAATTGGTGCACTCACACAATTCTAGAGCCAATTCCATATTTCTTATGAATGTGTTTAATTGTTTACCAGACAATGAAATTTCTTCTATAAGGACTTCCCGAATCTACTTGACCATATCATGGAATATTACCAACATGCATTGGTAAAAGTTGGATGGAACATTTGACAAACCAAAATGAATACTTCGATATGAAAAAAGATCTGTTATGAAATGTGAATGAGATTTTCTCTTGGTTATCCAGAGAAACTAGAATATTTTTACATCAAGAATAATCATCCAGATAGTAATAGATGTTTTTCCTTTCTAATCATTTGAGCATTTGATCCCTAAATGGGAGCGGGAAATGATCTTTTTTGTCGAATAATTATGGTTTCAAAAATCCCCACATACTTTCTATCATGTGAATATTCTTATTGGTATAAGTTCATCCAAATCAATAGTGATCACGGTGAAACCCCAATATTTGTGTACTACTAGAAAAGGACATACCCATGGGCTATCAGATATCAGGTAGATAATTCCCACATCCAAAAGCTCGATCACCTTCTTTACTACCTCTTTCATGGGAGGATTTATTCGTCATTATGGTTTCTACGAGGGGATGTATACTTTTTCATGTAGAACCATTTCAGTGAAAATGGTTGGGATGTTCCGTTTTAGACTAGTGGTTGTCCACCCAACAGATTTTTCCCTCCATTTAAGGACATCTATAAGTGCATGATATTTTTCTGGTGAGAGAGATGCATTTATTATAATGTGAATTTTGTGATTATCACCCATGTTCCCATATTTCAAAGATTATTGGAGAGGTTTGATTTTATATTGTAGGGATTTAGAAACTGATGGAAAAATTGGTTCTACCTCGGCCCACTCAAGAATATCTGGAATAATGTCCTATTTCTAATAATTACCACTCTAGCTTGAAATTATTTGAAACTCCTCATTAAAACAATCATGCGAGATGTCTTTGATGAATGGATCATCCGTTGTAGAATAACAGTATTTTTCATCTACCATTTGGACCAAGTTCTTTTTCACAGAAGTCAATGTATAAAAGTACTCATTTCCCATCAATGATAAGTTATTAACTACTTTGAGGACGCTGTAAGATACATTTTCATCTCCTAATCTGCATATCAATTATCCTTCATGAACATCAATTGAAACATTCACATTTAATAGGTTGGTTCTTCCTAGAATATGAGATGCCGCTTTATCTTCCTCTTTTTCAAGGATGATAAAATCAGTAGGAAGAACCAGACAACTAACTTTCAGTAGAAGATCCTCAAGTAACCCTTTAAGATATTTAAAAAATCGATCTAATAGTTGTATTTTCACTAGGGTATGTTTTATCTTATTCAGACCCTTCTTTTTAAAAACAATATATTTCATAAGATTAACACTAGACCGAAATTCACAAAGTTCTTTCCAAAACAAAAAATATATCTTATAGTGTATATAATTTTAAAACATCTTGGATCGTGGATTTTTTGTAGGGAGAGGGTGGGGAACCAATTATGATCATTCCTTAGTGAGAGAAATTGTTCCCAAATCCTCCATCTTCCTATTTTTTTTTAAAATACATCATGAACATCATTTATGTTTGAATTTTAGTTAATTATTATATGAATAGAATATTAATGTGATTTTTATTCACTACCTCCATAAAAAAGGAAAATTGTTGATCCAGATTCATTTCCTTCATTTGTGTGTCAAATGGTAAGGGGGTCATTAGGATTTACCACTTCTTTTCCCTTAATTTCTACAACCTCATATTATTTTTATAGTTTAGTTCTTGAGGAGGAATCATCAACAACAGATTATTTATCAGAAGAGGATGTAGATTTAGCTGAATGTTTGGACCCACATTGAATCAATGATATTGTCTTGGGGAGATTTTCCCACTTCGTAAAGTGATAATATTTGCCTCCTCTTATGGGTTATTATTAGTGTTAATTAGTATTGTACTAGGTTTCCCTAAGAGAGTTGATTGTAATGTTTTTCAATCTGATTCACAAGGATCTAAAGAGATTCATGCTGATTCTGAAATGTTTTTTCAGTACTTGTTATAAATTAATAAATTATTAATTTTAGCTTTGATGGGTGGTTCTGGTGAGGTTATTGGGAAGCCATATGAGGTTTTGGATTCCTTGGTTTCTGTGACAGATGAGGGTTTTGATACCATTTTTGTTGTAAGTATCCATTTTGATGTTTTTTGGGATATGGAATCAGGTATTTCTATAGACCATAATGAGAAATTTGTTGTTTCTTAACCTAGAATGTTTAACTACAATCTTACCATGATGGGTTTTGGTATTAAGTGTACATGTTTGTCCCTTTGATCTGAGAAACATAGATCCTCTCATTTGTGGAATTACAAAATCATTTCTTAGGACATTGACCCATCTCATGATTGTCACCACATTCACTGCAAGCTGGGTGATTTACTGCTTGAGCTTATGATACATTTTTTAGATTCATGAAACCAATTTTATTAGAAATATCATCACGTTGTGTAGTAGGAATCATAGTGTAGTCATTTTTATGCATGCACCCGCTTTTATGAACCTCATTTTTATTGCTATTTGATGTTTTTTGCTGACATTTCTTCGAGCATGTCAAATATTTCCTCCCAGGATTTCCTCCTAACTATTCCTCCTGTAGATGTGTCCACCATATATTTGGTCTTGGTCATAACAACACCATTGAAATATTGTACATACATCCAAAATGGATTGACATGATGAGTTAACTTCCTTGTCATTTTTTCTAAGCACTCTAATGATTCATAAAAGGATTTCAAATCATTTTAAAGAAAATTGAGAAATTTGTTTCGTAGCATCAACTTCTTGGATGGTGTAATATAATTTGATAGAAATGTATAATTTAACACCACCCAGGTGATGATAGAACTTTGACATAGTCTTTTAATCAATTCCTTTACTTTATCCCTTAATGTGAAGGGGAATGAGAAAAGGTGAATAGTATCCTCAGAAATCCCATTTTAGAAGTTGGTGTCACATATCTTCAAAAAATTCGAGAGATGAGATTTGGGGTCTCTAGTTGATAGTCGTCCAAACAGAACTGTTTTTTGAATGATATGCATGATGTCCGACTTGATATAAAAATGTTGAGATTGCACCGGTGGTGTGAAAATACCAGTATATGACCATTAAATGGAAGTATAAACATACTCAATAAGGGTACAACATGGGGGTAGTTGTTATTCATGATGTGGGGGAAAAATTGATGATCTTGATAAAATTAAGGGCCTTTCCCTTAGCAGCATGTATGGAAACTACCCTTTTAGCTCATCTCAACCTCAGCGTCTAGTTGTTGGTTTCAGTTGTCCTTAAGAATTAACTTTTTTCAATGGATTTTTTGGAAACCAGTCCTCATTATTGAATGTTTTCCATGGGGGAATTTTGGTATTGGTCACCCATAAGTGTTCAATGTCGCCTCATAATTGTTCGTTGGATATTTGGATGAAGCAGAAGAACCTCCAATGAATAAGCACTCCTTGAACAAATGATTCACCAACACATGCACTTGTGATTCTCTACACAATACTATATACAAACCAATAATAAAATTGGATGACTATTATTAATAAAATAAAACAAATGAGTTTAAGAATAGAATTTTTTTAATTAATTTTTTTCTTTTTATTTCAAATTTAATTAATACATACATGATTTTGCAAAACACCGTTAACATTCAGATCCCCTACAATGATGACATAATTTTGTTTCATTTTAGACTAAGTGTTACGTTTAAAAATACAAATTGTAATGCAGAAACATAATACTTGTATAGTGAATGTGTTGGATCAATCCATAAGGAGATGGAGTTTTGTATTTTGTTTCACGAGTTGGTAATTACTTAGTGAAGATTACTAAAATTTAGAGTTGATGTTTTATATATTTCTATGGTAGAGTAATGAAACATTTTATTTCATGGTAAATTAAATTAAAATAAATAAATTTGTTTGAATATTACGATAAATGGAAATAATGTTTGAGGGATATAAATTTTTAGGATAATTAATAAATCCATTTTATTTTGAGGTTGTGTTGTTAATAATAACTCACATCTCTGGGTTTTGGATATAACAAAACCCCCTTGGTCTAGTGAATTTGTTTTTAATCAGTAGAAACTAATTCCTTGGTCTAGAATTTGGATTCTATTATTTTTGTTAATTGTTACCTATTTTATATGATAAGTCCACACAATGATCATGGAGGTGCATAACCACAGTTCCTCAAAAATATTCCTTGATATCCTATTCTTGGTCTAATACCGGGCTTCCTGTGATATTTAAAATTACATGTTTAAGGATTACGATAGAAAGATAAATAAACCAATTATAATAAAACAATTGATATAGATTAACCCATAATCGTCTGAAACACAACACATAGGATGTTTAGAAACACTGTTAGTATCTATTAAATAAAAAACTTGTGATACGTGAATTACACATTGAAATATATTTGGATTATCAATCTTTATAAAGGTAGCATCATCACCTCCTCTCTTATCTTCTCTACTTCTCTCATTCTCATTCATGTTCTTTTTCTCATTGGTGTCCCTATTTGCCTTATCCATTTGTGAAAACTAAGAGGTCATTCCCTCTTATTTATATTTTTTAAAACAATAGGACCCATACCATAATGTACACCGAATGTATCCATGTCAAATTCCCTTAGACCTACTTTTTCCATCAGAGGGTGATATACCAGGTCTCCCTTGACACTGAACATGGTGGTGCCTAGTTTATGGGGGTACACAGTGTGTAACTCCTCACAACATAAAATATAATGACAATCATTAACCACTAAGTGCTTCTATAAGGGGTAAAATGGTGTTTACATGGTAATAACATGGTGAGTATGCTCGGTACAGAAACATGAATGTGTATTTGGTCCAACCATTCTATGATGGGAAAATGGTACATGACATGTGTAAGATGTAAACGTCATTTATATTATAATTTTTTATCTAACCCTTCCATATTTAGTACATTGTATAGAAAACACCTGAAAATTATCATAATCTCAAATAAAAAAAAAATATCCACAAAACAAATGATTTTGGGGGAAAACTTGTTTGTATGCTCTATATTATGTATAAAATGTATACACAAATCAGGAACAGAAAGTTACAAGATGGGTAATTCCATAAAATAATGAAATACATATTTTCAAGTACTCTAAAAATTAGACAACCTTATATTAACTAAATGATATCTAAATAACTAATGACATGAAAGAGCTATTAACAATGTGTATCATTTCACAGTGTAAATCCCTCTCACAAATTGTACCTAACTACCATTACACAACATTTAACTAAGTAATAAAAGGTAAAATAATTTTCCACCATGTGGAAACCACTTGTTAAAGCTAAGATTCCAAAAAATATTTTATATAACAATTATCGTTATCATCCTAAATCATTATTTTCCCTATAAATAGAATAAAAAAACAATGACAACGTTAAAAATATACATGAATGATCTGTAACAATATGATACAAACTCCCCACCAATAAGAAATTTTATCCTCGAGAAGTCTTAATGGTGTCTTAAATCCCTAGAAAATAGTATTTCACTCCTTTATCTTCATGGAAGCAGTTTTCCATATCTCATCAGAATATCATTAATGTTTTCATTGAACTATGATGAAAATAATAGAGTTACCATGAAAGACATTCAGATGAGAGTTGTCATTCAGAATATGTTTATCCCAAATAGAAACATATGGATCTAACTCAAATTAACCCAACTTTGAATATGAGTGGGATCATGATTATACTTCATGATCTGGGATATATAGAAAAAATCATTAATACATATCAACTAAAGATGAAATGAAAACTAAAAATCATCCTTTCTGAGATTATCAATGTCTTGAAATGGTCAAACATATATTGGAACCCACATTACTTGTTATTGAAGACAATAGTGACACAACCTATGAGAAACTATCAAGAAAACCTTGTCACTGAGGGAAAACACCAATGGACGATTTTACAGATATGCATGAAAAATTCTATCAACTCTAGCTATTACCAGAAATTGATATACATCCGGAATCTTAACTAACATTTCCAAAACTAAACCTCATCAAAATACAGATTCTTATCCCACCAAATCTCGACAATGATGTGATATAATTTCGAAACCATAAGAGACCTCATTTGGAGTCTTTATAATTGATGACTGATAATTTTTTTTTATAAAAAAATCAACTAGTTCCATATAAATATCCCATGATCCACCAAAATATGGGAACATATACATGAACCATATTTTCAAGAATCTGAATTTCTCACTTCGTCTAGTCGTATGTTAGTGGATGGTAAGTACTGCTAAACATTATGTTAGTTCCCATTGATAGTTGGAGACTCTTCTAGAACCTCATTGAAAACCTATAACCCCTATCTCGAACAATAGAAGAAGGACTCCCATGTAACCTCATAATATGACTATATCTGTGGGCATGCGTATCAATGGAACACATAATCATCATTGAAATTCATTATACATGACAACAAAAATTATCGTCTCATGTCATGATACATTATCTTAGTTCATAGTTTAATTTCCCATGATAATTTTTGAAAACTATAAAGATTAAAATCCTCACATAAGAGGGTGTTACAACCTACTTTACAAGGTGGAGATTACCACTTGAAGATATAGACTAATTAGATACGGTCTACCAACAATATATGTTTTGTAAAATTCTACTATACTCATAATAATGCTACTCACTATGAAAAATAGTCTCTATAAAAGATTATGATAAAATAATACTAATCATAACCATAAATTAAACATACTCATGATCATCCAGGTGTAATTGATTAAAAACCCACATAAGTTTTCACTCCTCCTTTGAATATAGAATATCCTTCAATGGTAATTTTCTTTTAAGTGAGTCTTCAATGAAATTTCTCTTCACCAAGGTGTATGGGATATCAATATTAAATGTTCGAAAATATTCTACACATTTTCTCTATCTGAGATTGAAATATTTCTAAAAAAATATAAATATCAAACACTTGTTATCAAATAAGACCATGAACCAATCAAAAACAAGACAATGTTTCTAAAAGTTATCTAATTTTAGAAAATTAATATTCTCAGAATACTTGGATGGGTAATTCTTCTCATACAGTCAAAGCTGACGAGAGATGTATGCTACCACATGGCCATCCTATATAAGCTCACATTCTAAGACAGAACCATAAGAATAAAAACACCATGTAACTCTAACTGGGATAATTTAAAACCGAATAGGAGACAACGTTTGAATTCATATAAGTTCATAAAAAGAAGACAATCACATCTAATCACATGTGAATTTCACTAATTTTCTTGTAAGAGTAGTCAATGGTGACCCCAGGTTAGGGAAATACATAACAAACCATTAATAGTATGTTACACAATAACAGAATCACTTTATATCAAATATATTATGTGTTTCCATTCAAGACCAGATATGCATCACGTTATGAGGATCAATTGATAATATACGTTCAAAAATAATGTTCCCTAAGAACATCTCTTCCTGAATCCATAAGCTATATTTCGAAAGAATTCCAAAAACAATGTCTTCTCTAAATTTCTAGGACCATTATCAGATTGTGATCATGCTCATGATTTGATTTAAAATAAATTAGAATATAATCCATGGTCATAGTCACCAATGTTTCATGAAATGGATTTAATATCTGATTCATCAAAATCATAAAAAAATCATGAGTGTTAGTCATACCAAAACAAAAAAAAATTTTCTTAAAGGAATTACATGTTCTTGAAATCCATATTTGTTATATTATAATCATGGAATCTAAGATGATGTTAACCAGACCAATGAAGAATCCATGAAAACCACTTATCCCTCATTAACTGATAAAAAAATATTCCACATGATTCAACATATATTTTTTCATAACTATTATTGGATTAAACTTTCGATAGTCTACACACAATCGAATTTAACCATCATCATTCATGGAAAATGGAATATGGGCTACCTAATGTGAAACACGAGTTATAAGAAATCCTTTCCAATAGTTTATAAAATTGAATCTTGATCCCTTTCATCCATACCAGTGTCATATGATACAAATTTTTTGATATTGGTTGTGTACATGGAAATAGGTCAATGGAAAACCCTATCATTATTTCTCTCTAGAGGAATACTAAAGAGTTTCTATAGGTAAAACATCTAAAACCCCCCCAAAAAACTGTGGTAACATAAGAAATAGAAGAAATATCATCAAGAAAAACCTCAACTGAAGACAAAAATTCTCTAATCTCTGGGTAAGAAGGTCCTGGATGACAATACCATATGTCTCACTCCCCCTGAATCACATGAGATCTCTCATCAGGAGAAATAAATGAAACATGTTAATGATGATAATGAACCACAAGATGATGAGGGAAAATCCAATCCCTTCCAATGATGATGAATAAGAATATATATATAGTAAAATAAAAATGTAGTCCAACACCATATTATCTTTTATAATAAAATATAATGAATATAAAAACACTTCTCACTCCTCTTACCAATATGTGTTGCTAACTCCATTACCAAGGGGATGATATATCTAGGATGGTTAGTAATATTGTAATACCCCAGCCCTAGTTACCCAGATTCAGTGCATTATTTCATAATATTGGAATGATCACAAGGTATCAAATCCCAAATGTTTTATCAGTTTAGTAGCCTTGGAATTACTAGATATATTCATATGTTTTACCTTAAATCATGTAATAAAAACATCAACTAAATTTTTTCCCCATTGAACACACTTATATCCTCAGACTATCCCTATAGAAAAACCATAAAATATTTATTCACATCATGGGAAAAATAAAACATAGAAATGGGTGAGCTTAGACTCTCAGTAAGGATAACAATACAGCATAAACTTTCATAAACAATCAAAAAAAATTATGGCAACGTATAAGACAAACACAAAATCCTCTTAAACATAAAATTATGCATTATATGGCCAATATAAATTAAATAATTCCATTTACTTATTTACATGGGTATTATAATAGTCGAATAATCAGTTGCAATATCAATAGAAAATTTTATAATGATTGAATGCATAATGCCAAACATAATAACAACATAGTCAATGCCTTGTGCCAAGACATAAAATAAGATTACATCAATGCCTTATGACAAGACAATAGTTTGTATAATTTGACCTACTGATGCATCAAAGATCAATATAGGTCTCCACCTGACACTTACTATGTCCAATTCATTCCTCATATGAAAATGATTAAAAATAACATAAACATTCATATTAAAAATAGCAAACGAAATTCCAATACATTATCCATAAACCATGAATGGTGTAAAAATAACACATCCATAGTAAATAATATCAAAAATACTTCAATATAATATGTATTTTTTTATCATAATAAATAAACTTCAAAAAAGATTAAAATCCATCAAAGGATGTTGTCATTGATGAAAATAGAACTTTTTAGATAAATATCTCTTTCTATTTGGAAAACATTTAAAAGATATATACTTATAAAAGAAATTTTTTGAATGTATTCTTATAACATTGTATGGGAATCTTCGATGATGTTATAATGGAATAAAATTTACACACCTTCCGTTTGAGTTAAAAAAAATACATTATTACCTTAATTTTGTAAAAAATGTCAAAAATTACCTTGTTTGGAAAACGACAAAAGTATTCCTTTCTACACATATATGGTAATATAGGGGTATAAATGACATTGAACCATATTCTAGTAAATAATAAAAATGCTTGCAATTATATTTTTATAAAAATAATGATGTGGATGATAAAGAGGTCCCAGTAGATACTTACGTATTGACAACCCCTGATATGTATAGAGATTGTAGAATTAACCATTACCTTGTACTTTTACATAGTCGATGGTATGTTTACCTACATTATAATTGTTAAAACATTGTTATTTAATTATAAAAGAAATATATACATAAATATGATATCATATATATTCCTATAATACTACTTTGTTATTGGTAATTGAGTAGTTTCATCATCTCAGGTGTTAACAGACACATTTTCCTCTATATGCTTGGTTACGTCAGCCATGATTGTTATGGATAAGATATATTTGATTCATATACATAATGATATTATTATAATAAAAATTCTTTTTATTCATAAAATGAAAATTATTCATGAATTATTAAGAAGGGGAATTAATCTCATCATGATGGGGAATTAATCTCATTGCGTTTTTTTTGCAAATTTTCAAATTCTCTTAGAAGGTAGGTAAAAGATGGTAAAAAGTCCAATAATATTTTATATATGTAAACATATTATAAAATTAAACCAATTAATTAAACTGAATATATTTAGGTTTTATTTAACTATTTAGATTGAAAATATATTAAAATAAAATAACCAATTAATGTAATAAAAATTGGGGTTTAAACAATAAAGTAGTAATTTTCACTATTTATCAAAAATTGAATGTTTTATGAAAAATACCAAAAATTCACCATAAGCTAATATTGATATTCGGAATCCAAAAATGAAGTCCATATTGAAATTCCAATTTTTTAAAATTTCAAAAATTTGGTATTACTAATAATAACAGCTAGTTTGTTTGGTCATGGTGTGTCAAAACTCCATGTTGCGTACAACGCAAGTTACTGCATTATTCAAAGGGAAATGTACTGTGAGAGCTTGTGGTATTAAATTCTCCCATACTTAAAATAATTTCATCCTTGAACATTCTACACAATTACTGCAAAAAAAGAGTCAGGGGGTTCTTCATCATATGTTCCTCACGTTACCATGTTTCCTCTTCCATCTTATAGTTTCTCTATAGAACTTTTACCAGATGAGTCATATGATTTCTCAGCACTTGTTCTCTACTATGAAGAATTTTAAATGGACCTTCATAATAAGACAGACCATGTTTTAGTTCTATTTCCTCATAGGTGAGTACATTCATGGTGTCATACATGTATTTTCTCAACAGTGATATGTGGAATAAATCATGAACTTTGATGAGACTAGGAGGAATTTCCGAACTATATGTTAAAACTCCATTTAATTCAAGAATTAAGAAAGCTTTCATGTACCTGGGACTTAATTTACCCTTCTTACCAAAACATATAACACCCTTTCATAGAGATACCTTCAAGAAAACATGGTCACCTACTTGAAATTCTAAATCCTTCATTCGGTTAACGACATATCTCTTTTTCCTACATTGGGATGATTTGATGTGGGTTTGGATAATCTTCACTTTTTCCAATATTTCGTCAACATGTTCGGGGCCTACAAGTTTTCATTTACCAAAAACATCCCAACAAGTTTGTGTGCTTCGTCTCTTTCCGTATAACTCTTTTTATGGTGCCATCTAAATACTTGAATGGAAGTTGTTGTAATTAGAAAATTCTACCATAGGTAAATATTGATCCCACATACCTTGAAAGTCATGTGAGAAAGATATCAAAAAGTATTTTGAGGTTTTAATAGTCCTTTCTGTTTTTCCAACAGTTAGAGTGTGGTAGGTAGCTCTAAAATAAAGATCAGTATCCATGGCCTTCTGAATACTTTTCCAAAATCATGATTTAAAATGGGGATCATGATAAGAAACAATCGGTAGAGTTACTACAAGAAGTCTTACAACTCAATTAATATATTGTTTTCTAGATGTTTAGGTGGTAAATCTTCTCTTATAGCAAGAAAATATAATGACTTGGTATGATTATCAACAACGAACCATATTTCATCATTCCTTATAGGAGTCTTTGGTAGCCCCATGACAAAGACAATCGTAATATTATCCCATTTACACTCTAGTATCGTAAGAGGTTGTATGACTCTTACAGGCTGTTGCCTTCTATTTTCACTTGTAGATAAACCATACATCTTGACACATAATCAGCAATCCCTATCTTTATGTTGTCCCACCAAATATGTTCCTTCAAAACATTATACATCATGGTGCTCCCAGGGTGTATAGGGAATTTGGAGCTATGAGCATCATAAAAAAATACATTTTTTATATCAGGTATGTTAGTAACACAAAGTCTCTTCCCAAATTTCATAATTCAAACATCATATATGAAGTCACTTAATATCTCATCATTCACAGCTTTAATCATCTTTTGAAACTCCTCATCATCAGTCTGAGTACTCATTATCCTTTATAGTAAATATGGTTAGGAATCCATTTTAAAAATTATTGATTTTTCACCTTCAATGGTTATTCCCATATCCATATTTTCTAGATCATTGAAAATAGGATCCCCTTCAACCCTCATCATGTTGAAAACAACATGATCCTTTCCACTAAAATCATAAGCCAACTTATCTACATTCCTTTGGTTGTAGTGTATTGTGCAATCACAATCCCTGAGTAGTTCAATCCACCATCTTTTCCTCATGATGAGCCCTTTCTGTGAGAAAATATACATTAAACTCTCTTGATCAGTATAAATCTCACATTTTTCACCATAGAGATAGTGTCTCCATATTTTAAAGGAAAATATTACAGTTTATAACTCAATATTATGACTAGGATAGTTTTTCTCATGAATTTTTAGTTGTCGTGATGAATAGGAAATAACCCTGTCATTCTGCATAATGACACAACCAATTACTTTCTTTGAAGTGTCACTATAAATAAAAAACCAATCGTTCCCTGGTGGTAGATTCAAGACAGTATCATTGAATAATATTCTATTCAGTTATTCAAAACAGTCTTCACACTCTTTTTTCCAAAAAAAATTAACCCCTTTACAGGTGATCTTGGTTAATGGGTTAGCCTACTGGGAAATATTCTGGATGAAATGTCGATAGTAACCCGCTAAACCAATAAATCTGTGTACCTTATTTATACTCGTTGGTGATGGACATTCTTGGATTTACTTGTTCATGGAAGGATCAATAGACATTCCATCATTAGAGACAATATATCCACGAATAGGAATATCTTGATGCCAGACTCCACACTTTCTAAACATTCCATATAATTAATTTCTATTGATGGTTTTTAGAATAGTGCACAAGTGATTTTCATGAACTTTATAACTTTTTGTGTATACCAATAAGTAATCAATAAATAACACTAACAGGTAATCCAGATATTCCTTGAAATATATATTCAATAGATCCATGAAGACAGAGGGAGAATTAGTCAATCCAAAAGGCATTACTGTATACTCGTAATTCCCGTGCCTGATTCGAAATGTTTTTTTCAGAATGTTTTTCTTCATCGCACCCAACTGATGATATACACATCAAAGATCAATGTTTGAAAAATATTGAACTCCATTATTTTTTTTGAATAAACCATCAATGTTATGTAGGGTATACTTGTTCATTATTATTATAGCATTGATTAACCTGTAGTGAATGCACAACCTCATAGATCTTTCTTTCTTCTTAACAAAAATGGCATGGGCTCCTAATGGAGAAATACTAGCGAAAAAATACATTATTACTCAATTTTCTAGTTTTTTCATTATTTCAACTAATTCTGAAGTGGACATTTTATATGGTGTCGTTGATATGGTCCTTGAACAATGAATTAAATCAATGGAAAACATAATTTATCATTTTGGAGGATGTCCAAGAAAACACTCTAGAAACACATCAAAATATTCATTCACAATAGGTTTTTACTCTATCCGAACATTCTTTTCCTCAACCATGGTTATTTCATTCACTTCCTCCCTGATAATTGAATTTAGTAGAGCTACTGTGGGTGGATCTAGATAAGAATCTGGTGGTTATGTTTCTTCTCTAATGATAAGGTACTCATTATCATCATCGAAAATAATAACCTCCTTATTCAAACAATTTTTTTTCACATCATGGCCCAAAATCCAATCCATTATTAGGATTATATCAAATTGAATCATGGGTATGATGATGAGATATGTTGATAAAGAACATTTATATTCTTTAATGGGAAATAATTTACAAAATGTTTTTCAATGATACTTCCCATGGGTATTTTTACTGACTACTCCCTTGGTATATCAATTTGAGAATATCTAAGATTCATAAAAAACTGGGATGATATTAAACAATTCAATGATCTATAATCAAATAATTCATTGGCTAAACTGAAATAAGCAATTAAAATACTGGCCACCACGTCTTTTGGAGCTTCAACCTCAGTAGTAGTGATCACATAATCTTGGCCTTTATCCCTTGGCCTTTCTTGAGGTAAGTTACCATGGTGATTGGGACATTTATTTGCATAATTTTTCTTTTCCAAACAATTGTAGAATTAAACATTGACAACTTCTTTCTTCCCCTTGCATTTACGATCCCGGTGGCCTATTTTCTCACACTTTTAATAGAATATTCGTCCCATCAGGAAAGTACGAGGGTGTATCTTCCCACAATTTGCAGATGATGGATATTCAACATTTCCATGATTCCCCTTATCTCCATATCCAGAGTGTTCATCAGATCTATTTTTCTCTTGATTTTCTTTAATGTTGTAAGACTTAGAGAATCCATTTTATTTCTTGATAGTTCATGAGACTATATCATCGTACTTTGAGAAGGATTTTGAGACCAATAATCGACGTATAAATGGTTTTAACACATCAAATAATCGATCAATATTAATTTTTGGGTTAGGTATGTAATCTGTTGTATACCTTACTAAGATTGTAATGTTAGCCTCATACATTGTGAAATTCTCATCCTCCTTTTTCTCAGACTCAGAAATTGTTTTTCCATATCCGCTCGACTGTCACGAGGAAAGTATTTTTCTAAGAAATTATATTTAAACACTCCCCATTCCTTGTTCAATACTACTTCATCTTCAATTGTGTTTTGAATTAATAACCACCCTTGATCACCATCTCCCTTAAGGCGATAAACTGCCAGGATATCTTTTTCTCTTTTGCTACTCCCCAAAGCATAAAATATGTTCTCCAAGGAATTTATCGATTCCTAAACTACTATTGGATTTTTACTACCATTTAATGTTTGTGGTTGTTTCCTTATGAAGCATTTTAAAATTGATACTCTGAATTATGGATCAGGGTTCTCCATACGGGTAAGGTTATAATTCATAACCTGGGTGAGTCTTCCCAGTATGGTGATAAGTGGATCAGCACCAGTTTCATCACCAGCACCACTATAATTATCGTTAGTGTGAAGGAAATATCTAAATGTATTACTTTCATTGATATGGTTTCCATTACATCCACTAGGCACCATTTATAAACAATGTCATACATTAGATTTTTGATGAATTTCAATAAATAATTCCAAACATGTAAAAGAAATAGCATAAATTCAATAGTTTATATATCTAATCCATAATCATAAAAATGATTTCTTAGAAGAGGTATATACTCATAAATCCATTATAATGATTTGTAAATAAAATGTGAATTATCCTAAGCATATCCCCTAGGAGTGTCATAACCAATAGTGCAGCAAGGCTCGTTGTTGTGCAACAACTCCTATTTTAGTCTTGCTAAAAGCAGTCTTTCAGGTTTTACCCCTAGGTACATCTGTTCTAGAGCTGCCTCTACATACTCGTATCCAGAAAGGGATGTGTTTCTTGGAAAACCCACAAAATCTATACATTACAAAAATTCTAGGACGTTCATTCATAGTAATCCTCAAAGTCTATATTAAGGTAATGTTCTTTAATCAGATTTTTTACAAAACTATCTTCCATGGTTTGTACTAAACATCATACGATACCAACTATAATTCCTCAAACCCAGTTACCCAAAGTGAGTGCATTATTACATAAAATTGGCATGATATCAAGGGATCAAACCAAAAATACTGATATGTTTAGTAGCCTTGGATGTACTAGATACATTGATATGTTTTACATTATATCATGAAAAAAAATCAATAACCTTTTGTCCACATTGAACACACTTCTATAATTATCCCAACCATGTAGGTCAACAATAAAATATTTCTTCCCATCATGGAAAATATTTAAATAAAGGGGTGAGTTCTTATTCTCAGTAATGATAAAAATATAGCGGGAACTTTCATAAATAAGCATAAACAATTAAACAAAATTTTTAATACAAAAACATAAACATTTTAAACCTAAACTTCTGTATAATATGGCCAATATTAATAAAAAAAGGCCATTAACCTTTTCACATATATATTCTACTAGTTTAATAATCACATGCAATATCAATAGCAAATTTCATAATGATGGAATTCATAATTCAAGGCTTCTTACTGACGTAGTCAAGGCCTTGTGAAAAAACTACAAATTAGATTTTTTCAAGGCCTTGTGTCAAGACATTAGTTTTTCTCATTATACCTACCAATGCCTTGAGGATCTATAGTGGGATCTACCAATCACGTACTAAGTCCAATGTATTCTTCATATGAAAAGGTATAAAAATAACATAATCATTAATTTTAAAAATATCATACGAAATGTAATTACATTATCTGAAAACCATGAATGGTATAAAAATAACACATCCACATTAAAAAATATCACAAATTCTTCAATATAATATGGAATTTTTTATCATAATAAATAGACTTCAAAGAAGCTAAAAATCCATCAAAGTATGTTTACATAGATTAAATACAATCTTTTTTATAAAAATATACATTTCTAATTTGAAATTATTTAATAGTTGTATAATTATAAAATAAAACGTTTAATTTGAAAATATTTTTATAATCATTTTTGGTAAGCTTTTACGATGTTTTAACGGTGGAAAAAAGATTCCCCCACAGTATATGACAAAAAAAATACATTCTTACCTTAATTTGTCGAAAAGTTCATAAAGTACCTAGTTTGGAAAACGATGAAAAGATTCATTTAAAGACATATATGGTCATATAAGGGTAAAAATGACTTTTACCCATAGACTATTAAATTGTAAGAATGTTTTGAATTATGTTTTTATGAAAACATGGATGTGGATGATAAAGATGTCATAGTATATCCTTACATATTAACAACCCCGGATAAATAAAGAGATTGTAGAATTAACCCATACCATGTTCATTTCCTTGGTAGATGGTATGTTAAACTATTTTATAATAGTTAAAACATTGTTATTAAATTATAAAATTACTATATACATAAATATTATTTCATATATGATTCCCAAATATTTCTTTGTTAATGATATTTCAGTAGATTCATCATTATGGGTGTTAACTGATTTTTTTCCATATATATGCATGGTTACGTAATCCATGTTTGTTATGGATATGATGTATTTTATTCATATACAGAATGATATTATGCTCATACACATTATTTTTAATCATAAAATAAAAATTATTCTTGAATAATTATGATGGGGAATTAATCTCATCGCCTTCGTGAACAGTAACCGTACATACACACGAGCGAAAATATCTGTATATTGGTAGTCAAATAATTCATAATTGGATGGTATATAATATATAAAGAATCATTAAAATGTTATATTTATTATTTATATATGTTATTATCTTTATTATACCCATCCAAAATTATAATCAGTTTGAATAACAATCTACACCACGACATGGAGACAACAAGCCGTAATTACACATGTTTGGTGACTTTGTCATTTACAGGAATGACAGAGTAAAAAATATGGTTGTACCATATTTATAATAACATCATGTTATGTATGTGGTACTGGAGTAATTATTTTTGTATGGAATCATCAAATAAAGAGGATGTGGAAGAAGAAATAAACATGAAATTGGGAGGTGATTTTATTACATCTTTTTCGAGTGTTTCCTTTTGAGTTGATCAAAAGTGCTCCATATGTTGGCTTTCTGATCAATGTCAGGACTCTAGGTTGATGTTATGGAATTTGGGAGTATATTTGGTCAGGGTTTGGCTGTGCAAAATGGTTTTGGATGTGTGAAATTAAGAGAAGGGTGAGTACCTTTTTATAAGAGAGTTGTTGTCACTTTAGAAAAATATTGAAATATTATTTTATAATAAAATAATTGTAGGTTTATAATTTCTTCAAAATAATTTATTTCAAGTAAAATTTGGGGTTGGGTTGAGAACCTCTCAAAAAATAGGTTTTGGATAGGTTTGGATCACCAAGTTAACCTTTTCTTTATGATTTAACTCTTAGTTAAATAGATTGACATTTACCATGTCTCCTTGTATTTTTATATTATATGGTAAATAAACATACTATTACTAGCCATGATAACCCCAAGTGGTTAATTATTTAAATATATATCCATATCTTTGTACATTTTCAGAAACATATATTTCTATGAATTTTAGATCAATTAATAATATAGCATTTCATTTAAAAACTGAATTATGTAATTTTTGACACTATTTAGTATTTGGTTTTTTCAAAAATCAAAAAAAAATGATTACTTCATAAAAAATGATTAAATACACCCTAACATGTCATATTAACATATAAAATTAGTGGAATTCATAATAAGTCTCAAATTACATGTATTTGGAGATTTATAAAATCAATTATTTTAATTATTCATTAATACGGTAATTACTGCATCATCATTATGTCATAAATAAATTGAAATATATAATTTATAAAAATTATAAATTAAATAAAATTAGGTAGTAAATATTTTTAGATTTTTAATTAATATTTATATTCTTATTTATATTGTGGGTAACCCTATATTAACTTCTTTTTTTATTAAACATTGAATTTAACTTTTTTAACTCTTCTTTAAATAAAATATTAATAAATGTCTTAATCTAAAACAAGTGGAAAAAAGTGGATAATATTTTATTTCTAATGTTATTTTGGTCTAATTAAACTTATATAATAGAATATATACACATGTTAGGGTAATTATGATATCATTTTACCCTTAATTACTCTATTTACTTTTAATTGTTGAAAATAAAAGTCAAAAGTTACTATTTAGAAAAAATTATTTTCATATTATTGAACCACATTTTACTTAATGATATCAGCCGTGTCTCTAGGATATTTAAAATTCAAGTCACAAAAACTGTAAAATTATTTTTTCTTTAAATTTTCTAATGCTCCTCGGAGGAGGGTAAAATATAGTAAAAAGTACTATAAAATTATATATATATATAAAATTATTATAAAATTTCTCTAAAGAATTACATTGAACATATATATGTATTATGTATCTATTTTTACCTAAAATAGTGTAAAATAAAATAACTAATTTTATAAATAAGATGTTTGTTTAAAACAATAACATAGTGTTTGTCACTATTCATCATAAATTGAATGTTTTCTAAAAAAAAATTCACCCTAAGATAATTTTGATATTATTAATCCAAAAATGAAGAACATTTTAAAAAAGGAAATTCATAAAATTTCAAATAGAGTGTATTACTATTCGTAATGGCTAGTTTGATTGGTCATTGTTAGTTAAAAATTTATGTTGTATAGTTTTCAAGCCACTACATTATTCAAAGGGAAACATACCATGGGATCTTGGGGTGTTACAAATATAAAAAAACAGCAGAAATAAATGAGTGGGTGGAAAGAGTATTAAATAAAGTTATTTATACATAATTTTAAATAAGGATTGAATCTCTCAATATTTATTGACCTATAGAGACTTTTGATGGTCACACTTCTACTTTGTGATAGTTCTTCACTCTCGACGGTTGTGGATAGATCCATATAGTAGTTCATGCATCTAACTACACTATAATATCCATTATAGTCACTGAACAATAATTTTCATGAGAAATAGTCATAGACTGATAGAAGCATTGCAAGTGACCAAGATATCCACAGTTGTTTCACTTCATCACGGGCTTAGGAAAATGACATATTGTGTGTATATCATTTCCACATTGAAATAATGTTATAGGAACACTAATAGTTGTTGTAAAGGGTATGGAGTAGGGTCACTACTCAGACCAACCACCACCTCATATGTGATGATATGGAAACATGCTCTTTTATCCATTTACACCACTTTAATTACCACTAAATGGAAGAGAAGGGGTGGGAAGAACAACATTTCCCAATATATAAATATATTCCATAATAGATCAATCAACCATATAAAGATGGATAGAATGTTTAAACATGAAAACATTTGAACTGATTTGTAACCTTACACATTGTCGATAGATGTTATCCTTCAGCATGTCATTCTTTACCACATCGAGAGAAATACAGACAACTTCAACAAACCGATTGGTGTATAAATACATTGAGCACTATCCATGCTGCAATACAGAAAACTGAAGAGACTTCTACAACATCAGGGTCTTTGAGAAAAATCATTGTAAAATAGGGGTTTCAAACCCTTCCAATCGAAGTCAACGTGTCTACCCTCCTCGACAATAAAATCCCACTATTTATTAACAAAAACCTCAATCATGAACACTTCACATAACATGTTGATATTTTTAGGTTATTATAGAAATTATATGATCAGAAAAATACTATCTATCCAATCACTCACCTTTTGAGGATCATTCATTCATTTATTAAAAGATGGCTTATCATGCAAAAAATTATGGAATCGTTCTCTCTCTCCTCCTGCTCTTGGATATACCTCATCAATGGCATTATGATCTCATGGTAAAACAGAATCAATTGGAAAAGCAACCCATTTGATAGTCTTGATTAAATTCTAATATATTTGTGTATTCCATTGAGGATCATCATCTACACCCTCCTAAGGAACTCAGGGAAGATATATTAGAGGCATACTGCTCCACAATGAAGAATAAGAACAATCCGGAAATAGAAAAATATCAGCTTAATCTAGAAAATCCAAATGTATAAAATATTATTTTAATCAAAACCCAAAACTAGAGATAGATAACCCAATATCCCATGGAAACCTCAGTCTCATCATGATCAGAGTTGACAATGTACTTATAGAAACATACCTCCCATGTCCTGAATATACTATCTCAAGTGTAATAAACATACCAAGATAATGAATCATAGGGATAGAAATCCTTTGATAGAATATTGTATCAAACCATCTCTGGTTACCCCCAAACCAAGCACATGATCTTAATTTTCACATAGGTGAAGGGCGATCCTGATCCCCGTGGACTGGTGACACGTACTCGTGCCTTGATAAAAAAACCAGAGGGATCAATTTCTCCCCACCTGAATAAGAACATATAATATATATACATGAATCAATAAAAAAATGTTGAAATACAATAAATATTTTATATAACTGTTAGAAAGGTAGTGGATACAAATAAAATTAATAGTTAAAAAAACTCTAAGAGATAAGTCCAACTACAACGGGCCAAAACCAAATAGCTAATCCTTGTGATGGTGTGGAAGAACTCCCACCATCTAACTAGTAGCTTCCAAACTAAAATGACCGAAGATATAGTCACCCCACTATATCTCATTTCTTTTCCATATATTCGAAGATAATTATTGGAATTCACAACACTGAATAGGTGTGAACGGGGTGAGAAAACATGATCAATTGCATCCCACCCATTTTCTCCCTAACAAGTCTCTGTAGAAAAATTATTATATTCAAATTTTGAATAAAAAATAGAATCACCAAATGTAATGCTGTTTAATATAAATCATGGTAAACCACCCCCATTATCCCTATTCTAAAACAAATGTGTGTATAAAATTTTCATATAACATGTTTGGTGATATTATTTCAGAAAAATAAGAATTCACATTAAGGATGAAATATAAATCCATGAAATATAAAACAGAAGAAAATGTATGAACACCAACGATCATTGTAGGTCATAATTGTAGACTACTTATAGCATAATCAACCAAGTACCCAATTTGGATCCTAGAACATAGGTCTTGGAATAAAAGTAATACCCCATGTGTAACCCCTTAACCTTTCCAATATTATTCCCCTAGAAAAATGATCCTAGGAATAATAGGAAACCACAATGAGAAAACATCATGATAATACAAAAAACATGATTAACTACATAAAGGTAATTATCCACCTAAGTACATAAGGTATCCTATGTTATCATTTTCAATATTCATTCCATCTAATTAAAAATAATTTCAGAACCAATTCATAAATCTATTTCAATCCTTTGATTGTACATCATTACATTAATTTTATAATCATCCAGGAAAAAAATATTTTCTTTTATTAAAACACATTTCAAAATATAAAGAAATATCATGCCAATTAAATGTATAAATCAATTTATAAGGTAGGGACATTAAGGTTGAACAATAATGTCTAGATACTGAACCACTAACCTCAAAACATGGGTCCCACAAGCATGCAATTAGATCTACAAAAAAGAAAATTAAAAATACATCAACAAATGTCCTAGAGTCCAATCAACATATCAAGAATGATCCAATTTAAAAAAAGGAATCAAATTATTGGAGTAAACCCAAATACCTTAAGAAATAACAATCATCGCACACCAACTAATGATGGAGTGGCCATCCGTGTAATAACATATATTGGATATTGAATATAACATGAAGAAACACCAATTTTAGACCAACTATTAAGATAACGCACCCACATGCACTAAAACAGTCAATGGAAATGATGAAGTAAATATTTCACTCACCTAGAGAGATAAACACCAACTATAATAAAGATATGATGCTGAAAGGATCGATCGGGAAAGAATAGTGTCTCTCAAAATAACTGGAGGGGAAATTTGGTTTTTGTGAAAAGGATAACAGGTGGTCGGATAGAAACCCCAAACTCTAACACCACCCTAAGACTTATCTACTCTAGGAATTACATGACATGTAAATACTTTACATGGTGACAAATTATCGGTGTTCTTGAATTATGAAAAATATATTTCCATAGATTAAATATCTGATATTTAAAAAAATCACAGTGTTAAATAGATCTTCACATCATATATCATTTCACATCATGAATCCCTTTCACAGCTTGCACCCAAAAACTATTAAATGTCATGTAAGCTAGTTACAAGATGTGAAATCGTTCTTCATCCTGTAGGAACCACCGGTTAATTCTAAGAGTGAAATAAATACATGACTTAACAATTATAGGTATCCTCTCATCCCTATACAAACACAAAAATCAGAATCAAGATAAAGATATAGCTTGTAGATTGGTAATTTGATGTAACAAACATTATAGATCATATATTGTTGATGACCAGATTTTTACTAGTGAAACTGTTACATGATTTATGAAGGGGTGACCTAGATTGTGCTGGGTTAGAACATTATAGGTTAAATGATGTATATTCCCATATAGTTCATTAATTTATTGGTCGATGATTATGTCATCCAGAGAAATATATTTTAAGTCATCTATTTGGTTATTCCATTTATATGGGTTTTATTTCTAGGATACCATCATGTAATATATATATATATATATAATTTATATTGTTTTTATTGATCCTGATTGATATAACATGGCCCATTATTGTTGATTATAATAAATCTTTATTTTCTAAATTCATTATAACATTCCTCACTATTAATAATTATAGTATTGATTGGTATGCGTTATATAAGAATTTATAAAATACATTCATTATGTATTTATATAATTATACACTTTCTATGATAATTGATGAATTGAAAATGTATGTTATCCTTCAAAGAGAATTTTAGCTCACCCTAAATATGTATCTTCTTCCCCAGGTAATATAAAATTATGTGGAATGAATTATTTCTAGAACAAAAAATATTTGCATGATTTTTATGACTGAATTTAAAATTAAAAAATCCAGGTCATCTTACAATAATATTAATTTTATCAAAAGGGTATTGATTTTATAAGTTTTTTAATTAATTTAATAGAAATATAAACCTAAAATAACATGAGAATTGAGGTGATCTAGTTTTTTTATTTATATGTTTCTAGTTATAGATAAAAAAATATTATGTTATAATTATCAATATCAATGAATGAAATTTAATTTCAGTTATTAAATGCATATATCTGAGAGTTCTTGTTTAGGGCTGTAATAGTTTGGAAAATATTTTGTTATGATAACATATTATAATTTGATGTTTTCATGTGTGGTAATAATAAGTGTTATGGATATCATGAATGCCTTATACACTATATGTTGATCAATTGATCAAAGTCGTAGAAAACCCATTGATCATTTAACAAATGAAATCTTAATGCTTTTAATTAATATTTACGGAATGTTTGAGAAGGTTAATATATTTTTATCTCTATGGTCTATCATAATGTGTGAGTTTTTATTTTTATGAAATAATATATCAGGTATTGATAACCAATAGGTTTTATACGATCATGGATATTGAGAAAACTAATTTTATTATATAGACAATCAAAATATATAAATTATATGAGGTGACTAAGTTAGTAACATTAACTCAAAATAATATCTCCATATTTTTTGTCATGTACTATGATAGGTATGAGATAATCAATAACATCATATCCTTCTATACATTTTATTTTATTGAATTTATATTAGATATTAGGTTATTGAAATATTAATTTTCACCCTTGTACATCACATTTTACATTTGATGTTTAATATATCATTTTAAGTACTATTCATTTTGTGAATTATCTTACCATGTGTTATTGTTTTTGGTTTTGAATAATGTCAAAATCTATGAGGAATTTATTGTTATCCCATTAATGGTAATGGTATTTAAAGGATTATTTTACTAAATTTGGCCTGAGTAATTATTAGTGAATAGTAATATTTTTTTCTGAAAATGATGAGATCGTGGTGAAAATTAAAATAAATAATGAAAATATACTCATCAAGTAGGAGAATATTTTTCACTTTCTGGTGATCAATCTCCTCAATCACTCAATATAATTAATTTTTTTTTCATGCATTCAAAAAAATATTCTATTATTATAAAACCTAGTTATGTGTTATTCCACATGAATTTTTAAATTCCCTTTCTCCCTTAATATAATGATGTTTTAATAATCATTTATATAATGACCGTTTGCAAATAAATTATTTTAAATGTCAATGCATTGATTAACAAAATAATGTTCAAAATACAAGGATTTAATTTATTAATTTCAGGTGGTGGGATTATAACACCTAAATACCATATGATATATAATATTTAAAATATATTTAATCTCTCCAATATCATGGCGTACACATTACTCGTATATTTTTATGTTTGATATAGTATTCACCATACAATACTGAGCTGAAACGACCAAGGATATGTGTTACCATTAAAAGAAAATCATTTTATATTTTCATTAATAGTATTAAATGATTTTTGATATATATATATATATGTAATTATGAATAGAAATTATTTTTAATTATTTGATATGTTGTTTATGAATTTTTCCTAATGTGATTTTATTGTTCAGTTATATGTTTTTCTTCAAATATTTTTGTTTACTTTTGCAGAATAAAATATTAAAATAATTTTTTCCAATAGTTAGAAAATTTATTTTATAAAAATAAAATATATATTTTTTTAGAATAGAAACATTTAAATTTGGAGATATTTTCTAATATCTCAAATATTATTTATTTTTTAGTGAATAGTTATAAAAGCTAATTTGATTAAAAAAGTTATTTCATTCCAATAATTTAAATATATTAATCATCATATATTGTTTTGAATATGTTTTCAAATAAAAAATAGTATTATATATTTATATTTAACCATCACTATTTCATATAAATATAAAATTATTGGATTTTATTGTTAGTATATATTTGGGACTAAATATGAATTTTTTTCTGAATAATTATTTTAAACCACCTAATGTTTTTCTATTTTAAACTATTAAAATAATTAAAATATTAAAATATTTAAATTAAATTTATAAAATAGATATATATATATATATATTATAAAATTACATTCATTTGATTATTGTTATAAGACATATAGATAATATAACATTTTATTTTTCTCCAATTATACATTTCTTGAAGACCCTCACATTTATTTCAACTACGTGGTTTGTTTTAAAAATTAGGTTTTCTACATTTATAAAATTTATATCATAAAATAAATATATTTTAAATAATAATGTAAAAAATTACATTGTTATGTCTTTTAGAGATTGTTTAGAACATTAATTTGATTAATGAATAAATTATAATATTAAATTTTAATAGAAAACATCATTTTTTTATTAGATAATGTTTTAAAAATATTACATATTAAATTTCTCTAATAGTAGAATGAGTTCCGTATTATATAAATTAATCCAATTTTGTTCAAAATAGTAATTTTTATACTGAATTTTTATATAAAAAATTTATATTATGTTCAACATATTCTCTTTGAAAACCCCCTTTTTTATCACACCTTCCAGATTTAATTTAAATTGAAAATTTAAAATTTTATGAATTTTATTTAAAAAAATAGATTCAACATATTTTATACTAATTATTAATAATTTCTAAAAAATTAGTATTAATTTTTTACAAACATTAATAGACGCATTATATAAAATTATAATTATCATGGTTAAGGTAAAAATAGGATTTTGGAGGGTTAATCTAAGAAACTAAGGGTCATAAGGACATAAAAACATGTAAAAACGCATTTTAAGAGAATATATCAATTTTAAATATTATAGGATATAAGATTACTCATTTTGGAAGCCTGGTTCATGAACATAATGATGGTATGATTGAATTTTTTTTAAAAAAAGCAAGTATTCTTCTCACCACACATATAAATGGCCACATTGTCTCATCTTTTATTCGAATATTAAAACAACTTTATATCAGAAAAAACCTATCAAAATCACATCCAAATTTTACAAAAATAATCATAGAATATTTTTTTCACCATAATTATTGATAGGAATTTTTTTGGTCAAATCATATGGAGGATACCAAAATAAATTGTAGTGTTCTCTAATAAAAATTATTATATTATTTCATTATGAACCAATTTAAATAATTATTAAAACATTATGACATAAAATTATAAATTTTGAAAATATAGCGGTATTTTATATAATAAATTCATGATCTAAATTGATCCCCACTTAAATCATAAATGTTATGAAATCGTCATTTGTGTGTCTTGAATACTACCAGCTCACGAACCAATACAATTTGATTTTCCATTACAAATTATCAGGATTGGTTATAATGATAAATATATATTATATTCTTGATAATTATAAAATAATTATAACATTAAAATAATTATATCGCATGTTAAATATTATAATCCACTACATATGAGATTTGATAACATCACTAGTGTGTACAGAGGAATACTAGATCAGAAAGCGATGTGTTTCGTCATTCAGTGAAATGTTACATTGTATTTAATAAGGATACTATTGATGAATATATCTGATATAAATGAGATGATTTGGATAATAATTACATATATATCATTATGAATATATAATATGTCATTTTATTTATTAGACTAAAAAGTTGATAAGATATCATTTTCTTTTTTTTACTATGCGATATGAATATGATTTCATATCAACACAAAAATATGACATATATAAGTATATTTAATGAATTAGAATATTATATATTATATTATGATAATTATCTTAATAAAATATTACTGACCTTTTTTTTATAATGGTCATTGAAAATTGGGAAATTTAGTCATGTCTAAGGGCGACATACGATCTCAATGATCGTAACATAATTCATTTCAAAAAACATTATTTCATTATTATTATTAAAATTATAATTAATTTATAAAAATTCAAATTAATCACTGATTGTTATTTTTCTGATGATTCAACTTTGTAATATGTATTACAATATTATTTTTCATAAAAAACATGAATGAAAAAACAAGGAATTTAAAAATCAGAACTATGAAAATAATGAATGATTAGAAATTATTGATTAATATGATGTTATACATGGGTCATATATTATGTTATAAATATTAATATTTCTTAGAAATAACATAAAAACATGTTTAATATAACTTTATATAATGATAATGAATGATCAAGAAAATAGAAGAGTAAGGTAAGGGATTTCCATCTCACATTTAAATTTATGGTGGAAGATACTATTATACCCATGAATTCAATTTATGTGGTGTGTATACATCTGATGAATTTATTTTATTAGGATTATATTGAAAATAATTGAGATTTAAAAATAAATTATATGGTACCTATTTCATTTGATGTTGATTCTACGTTACCAATTTGATTAGAGATTTTTGTTTCTCTCTCATGTTTATTAGGATTGTTTATAATTATGTCTCTATTGTTTAAAAATTATTATTTAGATATCAGTATTTCCCTTGAATTTTAATCTGTATAGTTATTTATGATAGAGTGTTGCAATTTTATAGGTTTTAAACTCCATGGTAATTAAAATAATATTGTAAGACCATCTAATAAAAAATATTGTATTACTATCTTAGGTTAAAATCACATTTCTTCAATACCATGTTTTATAAAAGCCATCTTATTTTTTTTATTTTATTTAATTTTATTTATAAAACAAAATTTTAACAAATTTATTATTATTATTTTTTTAATAATTTACAATTATTTTTACTTTAATACATTTCCCAATTGGAATTTATAGAAATTGTGAATGGAATCATTGTTTTAATATGTGTATTATGAACAAAATTTTCTATCGTAATGAAAATTATTTTATTTGAAGCTTTCAATATATATTTAAAATGTTATTTTCAAATAAAATGATTTTCTAAAATATTTAAATTCATTTTTTCAAAATAATGAGTATATTTACTATATAAATGTTATAAACGATTTCATGATTGATTATTTTATATGTTTCTAATATTTTTTCTATAAAAAATATTTTTAATTTATTTTGTGAATTTTATGATTCAAAAAATTATTATCAAAATGAAAAGGTTATTTTCCTCAAAAATTATTTAATGATATTTTAATGGAGTTTCAATTAATCAAGGTTATAAAAACATGATGTTATATATGTTTAAATGAGAATAATTTTTAATAAATCCATCCTAATTGTTTATATAGATGGATAATTATTATTTCAATAAAATTGTTGTAGAACCCATTTCTCCTCCATGAGATAATCATGTTTTAAAAAATTATTATGGAATTATTTCACCTTCGATAGATTAATCATGTTTCAAAGATATTTTTATAGAACCCATATATTTTCTATTGGAAAATAATGTTATGAAAGGAATACTAGTTCATTTATTATTTTTACAATGATTTTAAATATATATTTAATTTATATTTTCATTAATGAAATTTTAAAGGATGGGGATCCCCATATTGAACCGAGTGAGCCTATTACACCTTATACGATGGGGTTTCGCAATTTAGCATCATGTGATACCATTATAGTTGATATGTTTTGGTGGATGAAATAGTATTGGGTGATTCTGTTACAACATATAGGATCGAATATCCAGTATAAAACATGTTGTACTATAATATCTGAAACGAAGGGTGCACCAAAACATCAAACCAATGGATCAAAAATGAATTATTTCCCCAGATAATTATATTTTGTTTTTACATATGGTAATACAAATTAAAAGGGTTCAATACGTGTTACATGATGATGATTTTCTAAAATAAAAAAGAATTATATATATGAATTCAATGTGTTTATATTGAATTATATGATCAATTTTGATATCATACCACTTTTGATTTTTTATTTTTATGAAACCTCATTATTTTAATGCTATATTCAATGACTCAAAAATTATTAATTTCAGTATTGATGTGTATGAGTTCAGTTATGATTCAGAAATGAAATAAGATTAATAATTCAAAAAATTACACACATGTCATTCACATTATTAACATTCAAATTCTAATGCTTATATTTAACCTTAATGAGAATTTTAGATCGGCCATTAATTTTTCCTCTTCCCAAGGATTTAAAAAATAATTTTAAACATGATATTTATTGAAGTAAATTCTCAATAAAGATGATGATGATAAAATTAAAACAAGAAAGTATGGGTTATGTGAGGGAATGTTTTATTTAATAACATAGGTATAGTTCATTAAACAGTTTTTCCTAATTATCTATGACTCAAATCCTATGTGATATTTTATAATTTATATAATTCATCATTTATTAATTGTGTTTTAATGTTTGTATTTGAATAAAATGAGGTCCCAATTTTCATGCACGCAAATCTATTAATATATTATGAATTGGTAAAAAAAATTCATTCAATATACTACTATTCTGTTAAATTTCAGAAAATATCTCCATTTTTTTGTCATAATGATTAAAAACGGATACTTATATCTACATGATCTTTCTAAGAGTGGTTTTATTAGTTCATTGACAATGAAATATGATATTATCTATAAAAAATTAGTGTATGAAGAAAAATCATTCTCAAACAATTTAATTTCTTGTCTATACACAATAATTTGAAAAAAACTAACTACTATAAATTATTCTTCAATAGGGTAATGTTCAACAAAATGTTTTATATTAATTTAAAATGAAACCAATGATTCACTAAGAAAATTATATGATATAGAAGTATTCTTTTATTTTTTATATAACTTATGAAATCTATATCTAATTAACTTTTAAACATATAGCCATATACTATAGAATAAAATATTTTATATTATAAATTTCGTTCAAGGTATTCCCTGGGTGATTTAATTTCCATAATATGGATCTAATTTTAATTATATTATAATAATACACAAAAATAAAATAAAATTTAGATGTGTTTTTGGTCAATATCCACCATGAAAAAATCATATCATCACTCCCAATTGTTTTTATGTAATGGTGTCCATGATTCATCACGGTCAGGATTACTTGATGCACCTACAAAAGTACATTTACAAAAATAAATATCATACCCAAAACATTTGTCAAAGTCTCTAATATAAATATGCTAGGTTGAAATAATTCTATTCAATTTTATGGATATCATATATATTTGAATGTTTTTATATCCACCCATCGTACACATCCTAAACTCACTTTTTTTAGTTTTTTAAAAATTATCTATAATATTTTACTTCTTTGAAGTGAAAAAAATTTCATCTACATAGAATAATATAATTATGATGTCATTAGAAAATTTATTAATAATAAAAATAGGATATATCTATGTATTTACAAATTTATTTTCAATTAAATTTATAAATGAATTGTCATATCAATATCTTTGGTATTTTTTAAGTCGTTGAATATCCTTTATGATGTTAAAACACGTTTATCAAATATTAATATATATAATGCCCAATGTTTATTAATTATAAATCATATCATGAACATAACCATTATGTAAGGTTTTCTTTGAATCCACCATTTATTTAAAAAAACTATATATGTCGTATATAATAAAATAATATAGATATATTGGTGTCTTTTTACCAAATAAAATTATTCCCCAAGGTCCATACCATCATACCTATTATTACCCATTGAAACTGGTTTTTCATTACACCAAAAAACATCTCCACACTCATCACTATTATTTATTAAATACCATTTCACTCATAAATCAAAATGATCAATGTGATGATTTAAAATAAATCGAAATAATTTTTTTTCTAATTTATTAAGAACTTATTTTATATAAATTAGATAAAAATAATCATCCATGGTTTAATAAATGATTTTTTGTTCTAAATGAGATAGTCAATAAAAATAATCACATAAATATTTTAATTAAATTTATTTATTTACTAAATGATTGGTATCAATAAACATTTTATCAATGAGTTCATTCATTAAGATCAAACTATTTCTAGTAAAAAATAAACATTTGATCAACATTTACAATATAAATATATTCTATTATCCAAGATTCTAGAATAATAGTTAAACATTTTATAGTTTAAAATAGTATTTTGAATGATCAAAGTTTTAAGTAAAACATAATCTATAATAATTTCACAATCCATACCATTTATCCTTGGAAAGGAATTGCATTAAAAAAAGTTAACATTTCATAGATGGTACTTTCATAATTGTTTATAAAAATGATAAGTCTATCTTATTATAGAGAAAGGGCAAAAAATTATTTTTTCAGTTTTGTGGCAAAACATATAAATATTCTAATTATTATAAATGATATATTCTTTATTTTTTAAAACAAAGAAATAACAAGAAAACTTATTCATTCAATTTTTTATTTTGTATTGTATATTATTTTTTAAAAATTTAATGTAAATATAAAAATACATTATAAAAATACATTATTATATATTAAACCCAAAAATTCATAGAAAAATAATTTTCAAAAAATATTGAATGGGAATTTCATGGATTATTTTATTCTTAAATTCTATTATGCCAATTTTTTTATAGTTCTGGATGATGAGATTTTATCACAATATCTTTATCAATATAAAATGATACAAAATAAAATAAAAAAATTCATTACAAATATCATTTATAATATTGAAAATATATAGGTGTTCTGTATATTTAATAAATGAATAATTTATTTTAAAAATTAATATAACTTTTGATTTTAGTTTTAGAGAAAAAAAACACTTGTTTATATAGTGTAATCCAAAACTAATCACAAAACACTTATTTTCATATAATAGACACACTATTTTTTTATATCCCAAATATTATATGATATATCTCACAATATATAAATTCAATGATGATATAATTTAAAAAAATGATAATAAAAGGACTTTGATGTATTATTTAATTATTATTATTTTACATGAGAGTGAGATAACAAAAATTTATTGGAGCACATAGAAAACAATAAAAAAATTACAAAAAGAATATTTCATACACATGTAATTAATTAATTCTTTTGATACAAATTTTTTATTAATGAAAATAAAATTACGTGAATGTAAGAAAATATTTTTTATGATAAATTATTTTTTTGTTCACAATGTGTTTTTAATAATAAATTAAATTAATATGTATTATTTCATAATTTAAATGAAATATAATGTTAATATTATCCCTCAAGTATTTTAACATTTCTAGAATGATTTATACAATTTATCAAAATAGAAAAAATTTCATTATATATATAAATTTACATTTCTTTAGACAGATTTATTTTCTGATTTGGGAATTTATTTAAAAGTAAATTTCTTCATCTACTAGAGATAAATCAATTTATAATTGAGAATATATTTTAAATCAATATATATAATATATATTAATTTATGACATTTTGATTTTCGTTTATTAAATGGAAAAACAATAAAATGTAGTTATAATTTTTATTGTTAAAATGATATTACTGAGGGTTTAAAATTAGTGATAAAGGTGACGATTCCACCTATTAATTTTTAAATCATATTTTTTGATGCTACTATGACAAAATAAAATTATCAAATTTAATACATTTCAATCGGTTCAACATTCAATATAATTTCAATTTGTTTTATTAATATAAATTTGTTAATTCAATGTGGCGCTTCACAGTGTTAGTGACTGTGAAACTGATGGAAAATATATTAAATTTTTTACAATTAAACTCAATTGAGAATGTAAATTTATGATTTAAAATGATACAAAATATTTTTTACAACTCCATTGCTCCCTTAATTGGGTGCTTACCCTTGAATTGGAGGCTAACAATGATATGGGCAGTTCAAATTTATTTATAATTTTTAATATATAATTATTCAAATATTATTATAGTCATAATTTTTAATTTTATTATTACATTAAAATGTATATAATGAATGTGATTCTATAAATTCCATTGAGTTTGAAATGTGGGATTTTTTTGGAAACTCACCAACACATCATTGGAAATGGGGTCAGGCCTCAACAAATTTTTTTTATTTCAATATATTTTATAATTCATTCTCTTTTATTTTTATCATATTTGCTACGAATTCTTCCATATTGATTGGAGTATCTCTAATTTTCGGTTCATCAATCAAGTTAGTTAGAGTGTATATGTGGAAGTGAGATTATGAGGTTCTTATCGTTGAGCTAGTTTGGAAGTAGATCGAGGGATGGTGACCACTTACCATGGATCCAGTGAAAAAATTATTGGTATATTTCTGGATTTTGGATTGCATTATGTTTTTGACTATAAATAACTATTTCAAATATTTTTTAAAATTCATAAAGACTTTATGTTCTTTTATGTACCATTTAGGAGTAAATCATGAATTAATCGTGGAGAAATATGGGAGACAAGGGAATTTTGGGGTTTTTTAATTGACAATAAACATGTACATAGAATTTAGTTTAGAGGGAACATTCCATGTATTTTTACAATTCAGGGAAATTTTTATTTTTTTTACTACACAATGTCAACATTGGAGTAAACTAATTGAAGTGGCGACTTGGGATGTTCTAGGGAAACATGGTCTGGTAGGGTACACGACCATTTCCTATACAAGGTATATGACCTCTGTCAATATAATTTTCTAGGATATACCCCATGTGATGGAAAATAGCTAAGTACATAGCCTGAGGGGAATTTAGGAAAATTACAATTAGTGCCAGTACACACTATATATTTTGGATATTTTTGTGCTGAGTGGGTATGAGGTTCACGAGAGGGCAACCATGTGGGGGTATTCGTTATGTACTCATAACACACCCCATGTTTCATGATCTTGTGTGGAATCCAAAAGAACAAGGATTAAATCTAGGAAAGGGTGAATTTCTAGGCCCTGCAGTAGCACTGTAGTTGCGGTGGAACTTTAGCTGTGATGACACTGTCGCAGTAGAGGGATTATAGCAGGTACAATATCGGTTATGATACTATAGTAGGTACTATTGTAGCATGTATACTGTAGCAGTACTATTCACTGAGGGGTCCTTTTGTCCGAAAAATGGTCTATCAAGCCTTGTATTCAGGAAACTTGTCCTTGGGCCTGCAGTCTATGTAATGGGTCACCTTCTACCCAGTCTAAAGAGGTATTTTCTTTAAATAATAAATTAAGGCTTCAGACCCAACCAAAAAAAATTAAATGAATGGGATGTGATTTCAAAAATTAAACAATGAGTTAGATGAGAAACATTAAATTGGGGTAGTGTTTTGTAACATATTTCGAATCCCGTGTACCCACCATATAGTTCTCCTTGTTCATTATTTCCATATTCACCTTGATGTCATAATTTTTTATGTGAGTATTCTATTATAATCATTAATTGATCAATCACTAAGGTATTTGAACCAATTATGAATTTTTATGGAATATGTATGTTAATTTGGTTGGGAAATCATTTTTAGAAGGATATACTTAAGGTAAGGATTAAGAATCGTTGTTCGGATTATGTTGTGAGATGTAATGCTCGAGTGAGTTTTTTGGTCATTGTGATTGGTTTTGTAGCCATGTCCTATCATAGAATATAAAAGATTATTTTGGATGGAATGTGGATAAATTGATCATATTTAATCAATGAGGACATCATGGTTTTAACTTGAATGTTATAACATGTTGTTCAAGGTGAGATAAATTAATTTCTAGCTTCATGGTTGTCTACTAGATATGTTGGGGCCTTTGGGATGGATTTTATTCTCTATATGAAGGTTACAGGTTGGTTCCATTGAAATATTGAGTGATGTTTTAGGGGAATATGAGGATGTCATAATGATATTTTCTTTGTTCTGGTGATATATGGGTTCCATAGACAAATATTGAAAATGTATATGTCAATGGGTGTTTCATTGGTTGATGATGTAGTTGTGTTGGTACCCTTGATATTATTACTGGTACAGATAGATTGATGGGATTTTTATACTATGGGCTTCTCCCATAGATTATTATTATACAATGTATCCACTATAATTAACTTTTTTAATGGTGTTCATTATGAACATTGATAAATCCCATATAATCGAGCATGTATTCTTGGATTTATGTGGCGAAATTTATTGACCATGGATCAATTTGATTCCATTGAGTGTTGTTTATTAATTGTTCAAACTAGGTATTACTGTTTTTTTGGATGGGATAGAGGAACCCCTCATATTGTGATATGTACTTGTTGTGTACTCTAATATATTTAGGATATATGTATGATTAATTTTTAAGAGCACAGATCCAGAAGGTGAGTCCTTAATTATATGATACATTTTTTGAGACTCTGAGAATAAATGAAGCACTTAGTTCTAATTTGTTCTTGTTATTGGCTATTTTAATCCTATGGATGTTGTTTATTGGATCATGAGATCCATGTACTGAGATATTCCTTATGAATTATAGGAAGAAATATGATTTTTATTATTAGTTATGTTTTTTAGATGGTGGGTTTTAGGTTGTATTGTCCAATGATCCCAAATACATTGGACATTATGCTTGATCAAATTTCATCACAATGATTATTTTGAGGAGTATGAACATGGTATATAATTGATTTATAATTCCTCTTATGTATTTGTCTGGATCCATCCTCTATTATATAGATGTTTTTAGTTCAAAATAATGAGATAATTGATGAAGGGTATTCCTAAACCCCCCTTAAGATGATTGTGTCACCAAGAAATGTTTTATTGTGGATTTTGAGGTGTTGAGGAACTAATATATTGGTTTCATTATAATTATTATGTAATTGACCTCCCAAAACAATGAATTTTTTATTCCCTTGATTGATTTTATAAATACCACATACTGTTGGGTAAATTTATGGTGGTTAATTTATTCGACTAGTATTTATGGAATGATAAATTATATAGTTCTGTCTACCAAGAAATTTTTATTTCACATTCAGACCATGAAATTGGAGTAAAAAATCCTAATTGATGTGCTTGATTAGGTATATTTCATTTATTATGACATAGGTTCTTATTTTCATGAATATTTAGATTAATTGTCATGGAGATCCTATTTTGATTTGGTGGTTATTCTGGATGTTAATTGTTTGGGAAAGACACATTTTTATATCCTCTACATGGGCTACAATGTGTTATGTTTTTATCTTGTGTCATACTATAACCAATTTTATTGATCTTTCATTATTTACCCATTTCCATTTATTCTATTTTTTATGTGATATGGTCTACATTTAACTTCTTCTGTTCATCTCTTATAATGTGAGGATACACTTGTAAGAACCAAAGATTCTAGGTCATTGAATTAGTGTAAATCACTGAGATTTATTTCTCTCTTCATATACATGCACATATGTATGAATAAATACATGATATATAGTTTTATTTTTCATTATATTTTTAATGATTTATGGGGTTTGGTTACATATATTTCTTATTGAGTGGATAAACTTTTGTGATGTCTCGAGATTGGGCTTTTGCAGCTCAAGAATCATGGATTCTGAATTTGTGGTTAGGAAATGCAATTTTGTAGAGTATTTTTTAGTTATTCTCAGTTTCATTATTATATATAATTCATCATAACAGTTGGTGAGTAGGTTTTTATGTTATTCATGTATTGAGAATATATGATGTAATGTTATATTACTTTTATTATATCATGTTATGATTAATGAATTTATTTTTCACGCTTGGATTTTTACCCCATTGATTGTGTTTTTGAATTTTATAACATGATTTAAATTTTATTTGAGTTTATATTCTACACAGATAACATTTAGAGCATAGCTATTAATTTACAACATCTCAAATTTTTTATGGGTTGGAGGAGGACTTATTTAAGGCGACAATCTCTCTTTTACTAGTTCTCGGTTGAGAAATGGAAATTGGTTTGCAACCAAAGATTCTCAACGGAGAGAATAATTTGTGTCGAGTAGTTTTTGAAACCTCCCATCACCATGCATTGTGATCATAAGGGGAAATTTCACACAATTTTTTTTGTGAAAAGTTATAGTGAAATGGTAATTTCATCATAAAAATTATATCAAATAAATTTTCAAACTACTCTATTAGTATTCGAATAAGGTGTTTACAGTAGGAAAATGTATTACCAGAAAGATAAGAATTTTTAATTCAGGTTATTTCAGTAATATTAATATAAAAGACCAATGAATTGAGAATCCATCTTCGTATATGGTCCTATAATGTGAGGTTTGTTGAGGTCTGGAATAATCCTATAATGGTCACTAGAATCTAGGTCGGGGCCCATTTCAATTTAATTTCACTGCAATTTTATTAAAATTATAATTTCTATTAAAATTATATTATTCATATTTTATTAACACATACACCCATGGTTGTGTCCAATTTCAGTGTAATATGATCCTAAAGGTTGGGGGAGAAGAGGGATATGGAGGATGAAGTAATGCCTTGGAAACTCATTTGGAGGTAGTGTGTTGCCTGACATGTGTGTGATGATGATCTATTGTGAAACATATTGGAGTTCCTCTTGGATGTTGTACGATTTTACATTATTGATGATAAATCCACATGGATTACCTCTTTTAGCTTATTAATTCTATTTTGCATTTTGGGGACCATGTATGTGTCAATTAATCTCAAATTGATGAAAAATGGTTGTTACAAGTCTGTTTAGGGGATTTCCATTCACAAATAATAATTGACATGGTGTGTATATTAGAGAACCCATTTGTTATCTTCTTTATATTTGGGGAATATAATTTTTTTCACTACAATCTATTTATGTTGTATTACATCATCTTGTAGGTGTGTCTTTGTGTGTGTCGGGGGTATATTGTCATGTAGTGTACATGAATATATACAATGTGATTTATATGACTAGTTGAACTGTACTATCATCGGATAGGATTTGTATGGTAGTATCGGTCTAGGTATATGGTTGGGAACCCATTTTGGTGTACACATCATGCAAGAGACGTACATGTTGTGTAGTTCGGTGACATAAATGCTGAGAGAGGATGCAGTACACTAGAAGGTACAAATGTGGTAGTACAAACCATATATATGGTCCACACACAATATAGATTGTGCACACACCATTAAAATTGAAAATTTTATTTCCATGTGTCCTAAAGAAAAACATCCATGAATGATCAGTATGTTTAATAATTATGCACCTCATATACACAATGTATTCTTTTCAGGAATTGGTTTGCTTTTCCTTTTTACACTAAACTCATAGTAGGACATGTCAGTTGTATAGTCAATTTTTTATTATATATCATGGTGGTTAAATAATATATTAATTTAGGGGACTTAATTATTGTAATTTTAATGGGTTATAGTTTGATGGAGGATTTATTTGGGGATTAGTTGTTGAATCATCCTCGGTAATGGGTTGTGACATGTAAGGATAGGGAGAGGGTTATTAGGTTGTTGGTTATCTTTGTTTGAATCTTTGATAAAAAAATCATGTTATTATGGTTGTAATATAGAATGCTTAATAATAAATTAAATCAAAGGACATATTGTTCTGTCCGTATGTGTTGGGACTTGTTACACAAGGTCAATATATTTGTGGATTATCTCATGTGATGGAGACCAAATAAGGTAAAGGAATTTATATTTATTGATTCCAATAGATGGAAGATATATTTGATTATGATTTTTCATTTGAGATTCATCTTAGAGAAGTTGTTAAATCCCTTTTGAGATGATTTTTTATTATGCGATTATTGGGTGATGTTTTCAGCTATTTATAAAACATATGTCATACAGTGTTTCGTTGGTTTCCCTCATGGGACCAATGGTACCCAGGGATGGGATTTCTTTTGGGAAGGCCGAATGAAGATTTCAAATTGCGTGATGTTAAATTATATTTTCATTATGATAAGGATCCATTGTATGATTTGTTTTATGGTGGTTATAGGGTTTTTTGTGAATTCCCTTCAGGTTGAACATGTGGTTTTGGGAACCCATGGGGTATATTGTTTATTGAGGATCAGTCTGAGGTCAATTAGGGTCATTCATTTTCTTTTTTCAATGTAAATAACCCACACTTTTATGAATAACTAAAGGAACCCACATTAGAATATACATACATTATTATGGTCATTACAATGTTGTATGGTATACGGAAGGGAGTTTCCCATGATACTACATGCAGAATGGGAGTCCCTATTAAGGGGTCACTTCAGGATGTTTCTTTTAGGACTGTAGGAGACCCACTTTTTTGTGCTAGCCTTAATGTAGGACATTGAAAGCGGATTATGGATGTTTATTACTGGATGAGATCCTGGAAGATAATATTGGTCCCTTTATGTGTTTTCATAGATTTGATATGTCATTAAAAATTAACTGCGTGGACTAAGGGTTTCAGTTTGGTTCATACAATGTTCGGTTGGCCTTTGGATATGATATATGTCTCTGATTCTGCTCATGCCAAAGATTTGAGGAGGAGACCTTGAGATATTATGGAACACGTTTTAGACCTATGATTTGATATAGTTATCTCAACCATTAGATAGATGTTGTTAAATTGGATTGATGTTATCATGGATTATCTATATGAATAAAACCCCCTCTAGTTTATTATTCTCCAAAAATATAGTTTTTTCTATATCTTGAGGGTCTGTGTCACTGATCAGGTGTGTATTTTTATTGTGGATGAAATTTTTCTCCTAGATCCATGTATTATATATTCTATTGGGGTTTGTTATGGAACCAACATATTCTGGGGCCATTGATGGTACCCTAATTTTTTCTATATAACATTTAGTATTGATTAGTTCCCCAGTTATTTTGAAAATAAATTTTAATCTCTTGTTCATATCATGTTATTGGAGTCATAATGATTATTAGATTATAATTTTCACATTCACACATATGGTTACTCCATCAGTTCCTGAATTAATGTATGTTTCATTTAGATCTCACATAGCACCTATATAGATCAATAAGATGAAGATGATGTAGTTATTTAGGGAGAGACACATGTTTCAAATATACTAGTATAGGTGTGAGTGATGGTATATTTAACACTAGAGTTACACTACAACCCATGGTTTTTTTAATTATTTATCCTTTCTTGATAATAATTATTTTTATTTAGTTTTTTATATTATAATATATGATATTAGTTTTGAACTATGTTTGGTGTATCATATTATCATCATTTTTTAGGACAATAGATCACATGTCCACCTTTAGGGGAGTCCCACTAAGATTTATATCTCACTAGATATTCCTGCACATTGGTCTGTATAAAAACATGACGTATTATTTCATGTTGGACAATAGTATTCTTGGTGGATGATATTGAGGCCCATTGTTTATTTATTGGACAAAGAATCTCATGTGGGGTCTTCATATCAAGATTGTGAAACTCAAGTACTTTGGAGAATGGGAATTCAGTTACGCTTATTATTGGTTGTAGATCATGTTGTATTTATATTTAGTTCCATTATTTTATATATTTTTCATCAAAAATGGGGAATATTTGTCATATTTTTTGTATTATTTTAGTATGTATTACATTAATAATAATTATATTTTTTAGAACATGTTTTATTTACGATATTTTCTTATCTCTATAATGATGTTTACTACAATGTTTGAGTATAGTAATGTTTATATATTATTTCATTCTAACCAGATATTATAGTCACCCCACTACACCATTAGAAATCATCCACTAGTTTTCATCCTCCATAATTAGGGGAGGCATTATAGATGCCTTTTTTTAGAACCAAATCTAGAGACAATTTGGTTGATCAATGATAATTTATTACAATTTTTATGTCACCATCATATCACATTTAAAATAGAACATATTATCCTTCATTATTTACATAATTTCAGAAATGTATCTCTAATAAATAAGTCACCAAAACCCTTCATATCATTATTACCATAATTATTTTTCTCCTGGTATTAACCTAATAATATTTTATAAAGGGTTATGTTTTCATCTATAGTCGGATTCTAAATGAATTCATAGTTGTCTTCCTCGAATGATACATAATTTTTTTATTCATGTGAATAATCCATATATAATGTATACATCCTAATATTATAAATCCAGATTATCCTAAATTATAGAATTAGTATTTTTGAATATGTTATACCCACTTTCCACATCATTTGAATCAAATTGTAATCAAAATTGTCACTTGTTTGTGTGTCTGGACTATCACCTCCACATAAGGAAGTGATTAATTTTACTTGAGAATCATTCATGGATTGTTATTGAAACGTGTTTAATTTTTATATATTATATTTATGAAATATTTATAATTTCATATTTATAAAATCATATCAAAATTCTACATCAAAAATTCAGTTGAAATTGATATAATAACATGTGCATATGTTGGGAAAACCACCTTCATGAATTGATGTGATTCATTTTCATTTAAATTTTACATGTATGAGAATAATTAAAGATTTGATGAAAATGTATGAAATTGTTTACATAAATATGATTTTGTAAAGGTTAATTACTTTATATGTTTTTCTTATTCCAACCATTGAAATTTTAAAATATCCCTCGTGTGTGCCAACAACCGACAATGTCTACGAAGTAATGTCACTAATTTTCACAACCTAATTATATGAATTATTTTAAAATATTATCTAATGAATAAATAAGATTCATATAACATGATAATTATTTTTTGAGATAGTTATACCATGATCTCGGTGTAAGTAACCAATAATCAAATTTTAATCACGTCTAAAAAATTCTATACTAACCAAAAAACTAGAATTTAATAATGCATATCTGATTAACTAAGGAAAAATATATAAACTTGATCATATATGGTATTTTCTACATTAATATCTTCTTTTATTATATTTATAATAAATATATTATTTACAAGAGTATTTAACCCATATAACGAATTAAAAATGTATATTTAATGGGTTAATATTACAATTTAATTTTATTTCGATATATTTTATATAATTATAACATTCAAATAAATTATAAATTATTCCACTTTAAAACAAAAATAATTTTTTCTTGTATTATTATAAATTATATTTCATTTAATATTTCAATTTTTCTCTCTTTTATAATTATATATAGCAATAAAAAAAATGAAAAACTGAACATATTTCTTATTTTGTAAATGGTTTTTGTCTTATTTTTATATATTTATTGGAATATATTTACTAATGTTATTTTCAAAAATACATTAAGTTTATAAATTATTTTCAATTTATATTGGAATTAATTTTTGAATGATAAAAAATTGATTTTATAAAATTCATTCCAAATTGATTGGTCGTGAATTTTTAAATTTTTTAATGGAATCATTTTTGAACATTAACTAAAAAGTGTATTATCATGACATCATCATTTTTATATTATATGAATATTTATTTTTGTATATCCATTGTTATTTTTATATAAATTAATTTTCTTAAATTTATATTAATTTTTGGTTTTTAATTATACAAAAAAACCCCAATATTACATATTTTTTGGTAAATATTCAAATTCCCTTTTAAAGTTATATTTCATTTATAAAAATAAACCTTATAATTTTTTATTATTTATTTGGAACATAACAGTATGATAACATCCAAATTCAATCCATTTATTTCATATAATCATCATGATATCATTAAGAATCAATAAAACCTATTTCATTATCTAGAGTTAACTATTTTATGATGAAATAATTAATAAAACCTATTTATTTTACATGTGTTGTGCTATGGTGAAACAAAAAAAATTATAAAAAATGTTTTCATAACATATATTATACTATGATGAATTGATGAATTTTTTATGATCTTATAAAAAACATATTCATGGTTTTACTATGTTTTGAATGTGTCTATTATATCACCAAATTGTAGTGGGTTATATGATATAGATATATCATGATATGAGGATAATATGTTCGTATATGATTTAGAATAACTTTGGTCACATTTTGGATGTGTGAATATGTTTTCTCCTATATATCTTAATAATATTATTGATGTAAATGATTACGAATACCAGTTTCTAAATTTTGTATATGTCTAATATAATCTACAAATAAATGGATCATGTATGTAGTCTACAAATACACTAAACCATTAGAGTCCTCAAGAATGTATTAATGGGTAATGTATGGAATATTGTTTCAAAATGATGTAATAATTATGTTTCACAATCTTTGATAACCACATTTGTATAAAATGAGGGATTAAGTATTTTTTATATTTTTCATGGATGTAATTTATGAAAACCCTAAGGATATGTATATGTGTATGTGAACATCCAAATGCTTTGGTAAGGTAGTTATTATTTTTTAAGAAAATAAATACTTTTTTATACTTTAAATAGGATGTGGTTAAGGAAAGGATTCTCCATGTTGTAAAAACTATGAATATCAGGGATATGTATTAACGTGTTCTCCACTAGTCCATGATGTGGATGTGAAAGACAAGACATGAAAGTAGAAACTCTAATAGGATGTGTTTCGGTTAATTTATATTCTTTTTAGGAACCACTATGATGAATTATATGATATATCTTATCAAAATAAATCTTTATATGTAGTGATATTTGGTGGATTTAATGTTCCATATGTTTAAATAAGGTGTCAAATGTTAGTAAATAATAAGAATATTTTTCATAATCATATGGCAGCTTACTCTTTTTATTGATGTGTTATACTAAATGTATGTTATTGGTTTTAATCAATGGGTTTATCTTGGAGGAATCGTTTGGAAAATTAATTTGATAGCCAATTATAATAACCACATATTGTGAAACCATATTAATGGTATATAGAATGTGAAGCCTTTTGATTATTCCATACTATTAATATTGATATATAATTAACAACCAAAACATGGATTATTTTTAGAAATAATAAATTCTAGTGAAATGGAATTTCATGAATACCAAGGAAGATATCATCTTACCAAAAACATAGAATGTATTGTTAAATACTAATGAAAACGTCTAATGAGATCATAATGTTGATTTATATATTTATAATAATGGTATAATGAAAATATTTAATGAGGAAAAATAAAGAGTTAAATGGAAGGAAATGGAGTTCTTCATAAGGCTCCATTAAATTTTCAACATATTATATTCTGGTAACAAGGGAATTGTTCGAGTTAGTTCCATAAAATAATGAATAACACCTGGTCCAAGGATATATCTACACAAAATATTCATATATATATATATATACTACATAATAAAAGATTAATTCTTAATAAATAACATAACCATCCACACTATAATCCTATATGTATAATGTCATTACAAACATGGATCATTATAAAATATGTTCATAATAGATCTATATTATCTCCTACATATATCATTATAGATAACACCCATTTTAGAACTATTCTACAAAATAACTATTTTCGAAACCTAGGAAAGGAAACATAAAAATGACTCTACTAAGATTCTTGTAAACAGTCAAGTTGGGATATATCAATTGAATTGCAAAATAAGGATATTGAAACATGAGAATGAAATTTTAATACAATACCCTATAAAAAATATATCCTGAAATTGAGTCCAGAAATTTAATGTTGATATTCATAATATATGAATCATAATGGAATAAAATGATATAATCCATTATAGAAAAACATTGCCATAATACATATTTTTTTGGAATACACAAATATATTGATAATATTATTCAATTAATATCAAAAAACACATTCATAACATTGTATGATTTGGATAAAAATATATGTTCTATTTTTGGTCTTGGAATAACCTCATTTACAGCCTCTTTTGAGATTGGGATAACCACTTATAAGACCAACATTTTTTGGTCTTGGGATAACCTGATTTATACATTCATTTTAATAGTATTTTGATAAACTCTTTTGTTATATATGATCTTTATGAACATTACACGTTTTTCAAATGATTATAGGTATATATGGTTTCATAAATACCTATCAAATAAAAATAGTAACACATATTGTTTCCCTAATATCATAAAATATCATCATGACAAAACCCACTAAAAAGAAAATGCTTTCATAAATATTACATCAATCCATCATAACAAAACACCTAGAAAATTAATGGTATTCATAAAAATCTCATCTTCAGAGTAAAAAGTCATCAAAACAATGAATATTTATTTTTTTGATGGATCATATTCCTAATGAATAGTAATCCACACGAATGGTTGTTTTTTTTATTCATATAATTTGCGTAAAATCATTAATATAATTCAGAAGGAAAATACACATTCCATAGTGAATATGACTATAATAAATCTCAAAACGTCACAAATAATAGTGAAAAGATCATTTAAAAACAAAAAATATAATTGTTGCATTAAATAGTTTAGTGTCCAATATTGTGGGAAGCACTATTCATGACTCACAAAATAATATAAGTATTCCATTAATTTTTTAGTAAAAATTAAAAAAATACATCATTCAGAAAATTAAAATAATATTCTATTCAAAACACTTATAAAATGAAAAGGAACTGGAAAATTAATAAGAAAAAACATTGGATTATAGTATAACAAATACTAAAACATTGTTATAAAACATGTCCCCTAAAAAGAAATCATTTTTGAACAGATTGTAAAATATATTATTTATCCATAAAAATATATTTCACCCTCTATAGTTCATTTTTAGTAGAGAATTAAATTGGAATTTGTTTAGTATATAAATTAAAATTTACAATGTAAATAATGTTTTTTGGGGGTTATATCCTTAGATTTAATGATCTAAAACGTATTCATAGAATATCCTATAAATAAAATGATTAAAATATAAAAGGATATCCACCTAGGTAACTTGTGAATTTAAATAACCATCAATGAAAAAATTTATATTGAAATCTAAATACATATTAATTTCCTAATAATCATCATAACAATATTTGTGGGATATATAAACACCAAATAATTAAAACATGTGGTGAATATTGTGTGTGTGTTAATGAAGTAAAAGTGAGTAGAAAATCCCTATCCTTGGGTTGAAAATTATGCAGAAACATTTTTAACTTATTCAAAATAAATATATGTTTATTAAATATATATTAATTAACCAAAAATATATGTATCATTATAAATATGATATTCTTATAATCTTTTATCGCCCTCTAAATAACAACAATTTTTATAATAAATGAAATATTTTTCATGTATGTTTTTGATTAGTAGATTGGTTGATTTTAATTTTATTATGGATCCATTGTAACATCCCAAGATTTAATTGTACAATATCTCTTTAAAATAATTCAATAACTTGTGCTACAAGCAACACCAAGTTCAAGCATAGCCCTACATATCAAAATAGTCATTCAAATACACGATATGATTAGTATTAAATGAATTTATAATACTAAATATAATTTTAACATATATATTATGTTATTAATTATCATGATATAAGAACAAAATAAATTATTCAGATAAATGAAGTATTTTTTTTTAAAATGAATGTTCACCACATTTTAATGGAGATTCCTCATTAAATCTCATTTTTACACTTTTAAATATTAAATTTGACAAAATAAACTTATTCTTTAGTTACAGGACATAAAAATTTAATTTGGATAAATTTTTGGTGTTTTTCAGATAACATCCTTATTTTGATGAATAGTAAAAGATACTAAATTTTAATTGAAAATAACTTTTTTAATCTAAAAAATTATAGTGTTAAATTATAAATTTCAATTGTTATTAACTATAATTAGATTATATTTTTATCATTTAATCAATGTTTGGTCATTGGGTGTAATTTCACACTTAAATTCGACATAATCACTTATAAAACTTTTCATAGTTTTTACTTCTCAAAAACCTACATTATAGTTTTTGCTACAGGAATTAATTTTTATTTAATTAATGAAACATATATGTTTTGAATTCTGTAAAATATACATCATTTCTGAATTTTGAATATCAAAATTATCTTTGAGTGAATTTTTGTATTTTTCTAAAAAAAATCAATTTTTGATAAATAAGGAAAAACACTTCGATGTAGATAAAACCAGACATTTTCATTTAAATGATAACTTTTAATTAAATTTAACATAAAATCAACATAGATACATAATTCATATATTATTCCTATGTTATTCATTTGAGTCGTTATATAATAAGATTAGATATATAAAATTTTATTGAACATTTTAATATAAGTTACCCATCTTCTATGAACATTTTGAAATTTGCATAAAACATAATTTTACCGCTTCTGAAAATTGAATTTGAAAAATATGAGGGAAACAGTTGGCATCATTATGTAAATTTTTTTTCAATAGTATGAAAATAGATTTTGGTGAATAATAATTTTTTAATTTTATTAACCATAATTAAATGTAAATAGAGTAATTAACGATAAAATTAATATTATAATTAAACTAACACATGTCCTAATTCAATTTGATAAGTTATTTTCGACCAAAATCAACCGTAATAGAAAAATTAGGTCATTTTTTTACACTCGGGATAGACTATGACTTTTATTACATTATATTTAATGAAATGTTAAAAGAATTAAATTTGAAATTTTATTAATAGAAAATATTTACTGTAGTGTAATACATAATATAAATTCGACTATAAATAATCATTAAAAATATAAAACTATTTCCTACATCATGGTATTTTATTGATAATTTTTAGAGATTAAATAATTAAATTTATATATGACACAATTCTGATGAAGTAATTACCATATTAATGAAAGATTTTTTTAGAAACTATAAATATCAGAATAATTAAAATTTGATACTTTTCATGTTATCCATGAAATGTCCTGGTGAATATTACATTTTATGTTTTATTTAATGTTCTTTTTTTGATATAATCAACTTGTTTTGACTTTCACAAAATCCAAATACTAAATAGTTATAAAAATTACATTAATGAGATTTTAAAATAAAATACTATATTATTAAATGATATAATGTTCCTAAAAACTTGGGATTCAGAAAAAGGACATATATAGTAATATATATGTCCTTAATTAATGGATTTAGGTTCTCTTCGAATTTTATAATATGTTTATTAACAATGTAATATAAAAATACAGGAAGCCATGGTAAATGTTAAACTATTTTACTAAAAGTTAATCTATAAGATTTGGTTAATATGGTGACCTAAAATTGTGTAAAACCTATTGGTTGAGAAGATGTTGTACCTCCCCCAACATAGATTCTAAATAAATACATTTTAATCCATTAGAAAATGGAAATTATTTTATAATAAAATAAAATTTTCATCCATTTTCTAAGGTGCCCCTCTCCTCTTCTATAAAAGGGTACTTCTCCTACTCATAAAATCACACCTCCAATAACATTTGTCTCTTCCAAAAACTACTCATATCTCCTTTAAAATACCCTCACATTAACCCAGAGTCCATACATTGATTAGAAATCCAACCTAAGGAGCGTTTTTGATCATATTAGATGGAAGAACCTAATGTTCTTTTCTTCTTCCACTTCCTCTTTATTGGTTGTTTACATAAAAACCATATAACTCTAGTAATTATACATACTGAGATATTATAACACAAATTCAACAACTGTATTCATTATTCAATCCATCCCATGAATGATAAAGTCACCATATGTGCATACGTATAGCTAACCGTCTCCACATTGTGGTCTAGTTTGTTATTCAAATATTCATTATTTGGATTGGTATAATAATGAGTATAATTGATGTAAATAATAAATATGACATGTTAATTATTATTTATATATATTATACCACCCAATTTTATGTGATCTTACCATCAATATAAGGATATAATCCCTCGTGCTAACATAAGGCATACCGTCTCCACGACGCGATGAGATCCATTTCAATATTCACCATTAAATAGTGATTAAAAATATATATATTATTAATAAAAATGAAATATATGTTATAATAATGATTTTAGAAATATATATATGTGTGTGTGTGTGTTTGTATTTATCTCATTCACTTACTTCTGTTCTATATGATATGAAAACAGAAACATCGTTTATGCATAAGTACGGCCCACCATCTCCATAAACAGTGTTTTCCATTTCATCTATCTATAAATTATACATATTAATATAAAAAATATATATGACACATAAATAATGTTTTATATTCTTGAATAAATTAAATCATTATATTTGTGATACAATCAAGAATAACAAGTTAAAACACGTATGATAAAGAATCAATTATTACCCAAAATGTTATTTTAACATGTAAATTATTATTTTATAAGTAGTATAAAGTCATAAATGAATCAACTGTTAAATAATAAATATGAATATGGTTCTAGTATAGTTTAATAACATATTATGGTCATTATATAAGAGGTTAAATGTACCCTCAACAGAAGGAAATTACTAGGTAAGGGTTAATTTCTCAATCTCATTATTATCCGAGATTATTTAAGAGTAAGAATATAATGGGTCTTATTCGTAATCCATGTCCATATTTCATAAAAATGTTATCAAAATTAATATTATGAGGTTTTGTGGAAGGGACTTGTTTTCAAGATCAGCATTTTAAATGTATTAATTATTTATTTCTCTAAATCATTTTAATTAATTTCCATGTTTTAAAAATTATATTATTGATTTATTTATATGGATATAATTGTTCTAAAATGATAATTCCTTTCAAAACATTAAAAACGCTCTCTAAAACATTCATTAAAAATATATTTTAAATGAATTTCTTTATAAATGTGTGACATTTAAATGATTTCACAAAAAGGTATATTTCTCTATATAAGTTTTACTGAACGTTTTCAATTATGTCATAAACTGTTACTAGATATTATTGTTGATTAAGGTTGACTTATAATAATACAGTCGCCCATATTTTATTGAATTAATAAAGATACGATTGATTGTGGATGTGTTATTTTTATACCATTCATGTTTTATGGTAAAATTATTTACATTTCGTATGAAAGTTTTAATAAGAATTCCATTGTTATGTTTCAAACATTTCATATTTGGACTGAATTGGACTTATTTAGTGATGGGTGGAGCCCGCTATAGCCCTTCATTGCATCAGTAGGCCTCATGATAAAAATTAGTGTCTGGGAACAAAGCCTTGAAAAAACATTAGTCTTGGTACGAGCCCATGACTATTTGTTTATGATGTCTACTATTATGCATTCCCTTAGTATGAAAGTAGTTATTAAATCTGATTATTCAACTAGTAGAATATCCATGTGAATGTATATATGATAATTTTTCATTTATTTTTGACATATTATGTTCATGTTTATGTTTAAAAAGTCTGTTGTTTTAGTTACACATCTCCCTTAAAAGTTTATTACTTCCGTTAAATTATTTACCCTTACTGGGCATCTGAGGTCACCCCAATCATATATTTTTCTTCCTAGATTTCCAAGAAGTGTAATATGATTGATAAGAAGGGTAAATATATGGTAATAATTGTGTTTTGAATGTATTATTTATTTTTGTTTTTTATGTTTCAATTTGTAATGAAACATTCATGTATGTAATATATTCTCCAAGACATCTAAATGGATCTGTCCTTCTGCACATGATTCCTTATAATCATGCTAGTGTATTAAAATAATTCTATGGCGTAATGATTCTAGTTTTATTGATTTATAGTTTGTATGATAGTATGATTAGGAACAACCTTGCAAATTGATTTAGATAAACTCTATTTAGTAAACATTTCCGTAAGATTGAAATTGAGGATTAGTATTTAAGAATATCTTAAAAATTTGGTAATGTATATATTATGTGGGGTTTTAAAGAAATATATCCTACTATGGATACTAAAAGTGGATGTAGTTCTAGAATAGATGTACCAAGAGGTGAAAACTCTGACATGGAGTTTCGGGTATGACCTAGGGTATCTTGGTATACGATAATTTTCCTTACTGTGCACCTAGTTTGACACTACTAAAAGATATGCAAAGGACAATGGACATATTCATTACAAACCATTATGAAGGATTTATGAATAAATATGTCGCAATGAAACCAGTGTTATGATTATTATATTAGATGGGTGTAAATATTAAATTATTTCTAAGAATATTTATAGTTTTTGGATTATACATTATGATATGATTTAACCCAGTATATGTCATCATTTAGAAATGGCGCCCAATAGAAGGATTGAGAACTCCAAAATAGGCATGATCTAAGGTGTAATAATGATCATATATATATCTTGGTCATAAGATAACATTTAAAAGGTAAATCGTATCCCTTGTATACACATCATATAATGAAATAGTATCATATGTTGATAAGATAAGTAAATAATTATCTATGTATTGTGACTTTGAGGAGATACATTAAACGAAGAGGATGGTAGAGGGAATGATGGATAAAGGGATGAAGGTAAATAAGGATTTTCCCACATGTGATAACTTTTGTAATAATCACCTTGTTAAAAGATTGAATGGAATGGGAGTATCTAATTTGTTTGGATAAAAAGGAATTCATGTTCGTGACTGCATGGGTTATAAAAAGGTTTCAAATATACAATGTTTTATCTATAAGGAGGTGGGACACTGCATGAATCAATTTCAAAATCATCAGGGTATGCCCTGAATGTTTCTATTAGTTAATAATCATGTTAGGATACTACCTAAGATGAAGAGGAATGAAAATTATTCTTATGTTGTTATTAATGAATAATTTCATTTGATTTTTTTATCAACAATGTATTGGATATATAAATAATGGAAATAAATAAGGATTGTAATGTAGTAATATTTCATTAAAGATTTGAGATTAAATGGTTCTATGAAAATTTACACAATATCATGTTAAACATTTTTTAAAATACATGGTTGAAGGAAAGATAATACTTCACATGGTTCTAATACTGAGTTAGTGATTTTGGAATAACATAAGATTTATTTGGAAAAATTACATTGGATATTATTGACTACCATAAAACTAATTAATGTTTTGTATATTCCATCATTATTGAGAGTTTTAATCATTTTTTGAATTTAAGGTGCCGATCAATTATTCTATGTTTTACATAAGGAATGAGAAAGAATGGACGTATTCAATATGGTTTTCTAGTAATTCAGTGTATTACCATACACGATGAAGGTATTTACATGTATATTATTTGACATTCCTTATAAATTTTGGACTTTGTGTTTGGACAAAAGTTTTCTGGATAAGACTAATATTTGGAATGGATTAATTTTGACATTGGATACTATTTATTATGGTTAAATAATTTCTTACAAATATTTTTGGATTTTTATAAAAATGACAACTCGCTGGTCGGGAGACAACCCGTCGCGTCCAGCAAGCCCGCAAGACATAGACCAACAACTGAAGGGCGAAAAAGGTAGTTCACCTACCACAAGAATACGTGAAGTCTTGATTTTTATAATGTAATTTTTTTAAATTGTATTACATATGAATTTTAAATTATTATTTTTTTTGAAACCCTACACTATTAGGTTTAATTGAATACTTTTGAGTTCTATTATATTTTGTAGAGAATGATGAGTTTGTGGTTAAAATACGTTAAGGGGTGGGACTCTACATCTCATGTATTCATTTTTTTCTTATAATATGAATAAATTATTTCTTAGACATTAGTTAAATGATCTCAAAACCATAAATGTGTTATCCAAAAATCATGTGTTTTTATGAACCGATGTTATTTTAAATCATCATACATTTATGGATTTAAGGCCCTCAATGTTTCTTTTACTATTCATTGTTTGTGATTGATGACCTCAATTTGTCCATATAAATATTTATGTTTTCCCATATTTATGTGTCTTTGATTCCACAAATGTTCTCCTATATGAAATCTAAATTTGATGATGATGATTTCATTTCCCTTTTCCTCTCATTAATACTAAATTTTTTTATATCTATTTCCGATTTGAGTTTTCTACAAATGTATTTTCTATTTTCAAGTATTTATTTTCAATGAGAAATTTGGAATTGTGAGGATGAAATTTATTGAAGTAGGGGAGAATGTAACATACCATTATTTCATAGTATGTTTTCTCTTTAAAGCAATTCAATAACTTACGCTACACACATCAATGAGTTCGAGCGCACCACGACATACCAAACTAGTTGTTCGAATAGCGGTTATGAATTGTATTAACTGAATTTTGAATACTCCATAAAATATTAACATAAATATTATTATATATGTATACATATTATAAGAACAAAATCAATTTTTTAGATAAAAGAATTAATTTTCAAAAAATGCACTTTTATATCCTTTTAATATAGAACCATTTTTAAATTCAAAATTTGACAACATTATATAGTCATTTTGAGAAAATAAAATTCTTTTTTAGAAGCGGAAAAGAAAAATCTTATGTGGATAAATTTTCAGTGTTTTTTTATTAAAAATCAAATTTGGATGAATAGTGAAGGTTACTAAATTTAAATTGAAAACAACTTTTTAAATAAAACTAATTTATATTTTTTAATTATACATTTGAATGGTTAAAGGTATAATTAGACCAAATTATATATACTTTTATTTTCAAAGAATCACTTTTATGGCTGAGTGAGAACCTCACAAAAATCAAAACAACAAATACACAATTCAATAAGAAGAACCCACCAACCACTTTTAGCCAACACCAAGGATTCAAATTTGTAAAATACACAGTTCAAATTAAAGTTAGAAAACGTCAATGCTTCGTGTTGAAAACCGCCTAGAGATGCGCACCCTGACTATCACCTTCCCCAAGCTGTATCACTACATCATTGCTATCAAATGGATAAAAAAAATGGAACCCATTGAAAACAATCAACCATGAACGTGGATCCATCGACCACCACATCGGAACCACCATCACCAAATAGAAAATTACAAAGTAATGAAAGCGCACCAGAATTTGAAACCACCACCAAGAGAACAGCTTCATACCACCACCTCGAAAAGGAATGTAAATAGCACACGGAACCAGAATGAATGAAATCATCTCCTTCATCAGGAAGTGTCACCGAGAAAAACTATGAGCCATACAATTCAAAACCGAATCCAAACAGAAACCCCCATAACTAAAACTGTAAAATGATTTCCACACACTAATGTAGTCATCATCATAGGAGAGGCGCCACTACCCATCGGCGCTGTGTCCACACCATCTTCGTAACAAATCCTGAGTAGATCGAACCACAAATCACCACTTGAATCACCATACGCCAAATCAGGATTCAACCATACCATAGAAAAATCAAAAGAGGGAAAAGAAACATGAAGAGAATACAAATCCATGATAACGAACTCAATGCCTCACTTCAAATCTGAATAGATCACATCACAGCCTGTGCATTCTCACTTGGGGACCTCATCGAATCATCACATGAACCCCCAGCTAACACAGACAAAGCTTTGGCCCTCGACCAGGAGGAGCTGGAACAACAACCTTTGTCAACACCACACTGCCAAATGCCGACCATCAAATGATGGGGGAGTCCTTGACGGTCGTTCTAATGCAAGTACCTCAACACCACCCATGTGATAGGAACCAACACCACTAAAAATCCACGAAGGGGCGCCGAAGAGAACTCATAAGACTGTCTGAGGTGAGGAGGATAGGAGGCGACAGGGGAAAACCGAAGGATACAGTGCCCCTTAAGGGCTCATTCACACATGTTCAAGAAAGAGAAAAGTAAAATTAGATTATGTTTTTATCATTTCATCATAAATTTTTCATTTAACATAATTTCACATTTAAATTGAAATAAAAAATCATATAAATCTTTTTGATAGTTTTGACTTCTAAAAAACCCGCTTTCTGGTTTAAAAAATTGGAATTAATTTTAAATTAAATAATGAAACTTTTATTTTCTGAATTTGGTAAAATATACAATATTTTTTGAACATGTAATATCAATATTATATTTTAGTGAAATTTTGGTGTTTTTCTGAAAGAATTCAATTTTTAATGAATACTAAAAACACTACGTTGTAGATAATAAATGGCATTTTCAATTAAATAATTATCTTTAATTGAAATTTATCTTAATTTAAAAATATATACATAATACATATGTTAGTACAATCTAGGTCAATATAGTCATATTATAACAAGGTTACATATAAAAAAATTTATTGATCTTTTTAACTTCTTTTACCCACCATCTAGAAACATTTGAAAATTTTCATAAAACATAATTTAGCTGCTTCTGTGGGTTGAATTTCAAAAATAAGAGAGAAAATTTTGTATCATTAAGAAAAATATGTTCCAATAGGATGAAAATAATATTTGGTGAATTGTATTTTTTCAATTGTATTTACCATGGTTAAGAGTAAATTGGATAATTAATGGTAAAAATGATATTAGAATTTCCATAACACAAGTCATAATTCTATTAGAAATGTTTATTTCGACCAAAATCACCATCAGGACAAAAATAAGATCATTTTTGATACTCTTGTATTAGATAATAAATATTATATTTTATTTAAAGATGTGCTAAAAGTGCTAAATTGAAATTTTATTTAACAATCCATTTTTTATATAGAGTTGTACTTAATATAAATTCAACTATAAATATTCATTATAATGATAAATATCTTTCCTACTCCATGGTATCATATTTATAATTTTTAATGATTAAATTATTTAATATTTATATGACAAATTTATGATGTTGAAATTAACTTATTAATGAATGATTAAAATAATTAATATTATAAATATTAAAATAAATGTTACTTCCAACTTTTTATGTCATCCAAAAATATTATATGAGAATATGACATTTTATGGTGGATATAATTTATTTTTTTCAATGTAATCGTTTTGTTTTGTCATTCACAAGAACCAAATACTAAATAGTGTGAAAATTTACATAAATGAGTTTTTAAAATAAAAACTATATTATTTGTATAGACCCGAAGCTTTATATAAATGGACATTATATTACTTTTGCAGAATACTTAGTACATAACAAAAACACACACACAAGGAATGTAATAGTTTAGTGTCTTTGGAAACTCGGAATATAATCTTCTAATCATGGTGAATTATCTTCAACATCTCCCATAAAGATCTCCTTTTTTTTAAACCTAATTCCTTTATTTATGTCCTGAAAAAAAACATAAAAGGGTGATCTCAAATGCTCATTAAGGGTAAACAAAAGAAATATCAATCACGTCATATTCATAAGAACATATCTTTTGGAAATCGTAACCTGCAAAAGAGATCATAATTTCATAACATGGGATAAATCATAGTAGTGAATTGTAATCACAATAATCATAAATTAAAACATGAAACTTTGTGGCATACACACACAATCATAGAGAATAATTTCTTGTTAGTCAATACTCATTGCCAGGACTATCTTAGTGTACGAAGTGCCTTTCGGAACTGAGTTAATTCCTCATTTCAGTCCTGTTTCACTGAACTGGTATAACCTACTGTTCCAGCCATATCTATCTCATGAGAAATAAAATCATTACCCAATGCATTGGAGGGAGATATAGGTCCCACCCATCTCATAATGATATGATTCTTATGTGTGCCATAAAATCATAAATCATACATCATTGCATAACCCATGTAGTAAAAATGGGATTCTTAAACAACATGACATCATAAAACAATTCATATAAGATAAAGGAATTCATAAAAATATTTCCATCACAACATAATCAAATCCATGTAATAATCGGGATAGAAACAGAACCTTATATTATCTTAGATGGAAAATAATTTTGATAAAACTCTTGAACTCCATTCTTGAGGAAAATATCCTTTCTACATGAAAAACACTTTTCCTTTCTTAATATGTCATAAAATTCTAAAATAAAAGAAGTTGATTAAAAATAAACATGAAAACTTGTAAAAGAATATTCTTGGAAATATTGTTTAAAAAATCCAATCATGCCCTATAAAAAAACATTCTTCTCGTACTTTTGTTGGAAAAGTAAAAAAGTACCTCGTACGAAAAACGGCAAAAGACTCCTTTCAAATCATTTAATAAAAAATTACCGAAGGGTAAAATTGGATATAAACTATTGTAGAAGGATATAAATATTACATATTGAGGAAACATGGATGTGGATGATAAAATACACCCCAGTAAATGCTAAAGTATTAACAATCTCCAATAAAAATGAGATTGTGATATTTCCCTTACCTTATGTCTGATATGCTTTGTACATATCTGAACCTCATGTATAATGATTTAAAAAATTTCATTAACTTATTACAGAATCATAATCATTGTTATGATATCATATATAGTTCACTTATGACTTTATATTACCAGTTCTTTTGTAAATTCCATGTTAAAGAAGCGTTTTGGGTAAAATCGTTTCATTTATCGTAGGTGTTTGGACTTGTTGTTCGTGACAATATTATTACATATATCTTGATTTACTTACTTCCAGAATATAAAACATGATTTATATATCATATATATTCAGTATATATATATATAATAGATAGATAAATGAAATGAAACACACCATTCATGGAGACGGTAGACCGTACGTACGCATGAACGCTGTTTTCCTTTCCTTATTGTCTTGAATAGAAGTCAGTAGATGGAATACATATATATATATATATATATACATAAATCCAGTAGATTTATCATGTCATATATTCCATTATTATTCATTATAAATACTTTATAATCATTAATGAATGGTTAATGTGGAGAATGGATCTCATCACGTCGTGGAGACGGTAGTCCGTACGTACGCACAAGCGATGATATCGTTCTCATGATTTTGAAATTGTGTTGATGTGTATGTATACTATTCCAGTATCAATATCACTTTATAATAATCGTATATAGTTCCTCATTACACCATTATACCCATTCAATTAAGGTGGTGGCGGAAAATAAATTAAACCACGGCGTGGAGATGGTATTCCATACGTACGCACACGCGGTGATTTCCTTTTTCCGTAGGATGGATAGAAGGTTAATTAGAGTTGTTTCATATTCATAATAACATATCCGTATATTATAAATACTGATGTTATTACTTTATCATGAAACAACTAAAGAAGAATATGTTGAAGAAGAAGGAAATTGAAAATGATCGGTAATGGATATTACCTCTTTTTGACGCGCCTTTACATAACCTCCACTTAAAGAACTAAGGATGGTCTTTTAAGAAGACCACGACCTCTATGATGATACTAGTGAAGTGGAGAAGTGATTTTTTCAGGTTTTGGCTGAGCTTGAAGGCTCAATGTGGGGTGAGGAAGAGGGGGAGGAGGTGCCCTTTTATAAGGGAGGAGAGGGGCACCTTAGGAAAATCTCAAAATATTATTTAATATTAAGGTCAAATTCGGTTTATAATGGTTCCAAAGGGTCTTCTTTCGAAGATAAAGTGGGGATGGGTCTAAATCCTCTCATACCATAGGATTTAGACAAGTTTAGGTTATTATTTTAACCTTATCAATTAGATTTAACTCTAAGTTAAATAATTTAACTTTTACCGTGTCTTTTTGTTTTCTTACACTATATGGTTAATAAACTTACCATAACAAGCCAAAAGAACCCCAAGTTGTTTATTAGTAATATATATATCCTTATATAATTCATTTGGCCGATCCTTAGATTTTTAGGAATTAATGAACAATTAATAATATAATATTTGTTTTAAAAACTAATTTATGTCAATTTTGACACTATTTGGTACATGATTTTTATGAAATTCATAACAGAATGATAGGTTCTAACCAAGTTACGTATATCAACAATAACATGTCATATTAACCTATAAAATTAATTTAAGTCATAAAAAGTCTCAAATTACATATATTTGGGCATTTATAACATCAATTTTGTCAATATTTCATTAATAAGACAATTACTGCATCATCTTTGTGTCATAATAAATGATAATTATTTAATCTCTAAAAATTCTAAATAAATTCCTCTGATGTATATACTTGTATTATATTTCTGGAGACTATTCATGTTTGATGTTCCATGAAGTTTATCACTAAATTAAAATTATTATACTTATAATATTTAAGAAAGTGACAAGTTGTCACATTCTTTGGTTTTAATAATAATTAAATTATTTTCATGGAAAAAAGTCCATAAAATGAATCTAATCCTACCCTTAGGTTATATGGTTATACGTTTATCCATCCAATAGGATTTTTCCAAGTGTTAGGATAATTATATAATCTTATATTTACCCTTAATTACCTGATTTACCTTTAACTATAGTAAATAAAATTTACCGTAGTTACTATTAACAATGCCCAAAAATAAAAAGTATCTTATAAACATAATTTGGACCCAATGATTCCAAATATGGAATCCATTTTTCCAAATTCAATACACAAAAGATGCAGATATTAAATTAAAATTATTCCTGTTGTCGAAAGAAAACGGGTTTTACTTTAAAACATTGCAAAAGATTGAATTGATTTAACCTACGAATTCAAGGTAAAATCAATGATAATGACATAAATTATATTAAATGGTAAAAATATATTCTATTTATAATTTAAAAACATTCAATATTATAATTTTACCACATAAGATATTACGATGAAAAAAGTTGTTTTTAATTAAAATATAGCGTGTTTTTACTATTGATTAAAATATGAAAGTTATCAGAAAAATATCAAAACATTATCTAATGTAAATTTTTATATCCTGATTCAAAAGAAGAATTTTATTTTGTCAAATTGAACATATAAACATGTCAAAAACTAGATTTAATGTGGGAGCTCCATCAAAAGGCGGCAAAACTGCATTTTTTTAAAAATACTTATTTTACCCAAAAAATTTATTTTGTTCTTATACCATGTTCTAGAAAATGTGTATGATGAAAAATAATGTTATAAAATTAAAAATTTAGTTAATAATATTAATAACGGCTAGTCCATGACAATATTATAATAATATATCGTTGTTTATTAAAACTCGGTATTGCGTACAACACATGCTATCGAGGAAGGTCTTGATTGTGTGTAATGCAAGCCAAGTTAGGGTTGCGTGTTGTGAAAGAATCCTTAATTGTTTCGTATAACATAATACTACCATATTTCATTTATACATTGAATATATATATATATATATACACTCAATGTTGCGTAAAATAACTATTATCAAAATTGTGTGTAACACGATCCATGAATAGTGTTGTGTATACTGCAAGCTAATACGGTGTTGCGTATAGCGCAAGGTAATATTGGTGTAGAATAAAACAGAAGACATTAATGAAATTAAATGAATATTTTTCATAAAATCTCGGGGTGTTACATTCTACCCCCCTTAAAATGAATTTCGCCCTCGAAATTCTTCGGGGTTATAAATGGTTTACTACTTGAAAGTTTGTTTAATAGAAACCCACATTGTAAAAAGGAATACCAAAACATGGCTTTAAAAACTAAAGTATGAAATTTAATGGTCACCCAAATTAACTCATCACTGGGCTTCCACGTAGGATATCATAGGTGAAAATATGGATATGGAAGAAAAATATAACCATCATGTTCTGATGGAGGGTGGTAGAGAACATGGCTATAAAAAAGCCAACAATCGCAAAGCCATAAACATGTGATGATCTAGGGTACCATCTGATTCATCAGATATAAGATCACTAGGACAAAATTTTTGGTTTTCAATATCATTTCCCTAAATTTTAAAAATTTGAATTAGAAGAAGTACATGCTTGATTTCGGTACAATCTCACTGTTGTTCGTGCTTTGAACAATTTCCACTTCATCTCTTAAAGAAATGAAGTTGAATTTGTTATTCGTGAAGTGTTAACAGATCATGTGATAGAATTATGGGTCATTCTATCTGTTTCAAACAAAAGTTTAGCAATAGTTATCAAATATACATAAGTTCGTCTTTGGTGAGGTTAATCATATACGATTCCAAAAATGAACTTATACTCCATATATCATACCGCTTAATTAAATAAAACTAGTTTCTACAAACCAGGGACTTTCTGTAGGCCAGTGGTATGCGATAAAGGCCCTTCACACTTTAGTTGTGTGTTTGATTCCCACATCCTTGGCCGACGCGATGGGTTGTCGCACATCCTGCAGGTTGTCCTTTTTCTAAAACTACATTATTATAACATCCCATCAACAATATCAAAAAAAATTTATCCTTAAACAATACTAACTTATGTCCAACATAATCCATTCCAATCTTTAGGCTTATCGAAAATACTTCGGTCCAAGCTCATAGTATAGATAAAATGATCAAATGAATGCCATCATTTATCCATTATATATCTTGTTCGTCACATTTCAGTCATGTGAATACCATAATCATGTAATCTCTTGAAAAATGAATACCCATTGTGTCTTAGTGAAAACATTAGTGCTGTCAAAAGATAACTCTTTCCACATACCAAAATCCTCAAAATTCTATATACTTAGTCCTTATATCAATCATGAGCTCATGAATACAATCAAACATCTCATTATCTTCTTGTCCCTTCATTTTGCGCATATCATCTACATTCTAAAAATATTTCAATGACTTTTTTTTCCTGTTTACCAGTATCATATAATTATTGAAAACCAATACATAGATATTCCAAAATTCCACAATACCATAAATGAGATTCCATGATACTATTTTGAAATCCCATTACATAAACACTTAATCATTCCACCACATCGTTTTCATATTCAACATCGCCAATAGTGATCGCATGTGACTTCCCTTTGTCCTGTTCCTTAAGCGTTTTCTCATGTCGATCATCATTAACCCTTGGATTAAGGAATTTATTAGCATAAAGCCCCATTTTCTTGAACTTGAAGCATTGAAGTGTTGGTGGTGCGTTCTCTATAGTGTTTTCTTTATTCACATCATTAGAAATCCTATTTCCATTTCTTAGACACTCAGCTACTCGATGACCTTATTTTCCACACTTAAAAAATTTTCAAGTCCCTTTAATACAATCTCCACCATGCTTCTTTCCACACTTTTTGCATAAGGAAACATTCATCTTCTTTTCACCATTATTCTGAGATTTCTCCTTGACCTCCATCTTTCGTTTCTTGTCAAAACCATGAGATGGATATGTAACACCAACTTCCATTTATACCTTGATAGCACAACACACAATTTCTTCATAGCTACTGAAGTCTCTTATAACTAATGCCCTTCGAAGACTTTCTTTTAAGCCACTGAAGAATCGATCAACTTTAATTTCAGGTTGGATGATAAATCCAGATGCATACCTTGCAAGTCTTGTAAAATTCGCTTCGTATATTCCAATAGATTCATCATAATTTTTCTTTACTTCAAGAAAATCCTTCTCCATCTTTGTTCGAAGAATACGAGGGAAGTACTTATTGAAAAATAAGTTCTTGAACTCTTCCAATTCCATGGACTCAATTTCATATCTTTGCCTCGTATTTTTGATAAGATTCCACCATTGATCAGATTCACCTTCCAAACAATATACTGTTAAGATGACTTTATCATGTTTAGAACATTGAAGAACTGAAAATATATTTTCAGTGGTACTGATCCATTGTTCGGGAACAAGTGGATCAGAAGACCCACTGAAAGAAGGTGGACGTTGCCTCATGAAGGACTCAATAGAATATTGTTCCCTTCTCTGCTCATTTGGAAGTACAGAATGATTCATATCTTCTGTATGTATGGAAATAAGATTTTTCACTCCATCTCCCTTAACATTTGTTTGTTCAGGAGGACAATCATTGGATTGTCCATTACAGTGATCAACACGGTTCCTTCGGGTTCCAGCCATCGTATAAAACCCAAAAAGAATAGTGTGAGAGGAAAAAATCATGCTAGGTAAAGAAAAATAGTAAAGGGGGAGCACCCTCAACAACTAATATCTTAGGTTAAAATCTAAGATCGTTACCGTAGTTCTAGGACTATATCCTAGACGTATACTTATCCTTAGGGACATCCCTAGACATACCTTAGAAACATCTCTAGGGATCTCACTGACGTTTTCGCATCCTAGTTTCCAAAGGTTTACTAAACCTTTCCTCTAATACCAACTGTAGAGACCCGAAGCTTGACGTACATGGACATTACATTACTTTTTCAGAATACATAGTACATAACAAAAACACACACACAAGGACCGTAATAGTTTAATGTCTTTGGAAACTCAGAATATAATCTCTTAATCGTGGTGAAAGATCTTCAACATCTCCCATAAAGATCTCTTTTTTTAAACCTAATTCCTTTCTTTATGTCCTGGAAAAAAAAACATAAAAGGGTGAGCTCAAATTCTCCGTAAGGGTAAACAAAAGAAATATCAATCACGCGATATTCATAAGAACATATCTTTTGGAAATCTTAACCTGCAAAAGAGATCATAATTTCATAACATGGGATAAATATAGTAGTGAAATGTAATCCCAATAATCATAACTTAAAACATGAATCATTGTGGCATACACACACAATCATAGAGAATCATTTCTTGTTAGTCAAGACTCATTGCCAAGACTATCTTAGTGGACAAAGTCCCTTTCTGAACCGAGTTCATTCCTCATTTCAGTCCTGTTACACTGAATTGGTATAACCTACCGTTCCATCCATGTCTATCTCGTGAGATATAAAATCTTTACCCAATGCATTGGAGGGAGATATAGGTCCCACCCATCTAATAATTATACCATTCTTATGTGTTCTACAAAATCATAAATCATACATCATTGCATAACCCATGTAGTAAAAATGGGATTCTTAAACAACATGACATCATAAAACAATTCATATAAGATAAAGGAATTTATAAAAGTATTTCCATCACAACATAATCAAATCCATGTAATAATCGGGATATAAACAGAACCCTATATTATCATAGATGTTAAATAATTTTGATCAAACTCTTGAACTCCATTCTTGAGGAAAATATCCTTTCTAATTCAAAAACACTTTTCCTTTATTAATATGTCATTCAAGTATAAACTAATAGAAGTTTATTAAAAATAAACTTGAAAACTTGTAAAAGAATATTCTTGGAAATATTGTTTTAAAAATCCATTCATGCCGTATAAAAAAACATTCTTCTTGTACTTTTTTCGGAAAAGTCATAAAGTACCTCATACGAAAAACGACAAAAGACACCTTTCAAATATTTTAATAAAAACTCACTGAAGGGTAAAATTGGATATAAACTATTGTATAAGGATATAAATATTACATATTGAGGAAACATGGATGTCGATGATAAAATACACCCTAGTAAATGCAAAAGTATAAACAATCTCGGATAAAAATGAGATTGTGATATTTCCCTTACCTTATGTCCGATATACTTTGTACGTATCCGAAACTCATGTATAATGATTTAAATAATGTCATTATCTTATTATAGAATCATATTCATTGTTATGATATCATATATGGTTCACTTATGACTTTATATTACCCATTCTTTTGTAAATTCTATGTCAAAGAAGTGTTTTGGGTAAAATCGTTTCATTTATCGTAGGTGTTTGAACTTGTTGTTCATGACATTATTATCACTTATATCATGATTTTCTTACTTCCAAAATATAAAACATGATTTATATATCATATATATTCAGTATATATATATATATATATATAATAGATAGATAAATTAAATGAAACACACCGTTCATGGAGACGGTAGTCCGTATGTATGCATGAACGCTGTTTTCCTTTCCTTATTGTCTGGAATGGAAGTAAGTAGATGAAATATATATATATATATATATAGACATAAATCCAGTAGATTTAACATTGTTGGAACCAGGTTTTTCAAAGCATGATTTGGTGTATGGTTTGTGTTTGTTGTCAATCCTCAGTGGAAGTTCAGGGTGTGTACCAACAAAGCGATCATACCGTTCAAGCAGAAAACAGTAGTGAAGGTGGCGCTGTTTCCCAGTGTTTGCCAAATTTTTGGGCCTAAAAATCATCCAATAAAGTTAAGTGTTTTTGGCAAAGGTACTTGCGCGCCGTGCTCTTGGAGGATAAAAGACTTGCGCGCCATATGTTTTTGAGGATCAGAACATCAAAATTTGGCTAAGGAAAGAAGGTCGCGCAAGTGTTGGTTGGGTCGCGCAAGTGAGTTGCGCGACAGAGTTTATTGAAGACAAGACTTGCGCGCCGTCGAGGACTTGCGCGCCGCCGCGCAGGGGGTCCAGTTTGCCTATAAATACTGGACCACCCCTCCTCATTACGAAAGAAGTTCAAGGCCGAGAGATTGTTCGAGCTCTCGTCGCGCAGGTGGTTGAGTCGCGCAGGTGGTTGTTTTGTCGCGCAAGTAGAGCTTGCGCGCCGGTGTTTGGCTGTGCGCCCAAGGAGGTTTGGAAGAGAAAGGAAGTGGACCGCGCAAGTTTGTAGTTGGGGAAGGAAGAGTCGCGCAACTGTGTTGATGACACTTGCGCGCCAGTGTGGAATTGCGCGCCGAAGTGGGACTTGCGCGACTGTCTTGGAGAAGCGCGCCTGGTTTTGCTGAAGCCCACCGGCGTGTTTGGAGCTGCACGAAAGCCGAGAGACTACTCGGTTCATTCGAGGAAAAGTGATATTCTTCTTCTGCTGAGAATCGGACTTCAATAGAGCATCTACATACAACAAAGGATGCACTCTTATGCAAATGAAGAAGATACATTCACGTCTATAAACTGAGTGGGACTTCACCAACGGCAGTGAGCCAGGGGGAGTCAACGGGAGTGACCCGAGGGACGCAGTGAGCTATCCCTGAACAATTGTAAAGGCAGTGTGCCTGGGATAGAGTGACTGTACCCGAACTTTTGTAATCTACAACTAGTGAAGCATAGTGGATTTTGGTACGACCGAAAACCTGTCGGCGTATGCTCCTTGGACGTAGCCCTTAGTGGTGAACCAAGTAAAAATGGTTTTGTCTTCTTTGTGTTTTTGAATGTTTTCTTTCTGATCATAATTTTCATACAGGTTCAACAAGTTCCTACCAACGTGGGAACAAGATCCATCACATTTGGAAGAAAAAGTGGTCACCCTGATTCGCCCCTCCCCTCTCAGGGTGTCCCGGGTTCCTTCAAACATGTCATATATTTCATTATTATTCATTATATATACTTTATAATCATTCATCAATGGTTAATGTGGAGAATGAATCTCATCGCGTCATGGAGACGGTAGTCTGTACGTACGCACGAGTGATGATATCGTTCTCATGAACTTGAACTTGTGTTGAAGTGTATGTATACTATTCCATTATTAATATCACTTTATAATAATCATATATAGTTACTCATTACACCATTATACCCATCCAATTAAGGTGGTGGAGGAAAATAGATTACACCACGGCGTGGAGACGGTATTCCGTACATACGGACGCGCGATGATTTCTTTTTTCCGTAGGATGGATAGAAGGTTAATTAGAGTTGTTTCATATTTATAATAAAAAATCAGTATATTATAAATACTGATGTTATTACTTTATCAAGAAACAACTAAAAAAGAAGAAGTTGAAGAAGAAGGAAATTGAAAAAGATCGGTAATGGATATTACCTCTTTTTGATGTTCCTTTACTTAACCTCCACTTAAAGAACTGAGGATGGTCTTTGAAGAATACCAGGACCTCTAGGATGATAATAGGGAAGTGGAGAAGAGATTTTGGTAGGGGTTGTCCGAGCTTGAAGTCTCAAAGTTGTGTGAGGAAGAGGGGGAGGAGGTTCCCTTTTATAAGGGAGGAGAGGGGCACATTAGGAAAATCTCAAAATATTATTTTATATTAAGGTCAAATTCGGTTTATAATGGTTCCAAAATGTCTTATTTCGTAGATAATGTGGGGATGGGTCGAAATCCTTTCATCCAATAGGATTTAGACAAGTTTAGGTTATTATTTTAACCTTATCAATTAGATTTAACTCTAAGTTAAATAATTTAACTTTTACCGTGTCTTTTTGTTTTCTTACACTATATGGTTACTAAACATACCATAACAATCCAAACGAACCCAAATTTGTTTATTATTAATATATATATCATTATATAAGTCATTTGGCCGAACATTAGATTTTTAGGAATTAAATAACAAATAATAATATAATATTTGTTTTAAAAACTAATTTATGTCAATTTTGACACTATTTGATACATGATTTTTATGAAATTCATAAAAGAATTATAAGTTCATAAAAAGTTACTTATATCAACAATAACATGTCATATTAACCTATAAAATTAATTTAAGTCATCAAAAGTCTCAAATTACATTTATTTGGGCATTTATAACATCAATTATGTCAATATTTCATTAATAAGACAATTACTGCATCATCTTTGTGTCATAATAAATGATAATTATTTAATCCATAAAAATTCTAAATAAATTCCTATGATGTAGATAATTGTATTATGTTTCTGTATACTATTCATGTTCGATGTTTTAATGATTTTTATCACTAAATTAAAATTATTATACTTATAATATTTAAGAAAGTGACATGTTGTCACATTCTTTGGTTTTAATAATAATTAAATTATTTTCATGGAAAAAAGTCCTTAAAATAAATCTAATACGACCCTTAGGTTATATGGGTCTACTTTTAGCCATACAATAATATTTTTCCAAGTTTTAGTGTAATTTTATAATCTTATATTTACCCTTAATTACCCGATTTACCTTTAACTATAGTAAATAAAATTTACCGTAGTTACAATTCACAATGCCCAAAAATAAAAAGTAGTTTATTAACATAATTTGGACCCAATGATTCCAAATATGGAATCCATTTTTCCAACTTCAATACACAAAAGATGCATAAATTTAATTAAAATTAATCCCGTTGTCGAAATAAAACAGGTTTTTTCTTTAAAACATTGTAAAATATTGAATTGATTTAACCTATGAATTCCAGGTAAAATCAATGATAAGGACATATATTATATTAAATGGTAAAAATATATTCTATTTATACTTTAAAACCATTCAATATTATAATTTAACCACATAATATATTATGATGAAAAACGTTGTTTTTAATTAAAATATAGCGTGTTTTTACTATTCATTAAAATATGAAAGTTATCGGAATAATATCAAAACATTATCAATTGTAAATTTTTATATCCTTATTCAAAAGAAGAATTTTATTTTGTCAAATTGAACATATAAACATGTAAAAAAATAGATTTAAAGTGGGTGCGCCATCAAAAGGTGGCAAAACTGCATTTTTTGAAAAATACTTATTTTACCCGAAAAAATTATTATTTTTCTTATGACATGTTCTAGAAAATGGGTAATATGAATAATAATGTTATAAAATTCAAAATTTAGTTAATACTATTCATAATGGCTAGTTCATGACAATATTATAATAATATATCGGTGTTTATTAAAACTCTGTATTGCGTACAACACACGCTATCAAGGAAGGTCGTGATTGCATGTAATGCAAGCCAAGTCAGGGTTGCGTGTTGTGAAAGAGTCCTTCATTGTTATGTATAAAATAATCCAACCATATTTCATTTATACATTGAATATATATATATATATATATACACTCAATGTTGCGTAGAATTACTATTATCAAAATTGTGTGTAACACGATCCAAGAATAGTATTGCGTATACTGCAAGATAATATTGTGGTGTGTATAGCGCAAGGTAATCTTGGGGTAGAATAAAACACAAGACATTAATGAAATTAAAAGAATATTTTTCATAAAATCTCAGGGTGTTACATTATTCAATGATAAAATATTCATAAATTTTTTTGATTCAGCCAAAAGAGTTATATAATGATTGATATCTCACTAATGAACCACTTTATGATCTTTGGTAATTTTATTGTATGATTATTAACCATGTAATATAAAAATACAAGAAGGCTTCTAAAATGTTAAACTATTCAACTAATAGTTTAATCTAAAAGATACTGTTAATTTGGTGATCTAAACATGACTAAAACCTATTGGATTAAAATATTTCGACCCACCCCTTCATTATCCTAGAAATAAATCCATTTTGTGTCATCATAAACTATATATTATTTTATAATAAAATAATATTTCAAGCTTTTCCTAAAGTTCCCCTCAACACTCATACAAAAGGCTACTTATTCTTATCTTAGATTCACACCTCCATTGCATTTTTCCTCATCCATACCTTGATCATATATTCTTCAAACTACTCCAACATTAACCAAAATTCATTTATTTGATCATAAATCCACCCTATAAATCCCTTTTAATCAAATCAAAAGGAAACACCCAAAGAAGAGGCATTTACTTCATCACCTCTTGCAATGTTGTGTTGTTCTTCCACTTCCACTTTCATAGTAGTTTCCATTCCAAAATAATATATAACATACCCTATATATACTTATATGTTAATATAAATATTTTGCAACCATATTCATTATTCACAACATCCAATGAAGTAAAATCTACGATACATGAGTACATACAACATACCGTCTCCACGTCGTGGTGTAGTTTATTATCCAACACTTAATAATATGGATGGGTATAATAATAAGTATAATTTATGTAAATAATAAATATAACATGTTAATTAGTCATTATATATAACATACCATCCAATTACATGTGATTTCACCAGTAATAGAATGATATTCTCGCTCGTGCATACGTACTGCTTACCGTCTTCACAACGCGATGAGATTCATTTCCACATTCACCATTCAACGATGATTATAAAAATATATATTGTCAATAATTATATAATATAATACATAATTATTCTACTAGATATATATATATATATGTATGTTTATATGTATTTTTCTCATTCACTTACATCCGTTCAATATGTTACGAATACGTAAACATCGTTTATGCGTATGTACGACCTACCGTCTCCATAAACGGTGTTTTACATTTAATATATCCATATACTATACATATTTATATTCTCAATATAAGTGATACTTAAATAATTTTTTATATTCTGGAAGCAATTAAATCATGATATGAGGGATACGATCAAGAATAAGAAGCTAAAATATGTACGATAAGGAAATCGTTTATTACCCAATATGTTATTTCAACAAAGAAATTATTATTAAATATGTAGAATATATTAATTAATTAATAATTTATGAAATATTAAATATGAATATTGTATGGTATAATTTAATAACATAATATGGTCATTATAAAAGTGGTTAAATGTACCATTGACCAAAGAAATGTACAAGGTAAGGGTTAATTCATCAATATCATTATTATCCGAGATTGTTTATGGGTAAATATTTACTCAGACATATTTATCATCAATTTACAGGTATCATATAAATGTCTTCGAAACAAATATTTTATAGTTTTGTGGAAGGGAATATTTATCAAGATCATCATTTTATACTTTTTAAATATTTATTTTTCTAAATTTTTATAATTAATGCCTATGTTTTAAAAATTATTTTAAGGATTTAGTTATATGGACATGTTTTCATTGAATTGATAGTTCCATTCAAAATATTCAATGTGGTATTGGGCACTTTGATTCAGAAATATCTTTTAAATGAATTATTTTATAAATTTGTGGCTTTTATATGATTTCACAAGAAAAAGTTATTTCTCTAAAAGAGTATTACTGATTTTGTTTCAACAATATCAACATCCTTTACTGGATATTATTATTTATTAATGTTGATTTATTAATACAAAAACATCCATTTTGTATTCATTGAGTTATTATATGTTTTACTATGGATTTCATATTTTTTTACCATACATGGTTTATTGTAAAAGTATGATAATTTGGTATGCTAGATTTAATATGAATATTTTTGTAATGTTTCAACATTTTCATATGAGGAATGCATTAGACTTATTAAGTGACATGTGGGGACCGCTATAGTTTCTCGTTGTATCGGTAGGTCTCATGAGACAAATTACTATCATGGCCTAATGCCTTGAAATAAAATTTATTTGTATTCATGGAATGAGGCCTTGACTATATGGTTATAGGGTCCAACATTATGCATTTTGTTATTGTGAAATTATTTATTACATGTGATTATTCGACTAGTAGATTATCCATGTGAATATTTATATGGTAATGTTTGATTTAATTTATCCATGTTATTTTAATTTTTATGTTTAAAAAGGTTGTGGTTTTAAGTACACATCATTCCTTAAAAGTTTATAGCATCGTCTAAATTATTTACCCTTACTATGTATCTGAGATCACCATATACTTATGTTTTTTCCCATCAACCAATGAAGTGTATTACGATTGATATACAGGGTTAAGCTATGGTAATAACGGTGTTCTCAAAGGAAAATTTATTTTATGTATTATGGTTCAATGCGTAATGTAGTTTTCATGTTTGTAATTTAATTTCCAATATGACTAAACTAATCGGTCCTTCAGGACATGATTACTTGTAATGCTTCAAATGTATTAAAATAATGCACCCACGCTATGCTTATGGGTTCGGGTCGTTACATCTATAATATCCATAATTTTAAAAATGATATAAATACCATTTATATTAATTATATAAATATTTAAATTATTCGATACAATTTAGTTGTGGAAAAATGAATTACACCATATATGGAGGTTGTGGGCCGTAATAAAACTCAAACACTATTCCATTTATCCAATGGATGGAAAAAATTGAAGTCATGTATTAGTTAAAAATTATAGAATAATTTTATATCCTATATATATTAAATATTCATTAAATATATTCTGAGTACAAATAATTATAAAATAAAATTAAAAACAAATCATATCACTTCATTGAGATGGTAGTCAACATGAATGCATGAGCAGTGTTTTCTTTTTCAAACAGATTGCAAGGTACGATGATGTATTATATATTATATTTTATAAATATTAGTGACATCATAAATAAAATATGTATATATATTATATTTATCATTGTATCATGTTGTAAAAATTTATGATGGTAAACTTATTACATCAATAGAAGAAGGTAGTACTCTTATGTACACATAATGAAGGGTTTCATTTCCAATATGTAGGAATATGAAATGTATAAAAGATTTTTAATAACCTATTACCATATAAATTTTTTAGGGTAATGTTTTTATATTTAATCTTGATTTAATGTATTATATTGATGTTGAAGTAAAACTAAAACAAAAATGATCAGTTATGATGAATATCGCTTTTTTGGGAGACCTGATTCGGTTGTCAACAAAAGAATCACTACTGTGTTTTTTGATCAATCCTATGGATAGGGGTTTTTAAGTGTTATGTAAATAATTTATCTATTGATATATTTATTGATAAAATGGAATATTTTATATGAGATTAAAATAGAATATGATGTTCCCTTTAATAATTTAGGTGAGTGGAACACATGGAAATATTCAATGTTTTAAAGTAAAGTAATGTCACTTCATTCAATACAGTTCTATAAAAAATAAAAATTTCTAATTATTATATCATAAAATCTCTATATATTTCCATCTAAAATAAATTTCACTTGTTGTGAAATTTTTCGACCCTTAAAGCTTTTGTTTAACCCCCAATACACATTTTTTAACAGTAACCACGGAAAATAATTTTCCAAATTTTAACTTTTCATCTTAGAGAAAATATATTTTCACCTAATTACCCAAAATATATTATTTTGATTCGAAATATAGAATCCATTTCAAAAATAAAATTATCATAATAGGCCTAATTTAATGTATATTTAAACCCAAAGACATGAAGAAAATGTGGTCGTCCAAAGAGAACGTTTTTAAGTATATAATGATTACATATAAAAATTGATCATTAATTTTACTGAATTTAATTAAACTGGATTAAAAAAATTACATTATCTAATCATAATGCTAAATTTATTTTAAATTTATTAACCTTTTACATAATTAACCCTTTCAAGAGTAGCATCTAGTAACTCTTAAGCATTGTGTATCCTAGTTACACGTGGTGGAATCCTCCTACACCGTACAAAAATTTCTAGATAATGATGAGCGTCCATCAAATATGATATTTCACTATTATATGTATCATCTAAATACCTCATTTTTCCCTTAAAAACAATTATAAAAGGAAAACAGAAATGTGGATAAAGAAATACATGAAGAAACTGTAACATGATGTTTCAAACTACACACTATAATGACTATTTGTCCTCGAGAAGTCATGTTGAATTTTCAATCCCTAGAAAAAAGACGAGTCCACCTATTCTTCATTAGGAACTCACATCCCTAGACTCATGAAAATCTGATCTAGGTTTCCATTTTAAAAATTCCAATCTAATAAAAATAAATTTCTATATATTCACATAAGATTCAATGATCACAATCAGTTTCTCCAAATCAAAAACATATGACCCTAACAAAATTTATTCGAATCTCTGAATGTTAGTGGTATCTGGATGGTACTTCATAAGATGATATATTTAGAAATAATCATGGGATCCTTTTAAATGAACCAGAAATGATAACTAATAAAAAAACATTCCATATCCGCTTAGGGACTTCAAACAGTCAAACATATATCGGAGCCAACATCCTCTATTTACAAAGATGAAGGTGACCCAACCTAGGATAAACTTTTATAAAATCCAATTACCAATAGAAAACACTAGTGGATGACATCACCTAAACAGATATTAATTTTCAAAAATGAGGGATTTAACTAGATATTAATGAAAATATTAAAACCTTGCTAACGTCTCTTAGAAAAAACATGGCCCAAATAATAATACTTCACCCACCTCCGCCCAAAAAAAGGTAATCTTCACGGGATACCATACAACTCCACAAAGGTATCCATTATTTTAGTTGACTAATAACTATTATTATAAACAAACTCAAATAATACCAAATTCTTATCCAATAATCCACCAAAATACCTGAAATTGGAATGAAGCATATTTCTTAAGATCTGAAAAACTCGTTCCATTATAGAGTCTATTTGTGGATGGGATGACAAGCTCAACACGACCAATGATCCCATTACCTCATTGATAAATATTTATAAAATTCATTTACACCTATGATCCCTATCCAAATCAATGGAAGATGTACTACCATGTAACCTATATGTCTCTTACACATACATCATAACCAGATCATCAACTGTAGTGGTACACTTTATCGATATGGAATGACTAGGCTTCGTCAACCGATCAACAACGACAAGATATAATCCCCCAATGTGGATTTTGTGGTAATCTAACAGAAAAACACATATATACATTATCCTTTTTAATCATTGACAGTATAAGTGATTGATAAGAACCATAAGGGTTCATGTTCTCTTCAGCTCTCTTTTGGAAGGGGTTACAATGGGACAAACAATTTGCCATGTCATGCTTGATACCTGGACACCTGAATATTCTTATCAAGTCATAATGCATCCTCATAGTTCCAATAAGGATTAACTACAAAGAGATATTAAAATTAAATAGGACTAAAATACTCATATAATCTATGATGACAAACTTCTTCTCAAAGTGGGGTATACAATATGAAGAGATATACTGACAAGAAATAGTCTCCTCACCAATGTGGATTGCTCAAATTTTTTTAAACTCAACATCCTACTGCATACATAAGAATATTGACATCATGAGAGACGATGATATATAAGCATTAGTGAGGACCATAACTAAAAAATCATATTGAGCATCTATGTGTAACAAGAGAACAAATACCCAATAGGATACACTCCACCCTCGATTCTAGAATAGAATTTGGTGGTACAATCATGCTAAGAGATTATGTAACAAGAATCCCATTCTTTGGGATGTAGGTTAGGTCTATTTCAGATGTATAGAAATATTATATTACTCTCTCTCTCTGAGATTCAAGTACTTCATAGAAATGATGTATCTCAGACTACTATGATCAGAAAATAATCATAACATCTCTCCAAAAATATAATGCCTCAATCGTTTCAGTGGATTAGAAACAATATAATTTTCTAAATCACGAGTGAGGTAATTCTTATAATGTGGACATATATATAGAGAAACATAAGTTATGACATAGTCTTCATGGATAATCAAACATCCCAAACTAGCACTGTATTGTTCATAAAACACAACATATCCCATTACAATCTATGAAAAGATTAGACTAGGGGATGATGTTAGAAGAAATTTCTATTAATCTAATAAAGACTAACATTTCACAACAAATGTGAATTCCATTGCATACCTAGAAAAAATTGTAAAAGGATACAAAAGTTTAGAATAATCCTTAACAACTCATTAGTATTATCTGGCAGGACCAACGAAACTTCATATCTTGATGATAATTTATGGTTTCTCCCTAGACAAAACAACCATCACCTTCTATGGATCAAAAGATATTCCATGTTCATAAATTTGTTTCCATTAGAACTGAACATCATGAATCCGGAAACTATTTGTTGATTGATTTATATAAAAACGATGATGTCATATAATTTCTGGAACCTAAATTAGATTGTTCTAGTGCTCAATCTATAATTTCATATACACAAAAATATCATCCATGAACACTACAACATATGTTTGAAAATATTGTTGAAATATATGATCAGTAATTCCATAAAAAAAACCAGGAGCATTGGTCAGAAAAAAAACACAATATATTCATTTGTACCACAAAATATCATAAAAGTATTCTTATGTATATCAGAATCCCAAACACTATTTTGATGATAACTAATATAAAGAACAATCATTGGAAAAAAAATTTCCCCAATAATTAATCTAACGAATCAACCACATGGGGAAATGGTTATTTATTGTTAACTATTGCTCATCTCAACTTCTAATGGTCCGTAGTGTATAGAAGTTAACAAGCTACTTTCATGTCTAATAGAACATGGTATTCCATAGACAAAACACTAAATATTGAGCTATAACTAGTTCATATAACCAGTTCATCTAACTAAATATTGAGTTATTTTATCTATATTTCATCCATTAGATATGACAGTTTTGATATATAATTCATTCCTATAACTAGTTTAACCATAACCTCTACATCTCCATTTAGAGGAAGACCAAATAAGTCCTATAGTAAAACAACCGGAAAGTATTGAACAACATCTAGATGATTAACAACAAGAGTTAAGTCATATAGGTTATCCTTATTAGGAAAGAAAAAAAATCTAAGCTCTGATTGGGAAGGCCCACCAAGTCCTAATCTTCGGTCTCACGCCCCTTGAAACACAATAGAGAACCCTTTGGTATCAAGAAACCTGACATGTCGATCATATAAATCAAGCCCAGATCGATGGGTGAGAATCCATTTCCCAATGATAATGAGGTCAAAGAGGTCCATATCATGAAATAGTAAGTCCTAGACTAACTTTGTTTAAAAATCATTTGACGAAAAAGGATACAGAAACCCATACTCTACCCCCTTTCAAATAGGTTACACTAACACTATTATTACGGACACATTTTTTATTAGAATATTATGTTTATCAACAATAAATGTAGATATTAATTATTGTGAGGAACCTGTTTCAAATAATGAAATTTTTACTCCATATGAAATAATGATATTATCTCTCACTGTAGTCAGCCCTCCATCAGTTTCCACAAGAAGATCAACTAATGCAAGAAAGTGCATCACTAATAGAAATTGTGGATGGGGGTATATGGGATTTGAATATTCAAGTTTCACTGTAGTATCCATTAGTGTTGAAAAAATGTCCATAATATAGCATAATTATATAAATTATGTTTTTAAAGTATCCAATACTTCAATAAATATTGCATGTATTTTCCTTAATATAATAAGATTGGATGGTGTGTAACAAAATTCCCTAATGATATAATGTTAGAGGAAAACATCAAGCTATAGTAGATGATGGAAAGGAGGATTTTTTCTCAGGCCCACCTCTACCACTCTTTTCATATTCCAACTACATCGCCATTATTCCATGCAGGCCACTGAATCTATATCTCAACCGATGATAAGAGGTGGGAGATCTAACCATGCCTTCCATATTAATCTCTTTCACCATAGATCTATGTTCTATATCATTATAGGTATAATTATTTAACATAGTAGCCACCAAATATGATATTTGATCATTAACCCTACTAGTGCATATGAGCCATTAGGAGGTTATGCTTCCCCATGACGTTAGAAAAATAAGTAATCTCAAAATATCTATTAGTGTACACTGACACCAAATGATTTAAATAATACAAAGACAAGTCCTCCAAATAATTTTATAACATCAGTAAATATTGAATAAACAACAACAATAATAGTGTATTGATTCCATTCAAATTATTGTCCATGTATCTGTCTCCCTAAACTATAGAATTCCACATTTTCATTCCATAATCCTTCATATAGAACAATTCAAACCATACATTGATATTCCCATGTGTCTAAAATAATTTTAATACATGATCAATAATATCCATATAGTTCCATAAAACTATAAGTTAATTTGTTCTTTTATATGATGGTTATTTGTCACTAAAGAACTCCTGTAACTTATCCCCCTCTCAACCAGTCTCCATTATACCAGAAAAATATCCTTCTTAACTCTATGTGCATCCTGGTCAATAGAAAAACTGCCAATATGATTGTCTCAATGAGATTCTTATCCAATGGAAGATTCCCTTTTGGATCATTAGTTACACATTCTTGAAGAAATCTTAGAAGATGTCTCAAAGGCATATAAATTCTCACTAAAACAAAATTAATGATCATATAACATTGTAAATATTTTCATAAAATATAAAACCATTATGTATATATATAGATTCAAAACAAAACCAATCTCTAGAGACATGTATCCCACCATCCCTAGGAAACATGAGTCTGGACACTATAATAAGTGTCAAGAGACATAATAACATACCTCTAATGTTCTAAAAATCCTATATGTAGTCTAGTAGACTACCAAAGATAAGTAATTTTGGGGACAAACAAACCATCTGTAATACCAAATTGTAATTAATTGATTAATACTTCAGTCAGTATTGGAACCTTATATGATTTTACACATACCCTTATGGTGTTCTTGATCCAAAAAATATAGAGACATGAATGATTTCATTAGACAACAAACCAGTGGGAACAGTTTCACCCAACCTATAAAAATAAACGACATATATAATTATTGAAATGAAAGAGAAAACATATGTTTAATGAATATATATCATATACGTAAGAAGATAGAAGAAAGGAGAAAACTATAAATGTGGATAATTTTCTAAATATAATTCCAACAACAATAGGGAAGAACTAAGAAAGTACTACATGTGATGGTGTGGGCAATCTCAAACCATCTCACCACCAACTACCCAATCAACATGAAACAAAACCTCAAAACCACAATATGATAACTTATGTTTAACTATTATGGAAGACATAAAAAGTTATATGCACCAATGAATAAGTGTGTATGGTGTGAGCTAATTGGATAAATAGGCGCCAACAGAGGTTTTACATAACATCTCCTTTTACAACTATTCATGTATGGTGATTTTAAATAAACATGGCATTCTAAGCGTTACAGATGTTTTTATAAAAAAATATGGTTAACATTCCCCACTAGTCATTGTTCAAAAATTAAGCAGGGGTGTCAATTTAAATGAATATATTCGATATAGTACATCATATATATAATAATTCATATCAAGGGATAGAAAACCCCAATAAATATAAAACAAGAGCACATGTATAAGCCCAACTGATCATAATATAGCAGACAATCTGTCTACTATTACCACAATCAACCACATGGACAATGTAGTTCCTAAATCAAAGGCTTATGAAGAATTGGAATTCCCCATGTGTAATCCCACACCCCCCCAAATGTCAATAACAGACCCATTAGACATTATGACTATGAATCCTGGAAATGCCCCTAAAAAGACTCTTGGTAATCAGAAAACATTGACGATAGCCTCAAGCTAAACCATCATCCTATGTAGCAAAAGAAACCCATGTTACCATTTTAATAAATATAATTCAATGAATTGGAAACTATTTAGAAAACACATTAATAATAAATTTTAATACTTTGAATAGAAAACATTTAATTTCATTTATCTACAACTAAGGAAAATTTTTTTCTCGAAAAAATATTATCAAAACCAAAAAAGTATTCCATTCAACTCATTTATAAATCAATTTATAAAATAGACACATTATGATTAATCAACAGAAGTTAGATATAGACCCATCATCCTGAAAAATTAGGTCACACATGCCCACGATGGGAACACCCAATTATGATAACACAACAGATTCTTCGAAGTTTTTAGAATCAAATCTATAACACAAGATTGATATAATTTAGAAAAAATTGGTCCAAATGTATGTAAGAAACCAATGTACCTCAAGAACGAACACCCTTTACAAAATAACCAAAACATGAATGCCTTCCTGAATTATATCACACAACTAATTTCGACGAATGAAATACAATTTCAATGAAGATCAAACTCATAATGTACCAGTATAGCAGAAATGGGGTCTCCCAAAATCTTTTAGGAATGTCTCTGGGTCGAGGGAAATGATGGTTGGATAAATACCATAAGTGAAATAGCCACATGGTTGTTTAAAAATGGTATATGTGCCATTACATGATGTGTAACCCTAGTTACATGATGTGTCTCTATCAATGTATCACATACAATAGAGAATTCATCACCTTAGATTAAAAATCATTAATTTAAAGCATCTATTGTGTGAAACTTTTTTTCACATTGTGTAAACATTCAAAATAATAAGAATTTCATGATATTAATCCAACAGTTCATACACCTCGTGTTACCTTGTATCGTGACGCGAAATGCTCCGGCAGCCTGTAGGAAAATCTGGTTAAAGATGAGAGTACAAAAAATCTATAACTTCTCTATTATAGGTATCATTTCAATTACTTCTAAGTACTATACAGACAAAGTGAATAAGAATATCATAACAAGGTTATGTAACCGCATAATAATCCAGTAATGAGATTTTCTAAAATTTGTATAATGTTATCATATTTTAGCTTTCGTGATTCCATAATGAACCATGTTTACGAAGAATTGATTTTACAATCATAAAATAATATATTGTATTTGGTGGATTTATAATGGTTATATTAAATCAATCATAAAAAAAGAATTATTTCAATTGGAAAATGTATATTTGGTCATGGAAACCATTTTATGTATTTATTATGTCAATTTTGAGTTATTATGAAATCGTACTATAAACTGTAAATTTATAACGTGCTTACTTTTTATCTGAAAATTAGTCCATTTCATGAAATTATGTAAAAATTAGTTTTAAATAAATTTTATTTGACAATTCCAGAAGATATATTTAATTTATCATCTTTTTTTTTCAGAGTGTATGTATTTTTACTCTTAGAATAAAAATTGAAATTTATTGAAATATATAGGTTTTTTGGTCAATAATAGTTTTTCATACCATAAAAAAATTATATTATACATCATAATATTTCTCTATATATTTAAATTTAATAACTATTTTTTAATATAATTATTTTATTATAAATAATTTTTTTTTATATTTTATGAATTTAACAAAACAAATTATTTCATAATTGAAATTGCTTATTACCCAAAAATATAATTTCGGTTTTATAGTAAGAATATTATTTTTTTATAAAACAAATTTCATAATTATTTATAAGGAAAAAATATAATAATAGTTATATGGAAATATAAATACAACCTTTTATTCAATTTGGGTTTATTTGTTTTCTAATCCTTGATAATTTATTTTTACCCTTAATTAACATGTATTCCGTTTATTGTGATAATAAATTATTACAAAAATAATTATTGATATAGTGAAAAAAAAGAAGATGAAATTATTACTAATATTTTTTAATATTATCAAAAATATGGAATACATTGTATCAATATCAATTCATATTGGCGTAATAATGAAATTTAAATCAAAACCTATAGGCCTGATGAAAATAGGGTTTCCTAAAAATTCATTTTTCCATGGAAATAATCAGTCTACAAACAAATTGACTACAAATATCCATTATAATGATTTAAATTATTATATAATCTATATATTTAATTTCTATAATTCATTAATAGGGGTTTCTTTCTAATTAATTAAAATCAATAAATATCATGTCTTTTAAAACACTTAACATAAGATTTTATTTAGCGACATAAAATATACTTATTCTGAAATCTGGAATATAGATGATTTAATAAAATTAATTTGATTACATGAAACTCATGATTGATTATTTTTGTTTTAAATAAAATTAATATAATATTATAATATTAAAATTAATTTAATTATAAAATAAAATGATAGTTTAACAAAACATATCATTTCTATTCACTAGAGAAACATTATTTTTTGAAAAATCTAAAAAATTACCATAGAATAATATTTTTATATATATTCCACAAAGAAATTTTATTTTATAATATAAATTCCAAATTTTTATAAAAAATAAATAATTTTTTTTTCACATAATGAATTAAGAACTAAATTTGCAGAAAAAATGAAATACATAAATTTGAGTGATTATTTTTTAATAATTTTTTAATAAATTTATTGTGATTATGACACACACATATATATATATAATTTATTTAACATTAATCACATTAAAATATTTAATTTCCTATTTATAACAGACATATTTAATTAATATTTTACTTTTTTGGCTCAGTTTTGGGTATCAAATACACTATCAATCATAATTTTCTCTTTTAAAACCATATTTTTTACATTCTTCCCCCCATTAATAATTTGTGTTCCCATAATTTAAAAATGATATTTATAATAAATGTTTAGATTCTAGAAAATATCTATATTTAGTACCTCATATTAAAATTGGTAATTAAATCATCCACATAAAATGAGATAAAGGGAGGTACAACGATCATCACATTATTAGGATTCTATGTAGGAGATACTAAGATGGATATTAAAATTTAGATAGGGCATAAAAATTATAGGAAAAATTTAATATAGGGTGGTATAGACTAATATTTACAGGAATTCATTTAAATAAATCCTTAAATATTTTATGTGTTAAATGACCATCAATTCAAATTATGGTGAATCTTTTTAAGAATTTATATTCATGGAGGTAATTTATTCCTTAATACCTATAGTAGAAAAATATGTACATATTTTTTTAAAAAAATCTATAATTTTTACCATTAACCAATCATAACATAAATATTGTAATTTCACAAAAAAATATTTAATCAATATTTTTTATGCCTAAAACTGTAGAATAATATATTTATAGATCACATAAGCTTCCAAAGTATAATATGTTATTAATCCCAAATTAACTACATACAATATCGTCATCATAATGTATGATATACTAAAATTTAATAAACCATAACACATTAATATCATAAATTCATCAAAATATATAAAAAATTTTAACACAGATAATTCCTTAAATAAATACCCAAATAGACCATATAACACCAATAACCGCAACATCAAGGAATGTATTATTCTCAATAGATGTGTCATACCATTCTACATAAACATCCCAATACATGTTATCATTCTTCTCAAAAAATTAATTATATTAGAAAATGGTTATATATAAATCAAAAACTAAAAATGTAACATAATTAACATTAATCTCCTAAAAATCAAAAATAACTTATAATATGTTTCCCGATATATCATTAATCAATATTAATATCCATAAAATAAATCGTAAAAACTGGTATCAATTATTTTTAATAAAATATTTGACATTTACATATAACCCCAAGACACATTAGGATTATACAACCACTATACACTTATTCCATAATCACAACTTTTTAAAAATATATCCATATCACTAAATCACATTTAATGGTTATGAGTCATATTTAAAATATAATTAAAACCATTAAATTAATATAATAGGGGAAATTTATTATATGTGAACTTATTATTATATTAATATTATGTTACACCCCTGAATTATAATGTAATAACCATGCATTCGAAATCATGTGTGACATGTGACACCAAGTGCCTAAGGAAATATTATATGTAGATAATTTAAAACATATTGACTATTCATGATATATTTATTATATATTTCAATGAATGAAACAATGACATAGCATGGGTTACATATAAGAAGGACCATCCCCGATTGTATGTGTTATCGGTAAGAGACACCATTCTCGATAATGTTTTTATATGAAGGATCGAGTTTCACAAAATTACAATATATTGTTTTTATTTAATACAATATCCTAAAATCTAGCCGATATGTTATTGGTTATAAATATTATTAACTAACCTTTTTAATTTATGGTATATATAAATATTAAATTAATACATTTCATACCAATTAATCTGAAACCATAATCATAAACAATTTGATGTAAAAAGAAATATTATTATATTTATGCTTTCAAAGGAGTTCTGTCTAAATAAAAATATTAAATAAAAATTGGTGATTTAATTCAATAAAATATAGTTTTTTATATATTTAATCAATTATTTTTATATTTTTTTATGAGTTTTTAAATGCATATGATTAGAGTAAAACCCTATTTTACGCATAAAAAAATATATTTTTATAAAGGAAAATTTACCCCCATTTTAATGTGAAAACAATTTAAATATATATCTTTAAACTTCAATTGATTTCATATATTAAAATAAAAATTATATTTGAATGATAATCATAATAATTTGGTCAGTGTAATGTCATTATATTTTTTGGAATTATAACATTTCAATGAATAGTTAAAAATTCCAAATTTTATTTCAAAATTTATTTATGTACAATTTTTTTTATAAGTATTAATTAAGTTTTATTTTTGTTTTATTTGTTCATTAGATCATATTTTGTATCCATAAATACAATTTAAGTGATTGGAAACAATTTCACGTTTTAATTGAAGGTATAAACTTATGAAACAATTGGAATTTTTTACATTAATAACCCTCATTGTTGTACCCTCCTACAAGTTAAATTTTTATTTGATTTCTACCACATTATTGATTAAAATTTTTAAAAAGTAAATAAATATTTGGAATCAAAAAAATTTAAAATTATTAACAAGGTCCCCTTAGTTTTTAAACAAAATTATTATTGAATGTGATTAATATAAAATAAAATTATTATCACCAATGTAATCTTAATTAAAGACTAAACCATTATCATAAGATCCCAATTGACCAGCCGCATGTCCAAAATCTATTGGAAGGACATATCATTTAATTAATACTTTAATTATTGAGTTATGTATTTTTTTTAAATACTTTTGAGTTTTAATAACATGTGTACAAAAAACATGATTCCAAAAAAATTTTGTGAGTCCTTTTCCTTCCCTATAAAAGTCAACCCAATATTCCCCTTACTCACATCACATAGAACATATTGAATCATTCAAACACAACCCATGTAGTCTTAAAAATTTGATCCCCTCATCTTAAATTCCTCCTCATGTGAATAATGAAAAACATTGAAGATTTTGGTTGAAACCATAAGTGGTTACCTAATTATGAATTAACATCTTCTCTAAATATTTTTATTTATTTTTTCGATTCTTTAACCATTACACTATTCTTATTATATTATTACATAACAATAACATTATTCTCAATCATATTGTTTTTGTTTATAGCGAACTACTACATCATGAAATGAAGGTTGTTCATTTTTTCATTTATATCATTCATGGTTGGAGATTATGATAAAAATAGGTTTAACATTTTTTATATTTTATAATTATTATATCATTAAGATTATTTAATTATTTCACATCACATTACATTATGTGTTCCATTTTCTGTTAATATATTAACATAAATTGATGAAATGTGGACTACCGCCCCCTCAAGGTGATGTGAATAATTCACACGATCCATTTTATGTAAAAATAATAATAATAATATATAATTTGAGACTTAAAGACATATATTTTGTATTAGTTAAGTTGATAAATTTCTGTATATATATATAATTTTGATTATTATAATTTCACACAATAAAAAGTGATAATGTCAGTCATGGAAGTGGGGAATACCGCCTCTTCAACATAATGTGATTCCTTTTACATCAAAAGAATTATATATATAAGTAAATATGATTAAATTGGGTTATATTTATTATATAATTGTCATTTTAGAAATATATGGTTTTACATGCCTTCTTCCAAAAACAATCACTGAAAAATGGGAACGTTAATCATGTATATGTACAGCCAACTGTCGCAATGTCAGTAATTTTGATTCATTTTTCCTAACCAAATTTAATGATTGGTTTTTAAAGTATAATTTATGCATAAATAGGATAATTATGTCATGAATATTATTATTTTTGATTTATATAATGACCCCTTTGACTATAGTTGACATAAAAAAGTTTTTTTACAGATAAAATTAATTTTATCAAGACACACAATGTACACATAATTTATTAAGTTGTTGATAAAAATATCTCAGTATGTAAAATAAATTAAATAATAATCCAGAAAATTGTATCTATGAATGTATAAAATTAACATATGCTAGTTTTACATGATTTTAATTTACTTTCACCCAAAAATAAACTCAATTATATTGATTCTCATCTCACATTTTTTACATTTGTGAGATAATTATCATGTACACTACATACATATTTGGTTAGGGGTATTTATTGACCCTTTTTTATATTATTTAAATATTAATTTTACCTCTATGGTATAAACAACATTAATTTAATATTATTCCTTCTTGATTATTATGATATAAAATGATTCAAAGTGATATAAATAAAAATTATAGTGCTTAATGATTATTTTCCCCAACAAAGAAATTAATTATCTTTAAATGTCAATTCAATTCAAGAAAATTTTATGATCATATTTCAATATTTTTATAAAACTATTTGGTAAAAAAACATTTTTAACCCATCTATACTATTACCAGTGTTTTCAAAGGAATCTTGTTGTCTCTTTATGAACACATAATTTTTATTATATTTTTACCGTGTAAAAGAATGTTCCATTTACCTTTTACTGGATGTATAGATTTACCCACTATATTTCCATAGAATATTCCATTTCATTTTTAAGGGATAATTTTTTAAGATTTGGTTTTTAAAATTGATTATTTATAAAAATTAGTTTAAAAAATATTTTAAAAAAAGGATATTTTCATAGATAATGTATTTAAATTGTCTTTTTATAATATTTTCATTTATCAATGAAAATAAATTACTTCACTTGTGGTATGATGTATTGATAACATCTTTAATATTCCAATTGATTATTTATGATTGATTTTTTCCAAAGAGGGTATTCAAATTCACTTAAATGATTTCATTTCCCCATTGAAATATTCAACATCCTATGAACATTAAAATTTTAAATTCCCCAAAATTATCCATTTTATTTATATATGATATTATTATTTCTTGAACCATATATACTTTTTCATATGGTGTATACAATGACAATTTTTTTTTATTTTTGTGGATATTGATAAATATTTTTCTATTACACCATATGGATATTTGATAAGGCACATTGTCAATTCAATTATTAGATATATGAGGAATGTTTTAGATTGGATCGAAATTAGTGGTGTATGGTTATACATATTTTCTCCATGCATTCATAGACTCATGGGATGTTACATTTGGATTTCCATATCTTATGGTGTTTTATAATACATTTTGTAAACCTTCTTGGGAATGGTCTTGATAGTAAAGGTACAATGTACCTATGAAACATTGAATCCAATACTAAAAGAATTTCCCTCATTTATATTTAGTTATTGTAAAACCATGATTTTTTATGTTGACATACTTATGGATGAATTTTATATTCAATTATTTAGATTTAATGTGTTTCCCTTTATTACCTTTCCATCTTGATTAAGTAACATTATTCAGTTTATTGATTATATGTAATGTGTGTTCGATTATTTTCCATTCGATATTGAATATTCCCATTTTTTCATTATTTCACCCACATTATTTTAGAATATTAAGGCTTTTAGATCTACCTTGTTACGTTTTTTATTCACATATCCAGAAAAAATAATATTAAGGATATTAATGGATTTACTAAATGGATTAGTGTAACCAAAAATATATTAATTTAGATTCAAGAGAGAAGTGAAAAAAATATGTTGTAATTTATGTACTAATTTATAATAAAACCTCATTTCTGCATCTAGTTTACAAATAATAGTAAACAAAATGGTCTTTTAGTTACGTATTCATTGAAAACATGCCAATTAAATTGATTACCTACACCGAATCAATGCATTGAAGACTATGTTTCTATAGTTTTTATTAGACGAACTTAAGTAGAAACCTTGGGAACTAGATTTAATAAGAAATATATTATAAAGCATAGAACTAATATAGATTGTGAGGATAGGTTTAGAAGAACAAATTAGAATGATTATAATGTATAGATTATGTTGTTCTTCCAAAAATACAAACCTATATGGATACAATAATTGGATGTGGTCTTTGAACATATGTACAAGGAGTAATGACTATTATAATTTGTTTTGTGCATGACTTGGGTAACTTGGTACCCGACATAGGGCTTCACAACCCTCCTAGTTTAACACTCTTGGGGGATAAACTTATGATAATCCATTATTCATTACAATTCATTATGATATATTTTATTAGATAATGAATATCAATATACTAGGTTAAACCTACTGTGATTTACATTGAAGATAAGGTTTCAGGACTTATAAATATCACATATGATATTTTAGATAAACTATATAATAAGGAAAGATATTTGAAGAAATAAATTTATAGTTTATTTGTGTATTGTATATGTATTGAAAAATTGAGTTAAAATGGTTTTTTATTTGCATAATTTCATCGATATATATAATAGTTATTTTTAAACAATATTAATGTAGTCTTAGAAATGTAAAACTTTTATGTTTGGAGAAAACTTATAAAATATGGAATTTCCATGGGTCATGAACCCATGGACGAAGGATGTTAAGGGTTCCAGACTGACCACTAGCCTAAACGATGTCCATATAATTTATTTATTAGAACCATTTGAAGAATAATTGTTAATATTGAACTAGTAATATCACTTTGGTGGATGATAGGTTAATCGTTATATGATATTGGTTTTGTATTATTTTTGTAGATAAAAGTTTAGACATATCACCCTTTTAAATTACTTGGGATCATTCAAAGGTACCCTATAGTGCTTTGGGAATAAAAAAATTGTTGTTGGTAATTAATTTCTGGGTGTAAATGAATGAATTAGAATTTGATCGAAGTGCCAAAAAATGATTGGATAGATCACATGAGATTTAAACCAGTAATGTAATGATATTTCATTATATTTTTTGTTTTTTGACTCATTACACAACTTTAAAAAAATTACTTATAATTAAATTGTTTTCCTAATACCATAATTTTTGTTGTGACGATGTCCTTCTAAATCATCAATATATGTTGGATTTGATGCCCTCAGAAATCAATTGATAATTAACATTATTTTTACTCATGACCTCATTAAATAAAAATAGATATTTATTATTTTACTCTAACAAATATGATCTAATTTCAAATATTGTTCTCAAACATTAAGATATTGTTATATGGTAGTCCATGTTACCATTGTACTTCACATTCTCACCTTTATAGACGATGTTTTACAAACCATTCACATGATGTTGGAGATTAGCATAGGAAACATCAACCAATCAATCACCAAGACCATGATTATATAAAGATATTATAAATAAATAAATGTTGGGAGAATGTAACACCTAGAAATTCTAATTTATGAACCTTTTATTTGATAGCGTGCATGACACCTGACACAAACCATGTAATAGAATATAATATCCTAATACTTTAAAATATATTTACTATTTAATATACATTATTTATATATTTCAATGAATTCAACTTTTTATTTTATTTTTTGTTACACACCATATAGAACATACTCGATATCATGAGTTACCCAAAAGAGCGACCTTTCTCAATAGCATTCATTATGCGTAAGATTGATTTTCAAAAAATAACAATGTATTATTATAATTCTACATAATATGATAAAACCTATCCATTATGTTAGATTTTATAAATTTTATTAACACAGTTATGAAAACATTTATTTTATGTTGCAATAATAAAATAGGGTTGTAACAAATGAATGAGAAATAAAAATTACAAAAATCAAATTAGAAGAAGTATTTTTATATATATGCTTTAAAAAGATTTTATTCTTAATAAAAAGAATTATTTATTACTATTTATGATTTTTAACTAAATATATTTGTAATATGTTAAATAAAATTATGTTGAAATTTTTCCATTAGTTTTGATATGCAAATGATTGGACCAAACCTTATTTTACACATAAAATCCTATATTTTTATAATGAAATTTTATTTATTTTTAAAGGGGAAACAATTTTAAATTTAATTTTTTATAGTATAATTGGTATAATATGTCAAAATAAACATTATATTTTAATGTGAAAAATAAAAATTAGGTTAGTATAATTTTATGTAATTTTTGGAAACATGCCATTTTTTAATGAAAAGGTAAAAATGCCGAAATTAATTTCAAAACATATTTTTGTTATATATTATTTATGATGATAAATTATGTGTTATATTGATTTAATGTTTTATTAGATAATATTTGTATAAATTAATAATATTTAGGTTATTTGGATAAATTTCACAATGAATTTGAATGTAAAAAACATATCAATCTTGTAGACCATTTTACAGTAAAACCCATACATTATCATCCCGCCTATATGATAAATTTCAATTTATTTTTTACAAATTATGTAATTAAAATTTGGAAAATGGTATAAATATTTAGAATCAGAATAATTTATATTGTATAATATGGATAACATAGTTTTTTTACAAATAGATTAGTTAATGTGGTTAAAATTAATCACAGTTATCGAGGACACATTAAGACTCACAAAATTCAAAATCATTAACATAAGGCCCCAATTTACCATGAAATGTGTAAAACACCCATTGGGTGGACATACCTCAATAATGAACTATAATATTTGTGTGTGTGGGTTTTATGAATTATTGTAGATAAGAACATGTTTGTACCTAACCCGTTTCTAAAAAATCAGTGGGAGTCAATTTCCATCAATATAAAAGGCCACCACCCATAACCCTTACACAAACCACTCAATCTAAATTAGCTGGTCATACCAGTTACCATGTAGTATTCCAAAATCCTCTAACTAATCATATATGAATTCACATGGTAATAATGAAATAAATTAATCTTTAGGTTCTAAACAAAAAAGTGACATGATTAAAAGGTAACAGCTTCTCTTGTGTTTTTTAGTTTAATTTCTATTATTATAACTCTATTATCATCTCATTCTATACATTACTAAAATTTATATTAATTATACTAGGAAATTATTTTAAATATTTATACCTAAACATACCAACACCACCAACCAATGGGTAATAAACATATTGTTTCGGTGTATAGATGACTATATACTCACAAAATGCATACTGTTTATTATTCAATTTATGACATTCATGGTTGGATATTTTGATAGAAACACTATTTATATATATTATATTTTATAATTATTATTTATTTATGTTTCTTAAATTATTTTATAACACATACCATTATACGTTCTATTTTTCATTAATATGATTACATCGTTTGAGGAAGTGTGGACTACCGACCACACAAAGCTATAGGATTCATTCAAACAATCGATGGATTATATAATGGATGATTATAATTGAAAGTATGAGACATAAAAACATATATATTATAATCATTTTATAATAAACATTATAGAAATATATATATATATATATATACCAATTTCATTATTTTCCTTTAACACACTACAATATGAAAATGTCAGTCGTTGATGTATGGACTACCGCCTCCTCAGCTTGATGTGCTTCCATTTACATCAGATGAATTATATATATAATTATATATTATTAAATTAAATGATATTTATTATATAATGATCTCTCTAGAATTATATGTTTTTACTTACATTATTTCCACTAATATTATTGAAAAATGGGAACATTACGTATGTGTATGTATGACTAACTGTGTCCATGAATATAACGTTGAATCAATTTTCCAAACAATATTTTATGATTGTTTTAGAAATAATAATTGATGTATAAATATCATAATTATGTCTTGAATATTAATTTTAAATGTTATATAATTACCCCTTTTTCTATAGTTCATCTAGGAATGATGTTATTGATATATAAATTAAATTTCGTATAAACACTCAATGTAAAAAATATTTGATGAAGTTGTTATACACACAATGATAATAAGTGAAATTAATGTAATTATAAACATAAAAATGTTTCAGAATATTGTATAAAATTATCCTATATTTATAATAAATGAATTCAAAGTACTTTCACCTGAAACGAATCATATCTAATGGATTTAATATCTCCTTTTTTCTTCTATGAAATAAATGTAAAACACACAAAATACATCATTTTTTTAGTGTATATAGTTACCATTTTTTTATATTATATCATTTATCCTTTTATATTTACAGAATCATAATATTAAATTTAGTATTATTCATTCATGAGGTATATGATTTATAATTTTTAAAAGTGGTATGGGGTACAATGGATTATATAAAGGTTATTTTCCTCAAGATTCACATTATTGGTCTTTCAATAGTATTTCCAATCGAAGAAATTTAATTGACCATTTTTCAATTAAACCATTCAATTTTTATTCTCATGTTTCCATAAAAAATTATGAATTAATACCATTTGTTTACTATTTGGTACTCAATGTTTTTTGGAATTTTTGTTTTGGAAAACCTAACATCATATTTCAATTTTTAGGATCATGTTTTCATCTAAAAAACCATTTTTATTAAATTTTTAAAAAAAATTCCCAAAACTATTGGGTAAAGAAAATTTTATCCAATTTTTTCTTTTAATAATTGTTTTAATATAAAGTTTCTGTCACTTAAAAAATAATTCAATATTAATACAATTTTACTATACAAATGTTGTTGTCTTTTTACCTTATACGACAAGTATGGATATTCCCTAAATCATTCCGTAAAAGAATAATTTTCATTTTTAATGTTTAATTTTAATTCTAGTTTTTAATTGATTTTAAATGAAATCTATTTTCAAATAGTAAAATAAATGATATTTTTATAAAGAATCTATTTAAATTATTTTTTATAAAATTTCCATTCACTAATGAAAACAACCTTTTATTTTAATCCACTTATGGTATGTTGTATTGAAACAAACATTAATTTTCCAATGGATGGGTTATGATTGTTTTGGTTAAATAAAGTATTCATTTTCACTCTATTTATTTCTTTTTCACTGTGAAATATTCAATATCAAATGATTATTAGTCATTGAATTTTTGCTGATTTTCTATATCATTTATAAATGATATAACTATTTTATAAATTATATATAATATTACATATAATGTATATATTTACAATTATTTGATTATTTTTTAACTATTGATTAATCTATATATTTTACTCTATATGGATATTTTATAAGGTACATTTTTTTTAATTGATTATTAAATATATTGTGAATATTTATCACTAGTACGAAATGGGAAGGGCCCAGTTATATATATCTCTTTGATGAATCAGCAGTCTCATGGGACAAGTCATTTGTCTAGCCAACTGAAATCGATTTTTACACAACATTTTGTAAAATATTTTTAAAAGGTCTTGATAGTAAATATTCCATATTCCTAGTAAACATGGAATTCAATACTAAGGGAATTTCCTTCATTAATATTTTGTTATTATTTATACAAGTGATTCTGTGTCGATGTATCATTGGATGCATTTCAATTTAAATTATTTATATGTAATGTGTTTCTAGTTATTACCTTCCTAGAAAATTTACACATATCCACTCATTATTTTATTAGTATGGCATGGCTGTGTAATTATTTACATTTCCATATTGACTATTGTCATTGATTCCTTATTGCTTCCTATTTACCTTCCCTTACTGAGTGTTATTGATCACCCTTATATTTTTTCATTCCCCGTGTATCCAAGAAAGGTTCTATGATATATATGAAAGGATTTACTAAATCAATTTGAGTTAACATAAAATATAATAATTTATATTTAAGAAATAATAAAATAAATTCTGTTATAATTACTGTAGTGATTTATAATACAATACTCATTAATGTAACTGGTATACTATGACTACTACATTGATCAGTCCTTCGAGGATTGATTTGTGGTAATAATGAAAATATAATATATAAAAGACACCTAATATGGTAATTTTTCAATGGGTCACTATAGAATTATATTGATATAAAACATATAATACATAATTCTATAATACCAATATATAAACACATTAATCCTTATAATTAAAAAATTTCCATTACATATCTCTTTCCTTATAATACTATTTATCAAATGCAATTTTTTATTGACTCAGATAATTCTTAAATTCATTAGACATAAGAAATTGAAAAATAATGGTTTCTATAGGAATTAATTTATTCCCTTATATCATACACAAAATTTCTAATTGAATCCAACAACTTTATACTCTACATTTTCAAAATTAATGTGCCTTTTAATTCCAATGCAACATTTCCCTAGATGCTACATTCAACATTTTTTCATGTATGATATTGATCCATCTTTCCATTTTAACAATTATAAGATGATCTTCATTAATATTTTTCCTACACTTATTTAAGGAATTTGTAATTATAACAATGTAAATTTTTTTACATTGTTTTATAGATAGTTTATTATAGTCACAATATGTATTCTATAAACATTCATCATCTTATGTATTTTATTTGGTAATTCATCATATTTTTCATCACATTGGTTATTAACTATTTTTATCCTAGTTATAGCAATTGACTATAAGAAATGAAAAATTGCAGATGATTGATTTTTAAACTATTGACCACAAAAAATGAATCCAAATAATAATAAATATATAAAATATAAATGATATTTATTTATTTAACATAATAATTTGAAGGAATTAATATATGATTTCCATAACTTGTTTCATAAAATATTAACTAATATGAAAATGTATTATCATAGTAGTTTTTTAATGATATTAAATATATACAAAATAATATCTTATAATAGTTTTATAGAATAAATGCATTAATTTATGTTTTCATTAATCATTTCTCTATCGTTTCAATCTCGATATGGAGTTTTTGGGGCTGTCAAATATATTTTCATATATTCCAAAGCCACACCAACTTATAGTATCCATAAATGGATGTTTTTTTAAAAAACCCACTCATTTAATTAAAAGTAAATATTTATGTTATCATGTGTTTAGTGTTATCAATAAGGGTTGACATATAGTTGTCTAATATGAATTTCTAAAATAACAATACATTCCTCTAATACCAATAAAGACAACCATTTTCATTATCACACATTTATTTATTATTTGTTACCTAATAAAACAATTAATATAAAAATATATGGATAATAATATTTTCCTTTTTAATTAGGTACATAATTTAAAAAAAATTACATCGATACAAAAAAAATTATTGAATTCTCCGTTAACATGATTTTAAAATTCTTTTTATTTTAAAACTGTACATGAAAACCTGGGGACATAGGTAAGAAAGGGATGGTCTATAAAGCCTAGTAGGGGAATAATGAATGAATAACCTGAATAATTTATTACCTGATATAAAATATAACTTCCATTGGACATAAAAGTATCTTATATATTTAACATGAAAAATAAAGGAATGATATGGAAGGATAACATAATTTAAACATGGAATATTGGAAACAAAATAAAACATGAAATCATAAATATAGGGAAAGGATAACTACCAACAATTAATAAAATGTTGTGGGAAACTTCCATAATGTATTAGGATCACTCACTAAAATCATACCTAAGGCCTCATAAACTAAAATATTTCCCATTTTATAGGAGTCGTATATAATTCCTAGCACAACCATCACTTTTATTTCATGTACATGTATGTGTTCCACATAGATCATTTTTTCCTATCAAATTCTATAAAAAAATCCCAATTATTAAGGATATTGGTTTAGAAAGATAGAAGTACACAATCAATGAATTATATGTATACATGGTTAATACCATAGGTCAAAAATGAGTACAAGTATATACACTACAAATTTTTGTCATCGTAAATCTAATTTAAATTTCAGCAGGACAATGAATGTACACAATGACTCACAAAATAATTTAATGATATTTAATGGTGTATGCCATTATTTATATATCAAAATGAAGGTAAAATGGATCTGTAAGATCATAACCTGTCAACATGAATAGGAATAAAATGTGATTTACATTAATATGTTTCTTGAGTAAAAGGTGATAGATATGACCACTTACTATATTTTGGTATACTAATAGATTTGGAAAATGTTATAATTAGTGGTTTTAAATTAATTATCATTAATAATAAATATATTAGACAGTATATCGATCATGTTAAAAAGTAACAATGTATGATTAAAAATGCTAATTATAAAGAATGCTCATGAATGGAAAAGAAGATATGAAAATCTCTTACATGTAGAGGGTTATTCCAAATGCATTGGAGGTCCTTTTTTAGATTATTGGGGACCCTTGGGAGGACACTATAGAGGATATTGACGATTAATGACATTCTATATGGTTTTAGTGTTATGTTGAATTGGAGATTAGTTTGTATAATATTTGAAAATAGAGGTGATTTTTTTATTATTTCCCAAACTTGGGTTTGTGACTTTATATAATAAAAAAATTAAAATTTCAAACCATTCGATGGTTTTTAACAACTTATATACAAAATAGGAGATGAATTTATTATATTTTAATTACATGGTTATAAATATATAATATTTTACCTTAGTGATGTATATGTGAGTCATGTTTATAAGTAACTAATTTTAAAACATTTAAATGTAGTATAGGTTTTGGAAGATTCTTAAATTTATTATAAAATTAATTAGATAACCAAAAAACACATTATATTAATGGTAAAAAATAAATATTGTTTTTCTACCATTTTTTCCTTTATTAATTCAATTTTGGGTCATGATGATGCCCAAATAAAGACCGTATATTAATACTATTTATAAATATTATCCATAAATTCAACTAACTCAAAAAATTATGACAAAATATTTAATGGATAATTTTAACATAAATATTCCAAAAATAATATGTTATATAATTTTATCCTAAATATCTAATATTTATATTTTAATGCAAGAATCATCATTTATTGAAAACAATGGGTAGGTTGTCAATAATAATTTTCAAACCCTTTATGTATTACATTTTATATCATAAAAATTATATTATAATTTAAATTTAATAAATATTTTTTCATATAGTTATTTAATAATAATATATTTCAATTTCAATATACATTAATTTATGGAAGTTTAAGGCCTTTGTTGAAATTTTATTATAGGAAAAAATACAATTTGTGCATTATCATAAAAAAATATTTTTTTAAAATAATTAATTTCTTAACTATATTTAAAGAAACAATAAAAATCATACTCATTATAATATATATATATATATTAATACAATTAAAGGTACATATTTATAGTACATGTTAAGTCATTTTTACCGTTAACTAACATATTTTCCATGTATTGTGGTAATAAATTTTTAATATAGTTAGAAGTCATATTGTCCAAAAATTAATTTTAAATAAATAATAAATATTATTTATTATTCATAAAAACATGGAGGTATTTTTTGTCATTATCAATTCAAATTTTTGAGGTAAATCAATTTAATATAAAACACACTAGTGTAATGAAATTTTTTTTTCCAACAAATGATAGTTACCATTAAAATAATTACTATACATTAGCATTATAACAAGTAAAACTAATAATATATAATTCAAATAAAATATAAATTTTAATTTTAATTTTAATAATTCTTTAGTAGTTATTATTTTATAATAATTTAAATTTGAAACACCATTCCTTTTAAAAAATATTTTAGATAAAATTTGTTTTAAATTCTAAAAGAACTATATAATAAAATTTATTGTAATGATGAATTTAAAAAATTAATGAATTAAATATAAAACATGAATGATTTTACTATTTTTAAATAATAATATTTGATTAATGGGACTATTGAATTACATAATCTTTCATAAAAATTGTCATTTTAAATTTTTATTTTCAGTATTCATTGAAAAATCTAAATTTTCCCAAAAAACCAAATTTTTTCCCTACGGTAATTCTGATATGCTTATATAAAAAATATTATTAATTTATAAAAATATTCTTCTAAATGATCTAGAATATTTCTATTCTATTTTTTAAAAAAATATACAAAAATAACATTTTCATTGAAAATATTATGATGAACAAAAATCAATTACCAAAAATTGAGTGACTATTTTATAATAATTAATTAATATTGTTTAATTGAGTGTGAAATATATAAATAAATATTTCATTACATATTATATAATATTAATGTCATTAAATTTCATTTATTGGTTATAATAATTATATTTAAATATTCACTATTTTTCTGTGTTCATTTTTGTGTATCAGAAAGGTCATAAGACATACATTTAGCTTTTAAAAAAGTAGATTATTAATTTACTAAAGGGATACATTCTACCCTAGTTAAATGAATTTATTTATCAATATTAAAAACATTGATATAAAAAATAGGGATACATATTTATCTCAATATTTTTCATCTCCCTTATGGATTCTTCGAATTAGTTTATTCACCATAAAATATTAACCCATTTAGTGGGATTGTTTTTATGTAATTTTCTTATTAAATGTAGAATATACACTATTAATACATCATTAGAGAGATAAATCTATATTTAGGTAACCTATATGTCTACAAGATGTGAAAGATCATGTAAGTATATTTTTTTGAGAGATACATGGAACACATCATGAACTAAAGAGAGGTTTTTTATAAGAGCAATGTAATTTGATAGGATCCGTACATGTTCATGAATAATAATGGGGACAGTATGGAAATGTATTATACATTATTTATTCAAAAATATATTAAACATATTACTTGAAAATATGCATCGAAAAAACTCATCCTCAAACATTAACTCCTAATCTCATCAATTATATTCAACATAACATTTCTATCCACATTGTTTCATCCCTATCTTTTGTGGAATGATTCTGTTCTTCGTTTACATGTTTTCATCTATCTATGGTCAACGAAAATTCATCATCTAACATCATCACATGTTTTTTTAATCTTCATTACATAGTGTGATCAATAATGATTAATTAATATGATCAAGTTAATAGTGTTTTTTTATTAATAAAGAACTTGTGGTAGGTGTTGATGTTAGAGACCTATGTAATCAAAAAAACAAGATCTCATAATATCCACTTGGGTTTTAATGGATTTTTCAATTTTACCATCGAAATATTGATGATAATATGTTATTAAACTGAACATTGTGTCTAGATCCTAATAAAAATTCCCCTAACCATCAAGATAAAACATGGATCCTGATTAGATACAATGGATTGTTGAACTACTGTAAGAAACTGAATCATTTCTTCATGTATGTTTTTCTTTTCTGCTTTTGTTTTGAGAAAAAATGGGTTTTTTGGAAATTTCGAGAGTTCACATCATGTAATTATAAATGCATGTTGTGTACCCTGATTTCCACAGGTGACCATATATTGGTCGTTTAATGGACAAGTACATGTCTGTGTGGGGTGACCTTGAGGAAACCTAATATGGGGCATGGTAATGGAAGGTACTCGTCATTTACTTTTAAATAACACACCATGTACATTCTTTTATTTCATTAAACAGACCGGGGTTGCATCTAATTTATTGAACAATATTTTTCTAGGTCCGTCTATTTCAGGAGAAACCATACGACACATTTCTTCTTCGAGCCCCTGACTATTCATATATTCTCCAATTCGACCGCAGTCAACTGTGTTGGAATCACCTCTGTAAGATCTTCCATATTCTAGAGCCTCATTTATTGATTTATAATCCTTTATGTGTTATCTTTGGATTAAACTTTTATTGTTTTTGTAGATCTACAGATATCTAAGGTGATTCAAGGCCTGAGATTCACATACAACATTCGTATAATGCTAAAGTAGGTTGTTTGTGCCTGTTCGTAGTTAGTCTTTGAGTTATATACAAAAATTTCTCTAATACACTTGTTCAAGGTATTATGTGTCCATGTTTTCAAATCATATTTTTATTGATATGCCTTGTTTGATTGAGTAGAAGGATTATGATTTTGAATAGGGTTATCATTACTATGCTATTGATGTGTTTATCATGTTGGCTTCATATTGTCTATATATTCGTGCTTTGCCTTTTAGGATGCTTTGTTTTCCAAGCCTAGTGTTGGCAGGATGGTGTGATTTTATCTGAATTTTTTATATTCTTGTAGATTTTCATCCAACTATTTCTTGAATGTTGTAAGAAATTAGGTCGTAAGGTTTAATTTGGATATTGAATATCATTGTGCACGATTTACATACACAGAGCTGTGGATAATTGATGTATTAGACCATAGGGGGATTGGAAACTGAGGGCTTCCCCTGAGTGTATGGTTACTTTTACTCTACAAGAACATTGGGGAATTGACATTGAGTGATCCCTCGTAGTATCTATAGTTACCGTTACAAGACCACATGGGGAGTTGATGATGACTACTTACTTAGAGGGTATGCAGTTTATCATTAAAATCTATAAGGGTAACTGACTATTAGTGCTTCCACAAAGTCTCTTTGTTATATGTGACCAAAGGGGTTCAACTGTGTGAGCTACCTAGGAGGTCATTATATCCTTTTATAAGTCGAGCCTAATGGGTTAAGCTATAAGAAATACCCAGAGGGTTACATGAGATTGATTGGTTTAACTAGACGGGATAGGTTGTGAGTAATTCCTAGAGGGTTACATGTTTTGATTAGATACATACAAGATACCAGAAAATGAATGCAATGGAAACTGTAAAATTGTTTACATTTGAGTATTTATTTGATTAATGTGTCATTTTCATTACTTCCATTCATATATATTCACTGACTGTTAGGCAGAGTGCATCTGGTGGTTGCCTACTAGGATTCAACTCACCCTATTTGGGTCATGATTTTTTCCTAAACATATTATATTGTTTCAGGTATAGATAAGGGAAACATCCCTTCTACATCAGGTACTCAACTACATAGGAGATTAAGAGCTTGGGGAAAAGATGAGGCTTGTGATGTTGAGGAGTTTCATACTTGTTTTCTTGTACTATGGTCTAGTACAACATTCCTACATTGTGACTTGTATGGTTGCTTTCCTAGAAATATGTATCATGCATAATTATATATATTTGCTCTATTTGTTTATTTCTTCAGTCTTCTGATGTTTACATATTGTATATTATTACTGCTTATTCTATTGATATCTGTCTCTTCCCACTACATTACTTTTCCAATGTGGGCATAGTTTAGCCATTATCACTAACACGGCCCTCGCTTCTAGTCAGCAGCCTCTGGCATTTAGAGAAATGTGCTTGAGTCCTTGTGACCAACCGGGTATGGGGCACCTCTGAGTGGTACCCAGAACCGAGACATTACAAAGTGGTATCAAAGGCATGTTCTATTTTTCTTAACATTATTTTTTGGATCATATATCCATTGATATGAAGGATTATGTACTTGGTAATATGGTGTTCCCTGGAATAGATAACCCATGTGCATTGAAAAAGCCAGTTTAAAACGTATATTTTGATTTTTACTATTTTTCAATTAATACAGTTGATTTGATTTCCCCATTGGGTGACTCACATATTTTTTTATGTTAGTTTTTATATTATTGATGTTCTATTTCTATTGCAAGAAGATGATATGGGGGGATTCCATGTCATCCATCATATAGGCACTTTCTAGATATCGCAGATCATGCATTCTTGCCAAGTCATTTAGGGTGTATTACATATTACAAGTTATTGTGATAGATATTGTGAATGATATGTATGTTGTTATGATAGATGCCTTGATAAATTAAGAACTATTTGATATGTAATTGGATTGTGTATAGTTTTGTTTGATTGGATTCCAAACCTTGAGATTTGAGGTGTTATGGGCTCTCGTGGATCAGAAATGTTTTGTATCATTACAGTGTTATGCTTTTATATGATATGTATAAGCTTCCATGCATTGATTCGTGAGGATTATGGGCCCTCACTAATCGAAATTTGGCACTTTAATATTTTTTCATTATTTTTGGTGTTCCAAAATCATTTCAGAGTCTTACTATCCAAAAAACCCATAATAAACAGTGTGTAGTTATGAATATATGCCATGTGACCTTATGTATGGTAAGAAACTGTTTTTTTCAAGTACACAGAATATACATTAAGTACACACCATATATTCTCTAATTGTTTCACTGGCTATGTGGGCAGAGATAGGGGGTTTAGAATTATTTGGTGGTACATGCCGCATACTGGATGTACACATTATGTTGTCTATACCATGTGTCCACCTGTGTGACCAACAACACTGGTAGATAACGTGTCGTTAGTACACGCCATGTCTACCACAAACACACCGTTTAGAGTCATTCATGTAACATTCTATCTGTCTGACAACACGAGGTGATGAATTTCATCTATTACAAACATATTCTATCTGGAACACGACGTGTAGAGTGATTTGTGTAACTAGCTTTGTGACTAACAACAAGGCTTAGGGAATTTCCTCTACTACACCCTGTGTATGGAACAAACATGCCATGTAGTCTTATTCTAGGGAAACCATGTGTTTAGTTCTGTAGAAGAACATGGATGGGGGAAGAAGATTCAAGTACATGTCATCTGTTAGGAAGACACATTGTGTGAATGGTGTGTTACATGACCTAGGTAGGCTCAAGTACACACCAATGTGTTGGATTAAGGGAACACATTGTGTAGGGGTTATAAACAGCTTATATCCTTTTTTTGGAAAACGTTAATTCTTTCTTTATCATGTTACCTTATTGCAGTTATATGTTTCATTCCTTGATAATCGTGATATAATAAGTGTTCTTGACCTTGTAGAGTCATGCCACCAAGAAGTCCACCAGTTGTATGCCAGATACATGGAAATGATCAAACACCAGACATGGCTGCTCATGAACTACCATCTGATCCTTTGGTAGTCCCAGTATTGGTAACAACTGTTATACTAGATATGGGTGCTGACACATAGTTACGATAGGGCTTCATGAGTTTCATAAAGACCTTCCAGGAAGCACCGCATCCTGCCCCGTCTATGGAAGAATTGACACATGTTTTGCAGCAACATCATCCTCCCACCTTCAAAAGAGATAGATGACCTCATGCTGTAGAGCCATGTTTAAAATCCATGATTTCTATATTCTACCATCTATAGATGCCTCCAGAGAGGAGGGTGAAGCTCGCTACATACATTCTATGAGACTCTTCCAAGATATGGTGGGATGTGAACTCACAGGTGAGACGCCAACATGTTATGGCTTGGGTTGAGTTTCTATTATTCATCAAAGAATATTTATACTCATAGACTTTAATGGTTGATTGAGCCTGAGAGTGCATGAGCATGGAGTAGGGTACTATTTCAGTTATGGAGTAGTCTTCATTTTTCACAAAGATGCAGTGCTTCTTGCCTATTCCCCGAGGCGATGAGTTATTTCCAGTGAAGAATTTTGAGTAAGGCCTTGGGTAGGACATTCGATCTCAGGTGAAAATATTAAAGATGAATAATATAACTTTTATAGTCAACTAGATGCTGATCACCGAGTGCAACTAGAGGGGTTTTGGAGAATTGGGATATGTCGGTTCATCATCCATAGTTGGTACTTCTCAGGTTGATAGTAGGAGGAACCAGAAGAATTCAATACATGAAGATCCTAGTAGGAGATATACAACATTAGGTAGCCATGTGGTATGCTACCAATGTCGTAAAGGAGAGTATATGGGGACACATTTCCCAAGGGATCTAGTGGAGTTCCGGTATTGCGACATATGGGTCATCATAAGAACTTCTATAAGTACTTCCCAATAGAAGCAGGTGACATGGGTCCCTCTATGACTCCATGTTTATGGGAAGCACCACCATTTTCTCACCAGTCTAGGAATTGGAGTTTATACGGCCATTTAGTCCAAGGTGGAGGGCATGATCATGGTAGCCAGTGCCAAGACATTTAGCGACAACTAGGTGGATCAGCTCAGGGTGGTCGGGTAGGGTCACAGAGCCATGGTACTTTCTAGACATTTGTAGTGGAGCAGCCCCAGTAGGAGCAGGATCTCATACCCTCTATTGTTAGAGGTACGATCCTAGTTGCTTTAGTTTTATCTTCTACAAATTTGGAAGTAGGGGCTTATCATAGTTTTATATCTATTGTGTCCGTGGAGAGACTTGGTATCTGTATCATTTCCTCTTCTAATATTTTGATGTTAGACATCATCTTGGGGATAAGAACAGATAGTGTATGTCAGTGAAAGGAGTTCCATCTTGAGTTTGGTGGGTGTCACTTCTTATAGAACCATTATTTACTAGAGAAGATAGGTTATTATTTCATTCTTAGAATGGACTGGTCAGTTCCCTTCTAGGTTTTTGTCAAATGTTATAATCGTTGGGTGAGTTTCACATCACCATAGGGTGGATCATTTCCTCAAAAGGGATAATGGGATTCCTAGACGAGCAGAGTGGAACCCGAGCATCATAGTTGGGAGGGGATATGACCCAGATTGATAGTCTATATATAGATAACTAGGGGAAATCACAATTGGACTTCCCTCCTGTAGTATATCAATTTAGGTATGTCATTCTAGAGGACTTTTCAGGGTTTACTCTAGAGCGATAGGTAGATTTTTCTATTGAGATCGTTCCAGTTGTGACATCGGTGTCCATTCCTCTTTACATGATGGATACAACAGAGTTATGAGAGATCAATAACTAGTTGGGGGAGTTACAGAAAAAGGTTTTATTCTAACCCAATACTTCTCCTTGGGGTTTATATTTCATGTTTGTGAAGAAGGCAGATGATACTCTTATACGTTTTTTGGATTATCGAAAGCTGAAATAGTTGATGGTTGATAACCGATATCTCATGACAATGATTTAGGATCCCCATGATCAGCATTGAGGAGCCTGTGGGTTCTCAAAGATTTAATTGAGATCAGGTTATAATCATTTTATCATTAAAAAATTTGATATGCCTCTTACAGCCTTTCAGATCAGGTATGTTCTATACAAGTATGTGGTTATGTTGTTCAGTCTTACAAACATGCCTATAGTTTTTACAGCACTGATGATTTGGGTGTTGTATCCAAACAAGGATTCATTCATGGTAGTATTCATGGATGATATCATGGTTTACTCTCACACTCTACATGACCATGCCACTCATCTTGAGATTCTTTTTAGTACACTAAGAGATCATCAATTATATGTTAATCTCTCAAAATTCCACTTTTGGATGGACAAATTCACTACATGGGTCATGTAATCTTAGAGACAGAAGTGTCTATATACCCAGAGTAGGTTGGAGTAGTATATTCCTGGGAGCAGCCAAAGAACATCTTTCAGGTACAATGATTTCTAGGGCTGACTAGTTACTATAGATGTTTTATAGAGGAATTTTCACACATAGTAGCACCACTGACGGGCCAGACTATGTAGGGTGAAATTTTCCTGTTGTTAGATTTATGTTATTTATCCTTTTATGAGCTGAATTAGAATATTAATTTAGTAACAATACTAGATTTTTGAATCCCAGAAATAGTAATAATGTTTACTATGATGCATCACATATCGGGTTTGGAGTTGTGTTTATGCAGGGAGAAGGAGTCATGGCATATGAGTGTCGGCTGTTGAGGATACATTAGAGGAATTACCTGATGCCCAATGTTGAGTTGGCTGTAGTGGTTCATGGCATACATTGTTTGAGAAATTACTTATTGGAGAACATTTTACAATATTCACTGACCACAAAAGTCTCAAGTATACTTTCATTCAGTGCGACCTAAATTTGAGACAACAATGACTAGGTGTGTACCTTTAGTATATTGATTTTGAACTCGACAATATGCCTGGGTAAGGCAACCCAGTGGTTGATTCACTGAGCAGGAGCACTCATATACAGGGATATCAGGAGGCCAACAGTGAGTGGTGGCATTTATCCATGTTCTCTGAAGATCATTTTGTGGTGCACGACAATGAGGGTTATACCATTCATTCTTTTGTAGTTGTTACATCTACTCTACTTGATCATGTGCGAATGAGGTAGCTATAAAAATTTGAAGGTATAGTCCTACGAGAGAGTGTTTCATGAGAGGTACATATTCCTATATGGAACATAGGCGAGGATGAGATCTTGTGATTTCATGGGTTTGTATGGGTGTCAACAAACATACACGAGGAGATGATGTGAACCATTCATTCCTCAGTTTGGGAAGTTCATCCTGGTGTCACCAAGATGTATCAGGATATACACTGCCAGTATTGGTGACTTGGTATAAAGATATATGTTGCCGGTTTTGTCATGAGGTGTTCCAACTATTAGTCAGTGAATGCATAGAATCATCGACCAGTAGGGATTTCTCTATAGTTTCCCATTCCCGAGTGGAAGTGAAATCTTCTCATGATGGATTTCATGACAGGTGCACCGAGATTTCCTTAATGGAATTAAATAGTTTTTGTTGTCATTGATAGACTCATGAAGGATTCCCACATCATTCCAATCAAGGAAACCAGTAGTGTTGATGATCAGGGAATGATGTACATTTGAGAGATTATATGTTTACATGGAGTTCTACACTCAATTATATCTGACAGGGAAATTAATTTTACTTCTCAGGTCTGACAAAGACCTTAGAGGGCCTTGGAGATACATGTACATTGGAGTATAGCTTACCAACCCCAGACAGATGGTCATCCAAGCATATTATTCGACTTCTAGAGGTCATTCTATGAGAATTCATCCTAGATTTTTGAATTTATTGGGATAAGCACTTACCTATTATATTTTTTCCCTAAAATAATCATTTTCATGAAACTATTCAGATAAAAACCTATGAGGCCTTGTATGGTAGGCCATGTTAATTACACATATGTTGGATGAAAACAGAAGAGGCATCTATGTTAGGACATAGTCTTTTCCAAGAGGCCACATAATAGATAGATTTGTTTTGAGAGAGTATGGCTACTAAACAATCATGAATAAGTCTTATGATGATTGATGGAGATGACCTCTGGAGTTCGAGCTCAGAGATCAGGTTTTCCTGCATGTCACACAGGGGTTGGAACACAAGAGGATTATGCGACTTGGTAAGATTCAGTTGAGATTCTTCGGTCCGTTTGAAGTGTTCGAGAGGTTTGGTCCAGTTGGCTATCGGATGAGGTAATCTCAGAGGTTCTAGGCTATGCATGATGTATTACACATTTCTCAGCTTTGACATAACTACTCAGACACATCTAATGTTTTCCAATCCAATGAGGTTGAGTTAGAGGTGGATATTTCATTCATAGAACATCATATCCGAATTGTTGAGCGATGTGTGATGGTTCTTCGTGGCTAGTATTTTCTTCTGGTATGAGTTATATGGCTGTACGAGCGAGTACAAGATTATACCTGTGAAAAAAATGGCGATGTACGATAATAGATTACAGATCAATTCAAGGATTCTTCTACTAACTCTCCTTTCTAGGGATATTCGGGGATGAGTTCCTTTAAGGGGGGATATTTGAAAGAACTCATATCTTTTTTTTTCATGTATTTTTTTATTTTATCGTTGTTTTTTAGAAAAAGATGTGTTTTTAAAAATTTCAAGAGTACATGCCCTGTACTTATATATGGATGTTGTGTACCCACTTCCTGTGGTTGACCATTTACTGGTTGCGTAACGACCGAGTACATGGACATGTGGGGTGACCTAGAGGTCGCCTAATGTGGGGCTTGGTGATGAGTAATACATGTTCTGTACTTTTAAATAACATTCTGTGCAATTTCATTTCATTCATTAAACAGATTGGGGTCGTGTCTAATTGACAAAACTCCATACTTCTAGGCCGGTCTTATCCAGGAGCCATCGTACGACACATTTCTTATCTGATCACCTGACACTTAATCCATTCTCTGATTCAATCGATGTCAATTGTGTTTGAATATTCACGGTAAGCTCTTCCTTATTCTAGAGCTTCATCTCCGAATTTATCCTATATCACGTGATATCCTTAATGGTTATTTGTTGTCATTTTTGTAGATCATTAGAGTTATATGGAAATTAAAGGCATTAGGTTATCATATATCATTTTTAAAACATCTAGGTAGGTTTTTTGTGCCATTCAATAGTTAGTCGATGAGTTATATGTGTAAATGTGCCCAATACCCGGGATCGGGCTATGGCGTGTTCATGGTTTGAAAACCTATTTTCCTACTATTCCTTTGGTGATTGAGTATGAAATTTTTGATTCTGAATAAGGTTATCATTAACTATCTATGGATTTGTTTCCCATGTTTTCTTGAAGTTTACTGTTTGGTCTAGATTTTCCTGTTAGGCTGATTTTCATTCCATGCCTAGTGTTGTTAAAAGGGATTGATATTTTCAGATATTTTTCTATGTTTGTAGTTTTTTGTCCCGGTAGTTCTTGAGATTTGTTATCCAATTTGTTCTTAATGTTTTCTATGGCTATTGAATATCATTTCTCACAATTGAATTACACAGGGTTGTGTGAACCTGGGGTAGTATAACTTAGGGGGAATGGACGCTGATGGATTCCCATGAGTGTCTAGTTACTTTTACGTTGTCAGAACATAGGGGGGGATTAACTTGGAGTGCTCCCTGAGAGTGTCTATAGTTACCGTTACAAGTCCACATGGGGAATTGACATCGAGTGCTTCTTTATTTTGTCTATAGTTTCTCATTAAAGATAATAGGAGGGATTGACGATGAGTACTTCCTTATTGAGTAATTGTTAAATGCGACTGAAGGGGATAGAATGTGTGAGCTACCAAAGAGGTCATTATATCCTTGCATATGTTGAATAAGAAAGATTAGGCTATGATAACTATGTCGATGGTTACATGAGATTGATTGGTTAAACTAGAAGTGATAGTCTGTCAGTACTGCCTAGAGGGTTACTTGTTTTGATTAGCAACGTACATGGTACATGAAAATGAATGCAATTGGATCTATATGATTGTTTATTTTTGATTATTTCCTTGTTTACTGGTTCATTTTTATTATTTCCTACCATATATATCCACTGAATATTGGGGAACGATTTTTGGTTGGATTCCTACTGGGATGTGCCTCACACACTGTTGGGGTCAGCCTTCTAGGCCCAAACAGATTATATTAATGCATGTATAGATAAGGTAATCTCCCTTCCAATTTATGTATTTGACTACTTTAGGGCTGGAATGCATGGGACCCTGCTGAGTCATGTGATGTTGACGGTCTGCTTACTTGTTTAATTTTATATTACTTTAGTACTATATTCCAGCACTGTGAGTTTTTTGATGCATTATTTTACATATGTATCATGCACCATTAAATATACGTTCTCTAGTTTATTATTTATTCAGTCAGCAGTGGTCTACTTATTTCATTTATTATTGCTTCTTCTATTGTTTTCTATTTCATTATGCTACATTACTCTATCAGTGAGTTAATAGTTTCCCAACTATCACACCCATGTCCCTTGCTACTTGTCGGCAGCCTCTAGCTTTTGTGGAAATTCTCTTGAGGCCATGTGATTAACTAGGTATGAGGTACCTCTGAGTGGCACCTGGAACTGGGACGTTACAAAGTTTTATCAAAGGTAGATTAATTTTTTTTGGATTACTATTAGAAGCCTATAGCCAGGGATAAGAAGGATTAGGTACATGGTAATATATTTTTCCCAGGAGTATCTATCCCATGTATAAGGAAAATCCAATTTACCTCATATATTGTGATTTTTTTTTGGTCTGCAACTATTACAATATATTTGATTTCACCATTGGTTGATTCACATGTTTGGGTTGTTAATGTTGATAATACTGAGGTTTTATTTATGTATCAACCAAATTAGATGAGGGGATTCCATCCCATACATCATATATGAACTTTCTAGATATCATAGGTCATTAATTCTTTACATTCCATTTAAGGTGCATTACCGATTTCTTGTTGTAGTGATAGATGTTATGGTAGATATGAATGCTATAGTGATCGATGATTTGATAAAATACCTACTATTTTATAAGTAAATGGATTGTGTATGTTTTTGTTTGAATGAATGCCAATCATTGGTTCTTGAGGTGTTATGGGCCCTTAGAGATAAAAATTTGGGGGATCATTATAGTGTTATTCTTTTATATGACATGTACAAGATTCCAATATTTGATTTGTGAGTAGTATGGGCCCTAAAAGATCATTATTTGGAACTTTTATGTTGTTTGAGTGTTTATATGGGGTTTCAGAGTAGTATCTTGAGGCTTACTATCTTGAAAAATCCAAAATACTCGATGTGTAGTGATGAATACATGACATGTGTCTCTCTGTTCGGGAAGGAACATCTTTTCACAATTACACACCGTATACATTAGGAACACATCATGTAGTCTCTAACCGTATCATTGGCTCTGTAGGAAGATACATGGGGTCAAGAATTCTTTGGTGAAACATGTCGTGTACTAGAAATATACAATGTGTTTTCTAGACCATGTGTCCAGCCGTGTGACCAAAGACACGATTGGATAATGGGTAATTAGTATACACCGTGTCTAGAACAAACTTGCAGTGTAGAGTAAGATGTGTAACCTTCTGTGTTATTAAGAACACATGATGATAATGTTCGTCTACTACACATCGTGTCAATATGGAACATGCCGTGTAGAGTGAGTTGTGTAACTGTTTGTGTGACTAACAACATGGTTCCGTGAATTTATTCTAGTACAGGTTGTGTCTAGAACAAACACACCTTGTAGTCTTTTTCTAGCTAAACTGTGTGGCTTAGTCGTGTTGATGAACTTGGGAAGGGGAAGAGGATTCAAGTAAACATCATGTGTTAGGACTGCACACCATGTGTATGGGGTGTTACACGACCTGGGTAGGAAAAAGTACACGCCCATTGGTAGGTTTAAGGGATCACGTTGTGGAGTGGTTATACATACCGTGTACCTATGTTTTGGAAAATGTGAATGATTTCATTCTCAATTTTTCATCTTTAACATCTAGGTTTTATTCCTTGATAATCATGATCTAAGTTGTGCTCTTGAACATGTAGAGTCATGCCAATGAGACATCCTCTGGTTGTACACTAGATACAAGGTAGTGATCGGACACCAGACATGACTGACCAGGAGCTACTAGAAGATCCCCCTATAGTGACAGTCTTGGAACCAACTATTATAACAAATATGGGGGATGATTCACAACTCTTATAGGGCTTCAGGAGGGTTAGGAAGACATATGAAGGATATCTACATTCTACCATGTCTATGTAAAAATTGGCGCAGGTTTTCCAGCAGCATCATCCTCCCACCTTCCCAGGGGACAGAGGACCTCAGGTTGCAGAGTCATGATTATAATCCATTACTTCTATCTTAGACCATATAGAGATGCCTTCAGAGGGGAGGGTTAAGTTCTCTAGATACATGCTACGAGAATCTGCTAAGAGATGGTGGGATGTGATCTCACAGGCAGGACCCTAGTATATTATGGCTTGGGATGTGTTCTAGTGAGCCTTCTACGATTACTTCATCATAGAGACTTTGAGGCCTGATTGTGCCTAAGAGTTCATGAGTCTAGAGTAGGGTAATATTTCAGTTATGGAGTAGTATTAATGCTTTAATGAGTTGTAGTTCTTCACAGCTATTCCAGGAAGTGATGAGTTATTTTTGGCAAGGAATTTTGAGGACTGTATCAGGCACGAAACCTGATCTCAGGTGAACATCTTCAGGTTTACATCCATAAATTCTATAGTCAACTAGGTGTTGATCATCAAGTGAAATCTAAGGAATTTTTGTATTTGTTGGATAGGGTGGTTCTACTTCCAGAGTAGGTACTTCTCTTTCTAATATTAGGGAGCGCCATAGAGAGTGTACACATGGAGAACCTAGTAGGTGATATACACCTTCAGGTAGCCATGTGGTATTCTACCAGTGTGGTAATGTCAGGCATACGAGGCCACATTTCCTGAGGGATCTAGCGGAGTTATGTTCTTGAGGAATGATGGGTTTTTATTAGCACTTTTTTCAGTTATTCTCACTAGTAGCTTGTGACAACGGTTTTTCTATGACTCCGCATTCAAGAGAATCACCACCGGATTCTCACTATTCTAGTAATTGGAGTTCTTCTGACCATTTTGGCTGAGGTGGTGGTTGTGGTTGTGGTAGCATGTCGCCAGGCTTTCAATGAAAATAGTGTGGATTATCTCAGGGTGTTCAGGTTGGGTCACATGGTCGTGGTATATAAAAGACATTTGTAGTGGAGTAGGCCAAGCATAAGAATGATCCCGAACCCTCTACAATTTGTGGAACAATCTTAGTTGCCTCAGTTTTCTCTTATGCATATTAATATACATGGGTCTTCCCATAGTTTCATATCTTTTGAGGACATGGGGAGCCTTGGGCTTTGTATATTTTCCTCTGCTGATATCTTGATTCTAGAAACTTCGTTGTGGAGAAGAACGGCAAGTGTACATCATTACAATGAGCTCCCTCTTGAGTTTGGTAGGTGTCACTTCTAATGGGACCCTCATTTACTAGAGATGAGAGGTTATGAAGTCATTCTCAGAATTGACTCGTTAGTTACTGTATAGGTTGTTGTCAGCTGTTATCATCATTGGGTGAGTTTCACATCACCAAAGGGCAGATCATTTCTTCAAAAGGGAGAATGGGATGTCTAGGAGAGCAGAGCGGGACCCAAGAATCATAAGTTGGGAGTATTTACAGTCCAATTTTCTTGTCTATATCTAGATGACTATGGGACTTACATGTTGGACTTCCCTCCAGTAGTGGATCATTTTCGAGATTTATTTCCAATGAACTTTTCAGTATTGCCTTCAAAGTGAGAGGTAGACTTTTCTATTGATCTCACTTCAGGAGAGACACCCATGTCCATTCTTCCTTATAGGATGGTTACACCTGAGTTACAAGATGTAAAGAAGAAGTTGGTGGAGTTTCAGGCAATGGGTTTCATCCGACCCGGTACTTATCCTTGGGGATTCCCTTTCTAATTTTATGAAAAAGGTATATGATACTCTTATACAATATGTGGATTATCATATGATGAACTAGAAGATGATCAAGAACCGATATTCCTTGTCGGGGATTGATGATCTCTTTAATCTACTTCGAGAAGCTCAGGTGTTCTCAATAATTTACATGATATTTGGTTATCATAATTTAAGTGTTTGAACATCTTGTATAACACTTACATCCTTTCGGTGAAGGTATGGTCTGTAATAGTATCCAGTTATTTCGTTCGGTCTCATGAACACATGTGTAGTATTTTTGTCACTAATGATCTAAGTGTTCCATCCATACTTGGATTCCTTCATGGAAGTCTTTGTAAATGATATCTTGGTGTACACACAAACATAACAATAACATTCCACTCACCATAAGAATGTTTTGAGAGAACTTATAGAGCATTAGTTATATTCAATGCTCGAAAAATTACAACTTTGGATGGACCAGATTCACTTCATGGGTCATGACATAATAGAGGCAGAAGTGTCTATAGAACCATTGAATGTGAGAACAGAAGTTTCCAAAGGGAAGCTGAAGAACACCTTTGAGGTACTATGTTTTCTAGTAATGTATGGTCACTACAATAGTTTTATACATAACATTTCATGCTTATCAGCACCACTGACAGGCTTGACTAAGAATGCTGTGAAGTACCTGTGGTTATATTCTTGTGATTCAGCCTTTCAGGAGCTGAAAGGGTGGTTGAATTCAGCATCAATACTAGTTTTTCCAGATCTAGGAAAGAGTTACATGGTTTATTGTTATGCATAAGGTATTGGACTAGGAGTTTTTCTTATGTAGGTAGAAGGATTCGTTGCATATGGGTCTCATCAATTGAGGCCCCTTGAGAATATTCACATGATTCGCGATCTTGAGTTGGTTGCAGTTCTTCATGCTATACTATAAAGGAGATATTACCTACTAGGAGAAAATTTTGTGGTGTTCATTGACCAAATAAACTCATGTATATCTTCACTCAGTGCGACATTAATTTGAGGAAACGATGATGCGTTGATTACCTCTAGAATTTTTATTTCGAACTTTCTTATACGTCCGGGAAACACGATGTAGTGGCTGATGTGCTGAGCATGAGGACTCATATACAGGCTGTTTAGGAGGACAGCAGTGAGTGGCAGCTTATGGCCATGTTCGTTGAGATGCATTTCGTGGTGCACAATAGATAGGGAAAAACCTTGTTTTATTATGTAGTTGTTACCTCTAATCTACTTGATCGGGTGTGAATAATGTGGATATCAGATTCTAAAGGCCTAGTCCTATGGGAGAGTGTGTCAAGAAATGACCTTCTTTTTGGATTGACCATTGGCGTGGATGAGATCATGGGTTTTCATGGGTGTGTATGGGTGTCAGAACATATACATGAGGAGCTGATGTGAGACTTCCATTCCTTATTTTGGGCAGTTCATCCTAGTGTCACCAAGATGTATAGAGATCTACACCGTCAGTATTTGAGTCCGGGTATGAAAAGAGATGTTGATGGTCTTTTCGTGAGGTATTCCCCCTTTCATTAGGTGAAGGTGGATCAATTTTGACCAGTAGGGCTATTTCACCAGTTACCCATTCATGAGTTGTAGTGGAATGTTTTCATGATAGATTTTTTCATAGTTTTACTGAGATCTCCTTGAGGGAATAATACAGTTTGGGTTGTTATTGACAGACTCATGAAGGTTTCTCACATCATTCTAATCAAGGATACCTTCAATGTTTATTAGTTGGGAAGTTTTTACATCTGATATATTGTACATTTAATTTGAGTTCTGCACTCCATTGTTTCTAATAGGGACACACGTTTTACTTCTCGGGTATGGAAAGGAATACATAGGGCCTTGGGGACACAGGTTCTTCTTTGTACAACTTACCATTACCAGACAAATGGTTAGTCAAATCATACGATTTAGGTGTTGGATAACATAATAAAATCATGAATCATATATTTTAGAGGTTTTTGGAAGAAGAACATACCTCTTTTAGATTTTTCCTAAGATAATAGTTTTCAAGAAACTATTAAAATGGCACCTTATGAGGCTTTTTATGGTAGGTCGTTCTGATCACCCTTATACTAGCTGGAAGTAAGAGAGGTAGCTTTTTCAGGAACTAATCTTTTCCTGAAGACCATATAACAGATAGGTTTGATTTGGAAAAGGATGGATATTGCACAGTCAAGACAGAAGTCTTATGTTGATTGATGAAGATGGGATATGGATTTAATGGTTAGAGATCAGGTTTTCCAATGTGTTACACTATGGTTGGGACATAGGAGGATTAGGAGACAGGGTAAGCATTCTCCAAGATATGTAGGGCTATTTTATTTGTTAGAGATGGTCGGTCTTGTTGCTTATCAGATGCAGTAACCTCATAGGTATGGTTATATGCGTGATGTCTTCCAAGTTTCTCATCTTCGATGTTACTTCTCAGACATGCCTCATGTTTTACATCTAGAGGAGGTCGATTTAGAGGAGGAAACCTTATTCGATGAGCATCCTATTTTGATTTTTGTTCCAAGTGTGTAGGTTCTCTATGTTTGGTCAGTTCATCCGGTACGTGATCTATGGGAGCACGAGTGAGTAATGGATGAGTCCTGGGAGAGGGAGTTCAATGTACGATCACGGTGGCCAGAGCGATTTGATGATTCTTATTCTATGCCACCTTCCAAGGGAAATTTAGGGATGTACTGTTTGATGGGTGGATGTTTGTAAGAACCCAAATAATCTTTTAGGGGTTTTTTTCTTTTCAAGATGGTTTTTTTCTGAGAAAAAGAATAGTTTCTAGAAATTTTAGGAGTACTCACTAGGTACTTATAAGTACACTCAATGTACCTGGTTTCCACAGGTGACCATGTATTGGTCGTGTAATGGCCGAGTATATGGCCTTGTGGGGTGACCTGGAGGCCGCCTAAAGTAGGGCTTGGTAATGGAACATACACATTGTGTACATTTAAAAAACATGTTATGTACTTTCATTTATTTCATTAAACAAACTGGGTTCACTTCTAATTGAAAGAACACCCTTCATCTAGGCCTATCTCGTCTAGGAGAGACTATACATCACAACTCTTCTTTGAGACCTTGACTATCCATCTGTTCCATGATTTGACCATCATCGATTTTGTTGGAATCACCAAGGTATGTTGTTCCTTCTTCTAGATCCTCATATCGTGAATTATCTTCTTTTATGAGGTATCCACATTTGAACATTTTTAGTGTTTTTGTAGATCTATGGATTTCTATGGTGATTCAAGGCCTGAGGTTCACGTATATCAGTTGTAAAATATTGAGTTAGGTTGTTTGTGACATTATATTGTTAGTCTTTGAGTTATATGTTCAAAAGTTCACAATAACCATGTTCGTAGTATTGGACGTTGATGGTTTTAAACCCCGTTATTCCTTATATGCCTTGTGTGATTGAGTATAAGGTTTATGACTGTAAATAGGGTTATCATTAATTTTCTACAGATGTGTTTCCCATATTAGAAAGATATTGACAGTTTGGTCGAGATTTTCCCGTTAGGCATATTTTTTTTCCTTGCCTAGTGTTGTAAGGATGGAGTGATTTTATCTGATGTTGTTTTATGTTTGTAGTTGTTTATCCATGTAGATCTTGAAATCTGTTAACCAAGTAGTTCATCATGTTTTCTTTGGCTGTTGAATATCGTTGTGCACGATTCACTTACATAGGGCTATGTGAACCTGGTGTAGTAGACCATAGGGGGAATGGACACTAAGGGCATCCCCAGAGTGTCTGCTTACTTTTATGATGTGATACCATAAGGGGGATTGATGTTCAGTGCTCCCTCAATGCATCTATAGTTACTCCTATGAGACCACAAGGGCAATTTACATTAAGTTCATCCTCAGAGTGTATATAGATTATCATTAATGTCTGTAGAGGGAATTGATGGTGATTTATTCCTCAGAGACTTTTTGTTACAAGTGACCAATGGGGTTAGACCGTGTGAGATACCCAAGAGTTCATTATATCCATGTATATTTTAAAATAGAGCAGTTAGGTTGTGTGAACTACCCAGAGGATTACATGAGATTGATAGGATGAACCAGAAGAGATAGTCTATGTGTAATTTCTAGAGAGTTACGTGTTTTGATTAGCTTATTACTTGTCACATGAAAACAAATTCAATTGAAACTATAGGATTGTTTACTTTTTAGTATTTCCTTTTTTACTCCTTCATTTTCATTATATCCTACCATATATATTCACTGACTATTATGAATAATTAATTGGGTGGTTTCCTAATGGGAATCATCTCACACCCTATTTGGGTCATGCTTTTGTGCCAAAACAATATATATTGTTGCATTTATAGATAAGGTAAAGTTCCCTTTCACTTCAAGTACATAACAACTTTGGATCTAGAGAGCATGAGACCAAGTTGAGACTTGTGATGCTGAGGAATTTCTTACTTGTTTTCTTATACTTTGGTTTAGTATTGTACTCCAACATTGTTACTTGTTTGGAAGGTTTTCTAGACTTATGTATCATGCATCAATATATATATATATACTATAATTTTTTATATCTTCATTAATCTGATGTTTACATAGTGCATGTTATTACTGATTCCACTATTTTTATCTGATTCATTCTACTACATCACATAACCAATAATGGAATAGTTTCCCCACTATCACACCCATGTCCATCGCTTCTAGTTGAAAAACATTGACATTTTGGGAAATGTGTGTGAGGCCATCTGACCAAAAGGGTATGGGGCACCACTTAGTGGCACCCAAAACCGGGACATTACAACTATATGTAGTAACACCACATCCCTCATACATATTGTTTAACTATAATCAAAAATTAAATATTATTTTCTAGTCAATAGGTGAAATTAATTCATACTCTTATAGAATAAATTTAAAATATAATTAGGGTTGAAAGATGTTTTTATGAGTCTAGTAAAATAATATTGGGTGGTTATTCATTTTCATTATGATATGTTAACGGTTATAAAATCACTTTAGTATGTTTATTCTCATCCAAAATTTTATATCAAACTATTCATTGAGATAAAAATTATACTTTATATCTTTTAAATTTCATCAAATTAGAAATGATCATTCAGATCTTTATATATCATTGTACCTTCAGGATGAATAGATAATTAAGAGCTATGATCATACTCTAACTAAACCTCCATAAAATATAAGCTGTAAAGAACACATATGTGTTTCCCAGACCATATCATTCCTTAATAATCAATTATAACCTAATGAAATTTTTTTACCAGCTTCATTAATTGTACATATTCATATACAACTCTTTAGACTTCACTTGCAAATATGGTCGAATAATTAAATCATGATGATGATATTTATCCCCTTCCATTGATATTTATAGATATAAACTCTGTAAATATAGAAATATAGGATCATGTTTATACCAATAATTTATATGATATCATGACCCAATTGACATAATGCATAATACACTTTATTTCCTTTTACAAGGTACAAATGTATTGAGTTTCAATATTCATTAATCAGTTCAAAATACCTTATCAAGAACACCTTCATATCCTTCAATGTGAATAAATAATTTATATTTCAATTATCAATATATATATTACAAATTTATGGTTATATATTGTTCCTACATATATTAAAAAAATTCTACCACACCTTACTCCAATTCTTGATATTATACATTATTTTCATGGAAATTCAATTTTCATAATTCTTAATATAAAACCGTATAATGTTTTACAAATTATAATCCCAATCCTTCTGTGAATTATTCTCTATATATTAGAAACCCTTCTCCACTCCAGGGTACTATATGGAAATGGGTTATGACGGTCCGTCAATTTACTTCCTTGAAACTATGATGCCATTAATTTTTCCAAAGTATCTTTTTAGCATTATGAGTTATCAAAGTGTGGGGATTAGTTAGGAATGAAAAATTGTATACATATTTTTTTTAATATCCATATAATCCAATAAAACATTGGGACTCTGTTATATTTGCTGGTATCATAAAATATTTAATGACCTAAATCATTTATAGATCTATCGATATACCATCACTTATGATTATGTGAACTATAAATGTATTACTTTTTATCTGAAATTACAACTTCGTAATGTTTTCATAAAAAATATCCTTCCATTATTACATTTTCAGGATCCTCTGGCGATCTTCATGAATATCATATCTCTTTGAGTATATATGAAATACATCAAAAAAGGAAACCATAAACTATGCAATAACATCTATAAAAAATATATTCATTAAATCAATTAATATAGATTTGAAAATAGAATGAATAAATTTTATAAGTTTATATTCATTGTGATAATACATTTTATGAACCATTGTCTTGTGTATATAACGATTGTGACTCCAAATTGATTATATTATGAATGATGGGAAATCATGGAAAAATATTGATATCTAAAATTGGAATGGAAAATCATCATAGTGGGTTATTGGATACATGTTATTGATTTTTGTATTTCTTCATTTTAATAAATATTTAATCTCATCAATACATCATTATTTTTAATAGAAAATAATATGTTCACACCAAGGTGACACGAATGGCTGAATGAATCACATCACCAAATTCCCCTAATGATTCTTAAAAAATTTCTAAAAAAATTGTTGCTATTCAATATGGATTCATTTAAATTGGTGTTTCCCTGTGTATCAGTTTTATTGAAAAAACAACTATGCAATTTGGTGTAGGACTAGGAGACTATCCTATCCAAATATAATCAAGCACAATAAATCGGAATTTTTGATTTCGAATTTATCCCCAAACAAATGAGATAAAAATCATTTTGAATAATAATGATGAGCCATAAAATATATGAAATTTCTTTAAAATTATCACATATATCTTCACACTGATATATGATCACAAGTTGGAATGAAATATCATGCGTTTCATCAATTCATAAGAAATTGATACAATATTTATGTAGATTATGAAAATACACTCAAATAAAAACATCAAATTCAACCAGTATGATAATAAAATTATTTATATGAAGAACATACCAAAAAAAATTAAATAGGGATAAATCATAATCTAGGTATATTCCCATCTTGACATTAGGGGTTTTCACTTTTAATTTAGCATCTAATCATTGAGGATAAGATTTAAATTTCCAAAATAAATATTATGATATTTATAAGTTAATATAACAAAGTTAAAATGTGGTAAAAAAATATTTTATCATTCCAATAACCACCTTAACACCATGAATTTAAATAAATGATAATGATTATCATAACTATTTGGAATACTTTATCGTAGCGATCGATTACGAAAATAATTTTTTGGATATCTAAATCATGAAAATATACATTCAATAAAGAAAAAAAATGCATAACCATGGTTATTAATTGAATTCATCTATTAAAATAGCTAATTATATTTCATAAATAGATTGTGAATTTTATAAACATACTGATTGAACTTGTAAACCAATGTGAGTAGGAAGTGATGTGGTCATTCACCCGTATATAATCAATTCAAACCCCAATGCCCCATTTTAGGAGTTTATATCGTTTGGGAAAACCGTTCCATATCAACATCAACTTATATTATCCCTAAATTGATTAAATTTTATATAATATAGTTACTCTATCTGTCAACAACACTCTAGGGAATTTTCCATATCTATAGGATTCAAAATAATATATTTATCATCCTAGATTCAATGGTTAACTGAACCATTCCTCAAATATCAACAATTTTATCATGAACTTTTCATACATAAATCTCAAGTTTAAATATATTAATATTCATTATATAAAAAAAATATTCCACATTAGAATCATATTGGATTATTGGTTTTTGAAAACATGCGCACATAAATATGAAGTTCATAATTGAAGTACATAATCACATACTTTTTTCATAAAAATATAACTATTTTCGTAATTTCTTTCAAAATACCATTCATTATAACGTAGGGTTAGAAAAAACCAATGGATTGTCTCAAATTTTTTATAAGGGCTAAAAGGTGTGATATCGAAATTAAATAATAATAAATTTATGAAAACATTATAATAAAATTTGAATACAATACATTAAATATAAGAAATCATGAACATGAGTCACTGAATAAATAATTTTTTGGTCAAAATACACTAATATTTATATAATACAATAACATAATATATACTGTTAACATTAATCATTTAAATTTTTCTTATACAAAATTATTTAATATCTTGTTTCAAGAATTCCTGCCAAGTCATTGATAATATTATAGGCTTCAACTAACAATCCACATTCCCACCATAGTCTTTGGGAAACCTCTGGTATTCACACTTTTGTAATTGTTATAACATCCTATATACGATTTGTTTTTTGGTATTGGTATTACAATCATTGTATCATCTTTATTATGTTGTCGGATATCCTCACATGTACCATATAAGCTCATAGAACAATAATTATTCACTAACACATAGGTGAGATATATATGTCTTCTTTAAAAAATCATATAATTAAAATAAAACATATATAAATTCTTTAATATATCATAAATCATTAATTATGACCTAACTATTTGAAGGAAATTTAAAATCATAAGCATTTCAGTAATCTATATCAAAATAACACATCTACAATAACTGTTATTCATAAATATACCATAATCATTATGATAACCCATCTATAGATAGAATCAGAATGCATAATTGATTCTTAACCATATAATATCATATGAAGTAGTGGTATTTTCTATTGTCGATGTATTATATTACCATTAAATGATTGAAAAATAAAATTCCATTTGAATATAACTATTCTACGTGGATTTTTTTAAATAATCATATTTATCCAAAATTGATGGAAATTTTCTATTAAAATATCTATTGATATATGTAATGGAATATTTAAATTATTTATAGTTCATGATTACATGAAATACCTTTCTTTTAATACATGTTAAAATTGATAATCCATTCATATTCTCAATAAATATTTAATAGAAACTCATAGAAACAATTAAAAGTGTATTCCATTGAAATAATGTTTTAAAAAGTATAATTTATATATAAGGGTAAATATTTCATTAAACAATAATTGTAGAACATTAATAACAATTTAAAACATTCTTATAAACCATGGTCATCAATGATATATGTTTTTCAATAGAAAATATAAATATATACTTTCATCCTTAAAAATAACCATATATTATCGAGATTTACTAAACAGGGAAAAATAAATTGGAAATACGAATTATATATAAATATATAGTGTGTTTGGAATAACATATGTTTAATTAAATATAGATCATAATATTTCCTCATTAGAAACATAATCATAATAAATCATGACAAATAGTGAGATTTTAAGATAAAACATTTACAAATAAAGTTATTTATGAATCATATGTCCCATAAAATATATATCATGATCCATCCTAGAGGGGCCCACACCGCGACTCCCCAAGCCCGCCTCCAAAATGGTAAGGGTTGTTGACTAGCACTGAGTCGGCATATTACTTATATGGGAGGAATTTCCAAAGTACCTATACATACACACACTTATTTAAGACCAAAATTTTGAAATGAAACAAAACACTAGGGAACAAATTTAATGCATACAACTAAGCCCAACCAACAGAGTATGATGGAATGTAAAGTGTTGAAAGTAAACAGGGCCAGAATACCAGCCCACCAAAACAAGAGTCTAAAAAGTGAAATGTCCATCCTGTAAACCCAAAGAGTTACTAGGGATACTACTCATAACAATTGGAACGCCTCAGTCTGTAGGGAACTTAGAAAGCATGGCCCTGTCCGGGTCTACCATGAACCCTGTCAAAAGGCTTCTTGTCTCCATAAGACACAACATGTGCGGGAAATGCTCCGGCAGGGGGTGAGTATACCAATACATAGTCGAGGACACAAAAAACCTCATGGAAATACACAAAGTAAATGTACACTCAACTCTACATAGTATATGTCTACAAAATATATAGTGGATTAAAACGAACAAGACATACTCTAAACCCAGACCTGTAGTCAAGAGACAAGTCACAGAACGACATACCCCCAATAAGAGATTCAGTTCGAAGATTCCATGAACGACTCGTTCCAGGAGAACACAATCCATGAGACTGGTAGCACTGGTGATATCCATATGAGAAGTTCTGTTTTTCGGGAAATTTCATTAGTGGTATTTAAACTCATTACAGGATACACTCTCTTGAGTGGGAATATCATGATAGACAGATTCACTCAATACGGGAAAAACACTCTGGAGTGGGAAAGAACATGACACATAGATGATGATCACTTCCAAGGCCATGGTAGATACCATGACCCATCTAGATTCACTAGCTAGGTAGAGGATCAACACTTGGTAGAGTTGGTCACGTCGATGCGTGACTCTACCTAGGGTCATAAATTAATAGAGGATCTCACTCCGGGCCTCTTGGAGGGATGCCTAATTCTATCCCAGAATATCATGTTGAAGGGATAATACTATTATAAAAAGAAAATGATTCATGAACTTCAGGGGAATGACATGAAGGGGAACTAACCCAAATTAGACTTGTCCATGAAACGGTGGACAAGAGGACACACCAATTTTACAAAAAGTACATGCTATTTAGAAAAGTCACACGCCATGTCTTCTGACCATGGGTACTGCTCGTGTACAACAGCCCATGTCGTAAGGCTAGTCATGTAGAAAAAGTCATTACATGACATGTGGTACGGATTACATGCAGTGTCCGATTATCTGGGGTTGGTTCCGTGTATACTAGCCATATGGCCTTACATTGCCTCAACCCATGTAATCGGTACACAGGGTGACCCATGCTATAGGCCTCGCCTGGCAGTGTGATGCAGTACACGACCATGTACTACACCCCGTGTCTATGTATTCAATGGATAAACGTTGAGTCCTGTGTACTACACAACGTGTTCTTCAGAAGTACACAAAATGTACCATGGAATTTTTCATAAATGAAGCTCTTCACAGTCACGCCTCCCAGGCTACCCCGTTCATTGATCCAGCCATTCGATCGCCATGAAACTCTAAAATCTAGGTCACCATGATGTCCCAATGTTTTTTCCACTATTTTCGGGCCTCCGATCAGCCGTAAAAGGAATTTTGATCCACCGGCATGAAGAACGGTCTAAGAACGTAAATTCCCAAACCGTGGTGATTCGTCTGCCGCTATTGTTTTCACACCTCTACAAGGTCGTCACGATGTCAGATCTCCATTTTGGGATCCGTGCATCCCAAAATGGATGCGCAACAATCCATTGTTCATCACCCCATGTAGAACGTGAAGAACACGAAAAACGTGCGAGATAAGAAAGGGGGAGGAAAACCTGAAAAGAAATTGAGGAAAGATCATCCGTTATCATTTGTCACGACGTTGATCTTCTCCTGTTAGTAGGATCAAATATTGTGGCATCAAAGAGATAAACAATAATGATGGATCAATCCCCTAAAACATCCCAACAGAAACCCTCCTACATGAACGCACGAATTCGTGGATCAGCTTGTTCATGGTTGATCCAAGTTCATCATTAAAATCCAAAACGAGGAAAATGAATTTAAATAACAAAACCCTACTTCAAAAGGGATCGATCACTAATAAAGAGGTCGTGTTGTTGTCATTGTCGATATCCTTCCAATCATTAGAATATCGATTCTCATCATTGATTCATCGTCGTTCGTTGTTGAGAGTTTTCTCCAAGGATCCATGAATTCTCTATAGTTTTCCCTCAATTTTTCATCAATGAGCATCATTCTGTTAACCCATTAAAATGGGAAAACATTTTTTGGAATTTCATCAGGCTGTAGAATTAATGATTCATGTTGTCATTTCTGAGTCATTATGACATGTAATTTAAATATTAAAATCGTACATCATCGTTGTACAACAACGAATGTTTCCAAATAAAAATAAATTAATCCTTTTCATTTATTTTATTTTATTTTTCCAAAAACATCCGAAATTTTTCTTTTTCCCTTAACCCACACCGGTGAAGGTTAAACACATTCTTAGGTAAAGTGGTCATCTTGTATGCAACAGTTCCCTTATATTTTTAATCCGAGCATCCATTTTGAAACTTCCATAACCACACACAAGTGTCGACTAACTAAACATAAAGAAAGTTCAAAACACCATTCCTAGATCACAGGGCCTTGGAATTATGTGTCATCTCAAATAGATGCCTAATAATAATTCCATATAATATTTAAAAATAATTTACGGAAAATCAGATAAATTACCTTCTCCCCAATTTGGGGCTTTTAGTCCTAGAAAATCCAAAACAAGAATACTCAAAAATATGTGGGTATTGGGCACAGATTTGAGCCTACCACTCCCACGTGCTATCCTAAAGATTAATGTGTTGCCACTAAACGCACACCAAGGTAATTGATCACCCTTGAAGGATACTATGCTGCTGATCCTCAATCTCCACCGGGTACTCAGCAAAGGTCACTACATCATATATTTCTAGCTCTCCCCATTCGATGGTGTGCGATGGGTCATGCACGTACCTCCTTAGTTGCGACACATGGAAGACATCATGTACCGAATGCAACTATGTTGGTAGATTCCAGAGGTATGCCACCTTTCCAACTCTACACAAAATCTTGAAATATCTGATGAACCTCAAAGATATCTTTCCTCCTCAGCCAAATATTTGTAACCCTCATCAAGGTGATACCCAAGAAAATGACGTGGTCTCATCCTCAAACTCCATGGACCTCCATCGCATGTCATCATAAGACATTTTACTACTCTGTACCATCTTCATCCACTCCCAGATGATCTGCACCTTCTCGGTGGTAGCTCGCACCAACTCTGGACCCATGACTGATGACTCTATGAGGTTAGTCTACATAGCGGTGACCGACAGGGTCTCCCATATAAAGCCTCACAATGTTCCATAACAGTGGTGGAGTGGTAGCTGTTATTGTACGAAAACTCCATCAGTGGATGGTTTTCCTCCCAACTGCGAACAATGTCTACGATAAAAGCCCGCAACATATCCTACAGAACCTGAATGGTCCTCTCCGTCTGACCATCAGTATGGGGATGGAACGGCATTCTCAATCATAGTTGAGTCCCAAATGCCTCCTTCAATCCCTTCCGCAATCTGGATGTAATGTGGGAATCTTGGTCAAAGATTATCATCGAAGCGACTCCATGCATCGGAACTATGTCATGCACGTAGGGGCGTCTCATGCGCTCTATGGATCTTTGCTCTTTGATAGCTATGAAGTGGTCCAACATGGTGAGTTGGTTAATAATCAATCAGATGGAATCAAGAACCTTGGATTTATGTGGTAATCCTATCATGATGTCCATTTATATTCCATCTCACTTACACTCTTGAGTTTCTAGGGGGTGAGCTAATCCCACTAGAGCCTGGTGCTTAGCCTTCACCTGCTGGCATGTGAGGCATCAGGAAACAAACTATGCTTCTAACTTCATCATGCCTGCCCACCAGAACTATCGCCCGAGATCCTAGTACATCTTAGCCACTCTGTGATGTAATTCCAAGGGGGATGTATGAAACTCCCTACGGTCCTCTTCCTACAACGCTTCTGGTACAACAATGCGTCCTCTGAAAAGATGTACGTTCTCCCCACCTTGTGAATATCAATATGGAGCATGTCATGTGGATAACCGAGAACATAAAGAGTCATATTAAACATCCAAAAGATTCTCTTCCATAACATATTGTATGAGTGTATGGATGGAAGCCATCAACTACAGCTATGTTGCATCCTTTCCATCCACGAAAGATAACTGCAACGTGGCTAACTGCTCTATCACCTCAGTCAATAGTTGCATGCTCGAACTTATTCTAAAATAATCTTCCACCATTTCCCCCTTCCTAGGTGTATAGTTGATTGTGAAATCATAATCCTAGATGAACTCTATCCTATCCCTCGGCCTCAAATTCAGATCCTCCTGCGAGAAAATGTACTTGAGGCTCTTGTGGTTAGAGTAGATGATGAACCGCTCACATATATGGTAGTGTCACCACATCTTCAACACTAAGAATACCTAAACCAACAAGAGATAATGGGTTGCATATTTCTTCTCATGTGGCCTAAGATGGCGCAAACAATAAGAAATCATTTTCGGCCTCTACATCAGCACACAGCCAAGCCCTATAACAGATGCATTGCTAAAAACATTGTACTCGACACCCTCCCCTGGAAATCTCATGATAGCGTCTCTTGTCAAACTCTATATCAGATACTTGATTTACTTCTAGAACATTTTCATACATATAAAGGTTTTCCCCTTCCTGGTCAAGGATATCATCAGTGTTGATATTTAAGAGAAATCAGAAATGAGTCTCCTGTAATATCCTACCAACCAATAGAAGCTCTTCACATCCGTCATGCTCCGAGGTGGCTCCCATTCTAACACAACCTCCACCATGGCTGGGTCCAAAACCAATCCATCCACTGAGAAGACATGCCCCAAAAAGTGGAGCTACTTAATCCATTATTGAATCTTCTTGAGCATCCCATAATGTTAGTGCTCTCGGACTACATCTAGTACTATTATCATTTGTCTCGCGTGATCCTCCTTTGATGCAAAGTACACAAGGATGTCGTCGATTAAGACCACTAAGATCTAGTCCAAGTACGATTGGATGATCTGGTTCTTCAGTTCCATGAACACTGCATGTGAGTTTCTCATGCCAATGGGCATCAACGTGTAATCATAGTGACCGTAGCGGTATCTGAAAGTCAACTTCGGTATGTCCTCATCCCGTAATCGTAACTTGTGATAACCTGATCGAAGTTCATCCTTCGATAACCATTGTTATCATCCTGGATGATTGAAAAAGTTGTTGATTCTATGCAGTGGATAGTTGTTCCTAACTGTCATCTGGTTCATGCGTTGATAATCCTCACACAACCATAAACATCTGCCTTCCTTCTTGGAAAACAAGACTGGGGCCTCCCAAAGTGAAACGTTGGGTCTCACAAAACCCTTGGTCTACAAATACTCAAACTGCACCCACATACCATGAATCTCTATGGGATCCATCTGATATACTGATGATGAAATCAGCGTCTTCTCTAGGTGTATGTCGATGCAGAGGTTGATTTCTCTATAGGGAGGTAGTCCTGGAAAATCATCAAGAATGACATCATCATACTCTGCCACTACTATTGGAACTGGGATTTCATCACATATACTCCTCTAAGGGAATGATTAGCCAACTCATGAGTGACCGTCTTCACCCTCTTATGCATGACCCCATTCTGTGATGCCTTGTTCTCCTCTTCTCTAACAATGGAAATCCTCATCCCATCACTGCTGACACAGCACACTCTTCACAAAAAATAATCAATCAGGACATTTTCTAAAGATAACCAATCCATACCAATAATGACATCATAAGGAATCGACGCTAACACCAAGAGGTTCAATCCGAATCTCTCGCCTCCATTGGTAATATCGCACTACCTACAAAGGTGTGTAATCATTGAGTCTTCTCCCATAGGTGTCTCCAAGCATATGGACTGAGTCAACGGTTCTATAAGAATCTCATGATTTCCTAAATAATAGTTGGATATGAAGGAATGACTGTCACATGTGTCTATAAGTATGAAAACTATGGTAGAGAAGTCATTGATCATACCTCGTATCATCCCTGCAGCCCTGGGGTCATATTCATCGACCGCATGCAGCTGTCCCCGCCCTTGTCCCCCAGCACCCTGAACATGGTGCGGGCCTCTTGGGGGTGGTAGTGGAAGTAAGTTTATGTTTTTGACACCACCTGTATCTCTCCCTGCCCTTATGCCACATCTGTTGCCTAGAGGGTCTGTCTTCTCCACTTTCTGCCTCTGCCTTGGTGGTCCATCCACCGCTTCCCTATCAACAGATTGACGGGTCAAAAAATATCTAGTGAGATGTCCCTTACCATTGCACATGTAGAACCACTTTCCCCAAGGATGACTGAATCCAGACATAGATCCATGGACTGTCGATCCCCTGTCTTGGGTCCTCCTCTGACATATCTCACATCCTGTTCCCGACGTCTGACGTTGGCTCCATGCTGCCGAGGTCTCCAGACCTGTCTGCCTATTGCTGACTGTTCTCGGATGCCTCTACTCCACTAAGAAGCTCTCGATCACTAAGGCCCACTCTAGAACAGCAGCATAAGTTTAAATTCATAGAGGCACAAAACTAGATCAGATGTCTCATCGTATACCTCGCTCAATGGTCCGAGCTTTGAGGTACTAATCTATGACCATATACATTGTGTGCCTGGGAAGATTGCTGAACTTCATTGAATAGTCAGCTACCGTCATACTACCATACTAGAGCTGAAGAAGTTCCTTGATGCGTAATGTTCTTAGTGAAACAGGGGAAAACTCCTCCCTAATGTTCCACTATATCTACATCCACGAAAGAGTCTCCTCTTCATGATTCTGTGTGATCAGACCCCTCTATCGTCCCACCGATCTCTGAAGAAGGCTCACTCTACGGATCACCATCTGGTCTACTACTGTCCTCACTAGGTGGAAAACTATTGTCACCACCTCATGCTATACCTTATCTACTTGAGGGTCATGCTCGCCTCGGAACCTGATGGGTGTCTATCTCTCGAGCTCATAGAGCATGATAAGCCTATACTCCTAGTCGGTTGGTACTGCATGTACAACGGGATACTATACAAGTGGTGGTATAGACAGTGCACCACCTGGTGGAAATGCCTGGGAAACCAATCCCTGTATTGATGCCTCATCACTGAGGGGGTTATCCTCGTGATCGTGTAGTTGAATCCTAGCGGGTATGCGTCACAGAGGCATCCTGTAAAAAACCTGATGTACCATGAGTATATCTAGATAGCTGACTCAAAGGAAATTGGAAACACAAACCATTATTATATGATTCATGTACCATTATTTTATATCCCCACAACTAGTGTTTTCATTTACCTAGATGAAAAGAAGGTTATCAGAGTCCTAGTGTATGGATAAGACAGACGCACGCACCAACAATGGATTCTATAGCCTGAAAGCCGAGCTCAGAACACTTAACATAGTTTCCCCAAACCAATCTCATAGACACATGGTCCTAAGGTATAACCAACCACCTATGATACAACTCTGTCACGACCCGTCCTTATGGGGCCTGCCTCGTGACTCCACAAGTCCGCCTCCAATAGTCGATGGGTTTGTGACTAGCACCGAGAAGGCATATAACTATCATGGGAGTCATTGCCTATGTACTTGTACACACACACACATCTCCAAGCGTAAAATGAAGAAAATAAAGAAAACACAAGGTAATAAAATGCATACATACAACTCATCACAACCACCAGATTATGGTAGAATATAATGTGATGAATGTAAACTAGGCCAGAATATATTCCTACCAAAACAAGAGTCTGAAAATTTAAAATTCCAACTTGTAAAAACACAGAGGTACTGGAACTGCTGCTCATAGCCAAAGTAACACCTCGTCCTGTAGGGAACATATAATGATCTTTCATGTACTGGCCCACCATGGACCCTGTCAAGAGGCCACTCAACTGCAAAATACATGAAACGTGTGGGAAATCCCATACAGGGGTGAGTATAATAGTACTCAGTAGAGGGCACTGAAAAAATAAACAGAAATACAATAAGTAATGCTATAGTCAGCTTTACATAGTATATATCTACAGAACATATAGTGAAGAAACACAAACCAGAACTACACAAAACCCTGAACCATTGTCTAGAGACAAGTCACAAAACTGCATACCCTCGTCTAGGGATTCAATTCGAATATTCGAGGAAGTAATCATTTCTGGAGAACACACTCCACGATTTTGGTAGCTCTAATGATGTTCGTCTGAGATTTAACGTTCTTCATAAAACATCATGAGTGGTATTTACACACATTATGGGAGACATGCTATTGAGTGGAAAGATCACAATAGATAGATACACTCATTATGGGAGACACACTCATGACTGGGAAAGATAACTACACACAAAAGAGGATCACTGAGAGGGACATGACGAATATTGTGACTCATAGAGATTCACCATATTTGAAGAGGATAAACACATGGTAGGGTTGGTCACATCGATTCCTAACTCTACCTTGGGTTAGGAATGGATAGAAGCTCTCGCTCTGGGCCTCTCGGAGGGATTCCTGACTGTATCCCAGAATGTCTTACTGAAGGGATCATACTCCTGTAAAAAGGAAATGATGTCTGACATTCAAGGGAATGAGAAGAAGGGTAACTAACCCAAATGAAACATGTCCAAGACACAGTAGACAAGAGGACTAAGCCATTGTCAAAAAAGTAAACAGCATGCCAAAAATTCATACACCATGTCTTCTAACCCTAGGTACTGCCCGTGTACAATGGGCCATGTCATAAGGTTTTTTGTGAAGAAAAATTCAGAACAAAACATGTTGTACGGATTAAATGCCATTTTTGAGGATCTGGGGTCTCTTTTGTCTACGTTGGCCAAGTGCTCGTACACAGCCTCAACCTGTGTATTCCAACCCGTGTAATCAGTACACGGGGTGACCAGCGCTACTGGCATCACCTGGTCGTGTGGTGTAGTACAAGACCGTGTACTACACCCTGTGTCTGTGTATCCCCTGAATACATGTCGAGTCCTGCGTAGCAGCCTTTTCAATACTGTGTAGAGAGTACATGATGTGTTCCAAAGTTGTGTAATACAGCCCATGTCTGTGTACATTCCAAAAAACATGTCCCACTTCGGGGAAATTCTAACACACCTTGTGACTAGGGTCACACGCTGGGTGATTCCTCTCGGACCCCAGAAACCCTAGACGTTGCCGCCGGTACAACACAGAGTGTTATTCGGATGTACTGGCTGTGTACGTTAGAATTTTCTAGAAACAATGCTCTTCACCAGAACGCCTCTCATGCTTCCCGTTCATCGATCAAGCCATCTAATCGCCATGAATACTAGATTCTAGGTTGCACTGACATCCCAAAGTCGTTTATGTTGTTTTTAGTCCTACTATCGGCCTAGAAAATAAGTTTTGATCCACCCTCATGAAGAATGGTCGAAGAAAGGTAATTCTCAAACCGTGTCGATTCGTCTATCGTCGTTGCCGTCTCACCTCCGGATGGTCATCACGTTGTCAGATCTATAATTTGGGATTGTTGTGTCGCAAAACAGATGTGCAACGATCTATTGTTCATCACCACATGATGAATAGAAAGAAAGAAAAAAACGTTCAAGATAAGAAAGGGGGAGGAAAACAAGAAATGGAATTGAGGAACGAACCTCTGTTGTCATTCGTCCCGGCGTTGATCTACTCCCAATAATAGGATCAAATAGAGAGGGAAAAAACAATAAAAAAATATCATAGATTAATCCACAAAAACATCCCAAATTAAACCATACCATAAGAACACATGAATCCATGGATCAACTTGTTCGTGGTTGATCTTCGTTCGTAGTTTAAATCATAAACTCGGGAAAATAATTTAAATTACAAACCACTACTTAAAAATGGATGGATCACTGACGAAGTGGTCATGCTTCCATCATCATCAAGATCCTTAAACTTTTTGGCACAACGGTTCTCAACTTGGATTCGCCATTGTTCATCACCGAGAGTTTTCTCCCAGGCTCCATGGATTCTCCATTGTTTTCTCTCAATTTTCGGTCAACAACCATCATTCGATTAACCCATTAAAAAGGGGATGCCCATTTTGGAATTCCATCACGCATCAGAATTAATGAGTGAAGTTGTTGTTTCTAAGTCATTATGACTTGGAATTTAATTATTAAAAAGCTACCCCATTGTTTTGTTTCAAAAAATGTTTCCAAATAAAAATAAAATAATCTTTTTTATTTATTTTTTTCCTGAAAAAGTCCAAAAATAATATTTTTCCCTCGACCTGTGCCGGTCAATGTTAACCCCTTTCTTAGTTAAAGTCGACATCTAGAACGCAATGGTGACCTTATATTTTAAATCCGGTAATCTGTTTGGAAACTTCCACAGCCACAAAAATGTTCCGACTCACTTAACATGAAAAAAGATCGAACAACCTTTCCGGGATCCTCGGGCCTCAGAACGATGTGTCGTCTCTACGCATGGCCTCATAATAATTCCATATTATTTTAAAAAATAATAAATAGAAAATCCAAGATATTACATATAATTAATAAAATATAATATTAATAAGAATAATCAATAAATCACATTCAAGTGTATTACATATACCATTGAAAAGAATCAAGTGGTTAATATGGGATGTGTCTATGATAAATTATTGTTGGAAGAGAATCCAATACATAATGTCATAATTCCATAATACATGGTCAAAACCTTGTATAATAAATATAGGTTAATTATATTTGTATATTACACAAAAATAATTATATATATTATAGAATATAAAATAAACTTATATCATTTAATCTCTTATTTTTTAATAATACATTTTTAAAATCACTAGATCTTGAAATAAATATTTTTTTCTTATGTATTATATGTTTAGTAGTATGGATCCATAAAAAATGATTATTGTTAAAAAACATTAGGAATTAAAATTATAGTATAGATATCATTAATATTAATTATATAATTAGTTAGTGTAATTAATTAATGTAATAGATAGAAGAATGAATTACATCATTCATTTCTATGGTAGAATGTACAGACGAATGGATACAATTCAATTTCCATTATAGATGGAATGAAAGAAATGTAAATATTAATTAAAATTTCATGAATAATTTTTTTTATTTATCTTCTATATTATCACCAATTATTTATTTATTACGATCCATGTAAAAATGAAATGAAAAATTCATAATGTCGCATTATAGATAAGGTAGTTTTCACATAGATATGATAAATTTTATGGTTATACAAAGGGTTTTAAGTTATTATGGGGGACATTATGTTAAATTAAAATAAGTAAAATCTATATTTTAAATATAATATATATATTTATATTTATTAAATCCATATTTTTATCGATTAATGAGATCAGGATATTGTAAACAAATTACATTGGTTCACAAGGAAGTCATCTACCATACACATAATAGACAGTTTAATTTACCATTTTATGTAAACATGGATATATTTACATTATTAAATAATTATAATTAAATATACGTATATATAATATAATAGTGTTATTTGTTTCATCCTAGTTGAAGAAAACATGTAGGAGAAGGAAGAAAAATTAAATAGAATTTCCTAATTTAGAAAATTATTTCTTCTTCCAAGAACCCCTTCGGTTTGTATCAAAATAATTCATTAGATGATTTTATGATAAAAATGTATCTATGAAATGAAGATGAATTTTTGAAAGGTATTTTTATATATTTTTTAAATAACATAAGGATTTAGATGTTTTATAAAAAAATAGAGGAGTATCACAATTATAATTGATGTTGTTGGAGGACTTTTATTTTCCAAATAATTTCAAAAATTCCATGTATTATTGTAGAATAAAGGAACCAAAATTGACCATTATTGATACATAAATTAAATAAAGTTTAAACATAACCATATAAATAGAAATTATAAATTTTTGTAGCTCATTAGAACCCAAATATATTTATTTAAACCCCCTGTAATCCAATTTCAACCTTAGTCACGGTATGTAATAATTATTATTATTACTATTTATATTGAGAAAAATAAAAGTTGATATTAATGAAAAATATTAGATAAAATGATTTATAATTTTATATATATTTCAAAAATTCAATTTATATATGTTTAGGAATGTAATTCAAAACTAAACACCTAAATATTTTCACATTTAAAATAGTTTAAAATACTGACCATTGTAATACATTGATTCAAAACTATAATTTTAATAAAAACTAATAATTTACACTATTGAAAACATATTCATTAAAAAAAATTATAAAATATTAAAACTAAGATAAATTTTAGCAGAAAATTCTAAAACGATAATAATTTTTTCAAATAAATTATCTAATTATTTAAAAATGTAATTTTACAAAAAATTGTGCAGAACATAACGAATCCACTTTTATGAAAAATATTCTTATATAAATAAAACATTACCATTTCTTATCATATGAACAAAAAATTAATAGATAAAAAATATTAAATTTTGTTTCATAAGAAATAAATTTATTTGATTAAAAAAGTCATCAAATGAGGGAGAATTTAATTTTTTATGATAAAAAAAATTTCTTACCAAATGAAAATTCAGAAAAAATATTATTTTTATTAATTTCAAATGAATTTTGTTTTCATATCTAAAAAATTAAAAAATGGTTTATTTTATAAAATTTTAAATCATATAGTTTACAAAAGTATGTTTTAAATATTTTTCCCCTGTATTCAACGACTGGTTTAAAATGGTATTCTATATTATGGTTTTTTAAAAATCATCATTGTTGAAAGTATAATCTATTGATGAAATTAAAATTATTTATATTTTTGGTAAAATATTTTGGAGATACAATGGAAAGGGTGAAGATATTTCAATCAGTAAATTGGATCAATATGTTTAGGTAACACTAATCCTTTACTAATGATTTTGGGATCTCACGATAATTTTGTAATAATTATCACTATAAAGCTATTATTTTTTTTCCTTTATTGAAATATAATCTGATTTTGAATATGGATTAGCTCTATCTATAAGTATCCATAAAAAATTTATATATTAACGAAATAATATTTGATATAATGAATCAACCAATGTTTATTTATAATTTTTTGTATTAAAATTATCTTCTTATATAAATTAATTCCATTATATAGGTATCAATATATATTCATGGGGAATATTTTTCTGAAATGGTTTTTCTGAAATTCAACATTGAATATGCGTCTATCATGAGATAATTCGTTTATTTATTTTCAATGAAAATGAATATGTTGAGTTAAATGTTAATGTTGAGTTTTTAATAAAAGTCATAAATTTTGAAAAAACTAACTCAAATAATCCATATATAATATATCATAAGTGGTTACTTTAATTGAATATGATAATCATGGATAGTGTGGATAAATGATTCACTCGTCCTAGTTTTCCACCACTGGGTTGAAAGATTATTTTTATATGAATAATGACTATTAAATTTTTTTACATTAATATTAAGGTACTCCATAATATTCCATGTATAAAGTATACTCTACCACTTAGTGATGATCTATTGTGTGAATTATGAGGAACAAAATATTCTATTCTGAAATATCTTTGATATGGAAATAAACACTTATGGTTCAATAATGAATACATTGAACTACAAAAGATAGTGAGAATATTTACTTTGATTCTACCATGAAATTGATTGAATGATATAGTTCATGAAACATGTATGTGTCCTATGAATAAATCATTTCAATAAGGATCAATTTGATAAAACAAAAAATTCATCATTATAAATTAATCATATATGTATTATGATGATCATACATCTAAAAAAGTATTTCCACTATGATGACACTAAATATATTTTTCATAGTATATTTCTAAATCTATGGTATGCCAAAATGATAAAAATTAATGAGAGGATTCCAATGGGGTGATTTAATCTTACATATTGAGAAATTCAAATGGGAAAATATTTCTTTGGATTACATTTTAGGTCTCCCCTATATAGCAAAAGGTTGTAATGAATATTATTGAATAATTGATCTCTTAATAAAATAAAACCTTTATTTATAATAAGAAAATATATCTCACATGACGATATTCTAATGAAACACAACTGGTGTTGTAATTTCATGGAGTGCCATAATGTATTTAATTTGATAAAACCAAGGATTACCATGACATTATGATGAATCCCTCACAATGAAATGAATATGGAGTTGACCATTATCAAATAAAATAAACCTCTAATATATTGGTAATTTAATATGACTATTAAACACCTTGAATATATATCAATGGACTTTTATATGTATTTAAAATGTTATTGGTATCAACACGTTCCTCTAGTTCAATTTTTATGAAAATTACTTTCTATCGAGCATTTAGTTTGATATGTTGGAAAAACTATTTTGTACAATGTCATGAACACAAACATGATTCAATGAAGATGGATAATGAGTTTTATGTGGACTTATGCTAGCATGAAAATGTTAGATAAGGTCATATCTATTATGTAGTATATTATGTAATCTCATAGGTGATAGAGAAGTCATAATGAAATGCATATGAATGTTTTGGAGTTCAAATTTGGTGTCTTGGTATTTTTCAGTTATTTCCCTAGAATAAAGATATGAAATTTGGAATGAAGGGTATTACGATACCTATAAAAATATAAATCTTCAAAAATATTTATTGTTTCAACACTTTTTTTGTTTTCTGAGTGATTATAGAAAATTACACACTTGATAAAGAAGTGTTTCATGTAGATATCTTAATAAATTATATACTTAATCGTTCAAATTATTGAGCTCAGTGGTCATTCAACTATACCAAGATATAATTAATATAGAAAAAATATTTTATATTTTGGTTCATTAAGAGGAGGTGTCAAGAAAAAATAAAACCGTTTTGGTGAGAGTTTAATGATAAAACAACATATATAATTGTGCTTTTAGGGAACATGAAGATGATATAAGGAAAATTAATCTTCTATTGTATGTTAATGAGTGACATAATTTAATGTGGGAAGTTATAATACAAGTGGATAAATATAAAAACCAAATTTTAGATAAAATTATTATTATATAATATTAATTTCTATGATAGCTTGTTTTCCACACAAAATTGATTTTATGAAAATAAAAATATAAAAATTTGAACACATTATTATAATTTATGATTTTTATTTTTGAGTATGTATAAGATGAATAAAATTATGAAAAATAGGTTTTTATATAAATAATATTTAGTCATCTTTTACTATTTAATTAGAAATGAAAATAAATTCACTAGAATGTAAATAAATATTTTTATCAAAAGAGTACATTTTTAAAAAAATTATTAATTAATATTTTTGATAAATATTTGGGAATTTTTTTAATTAACTATATAGATGATATATTCCTTAAAATATTTTAATTTTTATGTAATATTTTTGACAATACCCAAAATAAGATTAACAATATTTTCATGAATAAAAATTAAATTCCCTAAATATAATTTTAGGGAAATTTCCACACATATATTAAAATTAATTTAATTATTTTAATGAACATGAAAATTGTAAACATATTTTTGTATCAGGAATCATCCATATTATAATATTTATATACTTCCATCATACTACATTTGCTAATTTACATTTTTAAAAATTAAATTATTATCCTAGTTATGTATAAAACATGTTTAGTTGGGGTAAAGATAATATTTTTTGTTTAAAAAAAAATCATAAACTTATATCAATAATAATATTTTTTTGAGTTTTATACATTATGAGATACTACATTTGATATCATATGAACTTTTTTTTACTTTATAAAAGAATATAATGTTTATTATTTGATTTTTTTAAAAAAATTCACGTGTATCCATCCCCTCACATGTAAAAGGGAATGAATAATCCTACACTATTGTCATGTTTTTATTCTTATATGTAAATAAAAAACCCATAAACTATCCTCTTATTCAAATATTCAATCTTGCGTTCCCTCTATTTTCCTATTACCTTCATAAGAAGGCTTCTGTGTATGGCAAAGGAAGTCACTAAATATTTTGTAACCATCATAACATAATGAATACAATTTCATCAACATAATGATTTTTTTTATGATTATGGGAAAATAATTTTAAACCTCCTGTATATCAAATGGTAATGAATACTATCAACCTTTTGTATGTGTTGACTACAGCCTCCAAGTAGTTATATGATTCTCTTTCCATCACTAATATTCATATATTGTTATCATAACATATTTTACTATTATATATAATATTAACTAAATAAATAATCACAATTCCAGAGTGATTAGTGTGACATATACGAGGTTGGATGGGGGGGGCAGTTATACCCCATGCCAGTGTTATAGTACATGTCTGGAAGGGAGGAATTCATACCCCTTTGCCAGTTGAACCCTGTTGATGATTACATGTCTGGATGGGATGAATTCTTAACCCTTTCTAGTTGAATCTTTTGATGATTATGTGTCTGGATGCGAGTCAGTTATACCGCATGCCAGTATGATGAATGTGACAGATTTGAGGCAGTTATACCCCATGCCGGTTGAATGAATGTGATGGAAGGGAGGCATTCTTACCACTTTCTAGTTGACCTTTAGGGACAAGAGGCATTCTTACCTCGTGCCCGCTATTCTCTATATGTGTATGGAAGGGAGGCATTCTTACCCCTTTCCAATTGACCAATAGGGACGGGAAGCATTCTTAACGTGTGCCTGCTAATCTCGATTAATCGGTGGGAGGCATTCCTACCCCACACCATCTTTGATATAAATGATTTTATATATATGTATGTTGACTTGATCGGTTTACTTTACTAGAAACGAACTGAAGGTGGTATAGTCGTCAGGGTGTCCTTAGGGAACCTGGACGGGTGTTGTTATTCTATGTTGTTCTGCTTATTGCATCCCGCTATACCTGCTAACTGTTTAATTATTATAATCTATATGGATTGGGTTTGAAACTGGTGGTTCCGGCCTACTGTGATTTATATCTCACACCTTACTCGGGACGCCATTGCACGGGGGTACTCCAGTAGACCTTCATGCTTATAGGACATAGGTTGTGTGTTGTGTTGTTTGTACTTGAGGGGTTAGGAGCAAAGGACCAAGCGGGAGCTTGGGATGCTCAGGATATCTCCCATAAAGCCTTGCTATCTTTTATTTAACCTTTTTCATTGTATTGTACATATGGTATATTGTTTCATGTTTTCACATTGAATAATTCAACATCGATGTATCGTGTAAACTGTTGTTTTCCGCCATTTATAAAATGGTTATTACCTATCTTTTGCTTATGTCATTCAATTTTTTACGGCTTCCGTTATTGAATTTCATTTAATCAAATAATACCACCTTGTTTCTCTGACATGTGTGTATAGTCTCCCCACTATCACATCCCGAGACCCTCGCTTCTAGTCGGTAGCCTCTGGCGTACAGGGAGGCGTGCTTGAGGCCATGTGACCTATCGGTCCGACCACCGGTTCGATGGTAAGCTGAGCCGGGATGTTATATCAGATGTCAGGATTCATATATGTGCGATATTTTAGATGAAATTCTCGGAATTTATGGACCTTTTTATTGTGATAATATGATAGATATATTATTCATTGAGAGAGGTTGTGATACTATTGAAATGGTTTGGGGTATTTGATGAGATTTACTGAACCAGCATTTGGGTGACAGAGTAGTATTTTATGGTACACCTAGGAAGATATAGTGACATTATAATATAAATTCTTATGGAAGAATACTAGGTATATGAGTTTGTAGGGTGACAAGAGCTTTTTTGGCATTTTGACTAGTTTCAACCTCCTACCCCAGGTGTTCTTTTCTAAGATGAGATATATGGTAGACATAGGTGGTGGAAGCCTGAGGTTGCCAAAGATTATTAACTAAATAATATATGGATGATACGAGGTATAATATTTTTCTTATCTTCTTAATCTAAATTATTTATTAAAATATATTCAATACACTCCTTGATTTAATCAACTAAAATTCAGGATGTAGAGATACTAGTTGGTCCCTTATATCGACCCATGAGTATAGAGACCCTTACATGTGGAAACCAGTGATCACACACATAATATGACTAATAGACTAGAATCCTAGAGGTGATAGTTTTGATTGGAATCTCTCTGTCTCAGTGACAATGAATTATAATGAAATATTAGGTATTGATTAGTACTTCACACTCCAATAATTTAATTACATTTTTAGGTGGATTTTGTACTGTTTCTACCACCATGTGAATAGGTTTTAATTTATACATGAAAAGGAATCCATGGTAAAGAATGATGAGATCATTAATAAGAGGGTGCATCTGATTACCCAATAGTTGGATACTATTACTCATGGTGCAATAGAATATATTACATTCAGTTCCCAACATTGAGTATGTGTATGTGGATTTCTTTCGAGATTAGATACCAGTCTTATCTCCCAGAAATATAATTGCATCTGCATATTCCTTCACCCCATGATGTCTATGATATCTCCACCAACATATAATATGTCCCCCTAAAACATCATGAAATAAGGATTTTGTTGGATGACATTCATATTAAGGGATTTGTGAGACCTAAATATTCAACCTAGGCAACCACATTATTATTCCCCATGAAGGAGGATGGGATATTGGGGATGTTTTTGGATTACTCTTTCCTAAACCAGGTGATCTTGATGAATTCTTTTCCACTGGGTAGGATTGATTAAATCTTCAATCATTTGAGATGGTCACTATGTTTTTCAATGATTATCCATGTATCGGGATTTCAACTGAGGCATGATGCATGTACGGGGCAATGATGTATTGAAGTTGAATTTATGATATCTTCAAGGTATCTATGGTTAAATGGCAATGCCCATTAATATAATTAAGATTAATGATCTGCCTATGGGCCTCAATAACTATATATTCATTCATTTATTATATTATTGTGCAGTAGTATTCATGAGCAATAACCTAGAGTACTCGTCTTCCAAAAAACATCATGTGAGAATGTAAAGGATTTTCTTGGAAGTAATCTGTGTTCAAAAACGGAAAAAAATCAAAGTTCCTTTTCATTATCTAGGAGGTCTATCTTGTTTGTTTTTTATCATAACAAATGTTGAATCATTTTAAACAACAATTGATGAGGGAAAATAAACATGGTATCCACCCAAGAAAATATAGGAGGTGCAGAGCTTCCATGGAACAAGAATACAGCTAATAGAGATTTGTACCCTATCTCTAAATTATGTCATATCCCATTAATGAATTGACCAAAAAGGGGATTCCTTTTGTGTGGAAAGATAATTTTATGTGGTATTTTAATGAATTAAGGAATAATTTGATTAATACTATTATCTTGATATTGTTAGAGGAGGGTATCAATTACATAGTGTTCTATAATATAAAAATTATTTGTTTTTGTTTTTGTCTTCTAGTATAGAAGAAGATTGTAATTTCTGATGGTTCTAGTAAGTAGAGACCACATTACAATGACTATAAATACAATAATCATTTGAAACCAGTGGTATTCATTGCATGGAATATGCAGTGACACCACCTTTTGTGAGTATTCCATCCTTAATTCATATGACATGAAACTCATGTATCTAATATATGAGAAAGATATTTACTTGGGACATAGGTGATGGGTAGAGTTTCTTTTTTATTTTGACATCAATATTTTAAATAAATATGTGAGGTTGAACATTGTTGTATATTCTCTTAGAAGGATATCAAGTTCAATGATACTGATATAGGCTTCTGAGTAGTTGGCCTCATTATAGTTTTACATAGGAGATGGTGATGGTGCATCTTACCTTCAGTTGTTGTTTTTTACCCCAACACATCAAAAGTGATATTTGTATTCTTATTATGGAAATAAAATATATTAGAAACTAACAACATAAATATAAATTAGATGTTCCCCAAAAGGATTTTTTTAATGTTTTTTGAAATTAATATTTGTTATACAATGGGTGTTGGTACATGGAAAATTGTGGAAGGTGGTTATAAGTGAGTTTCATAAGTAGCCTTTTCTGTACATCCATTTTAGGTGAAGATCTTACAACCAAGTAGTTTTTATTTTTGGAAGTTAGAGTTGAATAAGGGAGTTACGGAGTCATATTTTTTATGCATTTCATGTTATCTAGTGATGGATTAGAACCGTGTTCACGTTGGAATAGTGAAACTCTTTTAGGATCCTTGGTGGAAGTGTGATGGAATAAAAATGGTTTTTTCGGTGGATTTATTATATTTATAAAAGGTATTATTTCATATTAGAGATCACATACCAAATCACCATGTCATTCCACATCCATGTTATTCAATAATAGAGTTATAATGAGAGAATAATAAGCCATTACATTATATAGATTGTAAGGCACCATGTATTTCAATTAGTGATCATTTCTAACCATGAATATTGCTTAAAATATCATTCATAGAAGGGAATACATGGACTCTTGGTGACTTAGTTGGATTAGAACAAGAGTTTTCACCCCTAGATTAATTGAGTGACTAAGAAAACCATTTTTTCCTGGAGTAGATATTGTAGGGTTTCATGTTAGAATGTTTTTATTATGGGGGTTATCGCAAACCTCTTGTATAGTTTTTGTATAAAAAATTACTATAACACCATTGGTACGAAACATTTCAAGGACTTAAAAAAAGACCATATAACTCAACACTATGTTATTCCAACCCGAGAGACTCCGCACTTATGGGCCGGGAGTTGGTACGATCCATGATAGAGAATCCATAGATCATATAGCAGTGTATGGTATCTCCAAATATGAATTTTATGTATTTTGTTGACCAATGAACAAGGTCTTCTAATTTCTTGGATTGATACCACATGTTCATTTTGGTTTTTCAAAGACACGTGTTATAGATATTTACATGGTGAAAATCTATATATGAGATTCATTGGACCTTTCTATGTACTATGTAGAGTCAGTGAGGTTGTGTACCAATTGGAACTATCTTTATTGTTCAAAAGAGAACATTATGTATTCCATGATTCTTTATTGAGGAGGATCATTTGAGACACATCAAATGATTTCGATTAAGGAATGTTGTACATAGAACATATAACTAATTTTACATAGTATATAGTACTGATTGATGATCATATAGATAATAATTTATGTCGGATAGTGATTCCTTTAGCATGTGTCTAGTGGTATCACATGGGTCATATGAGTGTAGCTTGGTGTGATCGATCTAGATGCATTCCAGTAACCACATCTCATTCTGTAGTATACTATTTTCAAATCATAAATGGTTATTTCTATGAGAAAAATGAAGAAAAATATATTTTTAGATTAAAATTTCTTATAATATATAAAGTAATTTTATTTAGGTCTAGAGCTGAGATGATGCAAGAATCTGGGGCCTCATTTTCACATAAATGATATTTGAGAGACTAGAAAATTTTATTAATATCATACATGAGGTTATTTCCTGAAAATCAATAATTTATATTAAATGGATAGTCATATAAGAAATTTATTATCATCATTTAGTTTTGAGAATGGGTGTTACCCATGGCATGACATAACCCTTGAAAGCATTGGTATTTCAGTAAGTTCATAGTCACCATCATATTATTTAATAAATCAATTTATTATTTATTTTTATTTATTTTTATTCACCATGACCAAATGTGGCCTATACACAAGTTATTAGGGAAAATCAAAAATTTGAGCCACATATTAATGGATATTTTAAAGAGAGTGTTGGAGTACCATTCAAATATTAATGAAAAAACTATCAGGTTTTATCGATCAGTGTGGAAATGAATTCATGGATCTCAACAACTAAAAAGATACAGATTTGTTCCACTACAATTATTGGTCAAAATAATGGTAGTATGTTTCATTAATTATCGTTGTTTTTATATCCGATTAAAAATGTGAATCAATCAACCAATGAATTTATTCATGGATTGTCCATATTATTTGTATATGTTATATATTATTAGGTATATGGTATTTCTATTGTAGATTATTTATTTCTCTTATTATGTTATAATTTAAATGAATTATGTAAAATATGATCATTGTTTGAAGTTGTTAGAGTTTGTGTCCTTGAACCGACTACTTTTTACATTGCTGTAAACTTGTATTAATGGATTTGAATATTAATAAATGCCATATGACATAGTAATTGTTATTATATGTGTGAAGGCGTGTGATAATGTCCTACGGATATCTATTGCTCTAAAGTGTCACAATAGATCATGGATTTGATGAGAACACGGAAGTGTCATTACACGATTCATGAATAAAAGTTTAATTCCTGAATGATGTAATTTGATAGACACAATTAACACATGAAATTATGTTTGAGGACTCATGAAACATTGAGGAACATTCTTATGGGGTGTTCCCAAGGTAATATCGTAGAGGATATTATGAATATGATATTTACTAGTAGGTAATAACCAATTCATAGTGTCATAATATGTTTCTATATATAGATGTGTGTATTGTTCATTATACATTATGATTATTATTAATGTGTTTTACAACTCATGCACTTTGATGTATTCAAAAAATCTTTGATGACACACTATTCTCATCGTGGTCAGACGCATTGGGTGCGTCATGAGTAATAATGCATTAATAGATTATGCGAGGATGGATTTGTCCCTTCTGTTACATAATAAGAAGTTTATATCTCTGGCCCTTGGATGAAATTGATATAGCCTAAATAAATTCATGTCCATGGGGAGGAAAGGGAATGTTCAGTTTTGGGAGGTCAATGAAAGAGTAATCAACCATGTGGGTTTATGACACTAGAATGTAACATTGTTGATTCGATATATCAAGAAAAATTTATTACATTACACAATAAGCATCGTATGAGGTGACACGTCATTGCGGAGTTAACGTTTTTTCTATATGGGTGCCTTAGCATATTTCTAGATGTTAACCTTGGACATTTTGGAGGCTCAACCTAATGACATTGAGAAAGAGACCTAGAGGGTCATACAATAAGTGTATCCAAGTATCATCATTAAAAATTAATTTAACATTTTGAATATTGATTATTACCAATTTCGATTTAATAATTATTTTAGAATGCCTGATTGTATTTTTTTTGACACTAGTTATTCGAGAGAATTTATTGTGGGTGAAATAATATATTTATTAGCGAATAATGTTGTCATATTTATTTAAAAATAAATTTTTATTCTTAAGTGTCCAATAAATGTGGTATAGAAAATAATAAAAATGGAAAAATAAATGTACATGTTAGGCTTATTAATATTCACACCATGTAGTTTTTAGGGGTATTTTTGAGAAATAATATTATTTATTTAAATAAATATTATTATGTGTAATTCACTGGGCATATGTCAAGTGAAAATAATAATATGAAAATATAAATAATAGATAGGTGGTCTTATTAATAATTAAATTCAATGAAAAAATATAATTTGGAAATGAAATCATTTTATTATTCATAGATCAATAAATTCCAATTACATTATTCTCATTAGATATAGTCACTCTATATGTTTGGACACAATTGATTTGGAGAAAGCTCTCAATACAAGAGAGAATTTTTTCCTCCATGAATGCTCTTGTGTTACTAGAGAGATCCTCCTCCACTAGATCAAAGAGAGGGATTTGGAAGTGTCTCTCAAGGCGATCAAAGGCGGACATCGCAAGCAACATGTTTTAAAAAATCAAAAAATGAATTTTCAGTCAGTAAGAAAAGGATCATCTATGATAGAACTGATATATCATTCCACAATGTCCAGAAATACATGGAGAATGTTGAATACTATATCTATAGGAAGACTACACTTGGATTCTGCGATACACTTATAGATCACATTGGATTTTGATTGGAAGCTTAAACAGAGAGATAATTCCATCACGTAATTATTTTATTTTAATTTAATTAATTATAACCAACATATGATGATCCTATCTATGGTTCGGGTACTTCCTTCTTTTTTTCATTATTCTCTCTATTATGAATATCTGGAAATTTATCATCATATTGGATTTTAGATTGGTCATTGTATATGGTAAAATTAATGTTGCATACACCCATCCAAGAAATTCCACTACGCCCATAACAAACTAGTGGTACCAAAGATAGGTTATATCATTGATTATAATTATTTAGTTCTTTGTTGATAATTTAGGAATTTAAGAATATAGTTGTTTTAATTCATGTTACTCATTCTGTAAATCTGATTATCAAGATTTCTTCATCATCTTTCATTATCATTAACCATACTGAAACGAAAAATTTCTTTTATTTTAAATTACCGTAAAAACAAAGGATTTGTCCCAGAGGTTCCAAGGGTTCCTAGACATACAGTACCATAACACAAAACATGTATTATACCTCACAAACTAAGTAGTGAAGGATCAATTCATCGAGACAATTCTTTCAAACCAAGCCATGTGCTGGAGTTTACCTATGTCATTATGACTCCATGATTTGATCTGGAATAGTTAGCACATAGTTTCTATATTACACACTATGTCTCCCACTGAACACAACATGTAGTCTCTTCGGGATATGTTTGGACTATATACCCTATACACAGATTTCCTTGCTAGAGATTGTGTAATACAAATAGAATACTACATATGGACCACTAGAAAATCCATGTACTCTAAATAATTCCTAAGAACACTTACACACCAACTCCCTATGTGTGTACTTCATATGGACGGTGTATGATAGGAAATACAGTGAGGTAGTATTTACACATTGTGTACTAATACATTTTATACAGATATATTAAAATATTATATTATATTATACAAGCCCATGAGGCATTTACCATTTCACAAGCATAAAACTGGGGCAAAAAATGTAACAAATGTTTTATATATACGTGTTTATTTTAACATTTGTGTAATGATCATTTATACTCATTGTGTAGTTATAAATTATAATTCACCGGGTTTCCACTTATGTACAAGTTACATAAATAAATACATATAAATTAATATAATTTTTTAAAATTTTGATGGATGAGAAGCCCAATGAAATTCACAAAAGGGTTTGGTCTAAAAGTATTGATTAATTATAGAAATAATTAATTGAATCGAGCATGATTAATAAAAAACATGAACGATTAAAGAATTCAATTGTATATTTATTTCTACCTAAATATCATGTCAAGTGTGTATTATCATGAGATACACCATGGATTTTTTATGTGGATGATTTCTTTTAATATATTTATTTAAATTAAAATTGTTTTCATCGGAGCCTTCTCCCCATTAATATTTAATATATGTGTAACACCCCGACCCGAGCTAACCAGAGTCGGTGCATTACTTCGTAACATTGGCATGATCACAAAAGATCAAGTCTCGAAAGACCGATTAGTTTAGTAGCCTTGGAAACACTAGATACATTCATAAGTCTTACATTACATCATAAAGTGAAAAACTAATAACAAATTTTTCATAGTCCACACTCATATCCTCTTCTGACTATCCCTGCAGGTCATTCATAAAATACTTCTTCACATCCTGTAAAATTTTAAAACATTGAAAGGGGTGAGCTCAGATGCTCAATAAGGATAACAATATTGCGGAAGCTTTCATAAATAAACATAAAAATTTAAGGCAATGTATAACTAAAACAAAAGCCATTTAAACTTGAACATCAACATAATATGGAAAAAGTAAAATGAGATAATGCCATTCAATTCTTTACATGGATATTCTACTGGTCGAATAATCACATGAAATAACAATAACCACTTTCATAATGAGGGAATGTATAATGCCAGACATTCTGAAACATTTTGTCAAGGCCTCAGCCAAGACGTCTAAAATGATTGAGGCCTCGGCCAAAACCATAAATCAAATTGGGAAAGGGCCTCGGCCAATTCCATGTCTAGTTGTCTCATGAGACCTACCGATGCATCGAGGAGCTATAGCGGGCTCCACCCATCAATTATTAAGTCCAATACATTCCTCATATGAATAGGTTTAAACATATCATAAACCATAACATAATCATATCACATAAAACATGCATAAAGGAAACATAACATTTCCACATTCCAATCACAATATATCAATACAACACATTGATGTAATAAAAATGCTTTCAAAACCATTTTCAATACCCAAATAAGAGAATGTTAAAACATTGTATTTATTTTTCATTAAAAAAAATGATGGATTGTAGAGGAAGCCGAAACTCAAATAATGGTCACGGTGGCGGAGAAGTCATTGTACCCGCATAAGTACAGAAAGAAAAACATTCCCTTTTTTCGTTTATAAAAACGCTTCGTATAAAAAAGATTCCTTTTGAATAAACGTAAAAGTCAAAGGGGTTTATACGCCGTATAAATGAAAGTTGTGTATAAAACCAAATATGCCTCAATGAAAGGGGATTGAGACAAAGTCCTTAAAAGATCATTTTTAAAATAAAATAGATCTATTGTGTGTATTCACTATAGGTACACATAAATAAAGTAAAAATACAAAATAGGACATAATAATATCATGACATAATTTGAAAGTAGGAGATTAACCCAAAGAATAGAAATTGGGTTAAGAAGTTCCCTTACCTTGTGTCCGACTTGACTCAACCGTTCTTTAACCTCCTGAATAATAAACTAGAGTTAATATCTACCTTATTAAGAACAATTTTAAATTTCATTATCCTTTTTATATCACTTATTACAATGTTATGAACATTATGTAATTATTTAAGTTAATAACGGTCGTTTTGTCGATCTTTGGTAACTTGAGTCAACAATAAACTTCTTATAATTACAAGTTGTTCATGTGGTAGAATATCCATTATATCCAGAATTATATTCATGATTTAGAGATCATATATATCTTATATATCCAGTATATACATTCATTTATAATATTACGTATCATTTAGAGGTAAGAAATGAAATGCACCGTTCATGGAGACGGTAAGACGTACGTACGCATGAATGCTACTTTCATTTCAATTTCATATTTAATGGAACTAAATCATAATGATATAAATGTATAATATAATTCCATTATTATATAGTGTATAATACCATTTTATTCATCCTTTATAAATCCCACATATGGCATTAACGATTCAAATCACTTTGAGGGGGCGGTAGTCCGCACTTACTAAAATGAAATTATCGCGTTTTACCCATAATGGAAATCATAAAGTATGCCATAAATGAGAAATACAGAAACATAAGTAAAACATAAACATATTATATATCATATATAAAAATAGTTACATCTTAATGGCCACGTTTGAAGGTGTTATATGAGTGTTGAACAATCATCGTTTCGTGAGGCAGAAATTCGCCATCCACAGAAACCGTATGTTATTTAACCATTAGATGTAGGTGTGTTTAAGTGTAGCTCGAATACTTCTTATAACACCATCCTTGTATATTGAGGATACTGGTGTTGTTACAAAAGAAATGAATAAAAAGAGTTTAGGGGGTTGGAGAAGAAAAATAAAACAAAACAACATTAGAGAAGACATTATCTCAAAATCGGGTAACTCTTTTTGATTTGAGCCAAAGGCTTCCTTGAGAAGAGTTCTGCCCAAAGTGAGGCTTCTAGGAGTAAGAGAGGGAAGTTGGGAGAGTATTTGGGCAGAGTTTGGCCGAGCCAAATGGATTGAAGGTGTGAATGAGGTGGGAGAGGTGGGGGGCTTTTATAAGTGGAGAGGAGGGGCACTCTTGGAATGTAATGAAAAGTCACTTTATTATAAAATGAGTTTCGGATTTTAGAGGTCCCACACTTATATAATTCTAGGATAAGATGATAAGGGTTCGAAATATACTCATCCAATAGATTTTTGACAAGTGTACGCTTTGGAGTTTACATTATCTTTCCATTTTATTTAAATCGTTAAATAATGAGGTCATCACTGCATCATCATGATGTCATAAATAATTTAATTTATTTAATGTCTAAAAATTATTAAAAAAATACTATGATGTAGGAAATCTTTTTAGATTTCTAATTAATATTTATAATCAAAATTTGGACTTGTGTAACCCCACTGAAAAACTGTTTTAGTAAAACAACTCATGTTTGTGTCAATTTAATTTTAACATTAAATAAATATATATTAATGTCATTTTCCAACTAAAGTGGCTCCATGGGGTCCTCAAGTTTACCCATGGGTTGTATTGGTCGGCAATGACTCATCCAATAGGAGTAGGACAAGTGTCAAGCTCATATCATATTATTAAAACATTGTTTTTACCTTAAACTACAATAATTACCTCTAACCGCGATTAAGAACTTAAAAGTTACTATTCACCAAAAAATTATTTTAATCTCATTGAACCACATATTACTTCTTAATGACAACCATGTATGTCGGATTTTTGAAAATCAAAACACAGAAGTGGTAATATTTCATTTAAATGAAAAATCAGTTATTTAACTACCACTTAGTGGTTTCACTATTCATCAAAAATTGAAGTTTTTCAGAATAATGCGAAAATTTCAACCTAAGCTATAATTGATATTCCAAATTCAAAAATGATGTCTATTTTACAAAATTCAAAACATATAATTTTCATTAATTAATTTTATAATTAATTCCCGCTGTTACGACAAATAGCGTGTTTTTAAAAAACAATTTATATCAAAAGATTGGCAATTGTTTATGTCCAATGTCAATGTTAAATTAATTCCAATGACCAACATTGGATTAAATGGTAAAAAAATATTCTAATTATACTTTAAAACCAATAAATAGTATAACTTATCACTATAAATTTTTTTGATTAAAAAAGTTGTTTTAAGTATTTTTCACTATTCATAAAAATTTGGAAGTTCTCGGAAAATTACAAAAAATTCAACATAGGCTAATTTCAATATTAGGAATACAAAAATGAAGTCCATTTTGAAATATAAAATTTCTATAAATTTAAAATGTGGTTATTACTATTCATAACGGCTACTTTGATTAGTTGTGGTGTGTTAGAACTCGAACTTGCGTACAATGCAAGCTATTGCATTATTGAAAGAGAGGCGTATCGTGGTAGCTCGGGGTGTTACATTCTCCCCTCCTTCAATAAATTGCGACCTCGCAATTTGAAATTTTTCTTTGAAAATAAAAGGTTGAAAAGAGAAAATACCTTTGAGGAAAACCCACATCGGAAATAGGGTTAATAAATATATAACATTAAAAGAAAGCAAGATAAGTACAAAGGTCACCCGATATAGCCCATTATAGGATTATATGAAAATATGGATATGGAGGAGAAACAAACCATCAAGGTCTTATGGGGAGTTATAGAAAACAGGATTAGGAGAAAGTTTAACCACAAGAAAATCACAAACTTGTGATTGGTTAAACGGTCATTGAATCCCCAGTTGGAAAAGTTAACCGACAACATTTTTGTTTTAAGTTACCTTTTATAATGTTGAGGAATTTATTTAGGAGATTTACTAAGAACGTAAGGGAATATACATACTTGTTATGTATACTTTCATTTGTTAATAAATTTTTACCACAAACCCAACTTTTACTCCAAATGATAACGGAACTCAAAAATATTCTATTTATCCCAATTGTATAAGGTTCCAAATGTTAACACATGCCATTTAGATTAGTAAAATTATTTTGTAATAACCAGGGACTTCCTGTGGGCTAGTGGTTGGAAATAAAGGCATGTCTCACTATGATTGTGGGTTCAATTCCTGCAGCTTTGTCCGACGTGACGGGTTATTCCCCACCCTGCATGTTGTCCTTTTCCTAAAACTATAGTATCATAATATTCCAAAAATAATCTTCATAAATTTTTTAACCTTAAACAATACTATCCAAATATCAACTTAATCCACTCCAAACTTTATAGTTATCCAAAACACGTCTGTCCAGACTTTCTCTAAAAGGTCTCTTAATTCCAAAATCACTTTCTCCGTATCAGAACCATATTATGGTTTATCTTTCTCTCAACCATATATTTTCCAAAAATTTAACCTACTATGGAGTCACTTTTCTTGGTTCCACACAATCTCAAGTCCTAGATGAAATAGTACTGCAGTACAATCCTTATATTCTCCATAATTATTATAACAAGTACATCATTGATACAACACTTAAATTACAAAATTCTTTAATAACAACATAAGAACTCTAATCATTCCTCCTCATCTGTGGTAGTATCATAACTTGATTATTATCCAATAACATCATTTGGGGCATACACTGATGATTTGAACATTGGTTTGCGTAGTGTCCCCACTCCTTGTAGATGAAGCATTGTACATTTGAAACCTTTTTCTTACCCTTGCAGTCACGCACTCGGTGTCCTTTTTCACCACACATATATCAAACTCCCATTCCCTTCAGGCATGTTCCAAGGTGTTTCTTCCCACAGTTATCACATATTGGAAAATTATTCTTTTCCCTCGTCCCTTTATCCATCATTCTCTATTCCATCCTTTTCTTCTCTTTCATCCCTTCAAATCCATAAGACTCAGAGAATTCTCTACTTATCTTACTAACACATGATACTATTTCTTCATATGTTGATAACACATGGGAGAATATTTCCCTTCTAAATATTGGCTTAATACCATGAAAGATATGATCGTTCTTACTCTTTGGATCATACGTATTGATGGAGTTCACATTCCTTCTACTGGGCGCCATTTCTATACAATGCCATAAACTAGGTTAGTTTATGAATCGAAATACACAATTCCATACTTACTTAACATAAATTGAACTATTTATGGATATAATCCATAATCATAAAAAGAAATGTTTTCTTTGAGGAAGTATGTACTCATAACCATTCATAGTGGTTTGTAAATAAAATGAGAATTATCCTAAGCATATCCCCCGGGAGTGTCGTAACCAAGAGTGCAGCAAGGCCCGTTGTCGTGCACCAGTTCCCGTTCGAGTCTAGCTCAAAGAGGCGTTTTCGGGTTTTACCCCTAGGTACATCTGTGCTAGAGCCGCCTCTACCTGCTCGTATCCAGACAGGGATGTATTGCTCGGAAAACTCATAACATCTCTATAATACCAAAATTTTAGGAAGTTCATCTATACTAATCCTCAAAGTCTATCTTTGGGCTATGTGCTCTAATCAGAGTTTATCTAAATCTAGCTTCCAAGGTTAGTACTAAACTGCCTCTGATACCAACTGTAACACCCCGACCCCAGCTACCCAGAGTCGGTGCATTACTTCGTAACATTGGCATGATCACAAAAGATCAAGTCTCGAAAGACCGATTAGTTTAGTAGCCTTGGAAACACTAGATATTTTCATAAGTCTTTCATTACATCATAAAGTGAAAAACTAATAACAAAGTCTTCATAGTCCACACTCATATCCTCTTCTGACTATCCCTGCAGGTCATTCATAAAATACTTCTTCACATCCTGGAAAATATTAAAACATTGAAAGGGGTGAGCTCAGATGCTCAGTAGGGATAACAATATTGCGGAAGCTTTCATAAATAAACATAAAAATTTAAGGCAATGTATAACTAAAACAAAAGCCTTTTAAACTTGAACATCAACATAATATGGCAAAAGTAAAATCAGATAATGTCATTCACTTCTTCACATGGATATTCTACTGGTCGAATAATCAAATGAAATAACAATAACCACTTTCATAATGAGGGAATGTATAATGTCAGACATTCTGAAACATTTTGTCAAGGCCTCGGCCAAGACGTCTAAAATGATTAAGGCCTCGGCCAAAACCATAAATCAAATTGGGAAAGGGCCTCGGCCAATTCCGCGTCTAGTTGTCACATGAGACCTACCGATGCATCGAGAAGCTATAGCGGGCTCCACCCATCACTTATTAAGTCCAATACATTCCTCATATGAATAGGTTTAAACATATCATAAACCATAACATAATCATATCACATAAAACTTGCATAAAGGAAACATAACATTTCCACATTCCAATCACAATATATCAATACAACACATTGATATAATAAAAACGCTTTCAAAACCATTTTCAATACCAAAATAAAAAAAAGTTAAAACTTTGTATTTATTTTTCATTAAAAAAAATGATGGCTTGTAGAGGAAGCCGAAACTCAAATAATGGTCACGGCGGCGGAGAAGTCGTTGTCCCCGCATAAGTACGGAAAGAAAAACATTCCCTTTTTTCGTTTAGCAAAACGCTTCGTATAAAAATGATTCCTTTTGAATAAACGTAAAAGTCAAAGGGGTTTATACGCCGTATAAAAGAAAGTTGTGTATAAAACCAAATATGCCTCAATGAAAGGGGATTGAGACGAAGTCCTTAAAAGATCATTTTCAAAATAAAATAGATCTATTGTGTGTATTCACTATAGGTACACATAAATAAAGTAAAAATACAAAATAGGACATAATAATATCATGACATAATTTGAAAGTAGGAGATTAACCCAAAGAATAGAAATTGGGTTAAGAAGTTCCATTACCTTGTGTCCGACTTGACTCAACCGTTATTTAACATCCTGAATAATAAACTAGAGTTAATATCTACCTTATTAAGAACCATTTAAAATTTCATTATCATTTTTATATCACTTATTACAATGTTATGAACATTATGTAATTATTTAAGTTAATAACGGTCGTTTTGTCGATCTTTGGTAACTTGAGTCAACAATAAACTTCTTATAATTACAAGTTGTTCATGTGGTAGAATATCCATTATATCCAGAATTATATTCATGATTTAGATTTCATATATATATTATATATCCAGTATATACATTCATTTATAATATTACGTAACATTTAGAGGTATGAAAAGAAATGCACAGTTCATGGAGATGGTAAGCCGTACGTACGCATGAACGCTACTTTCATTTCAATTTCATATTTAATGGAACTAAATCATAATGATATAAATTTATAATATAATTACAGTATAATATAGTGTATAATACCATTTTATTCATCCTTTATACATCCCACATATGGCATTAACGAATCAAATCACTTTGAGGGGGCGGTAGTCCGCACTTCCTAAAATGAAATTATCGCGTTTTACCCATAATGGAAATCATAAAGTATGCCATAAATGAGAAATACAGAAACATATGTAAAACATAAACATATTATATATCATATATAAAAATAGTGACATCTTAATGGCCACCTTTGAAGGTGTTATATGAGTGTTGAACAATCATCGTTTCGTGAGGCAGAAATTCGCCATCCACAGAAACCGTATGTTCTTTAACCATTAGATGTAGGTGTGTGTAAGTGTAGCTCTAATACTTCTTATAACAACATCCTAGTATATTGAGGATACTGGTGTTGTAACAAAAGAAATGAATAAAAAGAGTTTAGGGGGTTGGAGAAGAAAAATAAAACAAAACAACATTAGAGAAGACATTACCTCAAAATCGGGTAACTCTTTTTGATTTGAGCCAAAGGTTTCCTTGAGAAGAGTTCTGCCCAAAGTGAGGCTTCTAGGAGTAAGAGAGGGAAGTTGGGAGAGTATTTGGGCAGAGTTTGGCCGAGCCAAATGGCTTGAAGGTGTGAATGAGGTGGGAGAGGTGGGGGCCTTTTATAAGTGGAGAGGAGGGGCACTCTAGGAAAGTAATGAAAAGTCACTTTATTATAAAATGAGTTTCGAATTTTAGAGGTCCCACACTTATATAATTCGACGCTAAGATAATAAGGGTTCGAAATCTACTCATCCAATAGATTTTTGACAAGTGTACGCTTTGGATTTTACATTATCTTTCCATTTTATTTAAATCGTTAAATAATGAGGTCATAACTGCATCATCATGATGTCATAAATAATTTAATTTATTTAACGTCTAAAAATTATAAAAAAATACTATGATGTAGGAAATATTTTTATATTTCTAATGAATATTTATAATCAATATTTGGACTTGTGTAACCCCACTTAAAAACTGTTTTAGTAAAACAACTCATGTTTGTGTCAATTTAATTTTAATATTAAATAAATATATATTAATGTCATTTTCCAACTAAAGTGGCTCCATGGGGTCCCCATGTTGACCCATGGGTTGTCTTGGTCGGCCATGACTCATCTAATAGGAGTAGGAAAAGTTTCAAGCTCATATCATATTATTAAAACATTGTTTTTACCTTAAACTACACTAATTACCTCTAACTGCGATTAAGAACTTAAAAGTTACTATTCACCAAAAAATTATTTTAATCTCATTGAACCACATTTTACTTCTTAATGACAACCATGTATGTCGGATTTTTGAAAATCAAAACACAGAAGTGGTAATATTTCATTTAAATGAAAAATCAGTAATTTAACTACCACTTAGTGGTTTCACTATTCATCAAAAATTGAAGTTTTTCAGAATAAGGCCAAAATTTCACCCTAATCTATAATTGATATTCCGAATTCAAAAATGATGTCTATTTTAAAAAATTCCAAACATATAAGTTTCATTAATTAATTTTATAATTAATTCCCGTTGTTACGACAAATAGCGTGTTTTTAAAAAACAATTTATATCAAAAGATTGGCATTTGTTTATGTCCAATGTCAATGTTAAATTAATTCTAATGACCACCATTGGATAAAATGGTAAAAATATATTCTGATTATACATTAAAACCACTAAATAGTATATCTTATCACTATAAATTATTTTGATTAAAAAAGTTGTTTTAAGTATTTTTCACTATTCATAAAAATTTGGAAGTTCTCGGAAAATTACAAAAAATTCAACATAGGCTAATTTCAATATTAGGAATAAACAAATGAAGTCCATTTTGAAATATAAAATTTCTATAAATTTAAAAGGTGGTTATTACTATTCATAACGGCTACTTTGATTAGTTGTGGTGTGTTAGAACTCGAACTTGCGTACAATGCAAGCTATTGCATTATTGAAAGAGAGGCGTATCGTGGTAGCTCGGGGTGTTACAATATGCATGACCTAGATTTATTTTATTTAAAACCCCATGCTACCCCTCTCCTATGTGTGAGATGAAATCATATGTAATGGTCAGATCTCCCTTGATAGTGGAGGTGTCCATTGTTAGGATATGAGGTGAAACCAATCCAACAATATTTATAGGTGGACCTGTGGAAAGCTATAAACACGAACAAAAAATGGTCATGGTGTCTCTCCCCTTGGAATTAGGTTTTTTCGAAAACTATATAAATTGACCAATAGAACTAGATCATGATCATGCCACTTATTTTATTTTTTTCAGTTACATGGTTTATTTATTGTGATTCTGTTGTCACAATCACACAAATAATTAATTAAACAAGAAAGAAAGATGTAAGTAACATAAGACTGACTAATGCCTGAATAGAACCTTATACATTCTTAATCATTTAAATATATCCCATATAATATTAAAAAGAATGTAATAAATATAATAAAATTGAAATTTACGTATAAGGATAAAATCCCTCAAGGAAGTATTATGTCATTATATACTCCCATAATCATAGTTATAATGGAACCATAGTCCAAAGTCCATGAAATACGATAGTTGGGGTTCTTTCTATTACCGCACAATACTAATTATTTTTTTATAAATTGAATTGACTTATTTCACATCAAGGGATGATTCCAAAATAGGACATGGTTTGACCAAGTGGAAATCATTAATGAAATCCAAAATAAAAGGATTTTAGGATTAGGGATTCCACTTAATGGATCATGGAGCTTCAATTTAATAGGGTTTTAATTTGGAATCCAAACATAAAACCTTTCATTATGTTTAACCAACCCATGATGCGGTAATGGAAAGGGGAATATTCATTCTAGCCACTAGATTTTGTAGGAAATAGAATATTCGTATGTCAATGGTGAGGGCTATTGGATATTGATAAAAATAGTAGGAGACTAATAAGTATTAATTTATTTACTTCTCCTATTTTTTGATCATAAAGTACTACATAATCACTTATCTAAATTTCTATATGTGGAACAAAACTGAATTCAATCATATCATTGAAAACCATACTCATGAAGAAAATCCATCTCCCTAGATCCAATTTCTAGAAATGAAAGAGGTGTTTACAAGGCATCCTTCACCACGAGAGAAAAATGTATGTGATGGAGGATTATATTATAGATTCTCCTAGAAATAAGGCTACTGATGTAGAAATATCACTCTATATGAAAATTTTGGATGATACCGTAGATGTCCTATGTTTCATGCTTTCATCTATGTTTAATGGGTTTTTTAGTAATCATGAAAACATGGATTCATATACCATGATTTCTCTCCATAAATATTTATATAAATGGAAGGAGAGACAAGATGGATATGTGATATCCAATTATTTGATCAAAAATAAGTTGGGAGAGTCTTTTCTCGTTGGGCCTCATGTAGTCAATATAATTTCCCACATTGAATTCATGTACATCTTAAGGATTATATTACTGGATGAGTTGTGTACAGATCTCATCCTATCATCATATCCCTTGACCTTCCCTAGAATTATTGTCAACTAAAACATGAGAAACAATGATAATAGTTTATCTGAACATCTAACATTGATTATCCAGGTAGATAAGGACATGTGGTGTGACAAACCAGCTGTACTTATGGAGAATAATTGAAGACAAGATCTGGGAAAGTGGAAAAGGATTTATGCATGGTCTAAAGACCTCGAGAACCATCCCTCAAATAAGGGGAACATCTAGAGGTAGGAAAAGGGACATGAGGTATTATATTTCTCATGTGGAAAACCATGCCACTAGAAGTGGAATTTTACCCATAAGCATAGGGATGGTAAACGTACATTTGTTAATTAGTGTAGTCGTTAAATTTCATCAAATTGGGTATCAGCTACAACATGCGGGGATCAAATTTGTATTCAAATAAAGAAACCAAATAAAATCTGAATTATTTCTTAATGATAGGTGCATCGTTCAGTTTCCAATGGTGTGGGCTGGCAACGTTGGAAATTGGAAATTACCATATATCATTGCTAACTGGGATTCTTTTGGGTTTATATATCTATTTTTATGTAGCTACTATTACAAAGAACATAATTTCAATACCATGTTTGGATATGAATGGATTTATTTTCATCTTTAGAAATAAGTGTAGTTTAATTTATAATAACAACAACAGTTATGGTTTGGTGCATTTAAATAACAATTGGTATTAATTAATTTAAAAAAACAATGTGTTTGAAACCAACAATGAAATAATCACACATGACTTATACAACACCTAGTTGTGGCATCACCATCATGGTATTGTAAATGAGAAATGGTTGAAAAATCTATTCCAAGATGTTTATATAGATTGTACTGAGTTAAAACCACTTGATAGATGTAATTATTGCTTAAAGGGAAATTGAACAAGCCACCATTTAGTGGATATGGTGAATGTTCAATATAGTTTCTCGGATTGGTACACACATATGTGATTATAAAATTTCTAATATAATCTAGATGTGAATATTTTTACATCATTACTTTTATTGATAATTTATGTAGACAAATTTATATCTACATAATGATGTATAAGAAAAATTCCTTTGAGAAATTTAATGAATTCAATAATGATGTAGATAATAATCTTTGTAAGTAGATAAATATTCTTCTACTAGATAGAGGTGTAAATATCTGAACCAAGTGTTCATCTACCTTTTACGGGAGTTTGGGATTGTATCTCAACTCAATCCCCCTTATACACCATAGTGGAATGGAGTTAGTGATATAATGAACCATAACTTGTTGGACATGGAGTCGTCTATGATGTGTCATGTTGATCATCCATTATATTTTTTGGGATTTGATTAAAAAACATCAACATATACATAAAATCAAGTACCAAACCAGATGGAAAATGGTATTACCTCTGAGTTATGAAATGGAATGAAACACATTTTTTCAAACAAACAAGTCAACGGATGAAAGTTATTTGTTAAGATCATCTCAAGAAACAAACTAGTACACTAGATAAAGAGGTGTATCTTTATAGGATATCCCATGGAAATGGAAGTACATTACCTATATAAAAGTTCATACAATTAAGCGATTGTCACCAAAAAGACGTATTTAATGAGAGGGAGAACATCCTCAAAAATTACAGTGAGAAAATGGTTATCTATGATAACGTTTATGCTCAATATATAAAAGAGTGGTATAGGAAAATGTTCCACAAGTCTCTATGGAAGAGGTTCCAAAATCAAAAGTAATATGTAGGAGATCATGAGATGTTATGGAACAAGGGAGATTTGGTTTCCAAATCACTGAGGATGGTAAATCATTATTTTTGGAAAATGACAAACATATCTACTACAAATAATAATTTGATGGTTCAGAAGATGTAAGATGGATAGAAGCTAAGAATTCTGAGATGGATTTAATGTATGAGAATGTAGGATCGAAATATAGTATGAGATGCTCAATATACAAGAGGGGGGGGTGAATTGTATACTTTAAAAATTCCTTCGAAACCTTTAAAGTTAGTTAAGAATAACTATGTTTTCCTTAAGTAAAGGAAAAGGCTATGTTTAACAAAGTTAAACTAAGAAAATTCACAACACCTCTAACACCGAACTAAACTTGGAATGTGATTCCAAAAGTAGGTTCCAGAAATATGGTTCCGGAGATTGAAACTTAACAAACAATTACAATATGAGATTCTACCATAAAGCGTATAGAATCTAAATGAATCAGAGTACAAATAAGGAAGTATAAGAAAGTTATACTTTCCTTATAATACAAAATGCAGCAGAATAAAATCAAGTAGTAGAACTACTAGTAACAGGATATAAGTCTTTTAACCCAAAGAGAAGGGTATCCAACAACCATGGATAAAGGTCCCTTGATTTATAATTTCAAGCAAGTCTGTGTTACCCATAGCAGGGTAAGCCCTTGATACGAAGATCAGAGTCTCTGTCTTGCTATCCCCGCAAGCCCTCAACTTCAAGGTAGTTGGCAACCTCTGTCTTCCTCAGCAAGAAAGCCCTCGAACTTTAAGTTAGTCGGCAACCTCTGTCTTCCTATCCCCAGAATCCCTCGAATGTAATCACCAACATTCGGAGTCTCACGATGCTTTTGAGAGTTAATAAGAGGCTCTCTCTCTAGAAATCACTTCAATCAAATTAGTCAGCCTTTCACCACTTTTTCCATCAGCAACGAGCTCTTTCAAATGATCTCTTATTTATAGGTAAGGTCGTCTCCTTCTCCAACGGTCATATTTTCCTTAAAGATCGGAGGGACCTGTACATGTGTCACTTAGACAACGGTTAGTTTAAAACCAAACATACGAAATCGTTTTATAACAAAACAAATGTAACAGAATGTACGACATCGTTTTAAACTCTAACATAAAAGTTCGGAATGGAAACTTCAGAGTGAAGGTTCAGAGTGTAAGGAACAACAATACAGAGTAGAATAATTTTAGAAGTGTAAGCAATATAAACGTTGGGAGTCTAACAAAGATATTTTTTGGATTCTGAATTAATTCAGAGTGTATAAAACAAAGATACTCAAATTCAGTTTAATAGGTGAATTCGGAATCAGAATTCGGAATAGGAATTCGTCATCAGAAATCGTAATGAGAATTCGTCATTGGAATTCGTACTGAGAATTCGTCATCAGAATTCGTAATGAGAATTCGTCATTGGAATTCGTACTGAGAATTCGTCATCAGAATTCATAATGAAAATTTTTTATCAGAATTCCTAATGAAAATTCTTCATCAGAATTCGTAATGAAAATTCTTCATTAGAATTCGTAATGGGAATTCGGAAAGAGATTTCTTCATTAGAACTCGTCATGAGAATTCTTCTTCAGAATTCGTATCCTAAATATGGAATAGAACTTAGTCAGAGTTCATATCCGGAATCCGGAATGAAACTTCCTTATAGTTCTTGTCCAGAATCCGAATCCTAAAACAGAGTGCTTTATATCAAAGTTTCAACGATTCCGAGAAAATGAATCCGAAATTTATACTTACGAAAAATATGGATGAAAATATGATAAGGATAATTTTTCTTATAAAAGAGATTTTCCTTAAGAAAGCAATTTTACTTATAAAATAAATTTTCCTTATAAAAGCAATTTTCTTAAAGATAAGGTGTTTGTGATTTTCAAAACAAGAAGGAATGGAAAATTAATAAGGAAAACCTTATTGACTCAACAATATCCCCCTTTTTGGAAAGCACAAACATCCTTACGAAAGAAAAAACATTCAAAGAAGAAAGAAACATATTAATGCTTATCTCCCTTCTTTTAAGGATATAGATGAATACGACTGACTCCACCTTAGGCTTTGAAACACTAAGGGTCGTATTCAGATTTCCGGAGTGATCTTTCATAAGAAGTTCTTCTTTAAGAAAAACTCCCCCTTAAACACACTCTTATTAGAGTTCTTTTTCCATGGGTATTTTTTTCTTTCTCCCCCTTTGATAAACTCTTATTAGAGTTCCTCTTTTTCTTAAGGATCTTTTCCTTCTCCCCCTTTGTGATTTTCAAAAAGAATTGGAGGGAATAGAAAAAAATAACAAAGTACCTGAAATATTAGTAATGACAACAATGGAAACGAGATACACAATTTTCATTAGATTTGGAATGTCAGTAAAAAAAATACAACAAAAATATCGGATTTGGTTATTTCAGATCTTTCTCCTTCGACATGAGCCCCTTAAGAATAGTCTTGATCTTCTTCAGGTCTTTATGATCTTCTTCGGCTTGCTTCTCTAAGACCACTATTATTGCGGATTAAGCTTCAATTTTTTCTTCCTGGGCTTTCAGCATTTCTTCCTGAGCTTGGATCTTTTCTTCCTGAGCCGTCATCCTTTCTTCAAAATCAATCCGATGATCCCTTTCAAATTTCCAGTTCTGAGAAACAGAATTCAGTTTCCCATTCAGATCCCTGACTTCTTGGATCCGGAAGTTCTTTTCTCTAGTCAGCTTTTCATCAAAGGAAGAAGTCAGCTCATTTATCTTCTTGTCCTCGGTCTCAAAATCATCTCTAACATTGTCTTTAAACTCATCAAGCAACCTCATTTCTTCCACAGTCTTCTTTGACCAGCTTGTCATCCTTTTGCAAGATCTTTTATGAGCTTCTTAACCAACAAAGAATGTTTTGAACTGAGCCTCAATCTCAACGCACTTATCCATAACCATAGATACGGAGTCGGTTTTATGATTTAACGCATGTTGGAGCATTTGGCATCTTGAATAAATACTTGAGAAGGTCGGAATGGTTCCCACCAACTTCTTTAAGGACTGAACAATAATGTCATGCCCCAACGATGATGACTCCGAATCTGAAATCTTTCTAGGAGAGTTTTCTTCCTCAATAAGTTTGAGCTTTCTCTTTGAAGAACTACCAGCCTCCTTTCTCTTCCTTACTTCTGAGCTCGGAGTATCAGCAAGAATTTTCTTTCCTTTGTCTTTTTCCGGAATTGAGTCCTGTTACAGAGTTCTCTTCTCACTGTCAGAAACTTGAACGACATTATCTTCCTCATCAACAACTTCCTGAAATCCTTCCTCTACGTTTTTCATATGAGAAATATCATGTAAAAGTTGTTCTTCTTCTCCATGATAGGCAACTTCTTCTTCTCCTTTCTCTTCTTCTATTGATGGAGTAACTAACTTCGAAGATTCAGCTTTTGAATTCTAGAGTGATAAGTGTTCCGAAGGTGTCCCCTTGTAATCATCAACTTGTTTCAACACATCTCCGGTTTCACCACTTCCTTCAGCACCCTCTTCTACTTGTTCCACTTGCTCAACTTCCTCTGTATTCTTGGAAACAGCCTCTTCCGGAGCAGCAAACTTCCTTCCTGGAGTCTCAGGTAGAGATTCCAGGGAGAAAGATCTCGGAACAGAAATGGTTGCTGAAACCATTTCATTGAATTTTAACAAGGCCTGAGCTACCTCAGCCTCAGACATCTTCTTCTTAAGCTTCTTTTCCGTAGCTTGTTTTTCAAGCTCATCACCAGTTTTCTCCTTCAAATCCTTAGCCTCCGCTGGGTCCAATCCGAACTGCGGATCCCCTTCTTTCCTTTTCTCTTTATCAGCTCTCCACTTTGTAACAACTTCATCAGGATAGGATTTCTTCTTCTTAGGCTTTGGAGGTGCGGAATGGACTTCCTTAGACTTAGGATTCTCTGCTTGTTCTTCCACTTCTTTCAGCTTTCTCTTCCTTACCAGCTTAGAGGATTCCAGATTAGCAGATTTCGGAGCCACTTCTTCTTGAGAAGGTAGATCAAAGAACTCACCTGTTTCCTTGTTGAAAGCCACATCCATCCTTTTCAGAGTACCATCGCTGACCAGCATGATCTTGCAAACTCTTGGCTTAGATTTTCAAGCCTCCTTGAAAGACTCAAGGCACCAAACAATTAATTTGGAGATGATTGCTGGATACATAATAATTTGAGCTCTCAGATTTCCTTTCTTCAAATTTTCAATAGTAAGAAGAATATGCTTCATCAAGTTAAACTTCCTTAGATTTATCAGGAAATCTAAGATATAGATCTCACTCTTCTTCAGGCTGTCTTTATCACCTTTCCTTGGTACGATAAGTCCTTGTACCCATAACTCTAGAATCCGGAAATTTGTAGAAAGACTTGCAATCTTCGGAGCCTTGTCATCAGCTAGTCCGAGAGTTTCTAAGGCTTTTTCCTTGTTGAAACTACCCTTGGAATCCGGAAACACATGCGAAATAAACTCGGCTTCTCCTTCATAAGATAGTCCTACCAAGCTTGCAACCTTGGTGTGAGAAAGCTTGTAAGTCTTTCCATAAGACTTAAAAGAGAACTTCTCCCTATTATCTTCCTTGAAGAAAGAAACTGACTCATAAAACTCAACAAGTAAGTCTGAGTACACTTCATCTTGGTTCCTAGTTTTTGATACCGCAACATCTTCCCATCCATTTAACTTGATATTCTTTGAAATGATAGAGTCGTAGTTGCTGAAGAAAACCGGATGGACTAACCTTTCTCTGTAAACTAACCACTGATAAATAGGCTTAGTGGATGACATTTCTTGAGATGCTAACTCCGCAGACATTCGGATCTAAAGTCCTCTGAGAAGTTCGGAACGGAGAAGACTGTAGTTCGGAACGACCTTAAATCAGAGAGTCAGAGCTTCAGGACGCAAGAGCTTGAAACCAATGTGGGACGAGAAATTGGGTCCCCTTTATATAGGCAACGAGATGACGGTTCACATTCCACAGTTGATCTAACGGTTGGAATGAGCTGCGATCAGATCTGACGGTTGAAAACTTGAATCCGATCTTTTTGAGGTTTTTATTAAAACAAAGAATTAAGAAAAGTATAATCCGAAAACTTAGTACAAGAAAATTACAGCAAGTAAAATATGACTACGAAAACATGATAAAGGAAATCATATCTTTCGGATTGGCTTAGGGATTATTCGTAATGGCAGATTTCGCAAAAAAAAATTACTCTGAAAAATAAACTTAGTAAGAAAAACTCATTACGGAAAAATCAGTACGAAAAACAAGCTTAAGAAGAAAAACAGTACGAAGAACTTAGTACGAAAAAATACATTATGAAAAATAAATTAAATGTAATAAAATCGGTACAAAAATTTGGTTAAGAAACTGCCAGTATGTAATTTTCTTTGCGGAAATTTTCATTACGAATACTTCCATTTCAGAAGTATTTTGTATGAGAATGTCCAGTCTGAAATATTTTAGTTCCGGAAATTCTATTCCGGAAATTTTGTTCCGAAAAGTTTGAAAACAAAATTTGAAAACTTTAAACAAACAATCAAATGTACTGCCCCTATGAAAAGGAGTTTATTACTGTAAGGAGATTTTTTCAACAGAAAGTTAATTAAGAAAGATTACCTTACGGTTATCATTCCTAACTTCTGTTTAATATATTCAAGTCTATCAGAAGGCAAAGATTTTGTGAAAATATCAGCAAGTTGATCTTGCGTTCCGATAAACTGAAGAATAATATCTCCTTTGAGTGTGTGATCCCTAAGAAAGTGATGCCTAATATCTATGTGTTTTGCACGAGAGTGATGTGCAGGGTTCTTACTTAGGGCAATGGAACTTGTGTTATCACACAAAATTTGAGTTTTAGTAAAACTCAAGCCATAGTCTGTGAGTGTGTGTTGCATCCACAACACTTGTGCACAACATCTTCCAGCTGCTACATATTCATCTTTAGTAGTGGAAAGTGCTACAGAATGTTTCTTCTTGCAGGACCAAGAAACTAGAGAATCTCCTAAGAAATGACAAGTTCCGGATGTACTCTTTCTATCCATTCTACATCCACCAAAGTCAGCATCAGAAAAGATTTTAGAACAAAATAATTTCCAGAAGTATAAAATAATCCTAGATCCATGGTTCCCTTAAGGTAGCAAAAAATTCTTTTTACTTCCTTTAAATGAGATTCCTTTGGATTGGATTGATATCTTGCACATAAGCATACTGAAAACATTAAGTCTGGTCGACTAGCTGTTAAGTAAAGTAGACTTCCTATCATACCTTTAAAATATATTTGATCTACTGGTTTCCCAGCTTCATCAAGATCTAAAGAGTTTGAGGTACCAATGGGAGTACTTATACTCTTAGTATTGTTATAACCATACTTTTTCAGAAGATCTTTAATATACTTATGTTGAGATATGTAGGTTCCTTCTGGTTTTTGAGAAATTTTAAAACCAAGGAAAAATGTTAACTCACCCATCATACTCATTTCAAACTCAGATTTCATTAGACTAGCAAAAGAGTCAGTCAGAGATTTCTGAGTTGAACCAAATATAATGTCATCAACATAAATTTGAACAATCAAAACATTTTTCTTATTTTTCTTTATATAAAGGGTTGGATCTGCATTTCCCTTAATATAGTTATTTTGAAGCAAAAATCCAGTGAGTCTATCATACCATGCTCTTGGGGATTGTTTAAGTCCATAAAAAGCTTTGGTAAGTCTAAAAACATGATAAGGATGTTTTGTATCTTCAAAACCAGGAGGTTGTTCAACAAAAAATTCCTCTTGAACATAACCTTTAAGAAAAGCACATTTCACATCCATTTGGAAAAGTTTGGAATTAAAGAATGCTGCAAAGGCAAGTAGAATACGAATAGATTCAAGTCTAGCTACTGGAGCATAGGTTTCTTCATAGTCTATTCCTTCTTGCTGATTATAGCCTTTAGAAACAAGTCTAGCTTTATTTCTAACAATGACTCCATTTTCATCACATTTATTTCTGAAAACCCATTTTACTCTAATAACAGAAGTTTCCTTAGGTCTTTCATCCAAGGTCCAGACTTTATTCCTTTCGAATTCATTTAGTTCATCTTGCATTGCTTTGATCCAATCATCATCACCTAAAGCTTCATCAGTGCTTTTAGGTTCTAATTGGGAAAGAAATGCTAGATGTTCTACTTCATTTCTTAAGGATCTTCTAGTCCTTACATGTTGTTTTACATCACCAATGATACTATCACTGGGATGATTCTTAAGAAACACCTGATTTGGGTTTTGTAAAACTTGTTCATCAACATAGGGTAGAAAGTATTCTGGGGTAAATGTTTCAGAAGTATCTTCTTGAACAATTTTCTTATCAGAAGGTTCTTCTATCAAAGGTTGACAATCAGTTTTTGAAAACACATCCGAAGATGTAAGTTGAGATGGTTTAAAAACAAAAGGATCAGACTCATCAAATTTCACATGCACTGTTTCCTCAACAGTACAAGTATTTTTATTAAAAACTCTATAAGCCTTAGAGGTTGTGGAATAACCTAAGAAAATTCCTTCATCAGACTTTGGTGCGAATTTATGTATGTTATCTTTAGTATTCAAAATGAATACTTTGAAACCAAAAACCTTGAAGTAGGAATGTCTAGGTTTTATACCATTCCATAACTCATAAGGAGTTTTATTAAGAAATGGTCTAATCAAAACTCGATTTATAGTATAACAAGCAGTACTTATAGCTTCAGCACAGAAATGTCTAGCAATAGAATATTCACTCAACATGGTTCTAGTTATCTCTTGAAGAATTCTATTTCTTCTTTCAACTACACCATTCTGTTGAGGAGTTCTAGGTGATGAAAAATTGTGAGTAATACCTTTCATACTACAAAAAGTTTCAAAATAAGAATTTTGAAATTCTCCTCCATGATCACTATGAATAGTTTTCAATGGAAGGTTTTTCTCATTTTTAACTTGAGCTATAAAACTTTTGAAATAAGAAAAAGATTCAGATTTCTTTGCTAGAAAATAGACCCAAGTAAATCTAGTGTAATCATCAACTAGAACAAACACATAGTATTTGCCTCCAATAATTCCAGTTTGTGTTGGACCAAAAAGATCCATGTGCACTAACTATAATGCATCAGTTGTTGAGACTTCACCGATTTACTTAAAACTAGATTTATGTTGCTTGCCATATTAACAAGGATCACAAACTTTAGAAGAATCAAATCTAAGCTCTGGTACATCCTTAACCAGTTTCTTCTTAGAGAGTTTACATAGGTTTCTCATATTACAGTGTCCTAATCTTCTATGCCATAACCAAGAATGATATTACATTGCACTTAGGCAAGGTAAATCATGGCTCCTGAGGTCTTCTAGGTTCAAATTGTAGACATTCTCTTGCCTATTGGCTGAGAGAATAAATTCTTCCTTGGAATTGTGAACTAAGCATTTATCATTCTTAAAATTCACAAGGTAACCTTCATCACATAACTGACTTATGCTAATGAGGTTGTGCTTAAGACCTTTAACAAAAAGAACATTTGAAATCAAGGTTTTACCTAAAAGAACAATATTACCAATACCAACAATCTCTCCCTTAGCATTGTCTCCGAAAGTTACCTTTCCTCCTTTCGTTTTGATAATGTTTTCAAAAAAGCTTTTGTTACCAGTCATGTGTCGGGAACATCCACTATCCATGTACCATGTATTGTTGCTGGTACTCTCGTTATTTTCCTGAAATCAATAAGAAAATTAGACTTTTGGAATCCAAACTTGTTTGGATCTGAGATTTCCAGACAATAAAATTTTAGGAACCCACATTTTCTTAGAAAATTAAGGTTTGTTAAATCCTAGAGATTGAGTTTTGTTTAAGGAACAATTCTTTGCCCAGTGACCACCACATTGACACTTGGTACAAAATGGGGTACTTTGAGGAACACAACAATTGTTACTGAAAATATGTTTTTCATGGGTATAACCAAATCCGGATTTATTTCTTAAAGGTCGTATTTGGGAATACATCTTATCAAAATTTTCCTTACCATGGGTAAAGTTTGATAAACACTTATTTAAGGAAAAAATTTTGGACTTGAGTTTTACAACCAAGTTTTCATCCTCAAAATCATTAGTTTTTGAACTAGAGTTAGGCTCGAAAATTTTTTTATTAGAAATTACTTTTTCTAACTCTTTAGAAAGTTTTTTCTTCTCAGAACTTACTTCCTCAAGATTTTTTGAAATATTTTCAAAATCAGCATTTTTCTTATCAAGATCTTTAGAAAGATCTGATATCTCTTTTGTAAGAACAGAATTCCTAGAGTTTTCTTTGTCAAGTTTCTTATTGAGTTTGGAATTCTCAATCTCAAGAAGTTCGGCAAGCCTAGAGACTTCTTCATAAGTAGGTAAAGTATTTTCCTCATCAGAAGATGATTCTTCATCAGAAGAGTTATAATACTTACTATCATTAGAATTTAAAGAAACATTGGTCAATGATTCAGAATTTCGTACCTTATCCATAAGACAATGATTATCAATAGGTAATCTGGCTATAAGACCAAGATTCTTTTGTCCTGAAGATTCATAATCAGAAGATTCATCTGAAGAGTCACCACCACTGGCACTCCAGGTGTCATTAGCTTTCAGAACTTTCTTAGCATTGGCTTTATAATACTTCTTCTTGTTCTTGTCTGAATGTCTTTCCTTCCTTTCTTTCTTTTTGAGAATAGGGCAATCTGGTCTAATATTTCCAGCTCTCTTACATTCAAAACATGTAACTTCTCTATCTTTCTTATCTTTCCTGTCCTTCTTCTTATACTTGGATTGAATGTTTCTCTGGCTAGCTATCTTGTTCATCCTTCGAGCAAGATTGGCTAATTCATTTTCTGAGACTTCACTCTCACTAGATTCGGATTGGAAAATGACATTCTTAGACTTGGATCTGGTTACTCATTCAGGAGTCTTAGCTTACATCTGATTTGAAGTTGTAGTAAAAGTAACAGTACCATTTCCATTCTTCTTCTTGATGTTGTCTGCATCTCTCTTCATTCTAGTTTCATGTTGTAGAAGAGTTCCAAATAATTCATCAAGAGTAATTTGAGTTACCTTCCTGTTCTCATCTATAGTTGTTCTCTTGGATTCCCACTCATTAGGCATAATGTCAATTATCTTGTCCACAAGAGCTTCATCATCTAAACCTTTTTCTCCCATTGATTGTAGACTGTTGACGATAGTCATAAATCTTTGTTGAACTTTACAGATAGGTTCTCCATAAGGAAAATTGAAGCCATGATATTCAGCTCTAAGCATAGATCTTCTAGTTTCAATCACCTTAGAAGTTCCAAAGTGTGTAACTTCTAACTACTTCCATATACAGTTAGCTGCTTCACAAGAAGAAATTTGGCTATATATATTTCTGGTCATTGAACATAGTAAAGTATTGCGTACCATATAGCTGAGTTGATATTCTTGGTTTTCCTGGTTAGTAAAAGTTCTGACTTCCTTGTCAGGAATTTTATAATCACCAGTAACTATAACAAAGTTGTCTACTCCAGTATTGATAACAAAAGTCTACATACGATCTCTCCAGTATTCATAGTCATTACCATCAAATATAGGTGGTCTTGTAGGATTCAGATTGTCAATTGATCCAACATTAATTCCTTCCATACTAGAAATAACATTGCACACAAACTTGTTAGTAGCAAAGAATCGTAATTACAAAGTTCGGAATGAGAAAAGTTCGGAATGGAAGTTCAGAATGAAAAAGTGATCAAGAAAAACTTGTATGTGAGTACAAGTATTTCAGAGACCTCCTTTGATACCAAATGTAAGATTGATATAGAGTAAGAGGTTTCCAAGCTCTGATACCAATTCTAGGATCGAAATATAGTATGAGATGCTCAATATACAAGAGGGGGGGTGAATTGTATACTTTAAAAATTCCTTTGGAACCTTTAAATTTAGTTAAGAATAACTATGTTTTCCTTAAGTAAAGGAAAAGGCTAAGTTTAACAAAGTTAAAATAAGAAAATTCACAACACCTCTAACACCGAACAAAACTTGGAACGTGATTCCAAAAGTAGGTTCCGGAAATATGGTTCCGGAGATTGAAACTTAACAAACAATTACAATATGAGATTCTACCTTAATGTGTATAGAATCTAAATGAATCAGAGTAAAAATAAAGAAGCATAAAAAAGTTATACTTTCCTTATAATACAAAATGCAGCAGAATAAAAACAAGTAGTATAACTACTAGTAACAAGATATAAGTCTTTTAAACCAAAGAGAAGGGTATCCAACAACCTTGGATTAAGTTCCCTTGATTTATACTTTCAATCAAGTCTGTCTTACCCACACCAGGGTAAGACCTCGATACGAAGATCGGAGTCTCTGTCTTGCTATCCCCGCAAGCCCTCAACTTCAAGGTAGTTGGCAACCTCTGTCTTCCTCAGTAAGAAATCCCTCGAACTTTAAGGTAGTCGTCAACCTCTGTCTTCCTATCCCCGGAAGCCCTCGAATGTAATCACCAACATTCGGAGTGGCACGAAGCTTTTGAGATTTAATAAGAGCCTCTCTCTCTAGAAATCACTTCAAACAAATTAGTCAGCCTTTCAGCACTTTTTCCATCAGCAACGAGCTCTTTCAAATGAGCTCCTATTTATAGGTAAGGTCGGCTCCTTCTCCAACGGTCATATTTTCCTTAAAGATCGGAGGGACCTGTACACATGTCACTTAGACAACGGTTAGTTTAAAACAAAACAGACGACATTGTTTTATAACAAAACAAATGTAACAGAATGTACGGCATCATTTTAAACTCTAACATAAAAGTTCGGAATGGAAACTTCGGAGTGAAGGTTCAGAGTGTAAGGAACAACAATACAGAGTAGACTAATTTTAGAAGTGTAATCAATATAAAAGTTCGGAGTCTAACAAATATATTTTTCGGAGTCTGAATTAATTCAGAGTGTATAAAACAAAGATACTCAAATTCTGTTTAATAGGTGAATTCGGAATCAGAATTCGGAATAGGAATTCGTCATCAGAAATCGTAATGAGAATTCTTCATTGGAATTCGTACTGAGAATTCGTCATCAGAATTCGTAATGAGAATTTGTCATTGGAATTCGTACTGAGAATTCGTCATCAGAATTCGTAATGGAAATTCTTTATCAGAATTCGTAATTATAATTCTTCATCAGAATTCGTAATGAAAATTCTTCATTAGAATTCGTAATGGGAATTCGGAATGAGATTTCTTCATTAGAACTCGTCATGAGAATTCTTCTTCAGAATTCGTATCCTGAATCTGGAATAGAACTTAGTCAGAGTTCATATCCGGAATCCGGAATGAAACTTCCTTATAGTTCTTGTCCAGAATCCGAATCCTAAAACAGAATGCTTTATATCAAAGTTTCAACGATTCCGAGAAAATGAATCTGATATTTATACTTAAGAAAAATATGGTTGAAAATATGATAAGGATAATTTTTCTTATAAAAGTGATTTTTCTTAAGAAATCAATTTTCCTTATAAAAGCAAATTTCCTTATAAAAGCAATTTTCTTAAAGATAAGGTGTTTGTGATTTTCAAAACAAGAAGGAATGGAAAAGTCATAAGGAAAACCTTATTGACTCAACAGAGAACCATATCTGGGTTCTTGTTGATGATCCAGTTTTTGTAAATCATGTTGGATGAAAATGGATGTTCAATAGAAATATAAACATGGAAGGTCAAATTAGCTCCTATAAAGCAAGGCTATTGGCCAAAGAATACTAAAAATGTCAAGGAAATGACTACGATAAAAACTTCTCAGCTGTTCCTATTTTTAAATCCATTTGAGTCATAATTTCTATAACTGATTACCATAACTACATGATTTGGATGGTGGATGTCAAAACAACATTCCTTAATCTGAATCTTCACTAAGATTTTAATATGAAACAAACAGAAGGTATTGTAAAACCAAGTGAATTCAAATTGGTTTGAATGTTTCAAAAATACATTTATGTATTAAGGAAAGGTTCGGGGTCATGTAAAATTTTTTATGATGATTCCATAAAGGGATTTTTTGATTCAATAAGAATGAATGTTAGACTTGTGGTTATAAGTTATTTATTCAAAATTCTGTTATTGTCAGAGTAGTATAGGTTGATGACATATCACTTAATGGAAATTATTTACTAGTCACACAGTCAGGTAAGGACTAGATGAACAAGTGTTTCTCTGTGAAGTATGTATGTGAAGAAGAATACTTTCAATGGATCAAGATCCTACTTGACAGATCCAAGAGGCTTCTTCTACTAATTCAGGTTACAACCATTGGATAGATACAAAATAAATTTATTATTGAAAAATCCAAGACGGGATTGGTTCTAGTTTCACATGGCCTATATATTTCTAAGAGAACGTGTCATCATACACCACAAGAGAATGATATGATGAGTAAAATCCCATATTCTTCTGCTATAGTATCTATCATGTATTCAATGTTATGTACCAAGTGTGATTTTTCTTATACACTTATCATGGTAGGTAGATATCATGAAGATCTATAAGAACAACATTGGACTTCTGTTTAGACTATTATTAAGTATCATAGAAGAACTAAAGACATGTTCATGGCGTATGGAGGAGATAAGGATCTTGTCATCATAGGGTATGGGGATGCTAGTTTTCAAAAAGATCACAACGATCTAAAGTTGCAATTAGTTTATGTTTTCTATCTCAACGGAGGAGCTGTGAGAATTAAGAGATCCAAGCAGCCAGTTTTCTCAGATTCTATAGTAGAGTATGCATATATAGCGGCTTCAGATGTAGCAAAGGAAACAATCTGGATTCAGAACATTCTAGGAAATTAATGTGGTTTTAGTTGTAGGGACCATATCACATTGTAATATGATAATATTGCAGTGGTAGCTCTTTCAAAAGAAGCAAGGTCACATCAACAGACAAAGAACATTCTCTATAAATATAACCCTTTGAAGAAATTCTATTAAAGGGGACAAGTTGCAGTGAAATGAGTGTCCAAGAAAGAGAACATGATAGACCCCATAACATTAGAACTATCTAAGTTGAGTCAGGATTATAATGTGGGATATATTGGGTTAATGGTTGTTATTAGTTTTCTCTAGTCCACATAGAATTCTATTAATGTTAGTGGACTAGAAAAAACTAATTTTTACTTTATGATAACTTGTATTCATGGACTTCAATATTAATAAATTCATGTGAACATCATTATTGTTTTTTTTCATGACATTTAATGTGATAATGTTCTAATGGAAACTATTGAACTAAAGGGTCATAATAGATCCCTTTTATGATGAGTACCCAGAACTTTCATAAAATTACTCTTGAAAAAATGTATGGCCATATGATTTAATTTTATTGACAAAAATAATGCATTCCATTAAGGCTAAGGACTCATAAAACATCGAGGTACCTTCTCATGGTATGTTCCATTGGTAATATCCTAGTGGATATTTGTACAATGATACGAACAAATATGAAAATCCACAATTCATAGTATCATTGGAAGTTCCTATATATATATGTGTGTATTGGTCCATAGAATTTACAATTATTATTATTCAGTATTACAACTCGGGCACATAGATTTATTGATGAAAATTATGGCTACACACTGTTCACAATGAGGTAGGATATTATGGTAGTGTAATAAGTAATGTTGTATTAATATATAATGCAAGAAAGGACTTTTCTCATTTGTTCCATAAAAGAAGTTTTTATCTTAAGAAATTTGATAAAATTGTATTAACCAAAATAAATCTATTTCCATTGTGATGAATAGAAATGATCAAATATAACGTGTTATATAAAGTGTATTTGACCGTGTGGGTTAATAACACTAGGAGGAAACTTGCTTGATGCTTGATATATAGGCAAAGGAATTACATTACATGGGAAGTGTTCGTATGAGGTGACACATCTTTGTAGCGTTAACTTCTTTCAATATGGTTTATTTGGCATGTCTCTATAGGGTAACCTTGGAAATTAAGAAGGATTCTCCTAATGCCATGGTGAAATAGGCCTAGAGGGCAAAACACAAAGAGTATCCAAGTTTCTCATTTAACTATTCAATTAACTATTTGAATAATGATTTTTCACGATTGTGGATTAATAATTATTCACGGAGGCCTGAACGCATTTATTTCAACACGAGTAATTCTAAAGAATATATTGTGGGTGAATTTATATATTTGTTAGCAAATAAAATAGTGGTATTTATTTATGAAAAAAAAATGCTCCTTATTCAATGTCTAATAAATATGGTGGAGGAAATAATGTAAATGGGAAAACGAATGTATATGATATGTATATTAATATGAATTATATTTAGTTTTTTTGGGAATTTGTGAAAAATAATATTATTTAATTAAATAAATAATATAATGCGTAATTTGTTCTGTAGGTGTCGAGTGATAATAATAATAGTCAAATTGTATTATTGGACATGGGGTCTTATTAGGAATTAAATTAAATGAAAAAAATTCATATGGGTAATTAGTTAATTTCATTTTTCTATGTAATATAAATCCATATTACATTATTCTCATTACATATATCAATTTCATGTGGTTTTGTATAGCAGTTATGGAGAAAGATCTCAAGAAAAGAGGGAATTTGTTTCCTCCAAGAATGCTCTCATGTTACAAGGGATAACATCCTCCATCAGATCATGGAGATCTATTTGGATGAGGCTATCAAGGAAATCAAAGGTGGACATCACAAGGGAAGGCTCATCATCTACAGCACCCAATGATCCCTTTAGTGACATCCCTAGATACAAGAATCATGTGTGGATCACTCCTAGAGGAATCCTACACTTGGATTCTATGACACAATGATGGATCACATTGGATCATGAATGGAAGCATCAATATAGAGTTAAATCTATCATGGTAATTCTGTTCTTTTAATTAAATTAATTATAAACAACATATGATGATCCTCTCTATTGTTAGGGGACCCCCCTATTCCTTTTCATTCTTCACTCAATTCCAAATATCGGGTGTTTTATCATTGTGATGGATCTCATATTGATTGTTGGTGAAGGTAAAATTGATGCTGGGTACACCCATCCACGAGCTTTCGTTGCACCCAAAATGTACAGAAGTTTATTCCATATGTTTGATATTTGTTCATCTCATACTATATTCTTCACATTTTCATTATAATCAATTAATTTGGATTGTTATTTTATGAATATTCTGAATTATATTTTTTGCAGCCTTCCTTTAGTGAAATGAATTAGTTATACATATTTGGATGTGAATGTTACAAGAATTGTGAGGGAAAATATAAAAAATCATTAATAAGTTCATATTTCAGGATTATAGTAGTGGGTTCTCTATGTGAATATATGGTGTTGCATGATGGAAGTGTCTCGTAATCAAATTTGGCAATAGGTTTCCATCTAGAAAGAAACATAAAGTTTAGATAATGATAGATTGACCATCTATAGAATGATAAATGGATGAAAACATAGCCTAAGGTGTTGGGAGAGGAAAATTTGTGATGATCAATGAATACCAAGAAATATCGATATGTAAGTAATGTAATCCTATAATACACTCCCCGTGAGAACATGGATAAAGAAATAGGTCTTCCAATTATGATATAAGTATCACATGGAATATGTAAAGGTTAATGTATCATATTACCATACCTAGAGACTCAACATTTATAATCGAAGAACATGTTTTGGTATACTACCTTGGAAACATACAAGTCTACTTACAATGCCAGGAACACATTGATGTACCCAACTAGGACACAAGTATATGGGAAAATCCATGTACTTGGATAAATAAAACAACATAGTGTATTTTATGTGTATATTGAAATGAACATGGGAATGGCTTGTTATAAAAGTGTTGAACCCATTATATTAAGAAATTCCTTGTCCTAAAATTGAACAGTGTTTTCTTCATCAAAGACGGAATATAGCCCTTGTTCATTTCACCATTACCATGTGTCCCAAGGGTGTGTTACTATACAAATCTCCATGATGTTTTAGTATGAAATTGAATCCTATTAATAGGACAATGATCGTCTCTATGTATCATTGAACTTATATAGAGTTTATGGAATCCCTTAGTGAGGTCTAAATAAATATCCCACATCATTATATGCCTAGGGATGGGTTCTCTAAATCATCATGGAAAACACTAAAAAGGAATTGATTTCCTATAAATAATGTTAATCCAGACTGGTTGTTGGTATAACCTGTGTCTCTAGGTGGGATCCCCAATTGATTATCGATCTCTTGAGGCAAAAAATGTGTATTTGTTATGGAGTGACCTGACAATCATGATATCACAGAAGGAATCCAACAACGCTATCTGAATATGGGAGTGTAGTCTCCCATAAACTTTTATATGGATACATTGATATGGAATCAAAGGTCATAATTACTATTGTGACTTTACTATGAAATTTATTTCTTTATACGAGTATAAATATATTTTCATGTTATGTATGTTTTTTTCATATCTTAATGATATGTTTACTACTCTAGATTCTTTATGATTAGTGATTTTGTGGTGTCATATTGGGTGTTATTATAATAATCGATCGCTTGAATCCTCCCAGATGTGTCAGGTCTTATATTGATTATAGGTTGTTAAACGAGATTCATGGTGGACCATGTGGTGGAATAAGTTATATTTGGAGTAGATAGTGTTCACTCAATTCATGGGGTTACATTTGAATATATTCCCCTCTTTCGACCAGTTCGTACGTCATTAATGTTTTTTCGTGGGATTTATTTTTCCCTTGTTTTTCCCCAGTACTTTTTTTGTACTTCAATTATGGTATTGAATTATATTCATGAATTTGGTATTAGTTTTATTCTATATTTCAGTATTGTATATGAATAGATATATTTGTGTGTGTGTGGATACAAGTATCATATATTAAGGTAGCTCGTTTTGAATCTGAACTACATATACCTAGTTCATATCGCATATCCTATTAGAGGCTGGATTGTGGTACTCACACTCCTCTTATAACAATAATTGGCAGGCCCTGATGGGGAATGTTTTGATAGATATGATGTGCATTAGAAATTATCATTGAGAATCGATCCATGTGTTATTTTTTATAACCATTACTGTGATTAGTAGGAATATAACTTAGATGCGAGTGTATATTTACAAATAAATATTATTTAGATAGTAAGATGGGATATTATATTATTTTTAATTAGAAACATAGCCATATTAGTGATTTTCTAATATAAAAATAATGATTAATTATTGAGTTAATGAAGATAAATTGAAAGACTCATGAAAAGTATTTATTTTATGCATATGATTTGGGAATTATTTCAAATAATTAATATCTGTTTAAGTAAATTTATAAAAACTTTCACGAATTTTTTAGATAATTTAAATTGGATATAGATTTAAAATAGGTATATATATAATCATTGAGAATAGAATATTTTAAATGTAAAATATCATATGATATAACTCATAACAACATAAAAAAGGTATATAATATTATCTTTCGTTAACATAACGACTCCCTTAATTTTAAAATTTATTAATGGTATTCCATCACTATGATACATATGATTACTCTGAGAAAATATTACATTTTCAAAGATATAAAAAGAACCTCATAGAAAATATATATTAATTTCTTTCATGTCATTTTAAATATGTAATATTTTTCAATGTATTAATATGATACATAATAGTAAACAATATTGTAACTCTGACGAACAAAGAGATATGTAAGAGAACATTATTCTCATAAAATTGATATATAATAATAAATATTTCTGATATGAGATAAAATGATTGTAAAAATTTAAAATTTTAGGTTTTTTATTATGTTTATGCTATTGTAACATCCTGAATATTCAAAATTGAACATATTCTTTTTGTATTATATTCATTTAGACATGGCTAATAATGATACCTAAAAAAGTAATGGAGGTTTTAGGTTCATCCCAGAATCTTTTAGAGCATAGAGACACAAAATTGAAAAAAACACTAGATTTCACAGCTAGGTAAAATAGTGTAGGCCATCCCACATGATTTTCCAAATCTATTCCATTTTAGAATCTGCATACCTAAAATACAGATGGTTAGTATGTAGCTGTGTGACCCCTTGTCCACGGTTTTATGATACTTAATAGTTTTTGGACAATTATTTTAAGCATAGTATTCATATGGTTTGTGAAATTTCCCATGATACCATGTGATGTTTCCATTTTATGATGTATCTGGTGCACAATTTGCATAATGTTTGGCCAACCGTGCGGGCAAACTGTGTGCCCTTGTTTTTGTTGGGGAAATGTCCAAAGGTCACATAAAAAAATATATTCAACATTTTATTCTTCTTCTACCTTCTCTCCATTAATTGTGTTGGATTTTAGTCTCACATGACCACCCTTTCAGCTCATCTTATACATCGATCCCATGACCACCCTTTCAGCTCATATTATACATCGATGTATCTCTATGATCTGATGTCTAACTCATGATCCCTCAGAAGCACCAAATCCATATTGTTATGCTCCCATTGACTTTTACCTTTGATCTATTTTTATTTCCACATCCATTGGAATATTTATGTGTACATTTGTTTTTTTGAATTCATGTAATTGGGCTGTTTCATATAGCACTTCTATATTAATCTGAACATGAGGACAATATCTAGTGTGGAGTCATCTATATCCTTGAGGTAGGTGGTCTCATAATATTTGATGTTTTATTATTATAATATTTATTTGGATATTTTTTGTACAATAATTTAATATTTATTGTGTTCTTCAAATGAAATTTATAATCTAACCATGATACACATGTTTTGATCCTTCTTTAGTAGTTTATTGGATTGTTAACACAGTTATGAATATTCCTTTGATGTACCACATTGAATTTACCGTTTTAGCTAATGGTTCAATTTCATGGAACAACATTTTAGAAAATATCTTGGACATAAAATTTAATTTCCAATGATATATATTTTTTATAGAACCTAAGTCATCTCTTTGGTTCTGGGCTCAACCTGAAGTTGGAATTTCCCTTGTATGAAATTCTTTTTTCGACTTTGTAACCATATAAATGGATCTTTGAGACAAATAAATTTAATATCATTGTCATGTGTAATTTAATAGAAAAATTTAGATCAATGGATACTGAATTATGGAAATCCTTCTTAAAATTAATTAAAGAATTTAATGGAATAAAATATTAGGTTTTTAAGGAAATTTCATTTTACCTTTTATCAAATGTAATTAAAAGAATTTTGAGACCATGTTTATGTTGAAATTTATAAATAATACACAATGTAGGAAATGACTCAAGATTATATTTGTAAATTCAATTTATACCTTGATAGAGGATGTGGTATGAGGATAATGGATTAGTTGAAAATGATATTATCACACTCCCTTATATAAAGTATTGAATATGTTGTCCCACACCACTAAATCTATTTGGGAAGTGGTCATGATAGAACACAACCCTTGTATGAGTGTTAACATGATGGAATAGTCACCATAAGAAGTGTTGAGCATGATGTATTGCACTCATTCTTTGATGAGGGAAGGTAACATATTAAATTAACTTATAGGCTCATTAGACTAGTGATGCATGTTTAGGTTTTGACCAGTCTATCTAAAAACTAGAATTCCATGTATATGGCCACAGAAGTCTACATGTAGTTGATTCATATATTGTATGTATGAAATAAATAATATATATATATATAGTGAATGGACATAAATTCTTCCTAGGCAGGAGACGATGTAGTTAGAGAGTCCATGTGACCTTTTAAAAGCTGAACGGGTGGTTATTTTTTATTTGAAATTGTTATTATTTCATTTATACATGAAAAAGCATTTTTAGGATCAGTAGATGGATAACATGTAGACATTGTATGTAGGGGGCCTACTGATAATTAATCTCCCATGCTAGTCATTCAACCATGATACTAGAGAATATTATATATATATAAATATATATATTCCAATAAGGGAAATATCCTTTCTTTAGGACATGGAAATTCATTCATATTGGTGGATCATAAGAGTTGAGGACTAAGAATACTATCGAGATGCTACTGTATCAACCTTTTATTATTTTTACCCTTTTTTATCGTGGTTGTATGGGTATTTTCCCTCTTACCCTTTTGTATACCATCATTCAATGCATCCATTAATATGAAAATGCCTTAGTGGGACTTGATATTATTATTATAATTTACAATTTTTTATTTAATAGTTTCTTATTTTCATTATTTAAAATTGTTTCTAGGTAATATTTAATTTTGTCTTCAATATATAAGGTTATATGCATTTATATAATCTAATATGAGGGCATAATCTCCACACCACCCACTATCACACCCTCACTAATAGTTAGAAGCATCTGGAAAATGGAGAGGTGTACTTGAGGGCATGTAACCCAATGCCTCATGGCATAGGTTAAGTGGAATGTGTGACATGATGTTATTGTTTTTATTTTAATAAATGAATTATAATAATTATGATGTGTGATTTTAGATATGATTTGGTATTAAGAAATTTCATGATTTACAAAAATATATGGTACAGTGACATAGAGATTTTCACTACATCTTCATTCTACATGTGTTTATAATGAAATTAGAAAATGAAGAATAATTTTTTGGGGATTGAATTAGTGATGTTGGTTATAATTAGGTGTAAATAAATTGAATAAATGAGAGGATGTTAATATGAAATTTATTTTTTAGAAATAAATATATAAAATTCATTAATAATTATCAATTATATGATACTTTCATAAATAATTTTTGATATGTTTTAATTAATAGAATAATTTAGTGAAATATCACTCTGTTTTCAAATTTAATATATTGAAGAAATAACCATGTGATCATTCTTTTTAATATAAATAAAAAAATTTATGAATATTATATTATTGAGAAGATTATATTGTGGTATACTGAAAATGATTATCCTTATGGTTGGGGAAGGAAGAATAGATGTTAGACACTAAACCACAGGTAGTAAAGATCAAAAGAGTTGAAGAAAATAAAAAAATTTAACAGATATACTAATGCTATTATTTTTATATTTAATATATCATAAATCAGAATGGTTGATGAATGATAAGCTAATATGTTTAAATATCATTAAAAGGCTTACAAAATATTGAGGAAGAATAAGAAAACTAGTATTTTCATTATATGAACACATTAATCATTCTAATGATCAGAGGAAGGGAATGAGTTGAATGTCTCTACTACTAAATGTAAATTAACTATTAAGAACAAAATTTGGAGGAAAAATATTCATTCATTATATTCAGTTAAATTCTAGAGTATAAATTGTATCTTTCTGCAAATTGTGGTTTTGAGTACAAATAAATACTATAGGGATTAAATATAATAAACCAATTGATATGTTTTATGTTTTTTGGGATTTATCCTTATTCGATCAACAATTATACCATAACCATATTTATTTTCATAATTATATTATGGAAACACTTGATTTTTCTATGAAACCAAAAACATTTCTGGACATAGTAACATAAATTATTGAAAATACAAAAAATAACATGTCTTGTGTTTTATTTACATCCTAGAATTAATTTTATATGTTTATACTACAGGATTCATATGATAAAAATTAATAGATATAATAATAGTGGAATGAATTATAAAATGGAAAATAATTATTTAAAACATATATAATAATGATTCCCCCCTACACAAAATTTATAGCATGATCATTATGTGAATAATAATAAAAAATGTTGTTGTCATCTTTTAAATTTTTTCTATATTTTAAAACAGTATGTACTGATTCTGAAAAATTAAAATATGGATGTAATATATGTTATATTGAAAAAATAATATTATGAATGATAATTATCAATATCAGGAAAAGAATATGATTCGATAAATTATATAGAAAAACAAATCCATTATATAATATCAAATCCGAAAAATTTATTTGTCTAAAATATATTTACTATATTTAGAAGGTATCCTTCTAGTATAAAATATTATTTTAGAAAAGGATAACATATCACATTGAAAAAATATGATTCTAGAATATAAATAATTACCCCTTTTTTGATTTAATTGTCCTACCTCTTATAAAATTTTATGATTCAATATAGGAAATTGATAAAGTCCAGTGTACTAATTAATAACTACATTATTGAAATGTGATAAATTTTTAAACCCAATGCCACTGTAATAAAAAAATTATTTTGAATATTAATTTTATTCATTTTAAATATACAATATATCCTTATACAATTATTCACATTACATTTATGATTTTTAATTAACAATTCAGGATACAATTATAGATAATATGGAACAAAAACATTTAAACTATTATGGATTTATCCAATTCTAATACTAATAATAATGTTATTTTAAATTAAATTTGGATGGTAAAAACAAATAGTAAAATACTCCCACACTCAATAATGTATAAAATAATAAATGAAATTGGGGCCTCTCAAATATGAGATCATCAAAATGTGAGATATGATCTCTACAAAAAATCTTGCGATATTATTTGTAATGATGATGATGAGGGGTATGAAGATGATAATGATATATTTGGTGGTCATAGTGAGGATGATGATCATAACGATTACTAGAAATATTATGAGAAATGAGTTAATAAAACTAAATGAAAATCTCAAAAAATACTAACTGATAAGAGAAATATAAAGAAACCGTTATAGAGAATTAAAATGGTGAACTATTATTACCAATAAAAATCATGAAAATAGAAATTATGAAAGTAGATAAAACATTAAAAAATATATAGGAAATCGATCATAAAAAATTCCTAAATAGATACTCATGTATGATAATAAAAGTTCAACAGAAGGTAGTAAAATCATATTAAAACTTGTAAATTCTCCCTCAAAAGAGACACATGTTGCACCTAAATGAAAAATACATATTTCTAGATTATAAAATAAAAAAAATATCATATATAATAATAATACTACTACTATTACAAATTATTATTTTAATTATATCAATATTATTTTTATAAAAATATTATTTATTATACCCCTAGATTCTATATTTTATTAAAAATATATTAAAAATAAAATATTATTTATTGAGATAAATATTGACGTAAATAAATTAATATTTTTCTTAAAATAATTATCTAAAAAATATTCATTTAAAAATTAACAATTAATTAATAATACAAATTAAAAAAAATTAATTATTAAGTATAGTTTTTTTATTTATATGGACAAAAAATAAAATTATTACCTTTATTTTATAAATATATATCAATATATTTATGAAATATTTTGTAACATTTATATTAATATGCATAAAAAAATTAAATTAAATTCCAAAATTGAATCAATTTGAAAATTATATAAATAAAAATAAATTTTTTTATATATAATAAACTAAAAAGAGAATACATCATTCTTAAATATAGGAAGAACATTCACCTATGTAAATTATGTGTTATAAATGTAGTATAATTGAGGGAACAAATGTTGAGGAATTTTGGAATGGATACTTGATGTAAATTATTAAATAGGGGATAAAATAGAGTAAATATTATTTTGGTGTCATGGGTAGTATAATTTAACGTATAGAGGATGAAGTGTGGCAATGATTCATGAGTCAAATATTATCTATAGAGTTAAATATGTGAATAAAATAAATTAATAAAAAAAATTATAATTGAATGGAGAATATTTTTTTATAGGTTTGAAATATTGTAGATATTGGGATAATGATATGTTGGGAATATAAATTATTCAAGAACATGGTGATAATATCGTCTTTTACATTTTTTACAATAGTTATTAAAATGAATAATATAAAAAATATTCATATATGACATTTAACATCAATTATTATTTAAATTTATTTGTAAATATATATTATGTCATTTATTTATAACATTCATTGAATCATTGACATATAGTTAAAAAAATTATCTGTATATAAATATAAAGTAAATGGATACCATCACGATTAAAGGATTCTCCTAGCATCTGAGTACCATAAATATTTAGCCAAAATATGGAATATAATTTTTACAATATTAAGGGGTAATATAATTGTACTTATTATGTTTTTACATTATTCTGCACAATAAAAAAATTACAAATAAATTTAAAGTATAATTTATATTAATTTAAAAATCTATCAGTAAAAAGATTATTGGTTTCTGTAATCCAAACACAAAAAATTATTAATTTATTGATTAAAAATATTTTCATAAAAATTATATACATGATGAAATAATAATGTACCATTTAAAATTATATATTATATTAGCACCAAATGATAAATAAATAATGACAGTAAAATTTTAATATTAAAATTTCTCATTTACAATGTTATTTCGTTTACTTTTTTTTCGTTAATACATAATAATATTGTACAAAATGACATAAAATTTTTAAATTAATTGAAAAAATGTCGAGTGAAATCACATATTCATATATCTTCCATCAAATGAGTTAAATTACTCAAAATATTTATCAATAGCCTAAACTTATATAAAATATATATATTTTTAAAATAACCAAATGTGTTATGGTTATTTTGTATTGGTTCATAATTAATTAAAATTATAAGGAACATAAATATTTCTTATTCATTATATAACCATTAATCATTAGAATTAAATTCTATCATTATATTGAATTTTTAAAAATTATTTTATGAATTTTATAAAAATGAACAAAAGTATGAAAAATATAAACCTTTCATGAATATTTATAACGTCATATGTCTCTTATATTGATTAATTATTAGTGTACATGTACATTAGGTAAGTGGAATTAAATAATTATTTTCATCACTTGTATTTATCTTTTTAAATTGAAAAATAAGAATTTTATGGATTAATTTTCATTAATTTTATTTTCCTACTTAAAAAATGAAATTTATTATTATGAAACTTATTTTATAAATTTTTCAATTGATCATTTTGTATTGATTTTTTTATATTTAATTCATAAAAATAATTTATTCCTAAAATAAAAATCATTAATGAGAAAAAATAATCCGGTTTTTAATTTTTTTATTTATTTTCAATTATATTGTTTATTTTGTATATGAATGATATGTTTTTTAATTTCATATACATATAATTTCATTTTCATTTTTATTCACCATATATTCTCTCTTTATATATCATTTCATTGAAATATTATGTGTTCCTTACCATACAAAATACTGTAGAAAAACATAGCTCTTATGTGTTTTACGTGAACAATATAAGGATTAGTCAGTTTGTTGTGATAAATTATTATGATTATGACTTCAAAAATCTAAAATAATTTTTCAAACAAGTCATAAAAATATTTTATCATTTCTATAAGAGAAAGGAAATATAATAGATGTTATGAAAATACTAAGAAACTAATTCCACCATTTTTGTACAATTGCATTAATATTTTCTCGAAAAGTCACGCACATTCATAAATAAATGTAATTAATCAGTTACAATTATTGAACATGTTGGAGTTATTATAACTAAAAATTTTATTACAGGAGACATGAAACTAAAATTTAAAATTTAAAATTATTTTAAAAATATAACAAATATTGATAGATAGAAAAATTAAATTTATTTTTCAACAATGAATAATTCATTATATCTATTCACACAACACCGACACAATGCTACCCATCCCAAAAAAATTAACTAGCATCAATTTCTTATGAAATAGATTTCCACATGATTTTAAATATATGTAAAATTTAATTCATTAATATTTCTATATTTCTATATTGAATTCATTTTGAATAAATATCATTATTATATGGAATTGGATAAACCAACAACGAACTATGATATTTATTCAAAATGAATTCAATATAGACTCTCTGCGTACTACTCAGTTTGCAGTATGATCCTTCTATATTTCATTCTCAGAATCTAGTAGGAAGACATTTTTGGGTCCTTTTCCATATTATCTTCCATCATTCTATTCCTCCAATTATCATGCCCATATTATTCATTTTCCATTATCAAATCTTTTGGAGTATTTTCTTTACATTTTTTTTTGTTTTTACAGACCCTATAAATGCCTACGATTAGAATGGGGTCTACGTGAATGAAAATGATTCTATTCTAATTTAATAATTGTTTCAAAGAAAACTAATTTATGGTAGAATGGAGGACCAAATGTGGGACCACCTACATATATATCAATATATATATATGGGGACCGTGACATTTGTCATTTACATTGTTTCTCAAAAAAAACTATGCAGCGCATTCTCAACATTCCTTGTTTCCACATACATGCATTTTCATAAAATTTGTTCTCTCCGACAGTATATTACACAAACCACTTACTCTTCACAATTGACTTATTTTTTATCCATCTATTGAATCAAAAAACTAAAGGGAAGAATCTTAGAATGTAGTTCTAAAATATAGGTTTGAAAGACACTAAGCGGCCTCTCAACAGACATAAATCCAAAGTTAAAGAACTGAACTCTATGGGTCAAAATCAAATTTTAAATATCAAATTATGAAACTTTAACATCCTTATAGTGGTTCTTGGTACACATCATTATTATTTAGTAAGCTAATAAATCAACTAGAAATGGCTCGGTCAACAACTTCTTGCATGGGTATTCCTCATACCCCTAGTATGAAGGGTGTGCATTCCATGAACAATCCTTGGGATTCAGTATGTAGAGCTTTTCAATGGGAAGACTTATTTGGTCCATTGGACTTTTTGAAATTTATTCTTCAATTATTCTAATAGGACTGATCATTTTGAATGGTCCTTTTTTTACAGGAAGGGGGTGGCTCTTCCTCACACAACTAGTGATGATGTTGTTGTTTCTGACATTACAGCTTCTCCCCTTTTGTCTTTCGATGAATGGAAGAGGCTACGGAAAATTATATAGGTGAAAAAATCCTTATAGCCCCACATTATCATGTTTTAGAGAAATTACATACTATGGGTTGAATGAAATTTCTGATCTTAGATAGACTGCCCACTAATGTATTTGGCCTCCTATCCGACACTGCTATACCTGAGCTACATGTGTTTGATTTATCCACCACTTGGATATTTTGCGTCACTTTCCCTAAGGCTCATATTTTCAAGACAGAGTGATTTATACTAAATGACACATCTGTCAGGTCTATATTAAACTATTCCCCATGTAATATGGAGGGGGTATGAGAAAATTCCAACGAGACGACACATTATTATAATACCATTTCTTATAGAGGCATAGAAAATGAACAATATGGCTGGTCCACCAGATAGGACCTTGACTCTAGGGGTTAATTTTTCTTGGGCTAGGTGTGGCCATTCTGGGTTCATCCAGCAGTGAGGAATTATCAGATGAATTATACATTGTGGGGCTACATGATGACATCAGGATGTCCCAGACTAATACCCATCAAACCAGCACACTTATCTAACAGCTTTTGAGCTAGATGAGTCCATAGACAAATATTATCCATTTTACCCATGTGGAGGTCAGAGTCATCCTCTAGGATGTTTAGCTTATTTTGGTTGTCCCCATAATTGTGGATATGTATTACATGTTTATTCCCTCCAATTCCACCTCTTTTGACTAGGAGAGAACGACTCCTTTAACAAAAATTCTCATTTATAATGTAGGAAAACATTCTGAGGATTATGACCTCTACCCGAAACTAGAAATATCCTTCTCGAAGTGTATTATTTCATTTTCCATGAATAGTGGACCAAAGACTGATGTTTTTAGTCCCAAGTCATGTCCATCAAAGGTAATTCAAAGGAATTTAGGGAACTAATTGATCATCTTGGATGAGGGTCAGTTCCAAAAATAGGGATAGTAACTCATCCCTAATGTTGACGGTTTTTTTTCGAATAGTGTTTTTTCGTAGCCATTTTATTGAAAGTATGTCTCTTAGAAATAGTAGATTCTCATGGATTAAGAATCATGTCCATTATCATGGAGGATTTTCTGGCCACTGAAAAATATATCAACCCATTCAATCTTGTATTGGAAAAAATATACCTCTTACTATGTTGTATTCGGGATGAAAAGTCACCTTGGTGGAATATTGGGCTCTTCCAAATTCTATTATGTTGGATAAGATCCCATATATGAGGATACAAATTAATCAATTTTTGATGATTCCATATTATTTTCATCATCTATATTTTTAGAGCACCTATAGGGTTATGATAGCATGCTAGCGTACACAATATAAATTGGAAGACAAAACTAAAAATAACAAGCGGTAAAAATTGGCTCAAATCATTTACCATGACGACTTCACATATCATCATTATGATAAACCAACTAGAACTGTAACACCCCAGGTAAATAATGAATATGAAATTTTTATATTTATCCATATTTGTGAATAAAATATTAATATTACTTTAAAGGGGATGCTATGATCGATGGAGTACCCAATACGCAACAACAAGTTTCTTGGGAATCTTACGTTGCACTCTAATAATAAAATAATATTATTTTAAATTATAGTTAACGTCTAGCTGTTGTAATGGATGGAATGAACATAACTAACTACAAAATGATTATATATGTTAGTCAAATATTTTTACTCTTTACAATAAATGTTAGAGGATTAAAAATGTGAATGGATCCAATTTTAAGCGTAAACATTCTAATATTATTTAAAAGGCCGATTAACCGCCTTTTGATGGAGAACCACTTTTAAATCCACTTTCTTACAATTTAATGTGTTATATTTGACAAAATAATATTCTTATTTAGAATCTGGACATCAAAATTTACTTTGTGTAAATATTTGGTATCTTTCCGATAAAGTTCAGTTTTAATGAATAGTGAAAAATGTTTTATTTTAATTCAAAACCTCTTTTTAATCTAAATTATTTGTATGATTAGATTATCGTATGAATTATTTCTAAAGTAAAATTAGAATATATTTTTACCATTTAATCTAATAGTGGCCGTTGAAATTAATTTCACCTTGAAATTAGACTTAATCTAGTGTCAATCTTTTGATACTTCATGTTTCATAAAAACACGCTATTTGCTTTGACATCGGGAATTAATTATTTAAATAATAAATGAAACTTATATGTTTTGAATTTTGTAAAATAGACATCATTTTTGAATTCGGAATATCAAATATAGCTTAGGGTGAAGTTTTGGTTTTTTTCTGGAAAATTTCAATTTTTGATGAATAGTGAATCCACTAAGTGGTACTTAAGGAACTTATTTTTCGTTTAATTGAAAATTTACCACCTCTGTGTTTTTAATTTCAAAAATCGAACATACATTGTTGTCATTAAGAATTAAAATGTGGTTCAATGGGATTAAAATAATTTTTTGGTGAATAGTAACTTTTATGTTTTTAATCGCGAGTAGAGGTAATTAGTGTTGTTTAAGGTAAAAATAATGTCTTAATAATATTACATGAGCTTTACAAATGTCTTAACCTCATTGGATGTGTCATGTCAGACCAAGGCAATCCATGGGTCAACATGGGGACCCCATGGAGCCACTTTGGTTGGGAAATGACATAAATAACTTTTTATTTAATGTTAAAGTAAAAATGACACAAACATGAGATGTTTTACTAAAACAATTTTTAAATGGGGTTATAAAAGTCAGATTTTTGACTATAAATATTAATTATAAAGATACAAAGATTTCCTACATCATTATAGTTTTTTTAAAATTTTTAAAATTTATATATATTAAATTATTTATGACATCATGATGATGAAGTGATTACCTCATTAATAAAGGATTTAAATAAAATGAAACGATAATGTACAATCTATGACTTACACATGTCCAAAACCTATTGTATGGGTATATTTAGAATCCTTATCACCTTATCCTCTAATTATTTCAATGTGTTACCTTTTAAATCTGAAACTCATTTTAAAATAAAGGAACATTTCTTTACTTTCCAAGGGTGCCCCTCATTTCCTCTTATAAAAGGACCCCACCTCTACCTCCATACCCAAACTTCCAAAGCCTTGGTATCGGCAAACCCTTACCATTTTGTCTCTCCACATCCCTCTATAACTCCTTGAAGGATCACTTTGGGAATAAGTCTTCCCGAGGAAGCCTTTGAGCTCAAACTAAAGAGAGTTACCCGATTTTAAGGTAATGTCTTCACTTGAGTCCTTTTGTTTTATTTTACTTCTCCAACCCCCTAAACTCTTTTTATTCATTTCATTTTTAACAAAAATAGTATCATAAATATACTATGATGTTTTTATAATAAGGATTATAGCTAAACTAACACACACCTTCATCTAATGGTTAAAGAACACACTGTTTCTGTGGTTGGCGATTTTCTGCCTCACAAAACGATGATTGTTCAATAATATTTTAACACCATTAAAGGTGGACATTATGATGCCATTGTATTTTATATATGATTTATATGGTATTTATGCTTACTATATGATTCTGTATTTTATATTTAAACCATACCTTTATTCCTTTCATGTTGTGTAATGCGATAATTTCATATGAGGAAGTTTGGACTACCGCCCCCTCAAGTGATGTGACTCTTACATGCAATACATGGAATGTATAAAGAATGAAATCAATGAACATATTAGACCTATATAACATATATATTATACTGGAATTAATATATATATATATATATATATATCATTTATTTGTAATTCCATTAATATGACAATGAAAAAATGAAAGTAGTGTTCATGCGTACGTACGTCCTACCGTCTCCATGAACGGTGCTTTTCGTTTTTTATCTCAAAATAAAATGGAATAGTATAAAATGAATATGTACTGGATATATTTGATATATTAGTCATTATTAATATTCTGGAAATTATTTACTTATAACTACATGGACAATCATTTTTCAAACAAGTTCATTTTTGACTCATGTACCAAACATCGGCAAAAACATCTGATATGAACTAACATTATTAAACAATTATTATAAAATTATAATATGTGATATGAACTGAATAATAATCTCTAAAGGAGTTACTTAGGCAATTATAAATTTAGCAAAGTTTATTATTCAGGAATATAAAGAAACGAACAAGACAAGTCGGACTTGATGTAAGGGATCATACTCCTCTCTTTCTTTTTAAGTACACTCTTTTATGTCATTCCTTTTATAGATCATCTTTCTTGTTATAGGTATGTTCTTTTATATTACTCTTACTGTAATTTTTATGTTAATAAGATTAGAGACTCTATTCTCTCTCATCATTCCATTTTGGATGTTTTGAGTGGCACCGTAAGGCTGCCGAATTTTTGTAAGAGATCTAACCTCTCTCTTTCTTTTTTAAGTACTCTCATTTATGTCACCTCTTTTAAGATACTATTTGTTATGTTGGGGGATGTTATTTTATATTTATCTTTCTATAAAATTTATGTCAATACGATGAGATAGCCTATTTGATCTCATCAATCCATTTTTGGATGTTTTTAGTGGCGTCGTTAGGCTGTCGAGTTTTCGTAAGGAATTTTTCATATCACTTTTATTCCAATGAGATTTATTCTCAATTTGAAACAATTTCCATTGAGTGGTGTATGTACTGCCCATTATTTTACTCATTGTGTAATATACTATCATTTATGAGTATTTACATCAATGTTGTATTGTCCTTCTTTCACGAGGTGCTTGTTTCGAATGATACCCATGTCGGTAAGGGAACCTTTCACCCTCCTATTTTTAAAAGACTTATTTTGTTATGTATTTTAATTCACATAATATTATGTTGGGATATTTTCTTCTATATCCTTATTGATGTAAATTTTATTTCCAAGTGATGAGATACCCTTTTTATCTGTCATCAAAAGTTTTCTGAATTTTGAAGTGACGCCGTTAGGCTGTCGAATTTTTGCAAGGGAACTTCTTAAGCCAATTTTGATTCGTTGGGATAAACTTGTACACCTTGAATATGTCATTCTATGATTATGTGTGAATATCCTCTGATTTTTTTACACTTAATACCCACTTATATTTCATGTATTTGTTTGCCACACATAATTATGTAACTGATTTATCCTTAATCCAAGGATATCGTCTTTGTATGGGACTTCATCTCAATCTCCTTTCATTAAGGCATATTTTGTTTTATACACAACTTTCTTTTATACGGCGTATAAACCCCTTTGACTTTTACGTTTATTCAAAAGGAATATTTTTTATATGAAGTGCTTACTAAATGACAAAAGGGAATGTTTTTGTCATACGTAGGCTGCGACAACGATTTCTCCGCCGCCATGACCATTATATCAGTTTCAGATTCCTCTACAATCCATACATTCTTTTTAAAAGAAAAATAAATACCATGTTTTACTTTTCTTTTATTTTGTTATTGAAAATGGGTTTCATAATGTTTTTATATCAATGTGTTGTATTGATATCATGTTATTGAAAGGTGTAAATGTTATGTTTATGCATATTTTATGTGATAAGATTATCTTATGGTTCTTGGGAATTGTTATGAAGACGGGTGGTTCCGTGATAAACTAAGGGCGAGTGAGACCGATATAGCTCTCCAATTTATTGGGTAAGGCAATGGAGTGAAACGTTAATGTTTCTCCGAAGAGATTTAGGGAATATACTGTGATGGGTATTCCAAACGTAACCAAGAGGGTTACTCCCTACGTAAGAATGTTACGAATGCCTCAAGTTACCTTTATGTTTTATGATTTCTATGATTTATTCATGATTTTATGAGGTATGTTAAAGTGATTATGTTTTATTAGTAAATTATGATTTCATTGATTCTTATATGTACATGTACTCATGTTTCCTTTCCATATTTTTATATCCCTTACTGGGCTTTTTATGCTCACCCCACGTTTTTTTTGAAATGTTTTTCATAGGATTAAATGTGGAATAGGGTCAAGGATTGGATCAAGGGAAATTCATGCAATCTAAAACATGGAACTAGACATGTTTCCTTTTAAGAGTTTTTATTTTATGGAAACTTGGTAGAAGTGTCTACTTTGTAATCTTTTGAGATGTAATAGTAATGTCCTAATTCTCTAAAACTCTAAACCTTAAAATATCCTCAATGTGTAATCTTGTATTAACTCAAGATTAAGTAAGGTTTAAGGATGGGGCCTTATAGTTGGTATCATTGGTCGGTTTAGACAACTTTAGGGATTAGGAGTTTTTGTTAGACACGTGATTAGTCCCTATGTCTATAATTTCAGTTAAAGCCTTATTTTATATATTTTTTCAGGTCAAGTAAAGTCGGTTACGAATGGAAGGAGAAGGATCTCAAACGAAATTCCTATCTATTCCTGATGACATGCTTGCAATAATTATTGCAAAGTCATGTTCAGATGATTGTGAATCTTTTTCTAGCATACAACTCGCTTGAAAGACGTTGATTGAGATATCAAACACCTCCACTATACCTCGTTATCATCGTTGATCATGGGTTGTTTTTAGAGAAATACTATTTTCACAATATTCTCATATTTTCAAGAAAGGTAAATATTATCAAGGTATTTTCAATTATTTTACCTTATCACATGAATTTGAATCATATTATGATTTTAAAAATGGTGTTGAGGAAGGAGACCCTTACACAACCTATTTATATTTTCTTTTAAAATATAGTCTCTCAGCACATAATTATGTTATTTTAAAAAGACCAATAATAGAACGTTTCAACTCAAATTCTGTCTAACTATTTCATAGAAATCATTTTTTATCAGATGTTTTGGAATTATATGTCATACGTGATTATTTTCCAAAACTGTTTTTTTGTGAACACCCATATGACCCATGTTGTACAAGGTGTATATGGATGGAAGAATCAAATTATTTTTAAGGATCTATAAATGATTGTTATAATGCATGGGACTTCTACCTACGTGAGCAAGATGACAATGACACCGAGTGGACACCATGATCAAGGTATGATGTTATTCATTTTGGGAATCATTTTATTTTATCTTATGGTGGTGAAATAAGAATTCAAGAATTAGGATGTTGAGATCATAATGAATTTGGATGAAAATGAGAGGTATAATGAAACTATTGAGGTTAAAAAATGTTAGGGTTATTTTTGGAGGACAACACGCAGACCGTATGACAACCCGTCGTGTCGGAAAAAGCTGCGGGAATCTAACCCACAACCAAAGTGCGACTGGTATTTATCGCATACCACTGGACTACGTGAAGTCCCTGGTTAGTTTGACTGATTCTTTTTAGTTATATGATTTTATGAATTTAGAGTAAGTTGATTTTGGGTTATCGATGGAAATTTATTAACCTATCATGGATGATATGTGATTAGGTTAATTACCTTTCAATACAAGACATAAAGGAAACTGATGTTGTTTGGAGATAAATATTACTATTTAACTTGTAAGACTATGTGACTAAATCCTTCAAATATTTGGGTTTCAATCTTAGTTTGGTATACTTTGAAGAATTTTATGGAAAAATTGTTTATCGAATGGTCCTCGTTGAACTTTGGCTTTTGTTGGACAAATTTTGGAGATTAAGAATAGATTTTCTTTTTATAAAGGGTTATCCTTTTCTGGATTATCTGATCTTGTACTAACCTTTTTGGTTTTGGTTTTGGTTAAATTCTAAAGACATGGCATGTATATAGTTCTATTTTGTGGATTAGGTGATTCTCTAGAAGTTGATTATAGACTCTTAATGTGAACAAGTCTTCCTAAATAATCGTCTTTTGGAGAAAATATGAGTTTGTGTATAGAACCTAATAAAAGTTGAAAGTCAACATGATAAGTGATTATGTTTCCTTATGAATAAATTCCCCAATAAAAATTAACTTAAAACAAAAATGTAGTCTATTAACTTTTCCTATTGGGGAATCAAATATCGTTTAACCCATCACAAGTTTGTGATTTTCTTGCGGTTAACTTTCTCCTAAACATGTTTTCTATCACTCTCCATCAGAACATGACCCTGTGTTTTCTCTTCCATGTCAATGTTTTCCTACATGTAATCTTAGTATGGGTTAACTCAGGTGACCTCTGTACTTAACATTCTTTATTTTAAAGTGATTGTTTTACCGACTCTTGTTCCGATGTGGGACTTTCAAGGATGTTTCCAAGCCCAATTTTAAAATTGCGAGGATGCAATTCCAAAATGGGGGGGAAGGATGTAACACCCCAGGTAAATAAAGAATATGAAATTTTTATATTTATCCATAGTTGTGAAAAAAATGTTAATATTACATTAATGGGGATGCTATTCTCGATGGCGTACCCAATACGCAACAACAAGTTTCTTGCGAATCTTACGTTGCACTCTAAAAATAAAATAATATTATTTTAAATAGTAGTTAACACCTAGGCATTATAATGGAGGGAATGAATAGAACTAACTACAAAATGATTATATACGTTTGTCAAATATTTTTAATATTTACAATAAATGTTAGAGGATTAAAAATGTGAATGAATCCAATTTTAAGTGTAAGAATTATAATATTCTTTAAAAGGTCGATTAACCGCCTTTTGATGGAGAACCTCTTTTAAATCCACTTTCTGACAATTTTATGTGTAATATTTGACAAAATAAAATTCTTATTTAGAATCTGGAAATCAATATTTACTTTGTGTAAATTTTTGGTATCTTTATGATAAAGTTCATTTTTTAATGAATAGTGAAATATGTTGTATTTTAATTAAAAACCTATTTTTAATCTAATTTATTTTTATTATTATATTATCATTTGAATTGTTTTTAAAGTAAAATTAGAATATATTTTTACCATTTAATCCAATAGTGGTCATTGAAATTAATTTCACTTTGAAATTGGACTTAAACTAGTGTCAATCTTTTGATACTTCTTGTTTCATAATAACACGCTATTTGCTCTGACAGCGGGAATTAATTATTAAACTAATTAATGCAAATTATATGTTTTGAATTTTGTAAAATAGACATCATTTTTGAATTCGGAATATCAAATATAGATTCGGTTGGTGTTTTGGTTTTTTTGTGGAAAACTTAAATTTTTGATGAATAGTGAATCCACTAAGTGGTACTTAAGAAACTGATTTTTCGTTTAAATGACATTTTACCACCTCTGTGTTTTGAATTTCAAATTCCTATATAGATGGTTGTCATTAAGAATTAAAATTTGGTTCAATGGGATTAAAATAATTTTTTGTTGAATAGTAACTTTTCTGTTTTTAATCACGATTAGAGGTAATTAGTGTAGTTTAAGGTAAAAATAATGTTTTAATAATATGAGATGAGCTTGACACATGTCCTACCCTCATTGGATGTGTCATGTCTGACCAAGACAATCCATGGGTCAACTTGGGGAACCCATGGAGCCACTTTGGTTGTGAAATAAACTAAATAACATTTTATTTAATGTTAATGTAAAAAATGACATAAACATGAGATGTTTTACTAAAACAATTTTTAAATGGGGTTATACAAGTCATATTTTTGACTATAAATATGCATTAGAAAAATAAACAGATTTCCAAAACCTATGGGATGGGTATATTTCGAACCCTTATCACCTTATCCTCGAATTATATCAATGTGGGACCTTTTAAATCCGAAACTCATTTTAAAATAAAGGAACGTTTCATTACTTTCAAATGGTGCCCCTCCTCTCCTATTATAAAAGGACCCACCTCTACCTCCTTACCCACACCTCCAAAGCCTTTGGCTCGGCCAACCCCTGCCCATTTTGTCTCTAAACATACCTCTATAACTCCTTGAAGGCTCACATTGGGCAGAAGTCTTCCCAAGGAAGCCTTTGAGCTCAAACCAAAGAGAGTTACCCGATTTTAAGTTAATGTCTTCACTTGAGTCATTTTGTTTTATTTTGCTTCTCCAACACCCTAAAATCTTTTTATTAATTTATTTTGTAACAAATCCATTATCTTCAATATACAAGGATGTTGTTATAAGAAGAATTCTATCTATATTTACACACACCTTCGTCTAATGGTTAAAGAACATACTATTTCTGTGGTTGGCGATTTTCTGCCTCACGAAACGATGATTGTTCAATAATATTTTAACAACTTTAAAGGTGGCCATTATGATGTAACTGTATTTTTTATATGATATATATGGTATTTATACTTACTATATGATTCTGTATTTTATATTTAAACCATACCTTTATTCTTTTCATGTTGTGTAAATGCGATAATTTCATATGAGGAAGTGTGGACAACCACCCCTCAAGTGATGTGACTCATACATGCAATACATGGAATGTATAAATAATGAAACTAATGAACATATGTGAACTATATAAAATATATATTATACTGTAATTATAATATATATATATATATATCATTTATTTTTAATTCCATTAATATGACAAAGAAAAAAATGAAAGTAGCGTTCATGCGTACGTACGGCCTACCATCTCCAGGAATGGTGCTTTTCATTTTTTATCTCCAAATGATATGGAATAGTATAAAATGAATATGTACTGGATATATATGATATTTTAATCATTAATACTAATCTGACCATTATTTACTTATAACTACGTGGACAATCATTTTTCAAACAAGTTTATTTTTGACTCATGTACCAAACATCGAAAAAAACGTCTGATATGAACTAACATTATTAAACAATTATTATAACATTATAATATGTGATATTAACTGAATAATGATCTCTAAAGGAGGTCCTTATGAAATTATAAATTTACCAAAGTTTATTATTCATGAATATAAAGAAACGAACAAGACAAGTCGGACTTGATGTAAGAGTTCATACTATTCTCTTTCTTTTTAATTACACTCTTTTATGTAATTCCTTTTAAATATCATATTTCTTGTTATTGGGATGTTCTTTTATAATAATCTTACATTATATTTTATGTTAATATGATGAGATACCATATTCTCTCTCATCAATCAATTTTGGAAGTTTTGAGTGGCACCGTTAGGCTGCCGAATTTTTGTAAGAGATCTAACCTCTCTCTTTATTTTTAAAGTACTCTCCTTTATGTAACCTCTTTTAAGATACTCTTTGTTATGTTGGGGGGATGTTATTTTATATTAATATTTCTGTAAATATTATTTTAACATGATTAGTGACCCTATTTGATCTTATCAATCCATTTTTGTAAGATTTAAGTGGCGCCGTTAGACTGCCGAGTTTTCGTAAGGGATTTTTCATATCACTTTTATTCTCGTGATATTTATGCTACATTTTCCACAATTTCCATTTAGTGGTGTATATAATTCCCATTATTTTACACATTGTGTAATATAATCTAATTTATGAGTATTTACATCAATGTTGTATTGTCCTTCTTTCACGAGGTGCATGTTTCGAAAGATACCCATATCGGTAAGGGAACCTTTCACCCTCCTATTTTTAAAAGACATATTTTGTAATGTCTTTTAATTCACATAATATTATGTTGGGATATCTTCTTATATATCCTTATTGATGTCAATTTTATGTCCAAGTGATGAGATAACCTTTTTATCTCTAATCAACTCTTTTTCTGAATTTTGAAGTGACGCCGTTAGGCTGTCGAATTTTTGCAAAGGAACTTCTTAACCCAATTTTGATTCTGTGGGATAAACTTTTACACCTTGGATATGTCATTCTATGATTATGTTTGAATGTACTATGATTGATTTACACTTAATACCCACTTATATTTCGTGTATTCTTTTGTCACACATAAATATGTAATTGATTTATCCTTAATCCAAGGATACCGTCTTTGTATGGGACTTTGTCTCAATCTCCTTTCATTGAGACATATTTTGTTTTATACACAACATTCTTTTATATAGTGTATAAACCCCTTTGACTTTTACTTTTATTAAAAAGGAATATTTTTTATACGAAGCGTTTACTAAATGACAAAAGGGAATGTTTTTGTCATACGTATGCGGCGACAACAACTTCTTCGCCGCCGTGCCAATTATTTGAGTTTCGGCCTCCTCTACAAGCCATACCCTCTTTTTAAAAGAAAAATCAATACCATGTTTTACGTTTCTTTTATTTTGGTATTGAAAATGGTTTTCTTAATGTTTTTATATCAATGTGTCGTATTGATATCTTGTTATTTAAAGGTGGAAATGTTATGTTTCCATTATGCATGTTTTATGTGATAATATTATGTTATGGTTCTTGGGCATTGTTATGAAGACGGTTGGTTCTGTGATAAACTAAGGGGGGGGGGGGTGTTCCCCATATAGCTCTCCAATGCATTGGGTAACGCGAATGAGTGAAACGTTAAGGTTTCTCTTAAGAGATTTAGGGAATATACTGTGATGGGTATTCCAAACGTAACCAAGAGGGTTACTCCATACGTAAGAATGTTATGAATGCCTCATGTTACCTTTATGACTTATTATTTCTATGATTTATTCATTATTTGCTGAGGTATGTTAATGTTCTAATGTTTTATGAGTAAAGTATGATTTCATTGATTCTTATGTGTACTTGTACTCATGTTTCTTTTCCATATTTTTATATCCCTTACTGAGCTTTTTATGCTCACCCCAAGTTTTTTTTAAAATTTTTTTCACAGGATTTAATGTGGAATAGGGTCAAGGATCGGATCAAGCGAAGTCACTCTATCTAAAACATGGAACTAGACATGTTTCTTTTTAAGAGTTTTAATTTTATGGAAACATGGTAGAAGTGTCTACTTTGTAATCTTTTGAGATGTAATAGTTATGTCCTATTTCTCTAAAACACTAAACCTAAAAAGATCCTCAATGTGTAATCTTGTATTAACTCAAGATTAAGTAAGGTTTAAGGCTGGGGCCTTATAATAACCATCATGAATGTCAAATATAATAAAATTGATAACCGATGGAACCTATTTTTATTGAGGGGTCGTTTATTGATCGCCCACATTAACAGTGAGCTTATTTAAGGGTGATATGTGGCTTGATTATTTAGTTGTAAGATTAATTGTGTTAAACTAGTGTGTCCCATGACTCTTAATAGATCCTTCTAAGAGAAACATCTTATGATATCCCATAAATTATGGATAATTTTCAACTGGGGGGACTCCCGGTGTAATCTGAAGCTCCAAAATCTGGATAGTTATGTTCCCTTCCATATAAATGGTTATGTTGTCACATGTATCCAATCATATCCAGTCAGTAACTAATCAAATTTATATTCCATTTTTATAATCCCGAAGGCATTTAAGGAAAAGGGGACAGAGAATAAGAAGGGGTCCATTGGGCATTCTCATCCAGGAAAAGTTCCCCAAAAACCTATTTGTTTCTCTTGGGGTAGGTATTGAGACCCTAGGGTGTGTATTCAATTACTATTGAGGATACCACTGAAGACGAACTTCCCTTCCCATATAATGTAAATTTTACAGTGTCCTGCATATAGTGGGATTTCATAAAGGGTCATAAATCTTTTCTCGATCATCCCCCCCCCCCATGACTTGAGGTACGTCCTCCAAGAGATGGTAGTTTAAATTATTGATCTTTGATAGGTGTCGACACATGTTTTCATTTCATATGATGAGGAACTTGAGAGGGTGGGTTGTTATTTTCAGTATATCAATACTATGATTTATGCCTTGAATGATCACCACAAATACACTCATCAGGTTCTTTCTATTACGTGGCCAGAATCCAATGGAGAGAGTGATGGTATAATTGGATTTTCTACCGCAACTCAGGCATGGGAATATCCTATGTCACCCCAGAGTCATGTAATCATTCAAATCCAGAGGTTCCAAGGAATTTTTTGGTACCTAAGAAAAAATTGAGACTAAAGAAGCATGCTTTACATCCCCAGGCCGATCCTCTAGTGATGGCCATCCTTATTACAACAAATATTCCATATTCATAGAGGGTTTGGGATGAATTGGGGGTGAACTACTTCAATCAATACATTGGGCGGGGGGAATTCATTGGGGATACATTGAACTTTGAGGTTTTGGGGTACCCATTGCACCTTATTTTTTTCATTGATGTACATGTAGATGAGGTGGATATTTATCAGAGTGAAATGGACAGATGCTAACATGCTACCAAGAACAGACCTTACTAGTCCGACCAGGAGGTATGGATGGTCGTACACCTATGATTGAAGGATATTTATGGATATTTCATTTTATCGACAAGCCTAGATTTTAATTACCTTCGTTTTATGACTCAAATAATTTTGTTTACTTTAACAGAAGCCTCAGATGTCTCAGGGAATGGATCTTTCCCCAATATACACCCCCAGAGGCATAATATCTAGTGATTCTGTACCAGGGATTGTGTGGGGGTTTATGGGGGTGATTATACTGGTGCAACCGAACATATAGAGGCTATCAATGCATAACCTTTAAGGAAAATTCCTCCCAATGTTCCACTTGATATTCCCCCTGGAATTCCAATAAATTTTGGCTCACATCTCAAATGTTGAAGCATAACAGTAATGGGATTATAAATAACTACCACACCTATTAATCTGGTCATCATACTATAAAATTTATATTGTTATCCCATTATCATGTGCATCATTTGATGTATGACCAATATTTTATCATATGTTAGTAATCCTTGTATATAATAATCCTTTCCCTTATATGGTGGAAGATGAGCTACTGACAATTGTAGTTTCCATGGATCAGATGATTTCTGTCCCCATGGTGGAAGAGTATTTATACATTGAAGTCCTAACCAATCATGAGGATCCCACTACATTGAAAAAAGATATGACAACCCTAATAACAACAAAAATGACGGGAGAGGAGTCCTGATCGCTATATGGAATTGAAGGGATTCCCATTTCTGGGGAGTTCACTATTCCAAATCATATAGACACAACTGTTGTGGAGAGAACACCTTTGGAAGCTGATATTTTAGTTAAGCTAGTAGACCCTACTCCCTTAGTTTTTTCAAACATAGGTAAGACTATTATCCCATATCCAATGACCATTGAATGGGATATCATGTCGTTTCATCCAATCATAAGAGAGGCCATGATCATATCCTCTAGAGTTTTGGGGGTTAACCATCACATATTATTTCTGGATGATTATCCCTCCAACACTAGTCTCAATAAGGGATCTCTTGAAGTCCACCTTTGAGGTCGCTGGTCAGGTTGGGCTTGGTCCTATTCTACACACTCTACTGCCGAACTCGTGGAGTCAACATCTTATCAAGTATATAATACAATCTATACCATGTGACTGTGTCTCTACGGAGGTTTAAGGAATTGATTAGTCAGTAGGTGGTGTTTAGTTTTTCAATATTTATACCTCTCTCCATTATCCCCCCTTTTTTCGGTGGTTGGAGATGTTTTCTAGTTTACCTTATAATTTCAGGATTACAAATGCAAGTATTAGAAATTATGGAGGGTGCTTTAGTCATGGCTACTACTACAACTATTAGGGATAATGATGTTGTGGGATCAAGTCATGTTGCAGTCATTTAATCTGCCACTTCTAGAGACATTCATTCTGGAATATATTTTTTCATCATGGATTGATTCTAAAACTGATCAAGAGGGCCTGGTCAGCCTTTTACCCGGTCACTAGAGGGAATCTAATAAGATATAGGGGTTAATTTATCAAACTCCATTTATCAACATGCCGAAAAAGTTGCCTACGTTACACCACATGTTTTTTTGTTTCATATGATTATATTATCACAGTATCTATGATATGTTGAAGTAAGAGGTTTCTTATTGGGAGGGAATAAGAATTCAAAAGTCTCATATTTTTCCCTAGATATAGAGGTACATTTTTTCACTAGTAGGAAAATACTTATGTATGAAGCTACTGATGAAGTTGTGGATGTTGTGAGGATGTAGAGATAGGTAAAAAGTCAATGGTCCTTAGCAGAACAACATGACCAAGAAGTGGAGAAACATAACAGTGAATTAGAGAACCTTTAATGTTATCATCTATATTTTTTTTGCCTCAATTTATATGGGGAAGTGATTAGTTGATGAAGGGGAATGTGATGGACATGAGGAATAATTGGTGGCGAAGGCATTGCAGGTGGGTGCAGAGGCTAATACTATGTCTTTCCTAAGGTTGTGTCAGACCATTGAAGATTCAAATAATACACTCACACATCTCCATGAATCTACCAAACGTATTTTATAATAGTCATGTCATGTCTATATTGAGAGGCTCCAAAATGTGGGCTCCCTTCATTCCATTATTCAATGAGATGAAAATATTTTTCCCGCCAATAAATCTCATTTACCCATCTTCTATGATATTAATCATTTATGAGAAAATAAATTCTAATCAATAATCTCAACCAGATATAAATATGGATTATAAACCAAGATAATGGAATAATTAGGTTAGGTTCTAATTTTTTTATTTATCTAATGGGCTATGTTAGCATATTTTGATTGTTTCTAGTGTCACACAATGAACCCTATAACGTTCATTCCCTCTTATTTATCACCACAAGTTTTTCCTCAACCATTATTATGAAAGTAGATGGTATAACATGACTATTGGGCACCCTTTTGGGTTTATGAGAAAACAACAAGTGAATCTCATGATAATTTTTTTATTGCTCATTGTTTTTCCAAAACCGTATGTAGCAAAGATTTAGATAGATGAAACTCAACATTTTTATAGGGTTCCCTTTGTTGGTTTTCATCCTAGTGAGTGTTACACATTTTTTCATTGAAATTTTAGATTCTTTACCATTGGATTACCATTATTGATGTTTTAGGTCAAACAAAATTTACCATGACTTTCTGGGTGAGTTCCCTAATTCAGGATTCACTAACCGAGGATACCCGATATCTTTTATTCACTGATGAGGGATATTTCTTGAACCTGACTTGTGATTTTAGGATATTGGACATGATATAGGGCTTGTAATCTATGGGAAATATGATGGTAGTAAAAGGATCTACTGAGGATTAATTTTTATTTAGATGATTGGAAATTATATGGAAAAAATATTTAGAGTATCCATTGCATAATGTGCATCGGCAAACAAAGGTGAATACATGACACTAGCCTTCCATTTTACAATGGCCCAGTTGTTTTTATATAACTATTGGATTTTTTTGTTGAGGACAATGGGGGGAGGACCTTTGAGGGAATGGAGTCTGAAATTAATAAATGATCGCATATCTGAATTTGACAAAGAACTGCTCCCACATGAATTTGGATTGTTTAATGGATTATTGATGCATGGTGATGTTTAACATCATAAAACTTGGAAATTTGGGAGTTTTTTTGAGAAATAATCCTACTATAGCTAGTGGAGTGTAAGTGATTCCTTTCCTCTATGATTATTCGGTTAGAAATGACTTTCACCTTTAGTTATTGAGGAATGTGAAATATATAAACCATAATTGAAATGGTTTCTGTATCGAAGGGTTGACGTAGGACCTAAATGTTATAAGGAATTACATAGGCATGAATACATTCTCTTGAGGAATATATTAACTTTGGTAGAAAGTCTTCATTTTGGGTAATCATATATAGAGTCTATGGTGAATAATGGTCATAGTCAAACAAATGTTTCCACATGAGGTTGGCCTGCTACTTCGGATTTCCATTGAAAATCATATAGAGATCCTGACCACTTTGGGACCCGAATTATGGATCATGAAAAAGGGTATGAAATATCAGAAAAAAGAGGTCATTCATTGTCGAATTTATCAAGAATTAAAAAAATTTGTAATGGGATATCAGTCCCATCCTTGTGAGTTGTTTCCTTACATAGGTCTAACTATTGCACGAGTAGGGATGGGATGTTTTTGCTTCACAGTTGGATTCAATTATGAGATTCAAATATCACTACATTTACTATAATAAAAGCAATAAATTGGTACATAGTTATGTAATTGTTTTTCTATATGTGAATTTGATTCTCACATAATGATGAACATTTTTATTTTGTTCACAAATTCACCAATGAGGTGGGGGAAAATGTTGAACCTCCCTATGTAGATTTATTTCTTGTATAGGTTCATGAGGATAAATTACATTGGACTTGAACTATCCTAAAGGTGAATACTAGGTGTCATGTACTAGTTATTTAGTTCTTCAGTTTATTAGGATTCCTATGTAGAATCCCTGAGTAACTAGAAGTTAATCAATTTGTGGTATCTTGACAAGTCCAGGACATGATTAGGGAAAAAAGTGTTAACCATGATTTTGAGGGATTATGGATCAAGAGGAATGAAAGGGGTCTAAGATTATATTTTTTGTAAAACAATATAAAATTTATATTTTAGGGATGAATTTTACGTTGGTTGACATGCCATTTTTTGGGCAACACATGCAGATCCATTGGGGCATAATGTGAATAGTCAAAAAAAATGTGTCCACAAGACACTAGCCTTCAATTTATGATGGCCATGAATGGATATTATTTTCATAGATTACTCAATACATGGAGTCTGAAAAAGGGATATGGTTGATTTGAATATGTCTAAATTACACAGGCCATGTTTATTGATGGAATTGGGAGTTTCTCTGTATAGATTTAACCTATATTTGACGTGAGATATTTTGTTTCCCTTGTCGGATCAGGGAGTAGTTATGATGATCCAGGCATATCGTGCCCATGTTCTCGATATAAATCGAGGCCTATACATAAGGACTGGTAGCATTTATGATATATTTTCTTACGTTGTTGTTATTTTTTCCTGTGGTTAGGACATTGGGACATGTAGTTTAATGTCATGTGGGGAGGAAATATACTGAATAGTTTAACATAATGTGGAATGTTTGTTGAAAACATAGTTTAATCATCTTTTTTTGTAGTCAAAACTTCAAAGGTGTCACACATTCATATGAGATAATCATGATAGAATATTCCTGGTATATCCTGGACATTAGTGAGGAAAGAAGGTGTAACCCGTGATTATAGGGATGTCTAGAGACAATAGGAATTACATGAGTCTTAAAATCTCTTAGCAGTATGAAGAGAGGAAAAACATCATCTAGGGATGAATATTTCATTGTTTTACAGTCCATTTTCATGGAAAACGTATACAGAGCATCTGGGGTATAATGTTCATAGTCAAAAAAGGTGTCTGATGGCTCCCTGTTCTCCTGGATACCGATCTCGCCCTCTGATCTAGCCTACCTTCTAGGTTTTTTATAGGATCTCGATGAAATCAGTTCCATGTCCCGCTTCTTCGTCCTTCTTCACTCCTTGTTATCTTCCTTTTCTTTCCCTTTTTCCCAGAAAACCCTACTTTCAAGGGGTCACTTCTTTTAAACTTTGGTTCTTTGACATTATCTTCTCCCCTATATTGTTTTATTTCCCTTTATGATGGAAACCTTCTTCTCTCTTCCTGGATTCACATTTTCTCTTTCAATGAAAAATTTCTCAATTTGATACTCATTTTTAGATCTAAATTTTCTCTATTTTCACCTTCTTATCCTTATACTTTTGTAGTTCTCCTTTTCTTACTATATGTTTCGACACTGACTGTTTTCCTGAATTTCCCCTTTTAAAATAAATTTTCTCCTTTTCTTCATTCTTGTTCGGGTTTTCTAGTGTGTGGATAAACTTGTGAAATATAAGTAATTTAATGCTTTACATTCATGTTCATTCTGATGTTATGGAATTGTATTTTTTTGGTTCATCATGTTCAAGAATATGTCTGTTACAGTTTGATGATGAGTTTTTCATGGGGTCGCTGTTGTTTTCCATGATGTGGCATGTTGTAGAGGTCTGATTACTCATACTCTGCTCTAGTCTTCATATAAATTGATCATTTTTTGGTCAGTAGGGTGACATAGTTCCAAGTAGGATTTGGGAGGTGTTCGTGGGTGTGAGTCTTATACCGACGTTGATTTATGTTTCATGGTGTTTTCAATTATTTATTAGAAGATGAAAATGGTGGTGTGACGAAGAGGTACTTTGAAGATGTAAGGATGCTTTGGTTGTATGGATCCAAATACTCACACTATTTATGATCTTTTTTTAGGAAATGTTGGTGACATTTTATTATTTGATATCTAAAATTCAAAAAACTGAATAGTGTAATGTGGTATGTGGTCAGATCTTTCTGTTTTCATGGATTCAAGCTATTTGTTCTAACTGCTTTGGATTCTGTGTTTGAAATTTGAATTTGGTATTTAGAATTTTTTTTATTGAATTTTTATTGAGATGTTCCCACTAACCCGACATGTGGTTTATTTAGAAAATAAAAAAAATGTATTTTGAGGTTAAAGAAAGGTGTCTACAAAACATTTTCCTTACAATTATGATATTCATGGATGATTATGGTGAGATTAGATTTTCCTCGATATGGGATATGATGTATGAAAAGAGGATTTTTGGGTACATTAGGTATTTCTAGGTCATGATTAGTTTCATAGAAAGATATACATTACATAGATTTGATTCATGTGTATAGGGAAACATGGTATTTTAAAACATTTTAAAATTTAGAATTTAGTTACAAAATTCCCTTACATGTATTTTGATTTTTCATGCTGGGGGGGGCTTTATATTATTCTGCGTGGATAGTCCCATGTTTTTCATCTCAAGTGTCGTGAAATATCTAATTATACTGACATATAATCTATACACAGTTTTTGAGATACCTTATAGTTTATAGTTGTGTGGTTATGAATTCTATGGTCATGAAGCTTAATGTCATGTTGTGAGGAATAATGAATTTACTTCTGAATGTCTGTAACACATGAAAGGGGAGGAATTTCATTAATGATGGTTGGACCTAGGAAGGCACACAGGTCCCTAGGTGTCCTATTAGTTTGTGGGAATCAAGCCACATGTTGTCCTAGTATCCATTATAGTTTATTATCATATAGAAAGGAATAAAGTGAATCGACGTGAAAAGGAATAAAAAATTGAAGTGTCGAGAATTAACCGTTTGGAGGCTTCCTACATAACCCAATTAATTGGAAAACATTGTACATGTAGTTCTTGAAGAAATTTCACTATATATTTCTGATTTATATGCATGAATGACAGAGGTTTTTTCAGTGGTGGCTGGACCATGATGAAGAATATGGCCATCACTACATATCATGTGAGGGAAAGTGTCGTGCCAAACATTTTTCATGAGCACAACATGGTAGGTGACCGATGTAAGTAGAAATGTCCCCTTGAGTGAAATCATTATTCATGGTATCCAGTTTAATGTCATGTGGTAAGGATGAATGCTCTCCCCACACAATTTTGAACTTTATACAGAGAGATGGGGGAATTTTATGTCGTGCTTTCAAGAATATAGGCTTATTATACTCCTCTATGTTTTTTATATGCATGGTAAATCCTGACCTCAATTCTAAATCTCACTGAAGTATTACTCTGTGTCATAAAAAATGAATGATGTGGAGTTCTGTTGTATTATATGGGCGACATAGGATACAACAGAGGCGTTCCATGTCATTTGGTAGTTGGACCAAGACATAGGTTCAAGGCATCTCTATGTTTCCTATTGATTAATAAGAATTGACCTGTACATAGTTCTATAGAATATAATGGTAGGTTATTGATACTAGAGACACTTTTCCATTAGGTGACAACATTTTTAGGGCTATGCTGTTTAACATCATGTAGTAATTATGAGAGTGTCACTATCAAATTTAATTCTATTCATCTAAGAAGAATATGTTTTGTGTATACAGAATTATTATTTTAGGAAGCTCACATTGGTGGGGACATTTTGATCACTCCATCTATTGAAATTAAGGAATACGATCCATTAGAGTAAACATTATGTTTTAAATATGGTCCATCCCATTTTGGATCCATCATTGGAGGTTTCTTCTTGAGTTTCATCATGGTGTTGAAGAGAAACACCATCTCTCATTCGAGGATAGATTGGATATGGAACATCTTATTGAAGGCTTGTGCAATTGAATTTGTTTAGATCTCATTATTATGCACAGTGTGCAATCTTTTATCATCAAACCACTCCATCTAATAAAACAATTTTTGAGATTTCTCTTCTATAGATAGTTGATCATATAGAACGTCGAAGTGAAATTTTATTTCAATTTCAATGGGCATAACCACCTTTTTCATATATAATAACATCAATAATGTTTTATGGATGGTGGTTGGGGTTATGGTCCGGTAAGACCATATAGTATGGACCAGTCTATATGGATATGATTTATCATCCATATCTACCATCATTTATAGTATGTTATATAGGGTTCATTGAACGCCTATATATATTTGTTGGCCCCAATGTGGTAGTAGTATAAACAGTTGGCATTGATACCATCTTCCTAGTAATTTTTTTCTAATTCAACAGTTCATTAATTGGTGTGGTTTTTCATTAGTATTGTTTGAGGGACTCTAAACCTAGTGATGATATTTGTATTCCGAGAGCCGAAAATGTTTTTTCTCTATGACTTATTTAGGTGGTGGGGCTTTTCCCCATTTGAAAAATATGATGGTGTATATTAGAAGAATTATAAATTTCATTCCCATGGTAGAATGATACAGTCTCACAACATCAATTCCCCTTATGAAAAATGTCATTAAGTACTCAAATGTGGGACGAACACTAAAGTTCAATGGATGAAATTTGCACGGACTTGGACGGAGCTACACTTTTTGGTGAAAATTATACAATATTTCCACATGTTGGGATAATATTATTGCTACATTTAAATTTTATGTGAGATTTTGGATGCTGACTAGTGTACCCCATAAGTGTTAGAATTTAATTTTTCTTGAAGGTGACAATCTCTTCTCTATCAATAATCCTGATAATGATTCCCTTAAGACATCACTAGAAATACTCATTTATTCTAGATTAACCCATCATATAGCATGAAACTGACAACTCCTATTTGGAATTTTTCACTTCCAACCCTATCTGGTTGGATTTATACCTTATGATTATAGTTAAAAGTGGGATTCATCTAGTTGTATATAAGACCATATAGATTGATGATGGGACTTATGAAATTAATTCGTCCTGGTTCGTCTTGAACATAAGGTAAAACCAATCGGATGTGGACAATATTAATTACTACCTCATTCTGACCTGGGTCGATTTGAGTTGTGGATACATTTCCAATAAATAATCTTTCACATTTTGTGACTATGCAATTTAAATCAATGAGAGTTATGACAAGAATTATTTGATCATATCTCACACATGGTTCATCATTGGGATCCTCTCCTCATTCAAGATTGAATATTCAATGTTCACTTGCATGATGACCAGTTCTGAATAGCTTTTTACCTTCTAATTTTTAACATGCACCTAGAGTGCTAATTTCAGCCGTACAATGTGGGACTCGTAATCTTATTCTTTTTTCATGAATCTTTATTAAAGTAGGATATATTAGAGAAGTCCTAATCATTCTAGGAAAATAATTATGACTGAAATACCCACTTTTAATAATTTAGGGTCTTTCATTCTTCTTCCTGTTGGGATACTGGAGGCACTGTCGAAGTACAATTCCCACATCTGGGAGTTTTCTTAAATAGAGAACACTTCCTTATCAGGTTGATCAAACTTTTATTGGGTCTCTATGGTTGAAGGTTTCATTTCCACGAAGTCCACTTAGTCCTAGCCTTTGTTAGATTTCTGCGATATTAACTATATATCGAACTGGGGTATGATGACTACCCAAAGTGAAATGTATCCACTTCACATTGGATATCTAAGAATGTACAATATCAGGTTGTTTTGTGACACCAAATGGAATTGGGGGTTCGTTATTTAATTCAATAGTTTCGTGGAAAGTAAATGTTAATGAAAGACAACCCTTCTCAATACTTTAATAATGAGTACCAACATCATTCATAATTCAAATGAGAAAAAAGAGATTATTCTCAGAACCGACAACATTATTTTGTTTGAGGAAGGAACCTAGGGATCATTCCTAGGTAGTTACATATAGAATGAGTATTCATACTTCAATATGAATAATTATCACTGGTGAAGTCAGGAGATATTTCTTGAGATTTTTTATGCTTCCCGGTAGTCATCAGTCCAATGCTATTCTACCCCTATCTTTAGCAACCTCATGAAGGTAAACTATGTGCTTGCAAGGTTTGTTGTACAGTTCCAAATGTATGATATATTACCCTGGATTAATCTCAAATAATTGAGTTTTCAAGGAGGTACCATGCCAAAGATATAATTTTTCTTACCAGGGTCAACATCGATGTGTCAGTGGTGCATGATGAAGCTGAGTAATATCCCAAAGGTGACACTAGAAGCCCATTGTATAGGGTTCATTTCCAAAACATTCTTTCATAGATATGTGAAGACAGTTTTAAAATCATGTAGATGTTTTAAGTATTATTATGATTTAATGACTAAATAATCAACATAAAATTCAATTAACCTTCCATTGATGGGTTTTAGAATTCTATGTGTGGTGTAAATTTATGTGGTGCTGAAATTTTTCAAACTAATGGGCATCACCTTATAGTAATAGACTTCTTGGGTAGCATTGAAAGTTGTATCTTCTTCATATATTGTATGGAAATTTAGATCCAATTATATATTTAATATCCAATAATGAAAAAGAGTTCCTCATATCCATTAGTCTCATTGATCAACAATTATATGACCCAGGCGGTGAAATCATCTTCCAGGCAGTGCCTGTTAAAGTCCTTGAAATTGATGCACGTCCTGATCTTCTCATTTTTCTTATTGAAAGGGGAATTTTTTTAGAATGATGGGATATTATACTTCTGGAATAATCATATATTTGATGAACTCGTTGACTTCTACATATATTTTTGAAGCTTGTATCATGTGCATCCTCTTTGGAACTTTCCTGTAAACATGTTGAACTTCTAGGAGACCTAGGTGGTGAGTGGGCACCTCTAGATTGAGACACGTAATTTATATAAACATTAATGTGAATAATTAATTATTTTACTATAGTAAAGAGTAATATATATCCTTCTCATTAGGAGTAATGGCCACACTAACTATATGGGGTTATGGTTCTTCATCCGTACCTAGGTTGATTTTATTTAGTTCATCATTGATGGTGGAAACACATTCCTCAAATGCTGGAGAGGCCTCCATTAGGACTTGTTATTCATTATCCCCAACATACTCATCATCATCCTCTTTCTTTTTATATGGGGAAACAATACATGAAATAATTTCACCATAGTTGAGGGGGGTAGTTGATATTTTAGTATAAGGTCGTGTCTTTTTCATTGGACATTGGTGGGGGATTTTCCAAGACAGATGTAGTAAAGTGTAAGAGATTTTCCTGAACATCCTTGAATGAAAAATGACATATTCCAAACTCAGTAGGTAAGGTAAGAATTTTACAGTTTTTTGATGTCAGATTTAGGTTATTTCCATTTGAACCCTCCACATTATCTTATGAGTCAATGATCCATTCAACATTATCAGTCTTAGATGTCATAACTGATTTTCTTTGAAATACTGAATACACATCTGAATTTTGACTTGTGGCATCATCCTAATAGAGAGGTTGTATGTATTCAACACAGATCAACATTAAATGATTGGTAGAAAATGATTCCTAACTATTGGGGTCACAACCCAATCGATGATATCTAATGTATTATGTTTTCCAATTGGTTTTTAGAACCCTACGTCAATGTAGTGTGACTCAAAAAACTTGAGTGAGGACATATAATATTGAATTGTACCACTCTATTCATTAATGAAATAGTTTAGGCACTGATTGTACAAGGAGTGGATTGATGCATGATTATGCAGCCAGATCCGTCCTAGAAGATAATTGAAGGCCATTTTATATTGGACTACAAAAAAATTATTTTTTAGTTACGAGGTCACAGAACTAACGTTCATGATAGATTTGGCACAATGTTTTTTTCTTGTTATTTCATAGAAAAACAGAGTTATGGTAATGGGAATTAGATTATCCTCAATGCTTCCAAACTGTCAGAGTATTCATTGTGGTAGATGATTAATTACAGATTCATTGTCGAGGAATAGTTTTCATATATCAATGTCATTTATTATACAAGACACATAAATGTGTTTGATGTGTCCTTACATGATGGTGTCTTCTTCTTGAACTTTGTAATAGATAAGTTCAAGACATTCTATAGGATTGATCCCTGTATAGTAGACTTCAGTGGAGGAAAATTCAACTTCAAAATCCTATGGACTCAGCTAAGCTTCCATGAGATATACTATTATATCTTCTAAAATATTCATTTCAACTATGATTGAGAGCATATCTAGAACTGAAGCTAACTAATTTAGAATGGTATATTTCTAATCTAATGGTTAGAACTTCCAAGATAGTGTAGGACATTACATTTACATTATAAGGTATTGATCACATGATTATGATGGGTCGGCCCATGGTACCTGAGCCATATGAGCTTCCATCCTTTTTGTTTTATTTCTGTAATATCTTATCAGATGCTCTAGGTAATAGGTCATCCTTTCTTCCTCTGATGGATATTTACGATAAATTGGATAGGGTTGGTTTCTTGTAGAGGAAGGACAATTTTCCACCCTCTTGGATTTGATGGAGGGTCCTTCTGCGAGTTTGCAAAACACTAACAGTTTGAGCAGGATTGTGTACATATGATTCATTTCATCAATATGTACACCTATAATTGTATCCTTAATTTTTGTTGCTTCTTCCTTCAGATCCCTAGCTAGGTGTGGAGGATTATGGATGATAACCATACTCATAATCGGATAAGGGGTCTATGAAATGGATGACATTGACATAGAAATTTATAATCTCCACTTTTAATGATGTATTTTCCCCGTCATTTACCTCTGGTTGAGCCGTTATGGTGTGGCAGTTCCCATTGTTTCATTTTGTGGGGACGGTGCCCGTTGTTTCATATTTTGTGGAAGGTAATTTGAAAGTGCCAAAGACAACCTTGTATTAGGCTTTATTTCTTCTTCCACAACTATCTTTACACCCTTTTGATAGGATTGCATTTTTTCGGATATCCTAAGGATGTTTATGGAGCCTATAATTATGGTTTTGTTCAATTGAGAGTAGATCGGGGCACAACTGGTTACTTAAACTATGTTTTATTGAAGATTTCATTGGGGTGCACATCTGTCTGTCAAGGAAGAGCTAACGGTTTCCCCACATTCCCTCTTTCCAATGTCTGGTGACATCTGTAGCTTATTTAGGGATGTTTGCACCGCAATCAAAATGGGAAGATGTGTTTTTGGTTCCTCCATCATTGTATTCATTCTCAGAACTCATTGCCTAGTCCGGGTATCCCTTATAAACTTAAGACGATGTTCGTGAAACTCTTCCTAGTTCAATGTCATCATGGACATAGGTTAATTATGTTGCCTCTGTCAGAAAATTTTGAAGGGTCTAGCCATGGTAGAAACCTTCATTCGGGGGGAGTCGTAATGTGGTATATAACTGGTGTGTCATGACAATGGAACAATGACATTCTGGGGTTTCATCTCTTTAAGATAGGTCTTCTCGAGGGCACAGAATCCCAAGGAATCCCACATTAAATGTATAGAATTCTATGCCATTTCCTTATATCTGAGGTTTTCCTTATATTCGTGTGTTTAAAATAGGTTATTCCATGGGTTTAATGTCTATAAGAGATAGATCAAACTGATCCGAACAATAACAGGAGTGGATCAGATGGGTGAAACTCCAAAGGGAGCACTGATGCTGGGGCTAACTCTACGTTAGTTAACCTATTTCTACTAGGAGCAGTGAGGGAATTGGATGGCGTGATCCCCATGGGATTTGGTGGCTTGGGTCAGGATTAGGATGGAAATGTATTTTTGAAATAAGTGGATGGATAATGAGATGAAACATTCATGAGGAAGATGGCGATGTTGGGCATGGGCCTCTAAGAGAGCTCCTGGGTATCCCCATTGTAGGGAATCAATTTCCACATAGTTCTATGGGGTGAAGGGACATCTATCAATGTAGCCCGTGAGAATGGAATCATTAATGTGTTCTGGATGAATTGGAAAAAATGAGTTGGGGCATAGAATTGGGGTGCAAGCTGAGGACAGCGACCCGATGATATATTGGGTCTTACTCGTGATTAGAAGCTTGGGTTGGTCTGAATCTCGAGGGTCAGACCAGAGATGTGGGTCCCATTGAAGGGAGTGAAAATGGATTACCATTAGTTACATACACAAAAACTTACCATCAATTGGGAATAATGGAAGGCCTTCGATTGGGAATAATATATTGTAATCTATTGGGAACTATGGCTTTGCATTGATTAGGAACACCTTCTTACCATCGATTGGGGACACCATCTTCTCTCGATTGGGAACAATGACTTGCTTTCGATTGGGGAAAAAAGCTTACAGTCAATTGGGAACAACAACATACCATCAATTGGGAACAACATATTACTGTTAATTAGAATATGACCTCACGGAGACGTTCTACGTAACCTTCCTAGGAGATACAGATCAAATCCCACGTAGTTTGAATGTGTGTAGTATAACGTCATGTGGGACAAAAAGGGCTATACAATTTAACATAATTTGGGATGGTGGAAACCACCATGAATACTTCAAGACCAATAGTTGTTGGGATTTATCATCTGGGAGGATTCCTTGATATACTGACTTTGAAAAAAAAATCAATGTCCTTGTAGTTTGGAGTGGTGGATTGGTGAGCTGACGTGAAGAGGTCGGGACCAATGGGTGTTGGGACTGAACCTATGGGAGGCTTCCTACATGCCCATAACATGGCATGGATCAAAGTACACGAAGATCAGAATGGTGGTTTGCTAAGCCAACGTGAAGATGTTGGGACCAATGGGTGTTGGTCTTGACCCTTTTGGAGTATTTCTACACACCCTCCCTTTACAAGGATCTAAGTCCATATAGTTCAAGAATGGTGTAGTGATTACACTATAGGATACCCAAGTAAGGAGGTCATGGCCAGTTCTTATTCTAAATCTATGAGAGTTATTCTCAATGTGGGAATCAAGTGGCAGCAATGACCTGATGATCACATCATGGAAGGTGCATGCATGTGAAGTGGAATGGGCCTTACATGTGGTTAGCTCCCTAGAGAGGATACATGGGATTATTAATGATTAGTATCCTAGGGAGATAAATATTGGGACTAACATGTGGATGGAGGCCCAAATGGCGATAAATATAGATTTAGATGGAATGGATATCAAAAGTTTATCTACCCATCTCTCCACATAGTCTTTGGCACCATGGAAGAGAGTAGGAGAAAAGGGAACCACCTCTTACAAGAAAGGCTAGGGGATTACACCATGGTGGCCGCCCTTCCCCACAGACATGCTCCTCTCCAGCAAAAGAGATCTCATTCCATGTGAGGATAATCACACTCTAATTGATATGTGTGGTCATGGAGAATTTCTATGTTGGGCACCGTGCGTATGGTACATGGGGTAAGACCACATCTTAATATCATGTGATGAGGATGCATATTCTTGGTATTTTAATGTCATGATACTCACGTGAGTCTAGAGCACTCGGCGACCCCTAGGACATACATGAATGGTACCTCTCGCCCTTGGAGAAGGGAAAGAAACAGTAATGTCATGGCGTTGGGGTGTTGTGGAGTTATTTAGTGAGAGGCCCACATTATCATTGATATGTTGAAAGTAATATCTATTAGCGTTCCTATGATGGATGGGGCTTATGCAAGGAATCTTACCAGGTGTAGCTATGAAGTGATAGTGGTGAATGGGGGATATTCCAGGAAACATTCTAGGTGCCACCAAAGAGCAGCAACTGTGGATGGGGCTTCTGCATGGAATCGTCTCGTGTGCTGCTAAACCAAGGCAACGAAGGATGGGTCTTACACATGGAATCTACCAGGGGGCTGCTGAGGAGCTGCAATGATGAATATGGCATACACATGGATGCTGCCCAGGTGCCACTATAGAGGGGAAATGGAGGATGGGGCTTATGGATGGAAGAAACCCAGGTTCCTTTCTCATTTATGTCCACGAGGGAATCCCAACTCATAGGTTGGTTGAGGAATATAATTAAGACCTACACCTATGCACTCGTGCAAAAGCAAGATGATGCCCAGGGTGATAGAACCCATCCAGAAAAAGGTAAATGAAATGTGTGAATCACATGCACAACAATATGAACACAGTTTGGGTAGCGTGACAATGAAGGATAATTTTTGACCATTTTCAAAACAAAGTATGCATATTATGTTAGCCTCAAATGGGAAAAAATGAGGGTCGACTACTGAGCATGGTTGATACATAGGACCTGACTCGATGTGTGATCCAATGTCCTTCGGGGCATTGGCCCAGAACGGTAGGTGATCCAAGGCTCCATGGGTCCAGGCGATTATAGGGTCCCTTTAGAAATGGAAGAGGATGAAGGTATAAATTAAGGACAAGCAATGAATGAGGTGGAGTGATGTAATGATTGAATGGATTCTAATCCTTAATAAATTATTCCACATTAATCATTGAATTAGGAATCTTATGCTTGTCAAATAAGACATCTATTATTTGGAACAAGATGTAATCAATTATTGAATGTTAGGGAATGATACAGATTATAGTCAGGTAGAGAGGCTAATTAGCATCTTATTCTTGGTGTATAAAGCATTTCTTGTTTAGAGGAAGTGGAATCCTATATTTTTCATATAGGTAAACTACTGTTTATAGTCATGTAGAGAGTACTATTGGCATCTTATGCTTGGCAGAAAAGGCATATCTTGTTTCGAGAAACAGGCGTCCTTTATTTTTCATATAGGGTGTACTACATTTTATAGTCATATAGAGAGAACTATTGTCATCTTATGCATGGCGCATAAGGCATCACTTTTTTGGAGCAAGATGCCTCTTATATTTGTTATATTTGGTGTCCAATAGCATATAGTCATGTAGATAATACTATTGTAATCTTATGAATGGCACATAAGGCATATCCTGTTTGGAGCAAGAGGTATCCTATATTTTTCATATAGGGTGTCCTACATATTATAGTGATGTTGAGAGGACAATTAGGAAAAAGGCACCTAGAAATGAATGGTGTAGGGACTTAAACAAGTGCTTCCCTTTATGGATCAACCTGGTATAGAAGCCATGTGAGGGTGTTTGGATGAGTTTCTTAATGAATGGTTCGATAAAAGTACTAAGGGAATTGATTATGAGAATCTAAACTCATGACATGGGAAATTAACCAAGAGGAATATGTCGACTCAGGGTGTTTCATGGTGTGTGGAGGAGTATCTCAAATCACGGTATTCCATAGGTAGATGGTGGGTGTGTATAAAGGCACACTAGAAAATCCCAGTATCCCGGCCAGAAGCGTTTATGATGCGACTCTCCATTTCATTATAGCGAAGTAATAACATACAATAGGGGAGATTTGGATGCAATAGGGTATATGTGCGTGCATGAAGGAAGGTGTTCATGCAATTATACAAATGCAGCACTAGTGTGCGCAAAATTAGGCCTAGTGGAACTGTATCATGCAAATATTGATGTGTTTTCCCAAAATTGGATAGGTTAGAACATTTGCGTGAAAAAGTGGTGTTTTGCGTGCAAGAAGGAAGTTTTGTACACATTCATGGAAAATGTAGACTTACGCACATTAGAGAGGTGGCTGACCACTAGGGGTCCTCTTGCAAGAAGGTGGTGCACTGGTATTTATTGGTGAAATTATGAAATTAAGTGCATGTAAAATTCCATACCTCTTTTACGCATAAATCCATTTTGTGCGAAATATTCCATTTTTGCGCGCAAGATTCCATTTTTGTGTGAAAATACATAATTTTATCCAAACCCACCGGTATGGCCATTTCCAGAAGCCTGACTTCGAAAGACCATATATTCTGATCCGTAACTCCATTCGGGCTCCATGGTTAATCAAATAGAAGCTTTCAAAATGAGCTATGCTATGAGATAATGTTTGGTAGCATTCTGTGAATTACATGGACTTTAATTCTATTTCCAAAAATATTCCAAGAGTAAACCATGAGGTAGGTTGGCCATTTTCGAATCATCTAACTATTGAACAATTTTTTCCTTATCGTTAACAACTATTTTCTAGTTCCATTGTTAATCTTGATCAGTTGTTGAAATATATTTCACTTGAATTTGTGTAGGTCACAACTTGACCTGTCCAAAATCTACAAACTTTTATAGGAGGTCTTTAAAAAAACTACCTGATATTGTGTCCCAATATCTGATGGAATGGACAATAATCTATTTTTTAATCATGACCAACTTCATCAGCTCATTTTATCAAGAGAAGTGGAAAAAAATTTCAATTCAAGGGTACTATGAAGTCACCACAAACTAGGTTATCCCGAAAATAGTATAAATTATTTCTAATTACATAAAAATAATTTCCATAGGATCCCTATATTTTCGTGATAGGGTGGGGTTCCTACTAACATCTAGTATTCCAAACACAATGTTGTTGGTGCCTTGGAATAGGGAATGATGGGGGGTTGCATAAGCATGACCTTAGTCACTTTATCTCTCCCTTCACCTTTTTCTCGGGATTATCGGACCTCCCAAGATGTGATCGTAGGTCATTTCAAGGAATAATAGATCCTTTCATTAATACAGAAGAACTCACAGAACAAACATGTGCACAACAAATGAATAAGTGGCATTCAAAGATCATCTTAGATATTATTGATGCACACAAAAATAATCTCATCATAGGAGATTATCCAATTCATGTTGAATTCTAGACCATAACATATAGTGATGATGTTTGTTACTGTCTCGTTATCTCACTGTTTGATGTTCATGAGATCACTGATAGATGTTTTGGGAAATGTCAATTAGAAATGTTTAAGGAAATGGCACTCGATATCTTCCTAGTTTTTTATTGAGTTAGCTTGTAAATTGGTGTACCATAAAGAGGCTTAGCCTTTTAGAGTTCACACAAAGCATATCATTTTTACACCATCTGGATGCTCTGGAGTTCCCAATATAGGATCAAAATAAGAATTTTACTTCATTAAGTATTGCTCCAGGTCACACAATCCATTTAACAATGAAAATATAGGATTCGTGAAATTTCGGTAGGTGGGATATATCTCATCCAGTTAGGATAAGGCCTTCATTATGGTTGTACTAGAGCACATCATCATTCCGTTTATTCCATTTTAAGAGTTAATAACATGATGGTATTCGAGAGACATTGATTCATCTCATGATGAACTTGATCATGAGCAGACATTCTATGGGGAGTTAATGGATGTGTTGGAGCACTAAGACCAGGATATGGATACCCAACATGGGGCATCTTTTGTGTATTTACCTAAATCATTTCCAAATAATTTTCTAATATAAGTAAATCTAGATATCCTATAAGGATTGGGTTCCTTTAGAACAATGGTCTTAGTGCCACCCTAAATGAGCCGTTTATCCATACCTCTTTTTTCAGGATGAGCCTGTGATTCATAGGGATGTTTGATAAAAGTATACGTTGATTCTCTACTTGAGGAAAATACCCAGGAGGAATGAATTATCTTAACATATCAGCGATGAGTTTCCTCATCGCTTTCATATCTTCCTTGTGTAGAGAGAATCTATCCTCAATCATTGGGTAATAATTCTCTTAATGAGAAGGTTGTAGGTCATAAACCTTCCTCATTTTCCTTTCCTTATTGAGGATTCATACAAAATGTAATGGTGGATTAACATAAGGTCATTCATGTTTAAAAGAAATATTTTTTTTTGATGTGAACACCTCCAGGCTCGTTGTGGACCGTCTCTGGGAGAGAACCACTTCTATAGCTAACCCATTACGTTCGTTATTTTCAGTGTGGATTGTAGGGATGATATCCAAGATTTTATCTCATGCATACAACGTTCATTGTGGCATACCATTTTCCAAATGGTAGGAGAGCTTGTTATACCCTTTACTAGATCTTTTTCTGCTCTTTTGTTACACTCTTCATTTTTCTTGGTGAAGAGTGGTAATGCCCCGACCCCATTTACCCAGTTATGGGACATTTTTACATAACATTGGAATGATCACAAGGGATCAAATCCTGAATGACTGATCAGTTTAGTAGTCTTATAAGTACTAGATACATTCATAAGATTTACATTACATCATGAAATAAAAAGATCAAAAACATTTTATCTCCATTTGAACATAATTATATCCTTAGACTATCCGGAAAGGTCAACCATTAAATACATATTCACATCCTGTGGAAAATAAAACATAGGAAGGGGCCATCTCATATGCTCAATAAGGATAACAATATAATGAAAACCTTCATAAGTAAGAAAAAATATTTAAGGAAATGTATAAGACTAAAGCAAAAGTAATTTAATCATAAACATTAGCATTGTATGGAAAAGATAATATCAAATAATTTCATTTACTTATTCACATAGATATTCTACTAGTCAAATAATCAAATTCAATATCAATATCCACCTTCATATTGATGGAATTAATAATGCCAGACTTCATAACTAAATTTTACTGGCCTCATGCCAACACTAAAAATAAGATTTGGTCAAGGACTTCTGCCATGATATTATCATATCTCATTAGACATACCGATGCATTGAGGAGCTATTGAGGGATCCAGCCATCACTTACTAAGTCCAATGCATTCCTCATATGAAAAAGTTTTAACAAAACATAGTGATTTGTATAAAAACTAGTATATGAAATGTCAATACATAATCTATAAACCATGAATGGTATAAAAATAACACATACTCAGTCAAATAATTCTCAAAACCTTTAATACAACATGGAATATTTGTATCATAATTAAATAAACTTCAAACAAGTTTAAAATCCATCAAATAATATTGGCATAGATGAAATCAAAATTTTTTGAGAGAAATACCTTTTTCTAATTTGAAATCATTTAGAATTCATGTAATTATAAAATAAATGATTAACATATAAAATAATCTTATAATATTTTAAGGGATGATTTGACAATAACTTAATGGAAAAAAATTTCCACTCTCTCTTTATTAGTGAAAAGAACATTCTTGCCTTAATTTTGTTAAAAATGTCATAAAGTAACTTGTTTAGAAAATGAAGGAATGATTCCTTAAAAAACATATAAGGTAAAATAAGGGTATAAATGAATTTAACCCATTTTTTTAGTAAACAGTAAAAATATTTTGGAAAACATTTTTTATAAAACACGGATATGGATGATAAAGAGGACCCAGTAGATAATTACATAAAAAAACCTCGGATAATAAAGAGATTATTAAATTAACCCCTTAACGAGTAAATTTCCTTTTTCGATTTTATGTTAAACTCCATTATAATAAATAAAACATTTTTATTAAATAATAAAATAACTATATAAATAAATATGATATCATATATGATACTCTAATATTGATTTGTTAATAATATTTCAGTAGTATCATTATTTCGGGTGTTATCTTATCCATTTTCTATTATATGCACTGTTACATAATCCATTATTGTTAGGGATAGGATGTATTTTATTCATATTCAGAATGATATTAAGTTCTTAAACGTTATTTTTTATCATTAAATGAAAATTATTCTTGAATGATTACGATGGGAAATGAATCACATTGCGTGCGTGGAGACGGTAATCCGTACGTACGCACGAGCGACAATACCATTATATTAATGGTGAAATCGTATGTAATTGGATAGTATATCATATATAGAGAATCAATAACATGTTATATTTAGTATTTACATCATTTATAAAAATTATTGTATCCATCTAAATAATTAAGTGTTTGAATAACAAAGTACACCACGATGTGGAGACAGTTAGCCATACATACGCACGTATGGTGACATTGTCATTCATAGTATAGATATAATAATGAATATGGAATTTAAATTTTAATAACATCATAGTATTTATTATATACCCTTGTTATTATGTTAGAATGGAAAAAACAAATTAATATTAAGTGGAAAAAGGAATGAACGTAAAAGCGATGATGAAATATTTACCTCTTTTTCAGGTTTTTCCTTTTTATTTGATCAAGAGGGCTCCATAAGTAGGCTTTCTGCTCAAATTAAGGCCACTAGGTTCAATGGCGGATATTTGGTATGATATTGAAGCATGGTTTGTTTGAGAAAAAACTCTTTGGGGTTGTGAAATTATGAGAAGGGGGTGTACTATTTTATAAGAGAGGTGAGGGTCACTTTAAGAAATTAAGGAAATATTATTTTATAATAAAATATTATTCGGTTTCTAATGGCTTAAAAATGATTTATGTATAGGCTATGGTGGGGTTGGGTCTAAAACCTCTCAACCAATAGGTTTTAGACATGTTTAAGTCACCATATTACCCTTATCATTTATATTTTACTCTAAGATAAATATTTTGACATTTACCACGTCTCTTTGTTTTTTTATATTATATGGTTAATAAGCTTCCTATAACAAGACAAGAAAACACCATGTGGTTTATTATTGTTATTAAATAACATTATTTAAGTCATTTTTCCAGCCCTTATGGTTTTAGTAATATTATATCAATCAATAATATAGTATTTGTTTTTAAAACTCAATTTGGTCAATTATGACACTATTTGTTATTTGGTTATTGTGAAAATCATAACTACATGATTACTTCGAAAAAAATGTAATTTAATAAACCATAACATGTCATATTAACCTATAAAATTACTTTAATTCATAAATAGTCTCAAATTACATTTATTTGGATATTTATAATATCAATTAGTTTCATCATTAATTAATAATGTAATTACTACATTATCGTTATGTCATGAATAAATTTAATTATTTAGTGTCTAAAAATTATAAATAAAATAAAATTATGTAGTAAATATTTATAGATTTTTAATTAATATTTATAGTCTATTTTATATCATTTATAACCCTATATTAATAATGGTTTATTTATTAAACATTGAATTTAACTCTTTTAACTCTTCTTTAAATAAAATAGTAATATAATTTCCAAATCTAATACAAGTGAACCAAAGAGGATAATATTTAATTAATAAGGTTTTTTTGGTCGAATTATACTTATCCAATTGAATAAGGACATGTGTTGTGGTAATTAGGAAATCATTTTATCCTTATTTACCCTATTTACTTTTAAACATTGTTAAAAAAATCAAAAGATAGTATTCACCAATCATTATTTTCATATTATTGAACCAAATATTACTTACTAATATTAACCGTATATATAGGATTTTTAAATTCAACTAACATAACTAATAAAAATATGTTTTATGCAAATTTTCAAATGCCCTTAAGTGGTGGGTAAAAGACGGTAAAAAGTTTAATAAAATTTTTATATATCTAAACATAATATAAAATGAATCCAATGAATTAATTTGGACATATATAGGTATTATTTCTCTATTTTGACCTAAAATAATATTAAATAATAGAAAATAAATATTTAAATAAAAAGTTGGTTTTAACCAATAACACATATTTTTTTAACTATTCATCAAAAATTGAATGTTTTCATTAAAATACCAAAAATTCACCCTTTTCTAATTTCAGTATTCCGAAGTCAAAAATAAATTCCATTTAGAAAATAATTTTTTTAAAATTTAAAAAAATTGGTATTACTATTCATAACGACTTGTTTGATTGGTAGTGGTTTTTTTGAATCTCGATGTTCCGTACAATGCATGTTATTGCATTATTCAAAGGGAAACGTATTATGGAAGCTTGGGGTCTCACATTCTCCCCTACTTAAAATAATTTTGTCCTCGAAATTTCTTGAATATTACAACATAAAAAGATTCGGGTGGTTTCTCCTCATATGTTTCTCGGGTTCCCATATTGCCTCTTCCATCTAATTATTTCTCCATATAACATTAACAAGATGAGTCACCCAGTTTCTCAACATATATTATTTGGTATTAAGAATTATTATATTCTCTTCAAAAAAAGACAAATCGGGATCTAGTTAAATTTCCTCATAGGTGAGTACATGCATTGTGTCCAGCATGTATTTTCATAACAGTGATGCGTGGAACACATCATGAGCTTTAGAGAGACTTATAGGCATTTCCAAATGATAATATACAACTCTAATTCATTCTAGAGTTTCGAAAGGTCCAATGTACTTGGGAATCAATTTACTCTTCTTACTGAATCGTATAACACCCTTCCATGGAGATACCTTCAAGAAATTATGATCTCCTACTTGAAATTCCAAATCATTCCTCCAATTATCGGCATAGCTATTTTGCATAATTTGGGATGGTTTAATGTGGGTTTGTATAATCTTCACCTTTTCCATTGTTTCCTCAACAAGTTCTAGGCCTACGAGTTTTCTTTCACCAACATCATTCCAAATTGTTGGTGTGCGACATCTCAATCCATATAATGCTTCGTATGGTGTCATCTGAATACATTAATGGAATAAATAGTTATAGGAATACTCTACCTGAGGTAATTATTGATCCCACATACCTTGAATTTCACGTGAGCAAGATCTCAACGTGTCTTCTAAGGTTTGAATAGTGAGTTCTGATTGTCTATCGGTTTGAGGGTGGTAGGAAGTGCTTAAATGATGTTCAGTCTCTAGGGCCTTCTAAAGTCTTTTCAAGAAACATAATTTAAAGCGGGGATCATGATCAAAATAAATCGATAGGGAAACACTATGGAGTCACACAACTTCATTAATATATAGTCTTTCCATAAATTCAATTGGTTAATCTTGTCTTATAGTAACAAAATGTGCTGACATGGTATGATGGTCAACAATGACCCATATTTCATCTTTCCTTCTATGAGTCTTTGTATCCCCATGAAAACATTCATCATAATATTATCCCATTTCCACTCAGGTATAGAAATAGGTTGCATGACTCCTACAGGATGTTGCATAATTGAATTCACTTGTTGACAAACCATACATCATGACAGACAATCAGCAAACTCCCTCTTCAAGATGTCCAACAAAAAAATGTTCTTTCAAATATCTATATATCTTGGTGCTCACGGAGTGTAAAAAGAAATTAGAGCTATGAGAATCATCCAAAAAATCTCTTTGTAGAAAAGGTATATCGGGAAGACAAATTCTCTTCCCAAATTTCAAAATTCCATCTTCATATATTAAGACACTCAATCTCCCATCATTCATAGCTTTAATCTTCTTTTGAAACTCTTCATCATCAGTCTAAGAACTCTTTATCCATTCTAGAAATGATGGTTTGGAACCCATTTGAAAGTGTTTTTATGTTTCACCTTGAGTGGTTATTCCCATATCCATCATTACAAGATCCATGAAAATAGGATCCCTTTAAACTCTCATCTTGATCAAAATTCCATGATTTGTTCTTGTCATGGCATATGCAACCTTATTTTCCTTCCCCGAGTGGTAGTATATAGTTAAATCATAATCATTGAGTAGTTCAAGCCATCACATTTTCCCCATGTTGAGTTCTTTTTGTGATATAATAAACATTAAACTCCTGTTATTAGTATAAATATCATTTTTTTCACCATATAGATCGTGCCTCCATATTTTCATAGCAAAGATTACAGATGTTAACTCATGATCATGGGTAAGATAATTTTGCTCCTAAATTTTTAGCTATCATGATGCATAAGCAATAACTCTATCATTCTTTATAAGGACACAACTGGTATATTTTTTTTGATGCATCACTATAAATAACAAACCTATCATTCCTAGATGGTACAGTCAAGATAAAAGCATTGAATAATATTCTCCTCTATTCTTTACAAAATTATTCACACTCTTTTATCCAAACAAATTTACCTCTTTTATATGTGACCTTGTTTAATAGGTTATCCAACCAAGAACAATTCATTAAGAAATATCAATAATAACCTGCTAAACTAACAAAATTGTGTACCTCAGTTATACTCGTCAATGCTGACCATTCTTGGATAGCATTGATCTTTGAAGGATCAATAAAGATTCCATCCTTAGAGACAATATGGCCAATAAGAGGAATCTCCTGATTCCCGAATTCACACTTGATAAGCATTCCATATAATTCATTTATTTTAAGAGTCTTTAGAATAATGTGAAAGTGACATTCCGGATATTCATAATTTTATGAGTATACCAAGATATCATCTATAAATAGCAAAACAATTTCATTAAGATATTTCTTGAAAAATCTATTCATTAAATCCATGAAGATACATTGGGAATTAGTCAAAACAAACGGAATTATTTTAAAATGATAATGCTCATACCTGGTTCGAAATGTTGTTTTTGGAATTTCATATTTCCTCACACACAACTGATGATATCCAGATTGAAGGTTAATCATTGAAAAATATTGAGCTGCCTGATGTTGCTCAAATAAATCATCATTATTAGGTATGGGATACTTGTTCATTATTTTTATAGAATTGATGTCCCTGTAGAAAATGAAAAACATTATAGATCCATCTTTCTTCATTAAAAATGGACATAAGCTCCCTATAGAGAAAAACTAGGGACAATAAATCCATTCTTAGTCAATTCCTCAAGTCCTTACTTTAGTTCCACTAATTCCACAGTGGCCATTTTATAAGGGGTCTTTGAAATGAGTTTTTAACCAAGAATTAAATAAATGGAAAACTCAATTTCTCATTCTAGAGGATGTCCATGTAAATAAAATGGAAACACATCAACATATTCTTTCACAATAGGTATGTCCTCTATTCTAACATTCCTTCCCTCACCTATAGGTATTTGAATCTCTTATTCAACAATAATTGAATTTAGTAGAGCTACTAGGGGAGGATATAGATAACAATCAGGTGGTGACTTTTATGATCTAAATATATCGTACTCTTTATCATCCTCATTAATTGTATCTTTTTTACTTCTTACAAAAAAATTTCACATCATTGCCTGAAATCCAATCCATTCTGAAGATTATATAAAATTCAATCATGGGTATGATGATGAGATCAACAAATAAAGAACATTTATATTCCCTAATGGGAACTGATTCACAAGACACGATGATACCTCCCATAGGAGTTTTGACTGACAACTCCACTGTTAAGTAATATTGAAGATATCTAATTTTCATAGCAAACTGGAATGATATGAAACAATGTGAGGATCCTAAATCGAATAATGCAATAACTAAATGTGATGAAAACATTAAATTTCATACCATCATGTCTTTCATAGCTTCGACCTCAGTAGTAGTGATCGCATAATCTTGGTCTTGATCCCTTGGACTTTTCTAAGGTTTGATACTAGGGCTAATGGGACATTCTTTTGGAAAATTCCCCTTTTATCTATAGTTGTAGCATTCTACATTGAAAACCTATTTGTTCTCCTTGTAATCAAGAGTTTGGTGTCCTTTTTAACCAGACTTGTAAAATAATCCCATTCCCTCCAGAAAAGTAATTGGGTTATTGTTCCCTCATTACCACAGGATGGATTTTCAACTTTTCCCTTCTTCTATTTATTTCAATTTTTTATTTTTCAAGATATATATTTTTCTCTTGCTTTAATTTAATGTCATAAGACATAGATAATTTCTTTTCTATTTTGATAGAACATGAGACAATATCTTCATATGATGAGAGGGATTGTGAGACATATGCTCGATGGAGAAATGATTTTAACCTGTTAAATAATCAATCCATGTTACTCCTTGTGTTACGTATATAATCTATTGGATTCCTATATAACATTGTATATTTAGCCACATACTTTGTGACATTCTAATCCTCTTTTTGCATCATACTAAAAAATTGTCTCTCCATATCATCCCAATGGTCACGAGGAATATATTTTTCAAATAAAATTTCTTTAAACTCCATCCATTCTATGTTTGATTCTTCTTCATATTCCATTGTGTTTTGAATCAATTACCACCATTGATCTACATCTCCCTTGATGGGATAAACGTACATGTCAAATTTTTTATTTTTTCCACTCCCCAAAGAATGAAATATTTTTTCCAAGGAATTTATACATTGATCAACTACTAATGGATATGTACTACAATTTAATTATGGTCGGTTTTTCCTCATTAAGAGGTCAAAAATTTATCCTCCACATTGTGGATCAGGGTGTTCCATACAGGTAAGCTTATTATTCATAACCTGTGTTAGTTTTTCTCGGTATGGTGATAAGATTTTCAGCACCAGTTACATCAGAAGCTGCACAATAATTATCTTGAGTAGTAGCTAAATGCATTCATGGATTATGTGTGTCGATACGGTTGTCATTCCTTTAACTATGTGTCATTTCTATACAATATCATACATAAGATTAGTTTATGAATCACAATACATAATTCTGAACTTGTAAAACATTTAACATAAATTGAAAAGTTTATGGATATAATCCATAATGATAAAAATATTTTCTTTGGGGAAGTATATACTCTTAAAACCTTCATAATGGTTTTCAATGAAAATTATAATTATCCTATGAATATCACCCATTAGTGACGTAACAAAGAGTGCAGCAAGGCCGGTTGTCATGCACCAATTCCTGTTTGAGTCTAGCACAAAGCTGTGTTTTTTAGCTTTACCCCTAGGTACATATACACCAGAGCCACATCAACCAACTCATAAGCAAAGAGGGATGTATATCTTGGAAAACTCTAAAATATATATTTTGCACCAAAATTAAAGGAAGTTCGTATATTCAAATCCTCAAAGTCTATCTTTGGGTATTGTTCTCTAATCAGAGTTTTTCTAAATCTATCTTCCAAGGTTAGTACTAAACAACATATGATAACAAATTTAATTCCCCAAACCAAGATACCCAAATTCGGTGCATTGTTACTTAACGTTAGAATAATCACAAAGGATCAAATCCTGAAAGACCAATCATTTTAGTAGCCTCAGAATTACTAGATACATTCATAAGTTTTACATTACATCATGAAATAAAAACATCAACAACATTTTTTCCTCTTTTTAAAACACATATATATTTATCATATCCATGCCGGTCAACCATAAAATAATTTTCAGATCCTTGGAAAAATAAAACACAAAAAGGGGTGAGCGCAGATGCTCAGTAAGGATTACAATATAACAAAAAATTTCATAAATAAGGGTAAAAGATTAAGGCAATGTATAAGACTAAAAAATACTTTTAAACATAAACTACAACATAATATGTCATTGATAAATTCAAATAATTCCATTTACTTATTCACATAGTTATTCTTCTGGTCAAATTTTCACTTGCAATATCAAAAACCACCTTCATAGTTATGGAATGCAGAATTCCATACTTCATTCCCACATAGTCAAGGCCTTGTGCAAAGAGTAGAAATATGATTTTTTCAAGGCCATGTGCCATGACACTAGTTTTTCTCATGTGACCTACTAATGCATTGAAATGCTATAGAGGGCTCTACCCATCACTTATTAAGTCCAATGCATTCCTAATATAAATTTTTTTAAACATAACATAATCATTCGTATTAATGCTATCATTCAAAATGTCAATACATTATCCATAAACCATGATTGGTATAAAAATAACACATCCATATTTAAATTTATCACAAAATCTTAAATACAATATGGAATATTTTTATCATAAATAAATCAACATAAAAAGGTTTACATCCATCAAAGTATGTTGACATAGAAAAAATCAAAACATTTTGACAGAAATATCTCAATCTATTTTGAAACCATTTAGATGTCATGTAATTATAAAAGAAAACATTTAGTTTGACAATTTATTTATAATAATTTAACGTAACTTAAAAAATGTTATAACAGTAGAAAATAGCCGCACCCTCCATATAAGTTAGAAAAACATTTTTACCTTAATTTTTTCAAAATGGTCATAAACTACCTTGTTTGGAAAATGACAGAAATATTCCTTAAAAAACATATAAGGTCAAATAAGATTATAAATGATATTAAAACATTTTCTAGTAAATATTAAGAATTTTTTGAAATAATGTTTTCAGAAAACACAAATTTGGATTATAATGGGTTCATAATAGATACTTCCATTAAAATAACCTCAGATAATAAAGAGATTATGAAATTAAACCTTACGTTGTACATTTACTTAGTATATGGTATGTTAACATCTAGTATAATATTAAAAACATTTTTATTTAATTATAAAATAACTATATAAATAAATATGATATCATATATAGTCCCTTAATATTTTATTGTTAATAATTTTTTAGTAGTATCATCAGTTCAGGTGATAACTAGTCTGTTTTAAATTATATACTCAGTTACATAAGCAATGTTTTTTATGTATATGATGTATTGTATTCATATTAATAATGATATTTTTTTCAAATAAATTATTTTTAATCATAAAATGAAATCTAATCATGAATGATTACGATGACGAATGAATCTCATCACGTTCGTGGAGACGGTAATCCGTACGTACGCACGAGTGACAATATTATTATATTGATGGTGAATTAATATGTAATTGGTTGGTATATCATATATAAAGAATAAATAACATGTTATATTTATTATTACATCGTTTATTCTCATTATTATAAACATAAAATAACCAAGTGTTTGAATAAAAAACTACAACACGACGTGGAGATGGTAAGTCATACGTACACACGAATGGTGACTTTGTCATTCATATGATCGATAGAATAATGAAAATGGTTGTAAAATTTTAATAAAATCAAATTATATATAAGATACTTAATTTATTATTTTACAATGTAATCAAAAAATAAAGAGGAGTGGAAGAGGAAAATAACAAGAAAGAGGTGATAAAATAGATACCTCCTCTTCGGGTTCTTCATTTTGATTTGATCAAAAGGGCTGCTTAGGTTGGCTTTATGATCAATGTATGCCATCTAGGTTTAAGGGAGTATAGTTAAGAGGGTATTTGTCTATGGTATGGATGAGGAAAAATGATTTGGGGGTGGGAAATTAATAGTATGGGAAGTACTCTTTTATAAGAGAGGTGAGGGTCACTTTGGGAAAAGCTTGAAATATTATTTTATAATAAAATAATATTCTATATATAATGGCTCAGAATTGATTTATGTAAAGGATATGGAGGATATGGGTTGACAAACTCTCAAAAAATAGGTTTAATACAGGTTCAGTTCACCATATTAACCTTATCATTTTAATTTAACTCTTAGTAAAATAGTTTGACATTTACCATGTCTCTTTGTATTTTTATATTATAGAGTTAATAAAAATACAATATCAAGTGTAGAGAATCTCATGATGTTAACTATTAATATATATATCCTTATCTATTCCTTTGTATGAACCTTATAATTTTAGGATTATTATATCAATTAATAATATAGTATTTGTTTTAAAAACTCAATTATGTCAATATTGACACTATTTAGTGTTTGGTTTTTGTGAAAATAATAACTTCATGATTACTTCAAACAGAAATTATTCAATCAAACCTATCCTGTCATAGTAACCTATAAAATTATTATAATTCATCAAAAGTATCAATTAACATTTATTTGGATATTTATAATATTTATTATTTTAATCTTTCATTTACATGGTAATTACTTCATCATCATTGTTTCATAAATAAATAAATTAATTAATGTCTAAAATTTATTATATATAAAATATATTTATCTTTCTAATAAATATTTATAGTCTAATTTACGATATATATATAACCATATTTTAATAATTGTTTTTGTTATTAAACATTGAATAAAACTCTTTTAACTATTCTTTAAATAAAATAATAATAAATGTAATAATCTAACCCAAGTGGAACAAAAAGGATCATATTTTATTACTGAGGCTGTTTTTTGTAGAATTAAACTTATCCAATATAATTAGGACATGTGTTAGGGTAATGATGACATCATTTTTTTCTTTAATTACCCTATTTACTTTTATCTCTGGTAAATATAAGTCAAAATTTACTATTCAGTAAAAATTATTTTCATCTTATTGATCCACATTTTACATTCTTATATTAACTGTGCCTCTAAGAATTTTAAAACACAACTCACAGAAGTAGTAAAATTATGTTTTATGCAAATTTGTCAATGCGAATTAGAGGTGGTTAAAAGACGGTAAAAAGTTCAAAAAATATTTATATATCCAGACTTATTATAAAATTACATCAATGAATTACATTGAACATATATAGGTAATATATATATATATTTTCCAAAGATAAATTTCAACCAAATAATTAATTATTTAAATAAAAAATCACTTTTAATAAATAATGTAGTGTTTTCACTATTCATAAATAAATTGAATGTTTTCATAAAAATAGAAAAAATTAACTACACACTAATTTCAATATTTCAAATTCAAAAATTAAGTCCATTTTGAAAAATAATTTTTTGAAAATTTTAAAATGTGGGTATTACTATTCATAACGACTTGTTTGATTGGTTGCGGTGCGTTTGAATCTCGATGTTGCGTACAATGAAAGTTGTTGCATTATTCAAAGTGAAACATACTATGGATGCTTGGGTGGTTAAAATAGTTACTTGAAGGGATCCATTATATAACATTTATGTGATCCTTAATTATGTAGGTCATGGGTCAGGAGAATGGATAGAATGGGTGACCCCCTCTCTCTTTTTCTCCAATACGGGAGAGAAAACACATCTCTTGGGAACGAATTTGAGGTCATGTACCCCCACCCTATTGGAAATGGTTGTTCCCGTACTCCCATTGATATTCCATGTCTAGGATTTTATGGTACCATAGGTGAATATTGAGATAAAAATGACCCCATCCCTGTGGGTTGGGGTTCAACCTATGATTCGATGGATGCTTTTGATGTTGTCGCCTTCTTGATCTTGAGCATTCCCATGTGGATGTGAGGCAGATACAGTGTCATGTCTTCACCGAATTACATGATTCTATGGACATGAAGAAAGTTCATTGATTGGATTTTCTTAAAAGGGAATCATGAAAGGTGATCTCGGTTTCGTAGTTCAAGAGTATCTCAATGGCTTTCCCTCATCAGGACAGATGATTGGGAGACCTAATCAGGGCCATCTATTGTCGATCATTCCACCTTTCCTAAGAAAGAACATCATTTGACTGTCATACATGTTTGTTGACTTTATAGGATGTAATTTATACTTTTTTATTCTAGAATAATAGTGGTTTTAATTTTAGTGCTTGAAGTAAAACACATCCCCACATATGAACACAAGACAAGGTTTCACTGATAAGACAAAAAAACATGTGAAGCTCAGGGAAGTATCCCTACCCAAGGACTTTATATTTCTTTTTTGGCATGGAAATTGTGTAGAAGTTAGGGATCTTATGTTAACTTGATGGTGAGGAACACATAAGATGTTAACATAGTCTGCGTACCCATCTTATGGGAAATAAATTTAGCTGGTAGAGAGTTGTCCAAATATGGAGGCAAATGTTATGCATAATTATTCTGACAAATAGTTTTTTTTTTGAACTGAGAAGTGTCAATGGAGAAAAAAATCACCTTTTTCATTCCCCTTATAGTTTTCTTATCACAAGAAACATATCTTGTTGTTGTTATTCCAGTGACTCTTCTTCTTGATCCCCCCAATTTGGATACTCATTAATGATTTCATTCCAAAAAGCTGGGTGAATTGGTATCTTGATGAAATTTGAATGGTGCGAGGTGCCTCAGAAGATTATTGTGTCCTTTGTCCATCCAATAGGAATGATATGATATATTTTATCAAGTAGAGTTTATCCCATTTATCATAATTCATTTTTATAGGAACATCATTATATGAAGGTTTTCTCACATTTGACCTGATGAGGGGAGGACCTTCTCACCAATGTGAATTTATATTGTTGGGATAAACTTCTTAATTAGTACCATGAGGGAAAGGATACGTTCACAGTCTATTTTTTCTATATAGATGAATTATTTGGTGTATACCTTGGGTAGGACCTTTAGGGAGGACCACAGTAAGGGGTGGACTATCTAACTGCTTGGCGTCCATGATGGGAGGGCCTTCACAATGATTGATATTATGCAGATTACTACATCATAACACATGTTACAGGGAGAGAATATGTATTTTACACTCTGGTGAGTTCCTTTAGTATGTACTGTAATGAGGGAAGGGCCTTCTCATTTATTAATGTTACTATAGGGAGGGCCTTCATAGTGACAACGGCCATGGTGAGGACTACCAACACAGATTGATGTCTAAGTACAGGGAGAAGCATATCTGTAGTATATACCTTAGTGTGGACCATCATGGAAGAAAATATTAAGGGGAGTTTCTTCTGGTTGTATGATCTTGTTTTCCTGGTGAGGGATACCCTGAAATGCATTAGGAGAAAGACTCTCAAGCTCGATCTCCTCTAGACCATGGAGTAAGCTATCGTTGGGGATCTAGGGAGGGAATTCAAAACATCTTGAAGTGAAATCTCAAGGAGGAACTTAATAACTTCTACTCTAAAATCCATAATATGGAAATGGACTAATAGGATTGTGGACCTCTATAGATAAATGGTTGATGGTTCCAAGAACCCCATCTTATAGAAAATAAGAATCATGAATTTTATCTTCATTTTTCAGTTGCCTATGTCACCTTTCTTTGTTGTGGACTCTCTTAAAAGAAATTGGGGTTTCCTACTATTGGAAATGGTATTCATTCATGGGTCAATGTGTAATTGGTTCCTATTATATCACTTGGATATTCCATCAAACATGTTGAGTTTTGAAAAGGATATATGACTTCCCTGGAGCTGCCACAATGTGGGGGTGGTGTCCACTAGTTGGAACATGTATATGTTATTAATATATATTAATTTGATTTATGTAATATTTCTAGTGACCATCATGGAATATATAAAGGATAATGGTTTGATATGTAGTGGTTTTATGAATTTTTTGATATATCACCCCACCTGAGGAGATCATGTCATGGGTCCGACTACTCACTTTTTCTATCAACAAAATGGTATCGTGAAATGTCAAAACGATAAAGTATGAAATTGAAATATCATCCTCCATTTTAGAAATATGTGATGAGTTACATCATTGGAAGGAACATGTATGAACGCCCATTCTGATAATGGGCCAAGAGTTTTTTCCTACTTCGTTCCTCCAGGAGTTGTTAGTGGGTACTGGAAGTTCTCTTGTGTTAGGGAAGAAGAATGAGACTACAGCTAGCTATTTTCTCTAGTTACCACGATATTTTTACGGTGAGATTTGTATTTGAGAGAAATAATTTTAGTCTAATCTTTTTACACTATATTTTTCTCACATAAAAGATATTCATGAGTAGGAATTTGAATCTGCTGATATTTAATTTCCATCGTATTTAGCTGGTGGGATTCATTTGCACTGATGGAGTTATATGACGGCCCATAATTTTCCTCCCTATTTATATAGTAGGATTTATTGAGTATATAATGATTTTTATCTTAAATATAGTTGTGTTTTGTCCTTCTTGGGTGATAGGATTCTTCCCTATTAGGAGAGGTCGGCCTCTTCCTATAATTTTTTGCACTCTCTGTGCATGGGATCGATGAGCAGTGGCGGGAATGTGTGTTTTCTCATATGATAACACCCTATTTCATGGATGGGTTTCAGTAGTAGGGGAAGGATTTTATTCTTACCCATTTCATTCTGCTGAATTTATTTGGCTGATATCCTCCTTTGGAACTAGGGTGATAACATGTTCCTGATTATGCATTTTCCACCCGCGGTGTGCAGCCCGAGGGGCCCATGTCAGTTTGACTTCTGTAGCTGCCCTTAGCGTGGGATCATCTTAATTGTGAGGATATCATGTTGTTCAATTCTGATGTTTAATCCCTCTGATACGAGCCCTTGAGTGGGGTTCTTGTGCATCTCGAATGAAGTCATCAGTGTCATCCTCATCAGCCTTCCAATGATATGTGAGATAGTTGTTATCATGTTCAGGGGAAAGACTCTCAATGCGGTTGTAGATACACAATGGGGCCATCATATGGTAGATCTTCAGCCACTGCTGATGTGATGTCTAGTGATCTTTCACCATTTTGGGGGATATCCTTGGGGCATCCAATATAGGGTGTGTACAGTTTGGATGGTACTATTTGATCAATGCATTTGAAACACAATGTTGAAGAAAATGGGTAAGCGAAGGGGTCATGTTTATTTTTGGGGATCTGGTTGCCCATGTGTTTGATTACATGCATTTATATGTGATTTTTTGAGATTCCAATTGGATCAAATATAGATATTCTAAATTCTATATATATATATATATATATAACCTATATAGACAACAAAACTATGTCAAAATAGCATTTGATGATCAAATGTGAAACTAAAGAACATGCTTGGCCCAATTTATTTTGAATGTGAATTGGGATTGAGATTAGGAAATCTACCACCTTGGTGAAGGATTCATGTCGAGTTCACCATTATTGTTTCGTCCCGATTCACGTCACCCCAAGTGTAATGATAAGGAAAGAAGTTCCCATAAGTATTTTGTGGTGTATCCTTTTTTATATTACTAATGTGGTGCCTCAATTTTATGATCCAAATGGGTGATTTTAATGACATTTACGTGTCTGTGAAATTAGCCTATGCTGGGTATGGTGTCCTCAGATGGTCTTTAATAGGTTTATTCGTTGACCGAGAAACACCCAATGACTCTGGCATCCATGATAAATGGACCTTGTTTCAAATGGATGGCGCTCATTGAAAGATGGTTTGGGAAACATCTCTTTAGGACTATATTGGTCGAAAAGATGTGATATTAGGCTCATCACACCCTTTTAGGAGGAATCCTCACATTCTTTGGGACTCTCTTATAGATTTATGTAATGTTCATTTGTCCATTTATCCATTGTTCCTTCCTGAATTATGTCCCCATAGATTATCCTTGGGTTGTAAGATAAATCACAGCTACTGATGGATTAGAAATTATAGAGGAAATTATTGATTATTACTATTGATGAGGTACTCAAGTGTTTATAGTCATCCAGGGGGTTGGAAGTTTGTTCGATATTTGTATCAGACCAGTGAGATGGGTTTCCTACATATCCTTTTGAGAAAAATCAAAACCCATGATGTTTTATGTTACTTAACTGAACACATCACCATATAAGGTCATTGGACAACGACCCATCCATTTTGTTTAACATCATTTGGAAAAACATCCTATGATAAATATGACTAATCAAGATCATGTGTCAGGCTATCTTGAGGTGGACCATGATTCTTTGTAATGATATTGTCTCCTAGATGAATATATCTGCACCAGGAACATTCCCTGGAGAATGTTAGGGTTTCTTGGATGTTAGGATTTGTCCTTAGTGAAGTTTCATACATGTCCCAGTTGATTAAGAATAATATCCATCATAGTTTGGATCGATTTGTGACATTTTCTAGTGCTTACAAGTAGGAGATCCCCATTTAAAGGAAAAATGATCTCTCATTCCAAGGATAAAATTATATGGAACTCAGGACTAGAAAAAGGCATCCTACATATCATAATGGTGATGGGAATGAGAGTTCACTTTGTTCATTTGCGAGTTGTGCCAATGTATTATTATCACATATCTCTAAACACATGTGAGTCATGATCGATGTTAGAAACAAGATTATTTGAAATATTCAAATAAGGAACACATTATCTTTTATGTTGAGGTAAAATTAGTAGTCTAAATTGGAAGATGTCATAGTGACATTTGAAAATGATGTAGAACTGTGAACCCTTCAATGTGAAATGAAACTGAGGGTCATTATGTCTATCCTGAATGGGTAGAGGATTAGTTTAGAAAGTATTCCATATAATTTATGCTTAGAATGGGGATTAATGTTGCTTATCATCAAATAGAAAAGTAATCATATATCTTTTGACTTATCAATTACCTACATTTAATGAAAAAGTAGGTTATTAACCTTTATCCCTTGAGCGGGAAGGTCCACATTAATATCCCATGGTTGGACTCTTGGATACCATGGTACTATAGGCCTATGAACTTTCCTTGATGAAATACCAATATGGGGATTACATTAGTGAATCTAATTACCATGGGCATGTAGACTCATAAGGGAATGATAATGGGCCTGATATAACATTCATGTGGTTCTGGTGGATTTGAGAGAGTCATTGGCCTCATACATATGGACAAGTTAATGGTGGTGATTCAGAGGATGGGATGAAAATAGAAGGGCATGATTTGTAGATGAAGATGGAAATCACAGTGGTTCACTACTTTGAATAATTTTTTTCAAGTGGGATGGGGTACCTTCCACATAGAATTTTGATATGTGGGTTGTAGGGATATCTGCATAATGGGGTAGTGCTTAGATCCAGACATGGTCTATGTACTGTGGTGGTATATGGCCTTGGTTTTTGTTCATACACATTTGTGGTATGTGGTGCTTAAGTTCCTTTATCCATTAGAGATCCACATCTGTCATGGTTTTCTCCTCAAAGGGTTATGCTATGTGATATGTCGGCCTGAGGAAATGGAATTAGTCATACAGTACATAAGGAGTTCATCTGCTAATGGAGTATAGTTTTCTGTTCTCCTTTTACGTTTTTAGTAGCCCCACATCAGTATGATTTCATCTTCTTATGGTTCTCATCATGATAATACCTACTGGAAACCATTCATGTTATTATACTTCATAATTTTTTATTTTGTAGTATTCCATCCATAGAATCCTAAATCTCATCAATATCCCAACATTTACATGGATTCCCATTAGGTCACCTTATTGTGTGTTGAGGAGGGAATATATATGGGCTCAAGAAAACATTTAATAATGTTCATGGAGGTATCATCTGACCCATGGATGACTCATTCAACTAAGGATTGTGTTGTTTCAGTTTGCAGGGGTTGAAATTATACCCTCAATTCTGTGAACGACTTGGTTCACAAGGAACTGTTAGCCTTTCCACATTCGCAAACATCTCAGTCCATAGGGATGGTTTGTGAGGGTGTACCTCTCTATATTTTTTTCCCTTTAAGTGGGTTGTGAGTGCAATTTCTCCACCTCCGTTCTACCGACGGCATGGTTCGTCATTGATCAAATATATTACCCAGTGATTCCACGAACTACCTAGATTGAAGGAAAATGTTTCATAGGCCAGTGTTTTGCAGAAAATACATGTCCCCATCGATTCGATGTTTGTGACTTCAATAGAACATTCCTAGATACTTGTATGCTGACTACGTTGGGTCCTTTTCCAATATTTATTCCTTCATTCTTTTCCTAATATTTTTCCCCACATCCATTCATTTCCTTTATAAATTTGATGGTAGTATTTTCTATCCCTTTGTGGGGGTTTTGGGACTCTATATTATATCAATATTAAATATCATATAATTTGGTTTAATATAATAAAATTAAAAATTATTAATCTTTAAAATAATGATATTCTAATAATTTATGATTTTATATAGAATATAATTTTATATTGTTTTCTGTTTGTATCTAATTTTTTATTAGTACTAATAATTTTAGATATTACCCCTAGTAAAACCATTATAAATATCAATGAAAATATAATATCTATTCTCAATTTAGTTACGTAATCAAATTCAACATCTGTTGTAGATAATGAAATGATCTATTCTGATAGTTTCACTGAACACAATTTTAGAAAATCATAGGCTTATTCATCCTATAATTTCAATGGAATACCAATTTTATAACTTATTGATATATATTTTATTTGAAGGGATTAAATAAATAAAAAATATATATTTTAACATGTTAAATAGATTTTCACCCTTCCAAACAATTTCCTAGGAATGAAATATATAAAATTAGTCCATCAATAATAAATACTTTTTGTAAATATTTTGTACGATACATAAATGAGAATCTGAAACAACTCAATCATTGTCATATGGGTTTGACTGAGATCTTTGGTTTGGAATCCAAAATATATTTGACCTCTAAAGATATCCCATAGTTGAAATGAATCATCCATCACATATATGGGGTCCATCCATCCTCCATGAAATTATATTATCTCAAATGAAATATAGATTGTTGATGAGAGCTTCGAGTGAGATGGTGGTTTGGAAAATCATGAACAAATCATTGAATCACTAACTACAATAAGAGTGAAGTGATATATAAAAAACATAAGGGTGATATTAGGCTTTTGAGTCAATTATTATTTTTTATAAATTATACATAAATACTACAACATAATTCATGAATATAATTTCTGAATGAATCACCATCAACAAATTCATTTTATGTAATGTTTTAATAAATGAAATCGTAGGTGAAATTGATATTGAGTGTGCAACGTTGGCTTTATTGAATAATGTACCCATTACACATGAAAATGAAAATTTATATGAAATTTCATATAGGTTATATATAGATCATATATATATCTATATATGGAATTTATCTTTTAATATATCACTCGAATTAAATAATAAACCATATGGTGCACTTTTAAATTATATTGTATTATATTAAATAACTTGTGAAACCATTTTGAAGAATCCTTTAGAATATTTTCCAAAATATTTTTTGAACTATATCATTATCAATAATTTATATCACATTGTTTGTAATTCCAAGTAAAATCCCATACCAAAATTCAATTTCAATTAAACAAAATACTCTATTATGGTAATCATATGTGTCTGAAACCATTCCACATTTACTCAATAGCAATGACTGACCCCATATGTTGTTACATAAATTCCAAAAATATGAATATAATTATTCATAAATATATGAAAATTGTGGAATCTAGAAAATAATCAGTGCTACTCAACCATAAAGTGATTTAGATATATATCTATAAAAATCATGTATCTATGTACCTATGTCCACCAGTCTATGTCATATTCATGCATGAATTCAAATGATTCCCCTTTTCCTATAAATCTAACATAAAATTCCATATTAATCATGTTAACCCTATATTGGAAAATCATATGTTATAGATTCTCTAAATATTTACTTGATTAGTCAATGAATACACCACTTATTATTAATTATTAAAGATGTACACGTCAAATTTACATTACTTGAATATATAAGAATATAATATGTGTTATCTAGTAATCTTTTTACACTCTGTGGTCTATCTCTCAAGGGTTCCAATGATATAGTCATAATATGAGTGAAAAAGTACCATCAAGTATGATATCCAACAAATAGAATAATCTAAAACATACCCAAAATGACTCTAATTATCTATATTAAATTAAAAAATTCTCCATTAAGGGTATTAATGTATGATGGTCCTCATAAAATGTATCTAAACAACCCTTTGTAGCAAGGACTAAAATATGTGTTACACAAGCCTAGTATTCAGAATAAATATATATGATAGACAATAAGGTGTACTTAGTTGTACATTTAGAGGATAAAAACCCCAATTTGGGCTTCTAGAGTATATTTTTTATCTCTATTCATGAATCCTACCCATAGTAACATTTATATTTCATCATAAGCTATAATACACCCTTATAAACATTGACTAGGGATAACTCAGAGTCATACATGAAGAATTAAATTATTCTTACACATTAGGAAATGAATATATATATATATATATATATATTAATTTAGACTGATAACATGAATGACTAGTAAGGTGTATACATACACTAATATAATAAAATTTATATCATTTCAAACATTTTGAGAATATTTTATCACAGAAAAAAATGCGCATACATATCATATCATTTATTATTCATATCAACATCAATATTATGTATGATAAATATTAAGTGGTTTTGTTAACTCGTCACATTATATGTAATTAATCTAACATATCTTTAGAACCATCTACGAAAACCTCATCCTAACTTCTTGGTGGGACAATTATATTATGTCAGAATATTTGGATAGTTGTTATATTTTGGAATTATACCCCTAATATTCCAACTCAATGAACATATTGAAATCTTTTATCATTATAACACTAAATTTAGCATCTAATACCTATTAATTGTGACAATAAATCATGAATTTTTTTTGTATACAATGTCAACACACATTAGTAATTTATTGTTAAATTATTTTAGGAAACTTTAGTGTTCACATTTTCATGAATATTAATTTTTCACTTACTATTTTTATTTATCTTCATATTTCTAAATATCAATATTTTATTATTTAATATTATAATCAATTTCAATCATTTATTTTAGCAAATATTTAAATAATAGGAATTTGTTTGTTAATAAATACATTTTTTCTCAGTAAAATTAATAATAAAAAATAATTTTCTTTTATAATATATTAAATTAAATTAAATTAAATTATTTTTTATGAAATGGATATATGACATGAAAACGTGGAACTAATCAGTGGTATAATAATATCGTTTAATATTTTATAAAATTACAAAATTAAGTCCTTAATTATTATATTCTCGTTTTAGATGTTATAGAATCTATTGTATCTTATAACATATGTATAGAATAAATCATGCCAATTTTTTATACAATAAATCCTTATTAATGAATCACATATCTTATCATATAATACACATGAGTTGAATATTCACACCCATTAATGTTATGTTATTATATTCGGTTATATATAAATTTCATGTATCAACTATTTTTATCAAAATATTAATTCAAACTACTGTGTCATTAATTTCACCCTTGAATTTTGATCTCCAGTATATTCACAGAACCTATAAATTTTGCATATGGTATTAAAGACATGTTAAATATGATTAATTAATATATATAGTCCATATCCATTACATGAATACTTCATACAGTTTCCAAATTTAATTCATGTTTTTTAAAATAATCTTATAATTTTGATTTATTAAAATTCCATCTTAAAAAAGAATAGGTTTCAATATCCTTGTCCAGCTCCATGAAAAATTATTTTTTAAAATTTAAGCATAATTGTTTCCTTTTAATTTTTCCTTTTAACCTCCTGTTCAATTTATTTTGTTTTAGAATCAAATTATTATTCCCCCATTTTGTCTATTCTAGATTCTCTAAAGTTATTGGGTATAATTTTATGACTTCAATCATATTTATAGAATATTTTAATAAGTAAATATAGTTTTAAATCCTTACACTTAACATTCCATTTTGTGTCACACATTGATAAAAAATTTATCATTTTATTAAATAATAGATGTTTTCCGACAATAATCATGTAAAAAAGTTTATAATACACATCTCATGAAATTTTCATCAAATACCAAAGAATATTTTTTATCATTGAAAAACTATTTTTACCCATTACATTTTCCACAATTCTGTAACATTGTTCTATTTATAAAATACAGTATCTTTGAAAACAATATAAATAATATAGTAAACATCGTGTATCTTTCAAAATAAAAAAATATAATTTAATTACTAATTTTTAAATATAAAAAATATTAGTCTAACCATGTAATTAAAATGTTAAATTATATTTAATATCATTTGGAATAAAAAATTACATTTAGTATATGAGAATACAATTCAATAAAGTATATGTGTACCCGACCATACTGTGTACATTATTAGGGACTAATATTCCTCTAATCATTTAGAATCTATTTATTTTGAAAGCAAAAATTTTTCATTATATGATTATATATGAGTATTTTTTCAAATGTTGAACTATATTAAAATTTCACAATAAAAGAAAGATTTATATTGATACATATAATGTTTATTTAGCTTAATAACATTTCCCCAAACACATTCAATATTTAATACAATTTATTATATTTCATTACATTTTGTAGAACTCTATAAATGGATTTATCTAAAAAATATTATTTATTATAGTGGAATTTTTTTATATATAATTGATTATTTTTATCAAATGTCAGTTTTTCTTATCAATTAGGAATGAACACTAATAATGGTATCACACAATAATAATAAGACATTTTACAAGTCCAATATTTACATTATTGGTTCATGATACACATTTAAAAATGCAATGGAACCAAGAAGACATGAAACTCATAACAATGTTAATTATGTAGGGAATCAAATAAACCATATCAAATAGGAATATTTTAATTTTTTGTTGATTAATGATTCAGTAATCCATGAAATGGATAATACTCAGGAATATTATTTTCTAACCTAATCCATCGGGTGTACTTGGTATGTAAAACCCCAGAAAAAAAAATTGAGGCCGCACATGATAATATATGGTCACACTGATATGGTTTACATCAACTCAAGGATATTCTAGTGTCACACATATCCATATGTCCTAAAAAACAAAATCAAGGGGAACATCATTATAGAATAAAATAGAATAATGGGTTTATTTACTTTACAACCCATGTTTTATTATAATGGATCAAACACTTTGTGTTTTATTGGTTTTTATATAAATACTTTATATAATTTAATTTAATTTAAAGCATGCACAGTTCTTGTGATGTCGTTAAAAATACAATTCCCTCCACCAAATTAATAAATTCAATTCATATGGATGTATAACTCATTACTAAAACCATATGGTAGTGTTACTCATCCAAAAATTGATAATAGTATGATACACAGTAATCTAAATGCATCATATGTAAATGGTACATGGAACATTCATTTAAAGTCATAGAGTTTAATGAGATTGAGACTCTCTACATGTGTAATCCTAGAGAATGTGACAATCAGCCTCATTCACCTTTATAGATCACGAACAAGATTCTATACTGGTAGGTAGTTATACCCATATTACCAATACTAAAGTAGAATTTAATCAAGATAGAATTAAATTCATTATAACTCAAAAAACAAATATGAATAAATAATAATAAACAACAAAATTAATGATCACAATTTCAACTAAATACGTTTTTCAAAGTACATAAATACTAATTTCATAATTATTCGTAGCTTTAAATACTTTGATGATTTTATGAATTTCTATAGAAGAAATTTACAATTTAAACTACAATATAAATCATTCATAATGTAAAATTTTTATAATTATGAATTATTCTAGAAATAATATTTAAATAAATGAATTGTTAATTTCCTTAAATAGAAGATATCGAATTATTTACAATTAATTAATAAAAAATAATTATAATCATTTTATAATAACTCAAATCATTATGGATATTAGATAATTTGTAATATAAACCCTTTATATTCAATGTAATTTTAACTCTTAAATGTTATTCATTATATATAAATGTCCACTATATGATGTTTTATGAGTAATAAAAAATATTTAATCCATTTTTAATAATGTATAAATTGTATATAATTTATATATATTATTAATTGAATTATTTCAAATATGACCATATAAATAATCAAAATCAATTTGACGAGTCTTAAATAATATCCAAAATAAGAACCATTAATTTGAACTATTAAATTAATCAATTTATAATAAATTGTAAATTTAAAAAATAATATTATTAATTTCCCTCCATATTCTAATAAATTTTACAATAAATAAATTATCAATTATAATTTTCAAATAAATATTAAATTTCTAGATCTTAATAATTTCCTTAAAATTTTATTAAAAGATAATACTGATAATAAAATCAAGTATTTAGGAAAAAATATATAGTAAAACATTAATAAAAGTTTATTAATTTATTATAATGAAATTTTAAGTAATTTATTAATTAACCAATTACTTGTAAAATTATATTACTGAAATACTTTATATTATTATTTATATTCAATTTTGTAATTATAATCATTCATATAAATAAGGAAAATTTATGGTTTCTTACTAACATAATGCATGAAACCCATTCTACATATTTGTAATATACTTTATTATTTGGACTATTATATTTGACTATATTTGGTATCTATTATATAAGAGTGTATTGGGGAAAATTTTTATATATATGAGGAGAATAATGTAATGGAGAAGATTCTTGATCATGGTAGGTGGAGGAAATACCCATAACATAGTTCATGTTGATAAAGAAATTTCTATAATGGTAAAATATAAAGGGACAACATCATGGGGATTATCTTGGTGATATTGAAAATCACATGTGGAACATGGTTATTCCCAACTCAAACATAATGGTAGTCATGGATTTTTGTAGAAATAGTACATTAATGATTTGAGTATTCAAATGACACCACAACCAATCCCAAACCATAAATATGAGTTTTTTGATTGAGATTTATCCATATGAAACATTTGGAATGTAAAAATTGTCATTATGATGATCCTGACACAATGTAGGAGTGCATGGGAAATCACAGAACAGTATTGGACCTTGCAGTAATTTTTTACATGTTGTGACCAGCATGACTAAAGACTTTTTATCATGATGCGGGAAAGGATGTGTCATCATGTGTAATATAAAATCAAAACAACTCATTATAATGATGAATTTATAAATATTGAATGCTTCCATAAAAATATTACACAGTATTAGACCACATTTATTTGATTCATTGATGGTTTTTTTCATTGATAATAATAACTAAATAATGGTTTATTAAATTCAAATTGTGATGAAAAAATAATTTTTTATAATGTAGTTACTATGGTGGATTTGTGTTTTGGAATCATGGAGAAAATATTTTAGTTAAATTATTTGTTTTTATATTCTATATTTATTATAAAAAATATATATTTAACAACCATGGATATCTTAATCTATTTAGGCGGATAAAATATTAGTTGTAGCATACATGGGGGAACTCTCAATAAATTTATAAGATAGTGTACATTCACAATGTATTTCTAATATACCAAAGGATATTTATATTTGAATGATGTAAGGCCGTTCACAATTTGTATCGAGGTTATAATGTGTGAATATGATGATTACCAAAAAATAAGTATAATGTTTTTATACTAGTAGTCTTAAATCACAATAAATTGAATATCATTATATATAAGTACCCATTTAGATGTATTTCACTCAACATTTTATGATCTTAATAGGTCACTGAGACATGGGACAATCTTATCACCAAGTCTTTATAGTATTTCCTTCTATATAGTATCATTTTTTAATAGATTTATCATCATATAGAATTTAGATGTAGAGTGAACACAATAGATCATGTGTTTTATTTCATTTTTAATATAGAATATATTCCATGTTGGGTGACTATGAAACATGGGAGGTAGTAGAATTTGGTAACCAAACATTGTAAATATAATGTTTTTTTATACTTCTTTAAACACTACAATCCATGAAATAATGATCTTTTATTTTTCATCGATTGAAAACCATTACTGCTTCATGTGGTTGAATTTGAAAGGGGTTAACTCCTAAATCCAAAATTTATCAAAGATTAATCTATCTTGATCTAATTAGATTCTAACATGTGGTATCAGGATTGAGTTACAACATACGTTCCATGGAGTAGGGATTATCAAAATTATGTGAAGAAGGTGGATATCTTTCATTTAATGGGTAAAACTACTAGAGTTAGAATAATAGAATTATTACATAAATCCTTTAATTTAGCCTTGAGTTCAGGGATACTAATATAGTTGTATTTCCACCAATTCATTAAAAATATCCTATGAGAGATGATTATAATTGTAATTTGAATATTGATTGAAGGACAAATATTTAATTTTTAATGTCTTTATTATAGATGTTTTACACCGAGTTAATGGATGATAGTAATAGAAAGAATTCATTTGTGAAATTGATAAGACTATATGAATTAATCATTAATGTAAAGGATATTAGTATATTTGGTTGGAGGAGATTATTTTATATATTATGATATATAACGATAAAGATATTGGCAGATATTTCTCACGAATACATGAAATTGTAAAAAACACAAGGATTTTGTTGGATATATCATTGCCTCATAATTGAAAATAATATTATGAGGAAATATCCAGGATTGTCAGATTTGACAATATCAAATTTTTATTATGTTTATGACCTTTCATTGGGAGAAAATAATAAAATTATAATTTATTTGTAAGAAAGTAAGGCAATGACTATAAAAGGTATGAAATGATGAGATAGTCTTTGATTCCATTAGAAATAGAAAAGCTAATGTGAATAAACAGTTAACTATTGAGACTCTAAGAATGTTGAATATCTCAATCTATTTGTTTCCCATTGTTAAATATATTATTGAATGAAAATGTAAGGGAAAAGTTAACCAGTTTATCTGATTTCCTAATTCCAATGTTGTCACAACCCATCCTTGGGACCCGTGCCCTGACTACACAATTGTGATAAACATTTTTCAAAATCCAGTATCTTACTCTAGAACAAAGAACATTAATGTAATACACTAATTTTTTATAGATCAATTTCAAAAAATAAATATACATTTAGAACATACTTTAATTGAATATCATCATGATGATACCTTCAAAAATCCATTGGATCCTAAATTATTAAACATCATCAAACATGAATTATGAATGATAAAATTTTTGAGTTGACAATGATGAGACATCATTGATGAGTCACCTTTATGAGTCAACATTGATGATTCACCATTGATGAGTCACTATTTATGAGTCACCATTTTTGAGTCACTATTGATGAGTCATTATTAATGATTCATTATTTATGTGTCACCATTGATGAGTAACTAATGATGAGTTATTCTGGAACAATTTACCATTCCTTTTGTTAACATTTTTTTATTACTATTGCACTTTGATTCAATGATAGATATTTTATGACAACATATTAAATGTATTATATCTTAGAAACCCTAAATGATATAATTTATAACATAAATAGAATCTATTCAATTTATCCAAAATCATTTGTCCCCCCAAGATTTATCTTCCTCTCAGACCAATCATATTTATTTCATATCTCATTTCACCTATTCCTTCAACTAATCAAAATGGACCATGTGAAGTGAATAGTAAAATCGAATCTAGAAATGATGACACAATCAATGTACCCCAATGTTTCGTCCAGTAATTTGGTTGCTGTTTCACAAAACCCACGTACTGAAAAGTGGGCTATTGAAGGAGAAAATGAAATCTGGACACAATGTATTCCATATTTCAATACAATAGTGTTAATAATAATAGAAGATCAAAAATTTATGAACTAGTTTACATAATGTTACTATGTGTATTCTCCAAGGTTGGTATATTATTTTTATTTTAATGCTAAAATTCATTTCAAGATGAAAGATGATGAAATAAGTAGTCAAATTAATGAAGATAAGTTTTCATTCTATTAAATAGAATGAAAAATGTTCTGAAAAGTTACTCAAAAAGGTTTATATGTGGATTTTCATAGAATCATTCCCAATGATATATAAATTATCAATTTTGATGATGCTCGCATAATTTTGATATGGCATGGTATAATGAAGAGTTATATAGATGATGAACTCGATGATGAATGTAAACAATTCTTTATGTTTGTACAACCTGTATTTTCTCCTAAAAAAGGGTATTTTAATAAAATAGCATAACATGATGTGTTATTCTTGTTTAAAATGAAACATGAGAAATTGAAAAAAATTATAGGGTTTGGATGATCCACATTTATAAAATGTGAATGAAAATTTAAACATCAAACACTCTAATATACCTAATGATGATATTTTCTTTATCAAATTAAAGGACTCTATCAAATAAGGTGAAATAGAAAAAGAAATACATGGTGGTTGGTATTTTAAATGAATGTGAAAAAGGGTAAAGTGATATAGAATCCATGTAACATGTTATTTGTATATGAAAATGAAAAATTAAATGATCAATTCAAATCAATTGAACATTTGACCTGGGAAACGTTGTAGCACCCCACCCATGCCTAGTTGGCTTGAGGAGGCGGTGAGGGATACTTGGGGAACAATTTTCCCTTAAGACAAAACCAACCAAACCATTCAGTAACCACCACTATATGATGCATGTCAACAAAACATTCCAACATGAATTTCCAAGAGACAACCAAATTGTCCTACAATACAACCCAAATCCAAAACAAACAACACAATATCAGAGTACTATGGGGAAGACCGAACAACAAAGCACCATGTGTCATGATACCACCACATCTCTACACCAAGCTCGAAGAACCAAGCTCCACCAAGACATTATAATGCACCACTAAAGGAGGGTGATGCCTTACCATTAACCACATCACGATTCACAACATCTGTAATGACACCAACGTGCCAATGCAGGGGGTGATTATTAAAACTCAGTAGGTTTTCCACAAATTACTTACCTACACATGCCACTAGGATAAAACCATTAGCACATTTATATAAAACTGTTTATATAAAATAATCACAAGTACAACCATTACCAAAAGCTAAACAAACCCTTACCAAGCCATCTCACCTAATCCAACCAATAAAGGGAATGAAAAAAACATGCCACAAGCCATTTCATCATTCACACAGTAGCACAAAAATTTCCAACGTGATAAAAAATTCACAAAAAAACAACCAAAATTGCCAAAACAAACAAAATAGTGTAGCTTCCGTCCAACCCATTCACCCATTCCCACCTAGTGTTACTTCCCGACCAAAAACAAATGGTGGAGCTTCTGTCCATCTCGTTCACCCATTCACAAATAGTGGCTCTTCCCGCCTACTTATCCTTTGATGGTGGCCCTTCCATCCACTATGCATCCCCTTTTAATAGTGGTACTTCTAGCCACTTCCACACAACATTCATGTCATGCTATAAACAAGCATATGACCCTCCAAGGCCACAAAAACATGTAGTCAACCAATTCCATAACATACCAATCCACTTAAATAAATGATCCTTTTATTGAAAAACATTTTCCCTTCCAAACCACATTTCAATAAATATCACATATTTATTGAAAATCAATTTTTTATCAACCATTTTCCCAAAGCAATCTCAACAACCCATTTTAAACTCAACATTTTAAATTCCATAACAAAATCCTTTCACTATAAAACCCCTTTTTCGCAAAAATAGCAAATACATCACCCAAGGGATTTCCAACCAGTTTCATACAACAAATAAAAATTTATTTTTCAGAAAAACAAATTAATTGTAACAAAGAACCAATAGTTCTAACCAAGTGGAGTTGAGAGAGAAGCCTCCTACATTTTGGGTTCCGACGAACGCGACCCACAAGAAACTGATCCTCAAATCAGACAAACGCACCACCAAAACCTCTCTAGATCCCCTTACCTAACATTAGGAAGCATTAAATAAACATATATGGTAACCTCAACTCATAAACAAACCAAAACAAGTGTATATCTATTAAAACCATGAATTAGGGATATATGGATCTAGAGGAAACTACAAGAAAACCAAGAGGAGATACTTACTCGGGAGAAACCACCTTCAAAACCCTTCAAAACCCCTTTAAAACACTTCCAAAAAGTGTGGGAGAGCAACTACAACCCTTTAAAACTGAAGAACCCGAGTGAGGATCGAGTGGTTGAGAATTTGGAGAGGAATGAGGCAAGCCTGAGTGACCCCGGGTTTTAAAAACATACTTTTAAGTGGCAGCACGGTTATCCCGCACGGTTTGAAAAACCGTGTGCTAATCTTGCACACAGTATTGGCTCGAGAGAAAGGGTCTGCACAGTTTCCTCACACAGTTTTGAAAACCGTACGCAGGCTGTGTGAAGCCTATTGTCTCCCCCTACTCGGATTCCTAGAGAATCTGCACGGTTTCCCCTAATTGTGCTCAAACTGTGCTCCCCTAGAAAAGACTCCAAACATATCAAAAACCATTCCAAAATCTCCCATTATCTTCCCAACTAATCTCATGCACTTTAATCAGATACAAAACCATAAAAAGGCTACATACCTTAAACCTGGTGTGTTAAATTCTCCCCCCCATTGGACTTTCCATCCTCTGAAAGTAGTGAACCCTCTATTTGCCAAAAGAGCTCGGGCCACTTCTCGACCATCTCTTTCTCCCGCTCCCAAGTCTCCTCTTGAATCTGACAATGTTTACACAAAACAAGAATTAAACCGATGCTTTTACCATCAAAGACATTAAATTTCATATCCACAACCCGCACTGGCATGTGCACCAATGATGCATCTGGTTCTAGCTCAGCATTATCCCAACAAATCACATGGTCACGATCCAGCTGATACTTTTTCAACTACGACACATGAAAGACATTGTGCATCGCACTAAACCTAGGTGGAAAACTCAAATGATAAGCCACCTCACCAACCCAGTCAAGAAGCTCAAAAGTTATAATATACATCATAGATAACATTCCATGCTTCCAAAACTGACGATGTCCCAACCTAGGATATATCCTCAAGAAAACATGATCATTCACCTAGAATGACAATGACCGTCGACGATGATTCACAAACGATTTCCGATGACTCTGAGCCATCTCAATTCTCTTCCTGAACAACTGCATCTTCTCTCTAGTCTCATGGACAAGGCTCGGTCCAACCATCGAGAGCTCACATGTTTCCACCCAACATAGTTGAGAATGACACGACGACCCATACAACTCTTTAAATAGAGACATGTGTATGGATGCATGATAACTGTTATAGTAAGAAAACTCAACCAACTAAAAGTGCTCCTCCCACGAGACCCCAAAATCCATGACACATTCCCGCAACACATCCTGCAGAGTTTGTATCATCCTCTAGGATTGACCATCCGTCTGAGGGTGATACGTAGTACTCATGGTCAACTTAGTTCCAAGGGATTTTTGTAAGGAATTATAGAAAAGAGATGTAATACATGGATCTATATTAGATATGATCGGAAATGGAACACCACTCTTCTTTACCACCTCTCGGATATAGATTTTAGAGATATACTTCACCATATGAGATTCAAGTATTAGAATTAAATGGGCTGACTTCATTAGACGATCCACTATCACCCAAATGGAATAATGTTTCCTGACCATTCTTGGGAGACATGTGACAAAATCCATCACTATTTTCTCCCACATCCATACAGGGATTGGTAAAGACTAAAACATTCCTGTTGGTCTCTGATTCTCTTCCTTTACCTGCTGACATGTCAAGTATCTCGAAAAAAACTCATCCACTCTCCTTTTCATACAAGCCCACCAGAACTACTCTATCAAAACTTTATAATTTTTTTAAATTCCAGGATAAACAACCCACCTGGAATGATTGTATTCCCAAAGAGGATCCTGATGACAAGAATCTGGTACATCCATCTGTTTCTGAAAACACAAAACTAAATATCCATTCACTTTCCAACCCTCAATTGTCTCCCCACCATTGAGTCTGGACCCCATGGTCAAACAATCAAAATCAAATATTTTTGCCTCTTTAACCAAGCCAACAAAGTCAGGAATCAACAAAACAGAAATAAATACCACTCTATCACCCTGTTCCTCACATTCCATCAGAATGTCGTCTATAAACGACATCATCTACCACTAGTCTGATACCTATTTCACCACCTTAGCATCTGATTTTATGCTTAATGCATCTAACACCAAATTTCCCTTACCTAGTGTGTACATTAAGTCAGAATCAATCATCTAGAGATATTACATCCATCTTCATTTCCTCAAGTTTAAATCTCTTTGTTAGAAAATATGCTTCAATCTCTTATGCTCTGTATATACTGATAATTTCTCACCGAAGAGATAATGACACCACGCATTCAAAGCATGAACCACTATAGCCAACTCCAAATCATGGGTTGGGTAGTTAATCGCATTCACTCTCAACTGTCATGATCCATATGCAACCACATGATTCCCCTGCATGAAAATGCAACCTAATCCTGATCCCGATGCAACACAATACACCACATACCCTTTTCTTGGTTCTAGAAAAACCAATATTGGTGCTGATGTAATGCGACCCATTAGCTCTTCGAAACACTGCTGAAACTGTTCATTACATTGGAATGGAACCTTTTTTCTTAACAAAGATTTCATCGGGGAAGCCAAACATGAATAATCACGAAAAAAACGCCGATAATACCCAGCTAGACAATGAAAACTCTCTATCTCAAACAAATTTTTTGGCGGTTTCCATGAGATAACAACCTCTATCCTTTCTGGATCCACTAAAACACCCCTTTAAGAAATCACATGGCAATGATAATGAACTTCCTATATCCAAAAGTCACACTATGGAAATTTGACATACTACTGATGAACCCTCAACATCCATAGAACATTCTCCCAGTGATGCTCATTGTCCACCCTTGTATTTGAATACAACAGAATATCATCTACAAACATCACCATAAATGAATCCAGATATCTCTAAAATATTTGATTCATCAATTCCATAAAGACCGCTGGCACATTCGTTAGACCAAAGGGCATAACAACATATTCATAATGGCCATATGTACTTCTGAAACATGTTTTAGGAATATCATCCTTCCTCACCTACAATTGATGATATCCCGACCTGAGATTGATCTTAGAGAACCAATGGGAACCCGTCAACTGGTCGAACAAATCATCAATTCATGGAAGTGGATATCTGTTCATTATCGTAACATGATCAAGTTGACGATAATCAACAAATGGCCTCAAAGATTCATCATCCATTTTCACAAACAATATTGGCGCTTCCCACGGGGACGTGCTAGGCTAGATAAACCCTTTACTTTCTAACTCTTCCAACTAGAAATTTTGTTCCCAAAATTTAGTAGGGGCCATCCGATAGGACAGAAGTAAGATAGGCTGGTCCCCTGAAGGCGATCAATCTTAAACTCCACTTATCTTCTAGGACGGAACCCGAAGAATTATTCGGGAAAAAAATCCATGAACCGATCCACCACTACAGGAATAACACTCTTCTCAACACCCATTACCGATTCCAGTGACAACACCACCAACTGATATGATAATTTTCACACTACTGGTGCCAACAAACATGTTGCACCTTACCTTTCCTGCCTCTCTCCTATAAAGAGTTGTCTAACAACATCATGTTCCATAAAATCCATTATTCTCTCATTACAGTCAATGTGGGACTTAGACACCACCAGCCAATCCATTCCCAAGATTACATCATACCCATCTATCTCAAGAACCGAGAAATTCCACATTATCCCCACCTCACCCACAATGATATAACATGCTCTACATAAGAAGGCTTGACACTATTTTCATCCCAGAGGAGTTTGATGTTTCAAAACCAAAGGCATCATTTCTATCCTTAAACCCAACAACTAAACCATACGTGTAACAATCAAAGAGTTCGATGCATCCATATCAAAAAACACTTTCATCAAGGTAGAATATAAAATAACAGTGCCTCGCACCATGGATGGTCCCGAATGATCATTCACCACAACATACTCAACTCCAAACACGTGTTTTCTTGCCACAATATGCTCTTTAATTCCCTATTGAGGCGTCGTGGTATTCTGATAATGACCATGACCATCTTTACTCTACTACCAAGGGGTATGCAACTATCCTCGTCCCGTCGAAACATACGACGTCTGTGATCTCTGAGGAGTGTCATGCGCACCCAACCTCAGAGAATTCCAACAAATACCATTCAGTCACCGAGGCTCTAATCACCCTCTCTGTGTAATAATATATACACAGTACTACTATCTTTGAACGAATTTCTTTCCTTAACCCAGCTTCAAAGATCCTTGCCTCAATGACGTGCTACCCACCACCTCTGGTGAAAACCTCAATAAGTTCATAAACATAACTGCATACTCTGTCACAGACATAAGCTCTTGCTTCAGGCTAAAGAAATCAGTAGTGCACTGGATTCTAAATGTATGTGGGTAGAATTGTCTATTATACAATTACTCAATGCCTTTCCACGTCACACACTAGTCTGTCCCTGCTTGGACTACCAAATCCCACCACTGAAGGGCAATATCTGACAACATATATATGGAAAACATCACTTTTAACTCTACCAGTGTTCCCAGGAACTCGAAAATCTTGTTCATTATATTAATCAATTATTCTTCCCTCTCCGACTCTAAATCACCCCTGAATATGGGTGGATTCTACTTTTGAAATTGTACTTCATGATCCACAAGCCTTGGCTCATCCATATTATTTACACTTTCCATAGTTTGAAAATATTGCACTATGATTTGCACTAGCTGCTGGTTCACCTGAGGATTAGGTGCTAGCACATTCTCAGCAACCTCCTCTAGTTGGTCTCTATGACACCTACTCGGTTCCATTTCAATCAATAGAAAAAAAACCATGATTCTCACTTACGTAGACATCAAGAATTCCAATTTCTTTTCACATCACACAACACTATTACAACAATACGTTCCACCTTTTCCACATTGGTCATGTTTCACCATTTTTGAAAACCAAACCATTTTCAAAATATCATATTTATTCACATTAAAATTTCAAATATTTGCAAAACAATTTCTCAATTCATCTCATAAATCATTATAACCCAATGAAATATTCATCCTAGAGGGAAGTCATTTCTACCATATTTTCCATGCACATCTCATTGGTTACACCCATGAAAATGAGATTTCCAATACCTATAAGCGTCTCCAAAACACTTATGTACCCAACTCCCTCGTAACTTGAATTTCAGCAGAAAAGGTTTAGCTACATCCTTTTATTCTATACATTCCATGTTCCAACAAGCCTATTCCTTGCTACCATCTCGAATAAAGGAATATACCACCGTGAATGTCAACTCCAAATCCGAGAATCAAAAACAAAGGACCGAGCAAGCTGATACCATTTGTAACACCCCAACCCTACCTCATTGGCTTGAGGAGGCAGTGAGGGCTACTTGTCCATAAGCGATGTTCCCATGATTCCAAAGGCTGGCAACAAATGAGAAGGGATTCAAAATCAAATTGGGGAATGATTTTCCCTTAAGAAAAAACCAACCAAACCATTCATTAACCACCACTATATGATGCATGTAAATAAAAAATTCCAACATTAATTTCCAAGAGACAACCAAATTGATCCACCATACAACCCAAATCCAAAACAAGCAACACAATATTAGACTACTACCCGGAAGAAAAAACAACAAAGCACCACATGTCATGATACCACCACAACTCTACACCAAGCTCCAAGCTCCACCAATACGTCACAATGCACCACTAATGGAGGGTGATGCCTTATCTTTTCCAACGTCATAGTACAGAACATCTGTAAAAACACCAACATTCCAAAGTAGGGGTGAGTATTAAAACTCAATAGTCTTTCCCCAAATGACTTCCCTACACATGGAACTATGATAAAACCATTAGCACATCTATATAAACTAGTATATATATAATAATCACAATTGAAACCATTAACATAATCCAAACACACCCTTACCAAGCAATCTCACCCACACCAACCAACCAAGGGAAAACCAACCAAACATGCCACAAGCCATTTCATCATTCACACACTAGCAAAAAAACTTCCAACATGCAAAGAAATGCACAAAATACAACCAAAATGGGAAAAACAACCTAAACAGTAGAGCTTCCATCCACCATGTTCACCCATTCACACCTAGTGGTACTTCCCGACCACAACCAAATGGCGGAGCTTCTGTCCAACCCATTCACCCATTCACAACTCCTAGCTTTTCCTGTCCACAAATCATTTGATGGTGGCCCTTATGTCCACAATAAATACCCTTTTAATTGTTTTACATCTCACCACTTACATACAACATTCTCGTCAAGCCATAAACAAGCATATGACCCACCAAGGTCACAACAACATGCAATCAACCTGTTAAATCAGCTACTAATCCTCTTCAATAAATCATCGATTTAATGAAAACCATTTTCAATGCCAATCCAAATTTCAATAAAAATCACATATTTATTGAAAATGATTTTTTTCATTAACAATTTTCACAAATCAATCTCTACAACCCATTTTAAAATCTCCATTTTAAAATCCATGAAAATAACATTTCACCATAAAACCCCTTTTTCCGAAAGATCCCCAAAACAACACCCAATAAATTTCCAACCAATTTCATACAACAAATCACAATTAATTTTTCAACAGAAAAAATTAATTCTAAAAAAGAACCACTAGATCTAACAATGTAGAGTCAAGAGAGAATCCACATACCTTTAGGGTTCCAGAGAACTCGACCCACAGACAACCGATCCTCAAATCCAGTGAACACACCATCGACACCTCTCTAGATCCCCTTACCAAACATTTACAAGCCTAAAATATACATCCAAGGAAACCAAAACTCTAGATCTACACACAATAAGTGTCGATCTAGAAATCCAAGAAAGAGTGAAATGTCGATCTAGAGGAAAGCACAAGAAAACCAAGAGGAGAGACTTACCTGGGAGAAACAACCTTCAAACCCCTTAGATACCCCTTCAAAATGCATCCAAAATGATTGGGAGAGCACCTCTAAACCTTGAAAACCGAAGAACCCGAGTGAGGCTCGAGTGGGAGAGAATTTGGAGAGGAATGAGGCAAGCCAGAGTGATACCGAGTTTAAAAGGCCAGCATTTTAGTGGATGTGTACTTATCCCACATGGTTTGGAAAACCGTGTGCTAACCATGCACACGCTAGATCCTCGAGAGAGAGTGTCTACACGGTTTCTTAAAACAGTTTTTCAAACCGTGCGCAGGGCGTGCAGAGCCTACTATCTCCCCCTACAATGTTTCCTGGAGCATCCTCTTGGTTTCCCCAAATCGTGCTCAACCCGTACTCCCCAAGAAAAGACACAAAACTTATCAAAAACCATTCCGAACTCTCCCAACATCTTCCGAACAAATCCCATGAACTTAAACACATAAAAAATAAAAAACAAATCCTACATACCTCAAACCGAGGGTACTAAAAATTATATTGAGAATCCTGGTATTGAGCTTGATGGGTTAGATGAATAATTTAATGATGGTGTTCTTGTTGATACAAATACTGTTGAAAATTTTTATGGAAGAAGAAAAAAAAATTTTATAGTGGGATGTGAAATTAGGATTCCTATAACTTCTCATTATGTTTATTTTGGATATGTATTTCCATGTGGTTCTCTACAAGCCCAACAGTCTATTTTAAATTAAAATTATTATGATAAATCTGAAGTATCTGGAGAGGCACATTTTAAAACATCTTCCTCTAAACCATCAATATACCTGAATGATAATGGTAATGAATGTTTTGAAAATTCCTCTAATTATGATAATGGTTATTTTGACACCGAAAAAACAAATAGAAATGTATAAAATGATGGTGAGGACTATACTGATAGAGATATTGATCATAGATCTGGTCATGTAAATGGTAAAAATGTTGAATATAACGATGATCATGTATATGATCATGAAAAAGTTCATAATGGTGTAAATGATAATAATGGAAATTATCATGATTATCATGATCATTATAGGGTTAATAGTCATATCTCATAACTAGTAGTAAAAATTATTGTTGCGGATTATTGTCAATCTAATGAAAATGAACCGGTTGTTATACCACAAATTTTTATATATGATATTTGAGCTATTATTAAGGGGGAGAAGCCTCCGAATACTATAGATCATACAAATACAATGGATCACATTGAACCAGTGATCATTACATTAATAATATAGACTTAACTAACCTCTATTGTACCTAAAATTGATGAAAAATCACTAGATCCCAGAGAATTCCCAATTCTTCCAAATACAAGACCTGATGTTAATGATTTTGAGGAATGTAAAATTTTATTCTTGTTATGATAGAGTTCATACTGATAATAGTTTTTTAGGTAATGAAGAAAGTAAATATAATTTTTGAATAGAAGGGTACGTAGTAGATCAAATTGATCAAAACTATGTGGTGCATCCTTTTAGACCAATTCTTATAGATATCCATGAAGATGATGTTAGGAAAACAAAAAATAGAGATAAAAAACTCCTCTAATACCAGATGTTGTGAAAATATATGATTTAGAATATTTTAAAAGAATTTTTAATTAAGATTTGGAGTCATTGAGATGAAATATTATTTTATATCATAAAAATGTCATAAACCCTCATGAATACCCAATTTCATGATTCAATGAAGAAATGACTAGATGTCTGCTTGATAGTTTGTATCTCATTTACAACCAAAAGATCAATTACACAGTCAAGAACTAGATGTAGACAGTAAAATATATTCCAAAGAAATGTAATGTTTAAAATCATTTATAGGGTGAATGAAATCATTGTTATTATAATGTTTTAATTATATTTCTCAAAATTTCTACATAATGAATGATACTTATGCATCATACACTGCAACTCCTCCTGATTTATTACCATTTAACTATGATAAACTCATATAGGTTAAGAGAGAAGTACTCAACACTTATTTAGGTAATGTGTCAAAACATGGAGAAAGATTAAGAATGATACACTATCAAGTATATCATAAATATTATTTGAATGTGGGTATTCTTCTGATCTATGGACTGATAAGGGAATTATCAATAATTAAATAATATCTTTTTTCTATAATTCATATGAAGCATTAGATATCTGAAAATTTCAAATTCCTAAAAGATAACATGACGTTTATATTACTTATAAAGGAATAAAAACAACTAGTGAGTCAACAAAAGGTTATCAGACGAATGTTACAGTTATAAAATGATGATAAAATGGATTTATTTATTACTATGTAAAGAGGTAGAAAAATAATTTTGGATATTATCATCCTCATGAATCCCTTCTTATATTTCCACAATTTGACCGTAATTGTAACACGGGAAATTGCAGTGACAACAGTTCTTTCTAATATAACCACAGAGCTAGTTCTATATAGACCAGATGTGATTAAATAGTGAGAAGATATTCTTACTCCTCCATATAAATGTCATATTTTTTCACCAATTGATTATATTCATTTATATAGACAATATATTTTTCATGTTCCTCTTTCTTTGGCAACCAAAATCCATTCAATTACAAAATATGCTCTATCTTTCATGAAAACTCAACCACTCAGGATAGAAACAGGGACTAAGAAAAAAGGATAATGAAATTAAAAGAATACTAAGAGACCAAAATTTATCTCAAGATATAAATTTTATTAGATACAATCTTTGATATGGACCTTATTCATGTACACATTCCCTTTTTATTACTATATTAAACACTCTTTTGATTATTTTAAATGTAATATCACAATGTTCTTCTCACCTAGTTATACTTTTAATTTTATTTATATTAGATAATATCAAAGAGGGAGGTAAAACATGTATTTATTTAATTATTGGGAAATCACCTCAATATTCTAAATATTTTGGTACATATTAGGTATATATTTATGATTTTTATCTCGATTTTTTATAACATGGATATATAGTCTATGCTGAACAACATATTTTATATAACAGAAATACATATATGGTTATCAATTTTTTCATATTTTGTGAATATCATATAAAATTCCATGATTTGCGATCATAAAAATGGGGAAAATATTGGATCATCCTTGTATATAGTGTGTTTTGACACTTTCTTATTATAAATATGATAATCCATTATAATTTTATTAATAATAATGTATATGTATTACAATATAAATATATATTATAGGGTAATTTTTCTTATATTTCAACTAAATGTTTTGGCTAGCCATCATTTGCCAATAGTCCCCTCCAGGATATCACTATTCAGGTATGTCATACAATTGGACTGAAAATTAAACAATGTCTGAGACACCTTCAATAGAGAAACCATCAAGATGCCATGGTTCCAAAATAGATTTTCGGCCAATAATGTGGAACTTCTTGGATATTATACATTTAATGTAAAACCACTAACAATGAATTATTTTAATTTCTAAGACACAATCAGGAAGAATATACCAAACGTAGAATCACCACCAAGATTTTCACCGAAAAGGAAAAAGGATAAGGAGATATTACCATTGTAAATGGAGTCTATGTTGGACTCTGAGATGCTGTTGGACTCAGATTCACCATTGGAATCCGAGTCACTATCAACCGGGAGTACTTATTGTATGAGCTATCACCAAATGTAGAGTAACCACCAGTTTCCTTCTACCATTATTGTTTGAGTAATTTGACATGAATGGATAAATGACTAGTAATTATCAAGGATAATTTGAAAAAAGATATAATGAAATAGTACATTTCCATATGAGGATTGCTAATCTACTACAAATGATGCAACTATATCTACACGATTGTCATCACTCTCTCTCTCTCTCTATTTGTATGATGATGAATAACTGAAAAATCTAAAAAATATTGAGTGATTGAATCTGTTATACCTTAAAATCATCAAAATTAATTTTATATGAAGAAAAACAATATAGAGGCTTATAATCATATACATATATTGATTGAGACATAAAAAAATATCAACTATATCATTCATTAAAATACCTCTAATCCTATGTTTTTCTGCATACTTCAAAAATAATTCTTGATATCCTCATCAAATATGATATTTGGAATTCAACCATTCTAAACATACCTTACTGTCCATTATTTTTTTCATTATTTTTTTATTGATTTTTTATACTGATAAGTGTATTTTTAATTTTCATTCGAACACACACACCCTCTTATACCTAAATGGAGAATACTTTTTAAACTCTCCTACATTTAGTTATGTTCATCCATGGTGTTTGTGGAAGATTTCCTTTTGTGGAATGTTCTACCTTTATTTCCCACATATGACTATGGAAGATGTTTTTATCAGATAATTCATGTACCTATAGTTTTCTAAATATTATATTTGTGGATTTGATTTATTTTTATTCTAATCTACATGGTATTAGTTGATTGAATAGTGGAGGAGATTATGTTTACTCTTGAGACAAAAACACTTCTTTATTCTACTGCGTTAATGAGAGTTTCTATTTTGATTTATTTCCAAAATCTCTAGTATTTTCTAAATCTATAACAAAAATATAACATTGATAATTAATCATAATTTGTGATTATAATTTTCTTTCTATGTAAATTGATTTCAAAATTTAAGGTCATTCTGAAATTATTTTTTCTGTGATATAATAACACATTGAGAAATAATTCAAATTTCAAAATCCTAAGTCGATATACTATTATGATTAATTATAAAATTTGATTTAATAATGGGATTTTATTTTAACATAATTATTAATAGAATATTTTATTCAGAACACAATTCACCCCATATTGAGTTACGTGCTCTGACCAACATGTAATATTGTACTACATTATATATCATGGCCATTAAATGGTTGTGAATTAATTTGATAATGTTGATTATAAGTTTTACGTGGTTTAAAAAATTATGATAAACATTTTTTGATTATGAAATGATTTTTAATAAAAATTTACATCAATTTACTGTAAAATAATATTTTCTATGAAAACCTGTTTTAATTCAAAAAATGTGTTTTTTTATTGTTAGTATAATTTATAAATATTAATGAATGATTTTATGTAAATATATATATATATCTATTCAATAAATGATCAAATGGATCAGTAGTCATCAAATACTTTAACAATGTATTACATTAGAAGAAATTTGTTTATATACATAAAATTTAAAAAATTTAATATGATGTTCTAGATTTTTCTATCACACTCATGTTATCATTATTTTTAAGTACTTATAATTATATATTTATATAAAATAGATTCCATATTTTGATTTTATAGGATTAAATTTATTAAATAGTTTCATTTTATAATTAGTTGTTATTAATAGTTTCCATGGTAAAATTTTTCACCATGGTAATGAATACATTAGGTTAATCTATATAAAATATAAGTGTTAAGGTCTACATATTTCATTGAAACTGCCATTATTTTATGTAAATTCAACACATACTTTGTTAGGATATAGTTTTAATTTGGTATGATACTTTTTTAAATAGTAATTCCAATATAATATTAATAGAATACAATGTAAACAAATATCACTAAATTATTTTTAAATATCACTTATATGTTAAAATAAATAAAAAAACTAGTTATGAGGAAAGAATATTAGTAATATTTATCATAATGAAATATTATTAATAATTTTTATATTTTTGTAATCTTTTGTTCAGTAAACAATTAAATTAAATTCTTTTGTAGTGGAAATACAATACTTATTCAATTGATAATAATTATATAAATTGTTTTAAAAATTCATAAAACAAATATATTTGGGCTATGCTATATTTTTATGAAAATATTATTTCAGTATAATATATTAGATATGTATAAAATTGTTATATTATATTTTCAAAACTGTAATTAATGATATTTTATAACAAATTAAATTTTATTAAATAATTTATAATTCATAAAAATATTATCCTTATATATGTAAATATAATATGATTGAACACACCATAAATGGTATATTTAGGAGTAACATTTAAATTTATGGTGAAATTCACAACCAATTATGTTTATAATAATTATTATTTTAGTCAATGTAAAAAATAAGTAACAAAACTATATATAAAATATATAATAGATAAATTGAAACAAAAGCCTAACTATATTAAATTTTATATTATTATTTAAACTGTAATATTTTTTCATTTATTTTATATCCATTTGGAAGTATTTTTATTTAGAATGAATTTATTATTTTTTTATGTTTTAAGAAATTGAATTTTTTTTTATCTCCATTAATTATAAAAGGAATCCCCTACATTTTCATCAATAAACCAAATTGATCCACATATATTTCCCATACCTAATTTTTTTAAGAATTATTTTACTTTATTTATATAATTTATTTCCCATTAATTATTCGCCATTTTTCATTGTGTTTTGAATAAGGTTTTTCTACTGTTTTAGAGAGAATGGTGAATTTTCATATGGAGCTGAGCTATACTTTAGGGGTTGTGGTGTTGAGGATCCTCGCTATGGATTAGAGGAGCTATTATGTAATATGGGTATGAGGGATTTATTTTATTAGTTCTATGAATTTGTATTCTATTACGGTGTGATGTATCTATTACATCATGTGGAGATAATGAGGAATTTCATATGTCATTTTCATTTTTGAGTGTTACTTACCATGGATAATGAGTTTCACCATGGCCTTACCATGTGTAAAGATGACCTATAATGTGTTTTCATGCAACTATTAGTTAGAGATGTTCTGTGGAATGGAGTAGTGTGGCAGCATGACAGTCATGTGTATTGTTCCCTTTTATACCATATCCATGGGGGTCTAAAACAAGACATATTTCATAGATGCATAAATTATTTAGGCCATATTAAATATCTAAATTCCATCCTCTTATGTGTTACGTATATTCTTTTAAATTTCAAGGCTCCAAAAGATGTTTATGATCCTCTAACCAGAATCACCCATAGATAAAAACTCTAGTGTAATCAATTATTTCTTCACATTAATTTGATCTTCTTGAGGGAACATCATGATATTTTGTATTTTTCAATTTTATTTCTATGAAATAATTGAATTGTAAAAATTTCATTTTAAATGGGAGTCCTTCATCAAATGACCCAAATAGTATATGCAATCACAAATGTTCTAGTTTTTTATGGACAATAATGAAATATTTTTATTCATAATTGGGATGACCTAGGTCTTGAGTTTTATCTAAAAATTTATTTCTAAAGGTAATTATGATAAAAACTCACATAAAATTCATATTTTTGATAGAATTTTATTCGAATGAATAATTGTATTAATATTTATTAGAACATTTAATTTTCGGGGATTAAATATTCCATAACACTTACATAAAAATATTAAAATACATGAAATAAAATATGATATGGAAAATAATATGAAAAATTATTATATTTAATTAAATTTGAATTATCATGTTGCACTATTTCCCAGACGACACAATTATCAAAAAAATGAACAATAAGATTATTAACAATGATGCATCAACTTTTATCATGGGAGGATGATCATGTGATGATTTAATATTAGTAAAATCAATACATAAACCATGCACAAGAAATCACATATAAAGTATAATTTACTCATCTATCTGACACATAAACACATGAACCTAATCCCACTCTATATTTTTACGTGTTGAATCATTTCATATTTATCTCAAAACCTCTCTTCACAGTGTGCAGTGGATGATAATGATGACTCTAAATGACCTTCCATTGAACTGAATGATGAAATTTTAAATGTTTCATAATAACTAATATGATTCAATTTCGAACCAATATCTCTTACTAGACTATACTCCACACCTTTCATCGTCACATGTAACTGTTCCCCTTATCAAAATATGATACGCATGTGGATTCACCCTTAATACTTGAATTACTCTATTGTGAATCATAATTTATAGCATCATGCATTTCATTCAATATTTTCTATAATATAAACATTAAATTATATTAATATCCTTAAAAATTAAAAAAATCACATATATAAATCTAGTGTTTTCTGTCACTAAGAAAATATATTATATGTCTATCAAAATTCATAATCCTATATAATTAAAATTGTAAGATAGAGGGGGTGTGTAGAATTATTCATAAAAATTATTCATTTTAAAATTAATGTGTACATATAATAATAATACTTTTAATTTCTATATCTCATCAATGTATAAAAAAATCACAAATCTAAGCCCCATCCGTGACATCCAGAATCCCTTAGTTCAAATATATAGATGGTGAAATCCTCTTAAATTTTACTCATATATTATAATGAGCATAATCAATCCCATAATAGGGATGAAGTATAGTGAGGTCAGTGAGAGAATAAATACTTGTTAAAACATTAAAAGATGCACTATCCAAGTTTATCATTCATAATATTTTGGAAAAATGTTCAGAATGATCAAATATAAACATCTATCTTACTCTTGGATATTACCACGCTGGATATCCTTGATAAGAGAACATAAATTATGAAATAAAATTAAATGATTTATTGTGAATAATAAAATATATTAAATATAAAATATATTATTTTTTAAAATAAGTGCAATTGGTCGAACATATGAAGTCGAATTTCAATGGTTTCATGATCCCATTAATCCCATGTAATGGTAAAATATTTTTTTAGAATCATACCATATTTCCCAATATCTAAATTTAGAAAAATATAAATAAAATTAAAATAAATAAAATTATTATTTCAAATATTATCACCAAATCAAATTATAATATAAATACCTTAATTTATTTACATACCACCTTATACATAGATCAAAATCAGAATATAGTAATCATTATGGAATAATTTCTAGAATCATCTGTCTTGAAAGGTCACTCCAAATCCTAATTGGTTGAGCCATAATAGCATCGTATAGGTCAGAAAAATTCTGATATTCATTATGTAGTATAGAATCCGTAAAAGAATGACATTGATTGTTGGGAATAACTCTATTCTTCTAAATGATTATTAATATATATATATTGTTTATGGACATTTCAAATAAAAATAACAATAACCCATTATATTAAATTCAAACCCATAAATTATATTTTTAACAAAAATAAAATATTTAATAATAATAAATACCTTAATATAATATTAAACATTAAAAAAACAAGAAAATATAATAATATTAAAAATAATTATTTTTTTATTATATATATATATATATATATCATATATAAAAAATTAAAAAATCCTATGTCAAATATAATAATATTACATGTCAATAATTCATATTAAATATATCAAATATAAAAAATGAATTAATACTATAATCAGTGATGGAAAGAAAATAATAATAAAGAATATATCATGCCATCTAAAATAAATAATATTACCTATAAGAAATTTTTAATACAAATAATATATTTAAGTATTATTAAATACGAGAATACAATACATCATTCATCATCTTCATTATCAACTTCATCGATTATAATGTCATTATCTTCATTGTCAATATCACCAACATCCAGATGCTATTGAATCTCATCAATAATTATTAAATAATTATTGATATATATATCATCTCCCCTTAACTAGGAGATTTCATCATCAATATTTATAATTCATCATGTAACACATATATTTGGGTTTTTTCTTGAAAAATTTCAATATTTTTCACATCCAAAAATCCATATACATTTTCATGAGATTTATTTTTCTGAGATATCATTTTAATTTCACTGCATTAGTAATTTACATCGCTTAGAACATCATAATATTTTTTATTATAAAATCCATGATCTAGATATGCTAGTAGAAAAAGATTATTTGTGGTAAGAAGAATGTAATATTGATTATAAATGACTCTATGTTATGGATAAAACTAAAAACTTCAATTAATATTAGTCCAACCAAATATAAATATTTTTATATAATTTTGTTATTAGATAATAGAATTCAATTATTTCATCCAACAAACTATAAAATTAATCATCACTTTTATTATGATGATGACATTAAAAAAACACCACTCATAATTTATTTACTTGATTAACTATATATTCATGTATGAAATCCAAATCCATAAACAACATTCCCAATATCTAATATTACAAATTTAGAAGGATTTATTTTCAATGAACATTATTGAATATCAAAATTACTTAATTTTGGGCTTCCTAACTAAAAATAAATAATAATTAATATCTTTAAAAATTGTTCTACTGTTCTTTATTAATGGAAATACATTTTTAAACTTTGAAACTGATATGGAAATTTCTATTGACGATGTTCTTCAATATCATTGAGGGTAATTTGAATGAATTTTTTTTAATATAGAAATTATACGGTCGAAGAAAAATATTTTAAAGAAATATATATATATATATATATATTAATATATACTAAAATATTATAATAATTATACTTTTATAAGAAAAACTATTCATTGATTACAATTTTGCAGATCAAATTATTGATTTCTGTGCAATTCTACACCTCAAAACAATAATTCATGATAAAAACTAAAAAATGCTCGATATAATTAAAAATCGAAAATTGACAGTCTATTACATAATTAAAATTTTCGTTACCAAGACCCCTGATATTATTTCAGGAAGTATATTCATAATAAAATTTATAAGGGTAGAAATTATAAATATTCTCTAACATTTATAATTTTAAATTGAATCTTCAACGGATGCATTGTTAGAATGTTTCTTATTGACATTTATCAGACATTTTTCAAATTGGAACATCCATCATATTTGTAACTGTAATCCAAATTTACATTATTATAAATTAATATATTAAATATTACATTGAGTAATAAATGGTAGAAAAGAATCTTTTTCCCAATTTTCATAAAATCAAGACAAAATATTTTTAAAGCATACCCAATGCATCATAATATAATGTTCATAGAAAAATTTCCCAAAATAAATATAATATATTGGTCCACATGCCTCATATTTAATAATTCAATTGCACTATATAAATAATACGTAATGGTCTTTATATTAGGAAATGGATGTGATGAATTTTTTTCCTAGAAATATGGCCATTTCTAATGAAAATATAATAAATATATGCATAACCATTTAGGGACCCAAAATATCTAATCCAGTGATAGAATACCATAAAAAAATATTTTGAAATTTTGTACTCCTTTTTAGGCTCCATTAAATTTTCTGATCAATTTTTTTTCAACAATTAATATTTAGGATGCCAGTAGATTTTCGCATTATATATCTATTCCACTATGTTATAATATGTCTTATAATATCTGTTAATCATGTTATGAATGTTTTTTAAAAAAATTATTTATGTATGAATTATATTTAACATTTTGTAAACTAAAAAATTTAATAAATATGGAAGGTCAAAAAATAGTCAACATTATTCAATTATGATATTTCTGAAAACCATATAATTTTTTTTTCATTTACAGATTTTTCAAAAGTAACAAGAGATAATTAAGAGATGATATAATTTTCCTAAATTCCCTATATTACTATTTTTCATTCATCCTTTTCAATTAAAATATATGTTTTGTTATTACTCCTTCAAAAAATGTGATTGGTAAGAATATATTTATAATAATAGTGAATGTTACTATAGTTTTTTATATGGAAAAGTATATATACTTTTATCACATCCATGTACCATGTAAATAATATTAAACCAGTTGTACTCTATCTCAATAACATTAAATAGACAAAAATGTTACAAATTAATGAAATTAATGTACACAACATTGTAAAATTCATATATGAAACTATATAATATACATTAAAACTATATTAGACAATGATATTAACATATCGAGTAGTGGGTTCAAGTTAACATAAATATTATTCTTCAGATTTCATATAATTAATTGCACAAAATATATAAATACTTCCTTCATCAACATCCATGGATATAATTTATACGCATTTTTGAAATGAGGCCAATAAAAATATTGACAGCCATATGGATCATTAGGTCATAAGTAATGACTAAAAAATCTACATTTTTTTCTAAGCTAATTAAGAAAAATTTGAATGCATATTATCATAGTGTTTTCAGGAATCAGTTATCATGTATTATTTATAATTTTTCTTATAGAAATAATTTATTCATTAATTGATTACAAAAATATGGTGGGATACATAAGTAGACAATAAAATCATGGGTTTTTAAGACTCCTCATCTATTTCAAAAGTAATTTGGACATTATAAGGACCATATATTTTAACATTACATAATCCAGAATGTATATAAGAACTCTCTTCCATTTATATTGAGGATATAATAATGATTAGAAAATTATATATTTGGTACTTAATAAATTCATAAAATTCCACATTTATATAGAAAGAATACCATAAAAATAGTATCCATTTCATCCCAAATATAAATCATTTAGAAAAACATGTTTTCTATGAAAAATCATCATAAAATTTATCAAGACATCCTTCATTGTCCTAACCATCCATAAAACCTATAAAAATCATTCAAAGACATCGAATGAGCACAAAAAGATTTTTCAGGGATATAAAAAAGAGGAAAGAAATCATTATCCCACTAATACTTGTAACATGTGAAATCATTTTCAAAAAGGTTTACTTTTCACCCATATAAACAAACTTTTTCAATCTTGATAATTCCATTAAATTTCCTCAAAACATATAAAAAAATATAACATTAAATGTATCATGTGTCATTACATAAAAAATCATATAACCCTCTAGGGTACCTTATAATATTTAACACATATGGCTACATTACAATGTATCCCTCATGGCTACCTTATTTTATAGCCGCCACAATTACACTAAGAGTAACTATATGCACAACGTCCAACATACACACACCCAATAAATTGGAGAGAGATGTTGGTACAAACAATCATCATAAAAAGAGTTTCAAGAACTATACCATTATCATACAAGAAAAATAATTTTCACTACATCATTACTTTTGAATTTTCTATATCATAATTTTAAAAGTCGATTTACAACTAAAATCACCTCACTAATATCATATAAATGAAGCGAGACTTAATAGTGTTGATTGATTATGTATATAAACTATAAATACACATAATTCAATATTGAATAAAGAAAACTCATCAAAAATCCATTTTTAATACAACCTAAATAATGAAGTATAAGGTTAACCCAATAAATTGAAATCAGGTAATGAATTATATTTCCCTGGGTTTGAAATACATCAAAATTGATGAAACCTCTTCTATAATTATTAAGAATGTGTAATTAATATCTTAAATAAATGTATTAATTTTTATAATACCTTATAAGATCATTTAATAACATCATTTCACCCTTTAATTGTTGGTATTATGTTCTTTCCATTGTTTTGGGTGCGTTCATTACATGATTTATCTGGACAGGTTGTATTTGATTTTCTAGTTGTATGGAAATAAAATTACAGAAGTGGAATGAAATTTCTTGCATATAATCTAAAACTATATAATAATACATTAATTATTTTTTATCATATATGACTATGGATCATTAGTTATAACAATTATGATATTTGTTTAGATAGTCTTTGCTAGTTCCTCAATAATCACAAACCTGTTTCATTATATAATATAATTTCATGCATATAAGATTATTACAGAACATAAAATAGGTTACAAAAAAAATATTTCATTATGTTTTAACCATTAAAATGGTTTTATGAATAGATTTGAACTATGTAATGGAAATTGAAAACACGATGTCCATGAGTCTTATAAATTGAGACATTTTGGACAATGGATTTTTTTTAGAATAGTAGAAAGAGAGAAGGTATAAAGTTGATACATATTTTACATCAACATGATAAAATAATGAATATTAATTAATATGGATATTTCATACCACATGTATAAGGGTAGGAAAAGTGTGTATTTGAAAATAAATAAGATTTGGACATTTAGTGAGACCAACAGATACTGGACATTGGGAGGAGCCTTACAATGGAGATTTTGTAGAACATAGCCAGTGTTTAGGTCTTGAGAGTTATTATTGGAAGAGGGGAATGAGAGGAATGTGGTAAATCGACACATTTTAGAGAATGGTTATTATTTTTAGAATAAAAAAGAGTGGAGCGGAATAATGATGATAGGTATTTTACATGATCATGTTAAAATAAAGAATATAAATTGTGATGGATATTTAATACCGCATGTATAAGGTTAAAGGGTGAGTGTATTTGAAAATAAATTAATTTAAAAGAAAACAAATGAAAAAGGAATAGGATTCTCAACTCTTGATTTCATCTCCATGAGATCCTTCTTAATGGAATTGGATTTGCCCATTTGGTAAGACCAATCGGTCTTGGACATGGGGAAGAGCCTTATAAAGGGTATTTGGTAGAACATTTCCAGTGTTCATGTCTTGAGAGTTATGAGAGGAATAGGGGAAGGAAGGTGGAATTTACAGTGGAGGAGAGGATGTAATTTAAATTATTTTAATCATTATTATAATATTTTTTCTCAAGGCTATGAATATCCTTAATTCATGTGACCCAAAAGAGTAATAATATCATGTGAGTTCAAAGCAAGTTAGCATACATCATACTAGAATCACCTTTGATTTAGTAAAACACTTATTTTTTATTTATCATAATTTAGCATATTTTATTATTCATAAAAAATTAATGATTATTACAAAATCTCAAAATTTCAACCAAACAATTTTTCAGTGTGTATATTTCAAAAATGAACACAATTTTTTGAAAAAATTATGATTATTAATAATTTATTCATATATTAAATTATAAATTATTAAAAAATAAATTTTTTTAAAAATACAACTCATTTTATATCATCCTAAAAAAATAATCAAGATTTCATTATATTAAATAACTAATAATTTATAAAAAAATAATTAAATTTAATATTCATTTGCTTCATATTACTATTAATATTCCTATTCATATGGGTGTTTTATTATTTCCCCGAAAATGCAGTTGGTTCTTTAAGACTCCAAATTACTTACTGATCACAACCATAGATGAATATTATTTAAAATTGAAAAAATAAAAGTTAAAAAATAATTTTTAATGGATGGTTATAAATTTCTAATTAAAACCAAGCTTCATACATTTCAATTTATTTTTTTTTTGAAATTGGGATCTTACACTGTCCCCACATATTGGAAATTACGTCCTCGTAATTGTTTTACTTTTTAAACTAGTGTGGGTACCTTTCCCTCATAGAATTTTCCGAATCCCATGTTGTTTCTTACGCTATGTGATATATCCACAAAACCATTACCTTTTGGATTAACTAATTCAAAAATACATGTTCCCTTAGATCAATAATTCAAACTAGTTTCTCTTCAAAAGTAATGTTATCCTCTTGTAGAACTACATCTGTACTCAAGACAAGAGATGAATCTAGCACATACTTTCTCAATATATAAAAATGAAATACATTTTGATCCTAAGATAAAATCGGAGGCAAAGCTAGTTTTTATGTGACTGGTCCAACATTTTATAGTATTTCATAAAGTCCGATGAACTGTGGTCATAGAATTCCTTTCTTACAAAAAATGCATAACTCTTTTCCATAGTGAGATTATAAGTAAAACATAATCACCTTTGTCAAAAGAAAATACATTCCTCCTATTGTGTGCATAACTTTTCTAATTTCACTATGCTATCCTCATTTGTTGTTGGATCATCATCAATTTCCCAACCCCATGATCCACTAGTTCTGGTCACATCAATATCATATCACCAACATCATCCCAAATTCTGGAGTTCTAAAATGTTTCCCATACATTTACTTTAAAGGTTCTATTAGCATATTGGAATGAAAAATAATATTATAAATAACCAAAATAAAGAAATATGTTGATCCCAACTTCCCCGGTAGTCCATTGAACATTTTCAAAGCATATCCTCCAATATCAGAATCATTCATTCTGACTGCCCATCTGATTAAGGTTGAATAACTATACTAAAATATAATTCAATTCCCAATCACTTCTGAAGTCCCTTCCAACTATTATAAGTGAACCATGTATCCCATTTAGATACAATAGAAAAAAGGAACTTTAGTGACATGACAGTCACATAGAAGAACAATTGAGATAGATGATCCATAAAAATTGTATCACAAATATAAAAAATGTGCATATTTCGTGTACCAATCAACAATAACCAAAATTAAAATTTTACCTTGATATGTCTTAGGTATTATTACCATGAATTCCACTGATATATTCTCTATTTTCCACTATTTCACTAGTAGTGGAAGATGTATCCCCTTCCATAATAGCTGCTCTACTTTAAGTTTTTGGCATGTGAATCATTTCATGGAATAAGCAGTGATATCAAGTTCATTTCCATCCAACCAGTATTACTACCTATGGTATTTGTATATATTATTACTAGATGGATGACCAGAAACTGGAGAACTACGATCGTGACACAAAAAAATCAATATTCAATTGGAATCACATGGAACACAGAAACTTTTACAGAATCATAAACAAAGGATCATTACCAAGGTGATGTTCTGGAATCTTACAAATTATAATCAATTCTACTTTTTTTATGCTCATGATATTTCTTCTGTACTATCAAAATTCTTTCTGATAAGTATGAATGCAATAAATCTTAAAACAAAAAAGATTTATTTCTTTCTCCCACAACTTCTATGCCAAATCTAATCAAATAATTAATCAAGGGATCATTTTCCAAACATAACATGGATAATGATGCTTTATTTATTCAACTCTAGGAATCCACCACAATGTCTTCTTCTCCTAAATAGCAATTGATCGTGAAATGATATTCATTTATCGGTAAATTCTATCTTCTCTAACACATTTTTAATTCCTTATGAGTGAGTATATAATTCAGACTTTTATGATTAGTATATATTTTATGTCTCGCCTCGTATTAATGATGACTCCAAATTTGTAAAGAAAAAAACCATGAAAACCAATTACAAATAATGTATAGTATAATTTATCTAATGCGGTCTAAGTTGTCTTGATTTATATGCAATAACATGATCATTCTTCATCAAAATAAATACAATTCCTTCAAATGAATAATCATAGTATTTGAAAAACTCACCATATTGGGAAGGAAAGTACAAAAATGGTGCATCGACTAATCTCTTATTCATCGGACGAAAAAAAAACCTCACAGTCATCTTTGAAAATAAATATTAATCCATTTTGCATTAACATAGATATAGGGATTGATAACCATGAAATGTTTTTAACAAAATGTCTGTAATAACTTTCCAATACAATAAAACAAATAATATATATAACATTTATTGTTCTCTTCCATTCATAAACACTTTTTTGGAAGTGTCAAACATTATTCTATCCTTATATTCAATATTCCCCTAAAATGAAATTTTTTGCAACATAAAATCACCATTTCTGAATTTTCTATATAGTATTTTATCTATTTCAAAACAACCCTAATATGTTTTTCATTATCCTCATTACTTTTAGAGAACCCAAAAATGTCATCGAAAATATAGGACAACTAACTTATTCATGAAGACATTAAATATTATATTCATATGATCTATGAATATGCAATGTTCATTAGTTAACCCAAATGGTATAACAAAAAATACATAATTCCCATATATTGTATGAAAAAATATTTTCTAGATGTTATCCTCCTACAACATGAGCTGATGATATATGAATCTCAATTCTATCTTGGAAAATTACATAGCTCTCAATTCTAAAAGATTCATTTGAGAAATTCGGTATGGGGGATTTAAAATTCACTTAGAATAAAAAAAAGTATGTTCTGAATGCGACTTACAGGTCTAGTATGAGACCAGGTAACTCATTAGAAAAGACATCAAGGTATTCATTGACCACTAGCACTTCATTAATAAGATCAGTTCCCTTGTTATAAAGAATATGAGAAAGATAATATTCATTTGAATCCTTAAAATGTTTCTCAACATCTGGATATGTTATTAGTTTTATAGATTCAATCTTGTATACAATCTGAAAATATTTTTCAAAAACTACTTCGATAGCTCTATAGTATGTCATAGCATGAAAAACAAAAATCCAATCCAATCACAAAATGATAAAATATTCTACTAATGGAAAACAAAAATATTTGTATGTAATTTAATTCCATAGACCTTAAATGAATGCTAATTACAATTCAACTAGTCTATATTATTTCTGGCTGGTGATTCAATTATAAGGTCTATCCTTATTTATTGAGGTGATATTTCTAACACAGTAAAATATTTCTCCGAAATAATAGAATGAGTAGACCCCGTATCAAACAACACTTTAGAAAAATCTGATTAAATATACATGGTAGCTAGTAAAACATCATTGGATGGACCAACATTTGCTGACATAGTCACAAATGATCTCATTTCACTTTTCCTATTATAATCTATCTTTTTCATATCATTAGGATCTCTCTTTGGAAGTAATTTGAATAATGACACATCTCAACACATTGAAAACATTTTATAGCATGCTTATCTTGATTTGTGTTCGGATTGTTTTGATTATTATCTAGGGCCATATATCCATTCATATGACATCAAAAATACATCCTAGTTTTGGTAAGGTTTTCCACATGGTGCTTCATAAACTCTTTTCACAAACTATAAACTGGAATTTCATACCAACATATTTCATTGATTTATTATATCCCATATCATGCCATATGGAACTCTTCATATAATTATTATAAAAGTTCATGTGACCACCAGAAAACTTCATCTATGTTGAGTCTAAAGTACCCTTTTGACTTTTATGTCTTATTTTGGAAGTCAAAAATATATTCATATAGGTTTTTCATACTGACTATGATTATCGTACTGACTTTTTTTATCATTCTGAAATTTTCAATCGTACTGAATCTTTCAATCGTACTGACTCTGTCAATCATACTGACTCTGTCAATCATACTAACTCTTTCAATCGTACAGACTCTGTCAATCATACTAACTCTGTCAATCGTACTGACTCTTTCAATCGTACTGACTTTTCCAATCGTACTGACTCTATCATTCGTACTGACTTTTGTGCATCATACTCACTTTGTATCATTTCATCAAATTTCATTAAGTAATACTTATAGTACTCATGTTTTTATTACTTGCTTGTTTTTATCCTTTATAAAAACATGTCAATCGTACTCATGTTTATCATCAATATATATCTTTTGTTTTAATCAAAATGGTGTCATGGAGTTAGTTATAAACTAATCAAAATAATTTCGTGTTTTTTGTTTCAATATGACTTTTGTAATGTCGGGTGTCCAAGTCCCTCTGGGTTTTCCAGAGAAATATGACCGTTGGAACCTGAGGCCTATAAATAAGATGTCATTTGAAACTGAGAAGAATAAATGAGAGACGTTGCTCATTCTTTGCTACTATCATATTTTAGAGGGAGACGTGACTTCTATCTTGCTTCATGTGAAATCCTTGATATTAAAAAACGTGGACGGCTTGTTCTATGTTTTTTTTCATTAAGTTCTTTTTTTCATTGTGCGACCGATCAGGTGATAAGGATCGAGGGCTGCAGAGGATAGGAAGACGGTGGTACAGATCATCATATCGAGGGCTATCAAGCGTTTGAAAGATAGAGGATCCAATTACCTACAAAATCAAGGGCTTTCTAGGATAGCAAGACAGACTTATCGATCAACATATCGAGGTATTTCAAGTGTTTGAAAGACATAGGTGTTGGTTACCTACAAAATTGATGGCGTACGAGGATAGAAAGATAGAAATACCAATCGTAACAGGACAGATATACCAATAATCATATCGAGGGCTTACCAAGGTGGTGGTAATATAGACCTCTTATCCTAGGTGAAAGGCTAGCCCTTCTCTTTGGGATAAACCAATTGTAATACTTTTACATTTCTGCTACTGTTTGTTTAAGAAAGGGAATTTTTTTGTTTTCTTGCTTCATTTCATATACATTTGTAATTGTTTTAATTACAATCATACTATTACATATTGTATCGATAGATTCTATACGCTCTATGGTTGAATCCTTCACTATTGTATTACTATTATTATTGTATTCTTTTGAATACAATTGATTTGCTTTTCTTATAGTATTACATTGTATCACATCTTTTATATCCAATTCATTTGTGATTATTTGTATTTTTTGTGGATTGTATTATTTCAAGATCATTTAAACTAATTTCTGATGTGTTTAAACACTATGTTATTAAACCTAAAATTCACCCCCCTCTTGTGTTGTTCCCTCTAATATATATATATATGTATATATATATATATATTGATCCAAAAATTGGTATCGGATGAGGTTATCACTGAATTCTATTTCTATTACGATTTTCTATTTCAACTACTTACTATAGTAACATGTGGATTTGAAAGAATTTTGATTTATTCGATCGTAGGGATGAATATTGGATCAATTGAAAATCAAAATACCACTAGAGAACCAATATTTTATTGTAATTATTATTAGTACTGAAGGTATCAAATTAATAAATTTTTTATTAACACTGGTGTAGACAATTTTATTATGCTTACTATATGTTACAAAATTCATGACAAAGAAGTCAGTACTTTCACGAATCAAGAGAAGCTAGAATATCAACTGAATTACATGGTATGAAATAATTTACAATGTTCTATGATGAGGAATATATATAGCCAAATATCATCTTGTTAAGTAGCCATTTATATTTAGAAGAAATTGGAGGTCACAGATTTTGGTAAATCTATGCTTATAGAAACAAGAAAAAAAATGCTTCAAGCAGAGTATCATGGATTTATTTTTACTTATAGAGAAGTAGTATGTAAATCACAACAAATATTTATGACAATTATCAAAAATTTACAATCTATGGTAGACAAAGTCTTGATGATTAATTTTTTTTAGACAAAATTATTGATATAATGCCAAACGAATGGGAGTCAAAAAGGGAAGCTATTGATGAAAAAAAGAAAATTATCTTAAATTTATCTTGAGGAACTCTTTGGAACTCTTCTACAGCACGAAACAAGAATGAAGAGAGATGAAGATTTAAATAATAATAAAAATGGAAATGGAAGTGTAGCTTTTACTACTACATCTAAAGATAAAACACCTAAATGGATAACAAGATCCAAAGCTAAGAAAGTTGTATGTCAGAATCATGTGATTGTGATAATTCAGATAATGAGTTACCCAATCTTGCTCGAAGGATGAACATGATTGTGGGAAAAAAAATTCCAATACTGATTCAAAAAGAAAGATAGGAAGGATAAGAACGATTCATAGGTAACATGTTATGAATGCAAGAATGTAGGTCATATAAGACCTGATTTTCCTTTATTGAAGAGAAAATATAGAAAGGATAAACATTCTGAATGAAATAAGAAAAAGTGTTACAAGAAAAAGACAAATAATTTAATGAAGGCTAATGATACTTGGAGAACACATGGTTGCAATTCATCAGATGATTCTTCAGAATATGAATCCTCAAGAAAAAGTAATATTGGACTTATAGCCAGATTACCAATCGAAGATCATTATCTCATGTATAAGATACACAATACTGAAGCTATTACAAATGTTTCCCTAAAATTAAATTATAATGATAATAAATATTATGAATCTTCGAATGTTGTATCTTCGTCATTAGAAGATAACAAATTACCTTCTTATGAAGAAGTATCTTGGTTTTCTAAACTACTTGAGAATGAAAATTCTAAACTCAAGAAAAATATTGATAAGGAAAATTCTAGAATTATAATTTTAACTAAAGAAGTATCAGATCTTTCTAATGATATTGATATGAAAACATATGATTTTTAAAATATTATATAAACCCTTCAGAAAGTCAAATCCGATAAGGACAAACATTTTAAGGATCTCGAATATCTAACTTCTAAGAATTTTTTTTGAGCCTAACTCTAGTTCAAAATAAAATGTTTTAGAGGATAAAAACTTAGTTTTAAAACTACAGTCACAAATTGTTTCCTTAACAAAATGTTTTTCAAACTACACTTATGGAATGGAAAAATTTGATAAAATTTAATCTCAAATACAACCTTTGAGAAATCTTTCTGGTTTTGGTTATACTCATTATAAACTGATTTTTAGTAATAAATATTTTTTTCCTCAATGTAACCCTATTTGTACTAAGTGTCAATCTGGTTGACACTGGAAATGATATTTATCTCTTAATAGAACTCATTATTTAGGATTTCATAAATCTAATTTTGAAAATCAAATGTGGATTCCATAAATTAATTTATCTAACCCTTCCGGATCCAAACATGTTTGGATTCTGAAGAACTAATTGTTTCTTTTTCAAGAAAATAAGAAGTGTACCAACGACAAAAACATTTGGTACAGGGATAGTGGTTTTTCTCGACACATGAATGGTTACAAAGATTTCTTTGAAATGATTATTTAAACAAAAGTTGGAAAGGTTATTTTTGGAGATAATTCTCAAGGAATGATTTTTTGGAATATATAATATTGTTTTTATTCAAAAAGTTCTTATTTCAAATAATTTTCTTTGTTAATGGTCATAATCACAATCTCATCAGCATAAGTCATTTATGTGATTAAGGATACCTTCTGAATTTTAGAAATGATAAATGCTTAGTTCACAATTCCAAGGATGAATTCATTCTATCTTCCCATAGGCAATATAATGTATACACTATCAAATAAGAGGACCTTAGGAGCCAAAATTTACCCTGCTAAAGTGAAATAGAAGACCAATCCTGGATATGGAATAGAAAACTAGGTTACAGAAATATAAAAATCCTTTGTAAACATTCAATGAAATGACTTGTAAAGGATCTACGAGATCATAAATTTAATTCTTCAAAGGTCGGTGACCTTTGTCAATTTGGAAAGAAACATTAAACTAGCTGTAAATCAATCAATGAAGTTTCATCTTCCAATGCATTACAACTAGTTCATATGGATATATTTGGTCCCTCACAAACTGGAAGAATCGGATGCAAATACAATGTATTTGTTTTAGTTGACGACTTTAAAAGATTTACATGGGTCTATTTTCTAACAAATAAATCTGAAGCCTTTTTTTATTTTAAAATTATTATAGCCCAAGTTGGAAATGACAAAAACCTACCATTGAAAACAATCCAAAGTGATCATGGTGGTTAATTTCAACACTAAAATTTTGAAACTTTTTATAGTAATAAAGGTATTACTCACAAATTTTCAGCCCCAATAATGCCTCATAAAAATGGTTTTGTTGATAGAATAAATCACATTCTTCAAAAATGACAAAAACCATGTTCAGTGAATACTCAATTACTAAGAATTTTTAGGCAGATGTTGTTAGTACTACATGTTATACTATAAATCGTGTTTTAGCTAGACCTTTTCATAATAAAACACATTATGAATTCTAAACTCGCTGAAAACCAAAATATTCATAATTCAATGTTTTTGGATGCAAAGTAGTCATTCTGAATACTAAAGAGAATATACATAAATTCGCACCAAAATCTTATTAAGGAATCTTTCTATGTTATTATACAAACTCTAAGGATTATAGAGTTTTAAATAAAAATACTTGTATTGTTGATGAAATAATTCATATTAAATTTGATGAAGGTAATCCTTTTTTTTCATACAACCCCAACCTACATCTTCAGATGTATTTTCAAAAACTAATCATAAACTGTTATTATAAGATCCATCTGAAAAGAAAAATTATCATGAATGTATTTATGACCCTTTTACCACAGAATATTTTCTACCATATGTTAATGAACAGATTTAACAAAACCCAAATCAATTGCTTCTTAGGAATTATCCCAGTGATAACATTATTGGTGATGTAAATCAAACTGTATAAACCATAAATTCCTTGAGAAATGAAATAAAACCTCTTAACATTCTTTCCCAATTCGAACCTAAATGTCCAAGTGAGGCCTTAGGTGATAATGATTGGATTAAAGCAATGAAAGAATAACTAAATGAATTTGAAAGGAATCGTGTATGGACTTTAGTTGGAAGACCTAAAGAAACAACTGTAATTGGTGTGAAATGGGTTTTCAGAAATAAATGAAATGAAAATGGAATCATTGTAAGAAATAAAGCATGACTTGTTGATAAAGTCTATAATAAAAAAGATGGAATAGACTATGGAGAAACATATGCTCCGGTAACTAGACTTGAATCTATTCGTATTCTATTAGCCTTTGCAGCATACATTAATTTCAAATTATTTAAAATAAATGTTAAGTGTGATTTTCTAAATTTTTTTGTTCAAAAAGAAGTTTTTTTTAACAACCACCAGGTTTTATATATTCAAAATATCCTAATCATATTTTTAAACATACCATAGGATTCTATGGACTTAAACAATCCCATGAATAATGGTATGATAGAGTTAAAACTTTTCTTTTACAATAAAAATTATGAAAAAGGTACAGTGGATCCAACCCTTTTTATAAAAATGGAAAATAATAATATTTTTATTGTTAAAATTTATGTTGATGTCATCATATTTGGATCAACTCAGCAGTCTTTAACTGATTCTTTTGTGAATTTAATGAAATTTGAGTTTGAAATGAGAACGATGGGGGAGTTAAAATTCTTTTTATGTTTATAAATTTCAAAACAAAACTAGAAGGGAATTATATATATCAACATAAGAATATTAAATATTTACTCAAAATGAATGGATATGACAATAATAAAAGTATTATCACTCCAATTGGTACCACAAATTCACTTGATTTGATGAAATTGGGAAACCAGTAGATCCTACAATTTTTAGAGGTATGATAGGAAGTTTGTTATACATGACATATTGTCGACCAGATTTAATGTTTTCTATATGATTATGTACAAGCTACAATCTAATCCAAAAGAATTTTATTTGAAATACATGAAATGAATCTTTCGGTATTTAAAACGAACTATGGATTTAGGTCTTTTTTATTCTTCTAGAAATGATTTTATTTTAAAAAGTTTTTCAGATGCTGACTTCGGTGGTTGTAGAATGGATAGAAAGAGTACATGTAGAACATGTGATTTCTTAGGAGATTCCTTGGTTTCTTGGTCCTGCAAGAAACAACACTCAGTAGCACATTCCACTGCTGAAGCTGAATATGTAGCAGCTAGAAGTTGTTGTGCTCAAGTGTTGTGCATGCAACAAATACTCACTGACTATGGATTTAGTTTTTCCAAACATCAAATTCTATGTGATAATACTAGTGCCATAGCTCTTAGTAAAAACACATCACATCACTCTCATCCAAAACACATTGATATTAGGCATCACTTTATTAGGGATCACACAAAAAAAAAGAGATATTATTTTAAAATTCATCATAATGCAAGAGCAACTTGCTGACATTTTCACAAAACCATTAAATTCCGATAGATTTGAGTTTATGAAACAGAAACTAAGAATTCTTAAATTAAAATAATCATTCATATCTACTTCATTTTTTACACTTCTTATTATATAAAAAATAATATTCTTAAAAGGGGAGAACATTTTACTTAATATGTTTCTTAATTTTTTTTATGATCTTCATCTAATTATTCTTTTAATTATTTTTTATCTTTCTATTTATCATCTTGATTGTCTGATTATCATTTTAACCTTCTTGTTTGTCATCTTCTCTACCATGTTACCATATTGATTTTCTATCCATCGGCACATATACCTATGGTAACAACTTGTTTTTCCATCAGCACGTCAACCTATTGTAACAACTTTGGTTTCCATCGGCTCGTCACCCTACGGTAAAAACATTGTTTTCCACCGTGATAACATCCAATGGTAATGACTTGGGTTTCCATCAGCATGACAACCCATGACAATGACATTGTTTTCCATCGGTACATCAACCAATGGATATGACATTGTTCTCCATCAGCACGTCAACCAATGGTAATGAATTTTTTTCTATCGACATTACAACCAATTGAAATGACATTGTTTTCCATCAGCATGACAACCAATGGTAATGAATTTGTTTTTCATCAGCCTGAAAACTAATGGAAATGAATTTTTTTTTCATCAGCCTGTCAACCTATGTTAATGACATTTTTTTCCATTGGCCTGAAAACCTATGGTAATGAATTTGTTTTCCATCAGCATGACAACCAATGGTAATGAACATGTTTTCCATCGACATGAAATCCTATGGTACAGTATTTGTTATCCATTAGTCTCAAATCTGATCGTATTCTTTTTCCCTTCCATGTACGTGTGTATTTTATTTTTGTTATTGTATTATATTATGTTTATACTGTTAAACCAACGATTTTCATAGAATATCTGACATGTACATTCATTCTTTATTTTGTTTTTCTTTTCTCTCATTTATTGTTTTTGTTTTTTTTAATTCCTTTTAAATACCCACCATTGTAATTTTGGATCTTTTAATCACAATCGTAAAAGACCAATGAACATTTTTCCTCACTTATAAATAGAGCCCTCCCCTCCCCAAACCCACCATGGTTTTTCAGAATTGTTGGTGAAGGTCTATCCCTATTTTAAGACTATGTACGATCTTCTCTTCGCTTTACCTATATGTCTCAGTGCTCTTCCAACACTCCTGCTGAAATGTCTTCAAAGATATTTTCAGTGAAATACTTCTTCAATGAAAGTTTAGTTTATCATCATTTCTTTGATACATATGATTCAACAATCAAGGGGATTATTTTGTTTCAAGGCTGGTAGCATCTATGTGTTGAAAAACATGTATCCCAAGATCCGATTCGTTTTGAAGAGGTTAGTCAGTTCTAAAAAACTGTAACTTTTGACAAGAAAATGATAGTCAACATTGATGTGTATGATAGAAAATTAATAATGTCTGTGAAAGAGGCAGCCCACTTTATAAATTTCCCAACAGAAGGTGATTCTTTTTTTCCATATCATAAAGTACCAGATGAAGTTGGTATGTTTAATAAAGAATGTGTTGAAAAGTCATTATTTCTTATCAATGAGGAGATGATAAAGGTAGATCATTTATCTATAGATAACAGGTTTGTTGTGCTTTGGATGCAAGGCTTTCTTATCCCACGAAAAGGGGATAGAGAAACTCTTAAGGATTATGATATCATCATGCTAGACTATCTTGTAAACATGAGAAAGGTAAATCTCATGGGATACATCTTTGAAACAATGAAGAATGTCATGTTAGGAGAGATCAAGTCCGATTTTATTATGTATCCATCTATTCTTACTAAGTTCATTTTTGAGAGAATGATGTTTTGTAATATTCATCTCAAATGAAAGTTGAAAGAAGTGACATCTTCTTATATTAATAATAGTATGATGATGAAGTTATGTGGTTATTTTGATGAAGATTCAAAACTTTTTGTTAATGATGTTGAAGCCGAATCAGCCCCAAATCAATTGGCACCTATGACAATTAAAAAAAATACAACTGTTGTTGTTCCTCAAAAGTCAGATCCCCAAATCAGTTGTAATCCAAAGAAGAATCCTAAATACAGCAAGGAGGTTGTGGCAAAGTGGAGAAAGTAAAGAGAACAAAGACAAAAAGGTGATCTTAAGTTCGATCATGATCGAGTAGAAACCTTTGCTGAGAGGATAAGGGTAGAGGATACTTATCAGGCTGAAAATAAAAAGAAGACTCTTTTGAAGGTGAAATCTCAATACTTTGATGTCTCTAAAATCATTAAATTGGTTGAGGTGGCCAATGCTCAACTAATGGAAGATTTTTATCAAGAACCTATCATACAGAGTATTCTAGAAAAAGAGAATGGGAAACATGTTTTGGAAGAAATATAGGAAGTTGAAGAAGCGGAAGGAGATTTTCTTTTGGAATTTCTTCAAAGTTATAAAAAGAGTAGAGAGGAGTCCTTCAAAAAGTAAAGTGATGGCATTCCACTAACTCCTCATGCTGATCAAGCACTGACTGAATATCTTGAAAACCCTTCATAAATATTTCCTTCTCATGTGAAGCAAGGTGCTCAATCATCTCATACTGAAAAAGTAATTGTTATTGGTGAAAAAGTGGAATAAAAAAAGGAGAAATAAAAACAAAAAGGAAAACATCCAGTTGAATACTCAAGATGATTAAATGAACTATATTCGCATGATGTACATACTGATTCAGATTACACATTTTCTCCCAAGAAGAGTGATTACATTGTTCATGTTTTGAGAAGGATTGAGATGTTCATTCCTTATTTTCCACGAGTTGATGGGAAAATTTATTTCATCACTCACAATCAAAGGATGTAGTTTTTTTATATAAGTGAACTGAGAAATAAATTATTTTCAATATAAGCCGATATAAATGTGTTGTCTGAAAGTTTGGCTACTAATAAAAAGGCTTTAAATATAATGAATAATTGGTCATATAAAACAGAAATATTAGAGAATGATAATGAAATATCAATTTAAGACTTAAGGAGGCTTTCAAATAATCATGATATTTCATTAAATAAGCTTGACAAAGAAACCATTGAAAGAATGAATCATATGTCAACAACCCATGGAGCCGATATTCCTTTAATAAAAGAGCTTCAAGACAGAATAAATGCTTTAAAGATAGAGTTTTTGAAGGTTCCATCGTTCAAAGATGAAATAGTATTGTTGAAGATTCAAAATTATGTGTTATCTAAATACAATAAAAATTTTCAAGACCAAATTTATAATCATGAAGAAGTTATCATAGTCCAAGAAGAGACTATCAAGAAACAAGATCATCTTTTTTTCCGATCAACAAGAACCTCCAAATCCCTGGGAGATTCTATCTCTGAGGACAAGAACGAAATCAAAATGATGAAAACTGTTCTTCATGAGTTGATCATGAAATAAAAGTAAAGAGAAATCAGATGAATGTTTTGTTGTATCTTTCTTTATTTACTTTTTGAATTCTACAGATTTTTGCCATCTCAATGAGTTTTATGGTATCTTTCCCTTTTACTTGAATTTCATTTCTGTAACTTTTTATGCAACTCATGATTACCCTATTATTTTTGTATATCACAAAGGCAAAGAATGTTTTTCAAAGGGGGAGAATGTTTTATAAGGGGAAGAATGTTTTAAACAAATACTTTTACATCAAATAATTTTTATGAATACAACCCCTAAGAATGTACATACTTATGGGGGAGTTAGTTTTATTCAATTTCATATATAGAAGAGTTTTCAACAACTCAAGGGTAGATAAGTATTTCTTTTTGTTTTTACTTCATGTTTTGTGATTTCCAAAAAGGGGGAGATTGTTGAGTCTAAAGTCCTCTTTTGGATTTTATGTCTTTTTGTGGAAATCACAAATCTATTCATATAGGTTTTTCATACTGACTATGTTTATCATACTGAATTTTTTTATCACAATGACTTTGTCATTCGTACTGACTCTGTCAATCGTAATGACTCTGTCACTCGTACTGACTCTGTCACTCGTACTCACTCTGTCAATCGTACTGACTTTGTCAATCATACTGACTCTATTAATCGTACTGACTCTTTCAATCATACTGTCTTTTTCAATCTTATTGAATCTTTCAATTGTACTGACTCGGTCAATTGTACTGACTATGTCAATTGTACTGACTTTTGTGCAGTATACTCACTTTGTATCATTTCATTACATTGCACTAAGTAACACATATATTACTCATGTTTTTATCACATTCTTTTTTTATCCTTTATCAACACATGTCAATCGTACTCATGTTAATCACCTTCATATATCCTTTGTTTTAATCAAAATGGTGTCATGTAGTTAGTTATAAACTAATCAAAATGATGTCTTGTTTTCTATTTCAATATTAACATTATAATGCCAGGTGTCCAAGTCCCTCCGAGTTTTCCGACGAAATATGACCATTGGAGGAAATATGAGAATTGGAACATGAGGCCTATACATAGGAGGTCATTTGAAGCAGATAAGAACATATGAGATATTTTCTCAATCTTTGCTACTCTCATTTTCTAGAGATAGACGATGTGACTTTTCTCTTGATTCGTGCGGAATACATGAGATTACAAAACATGAATGGCTCGTTCTTAGTTTTTTTATTTCACTATGTGCTTTGTTTTGCTTTGTGCAACTGATCTGGTGATAACGATCGAGGGCTGCAAATGATATGAAGATGGAGGTACTGATCATCGTATCGAGGGATTTCAAGTGTTTAAAAGACATAGGTGTCGATAACCTATAAAATTGAGGGCTTTCTGGGATAACAAGACAGACTTACCGATCATCGTATCGAGGTCTTCCAAGTGATTGAATGGCATAGGTGCCGATTTTCTACAAACAAGAGGGCTTGTGGGGATAGCAAGACAAACATACCTATTATCGTATCAAGGGCTTGTAGGGATAGCAAGACAGACATACCAATCATCATATTGAGGGCTTACCAAGGTGGTGGTAAGACAGACCTCTTATCCTAGGTGAATGGATAACCATTCACTTTAGGATAAAATAATTGTAATACTTTTACATTTATGCTTCTGTTTTTTTTAAATTTTTCTGTTTCCTCTCTTAATTTCATATACATTTGTAATCGTTTCAATTACAATCATAGTATTACATATTGTATCGATATATTTTATACTCTCTATGGTAGAATCTTTCACTATTGTATTACTCTGATTATTGTATTCTTTTGAATACAACTGATTTACTTTTCTTATAACATTCCATTGTATCATTTCTTTTATATCCATGCCATTTGTGGTTATTTGTATTTGTTGTGAATTGTATTAGTTTAAGATCATATAAAGTAATTTCTTTTGTGTTTAAACACAAAGTTTTTAAACTTACAATTCACCACCATCTTATGTTGTTCCATCTAATATACAAATACATCTATATATCGATCAAAAAATCTATAACCTCACATCACATTTGGGAAGTTTCTCATAACATTTGAATTCATGGGTGGCCAACAACATTCGATACGATTGATTTAATCCTTACTAAAAGAGGTTGATTTTTCTATAAAGATTCAGAATAAGATTTAGAGCATGTCTCTCTAGACGGGTGAAGTTCACTTCAAACACAACCACTGAGATTCCTCCTTCTGCATTAAATTAAATAATTTCTTCTGCATACAATGGTGAACCACCATTGGAAAATATTTTTCAATGATAAGACTTTTAAATTCATCCCACTCTAAAGCGTCAATATCTTATCTATCCCTGATATTATAGATTATTGACCACCACCAATCAGGTTCACCTTCAAAATGATTTATAGAAGGACTTGCCCATTAATTACATTAAAATCCCAAAACATCAAAAATCCTTTTAGGGTAATTAATCCATCATATAGCTTTACTAGGTCAGAATATGCATTGAAAGTAGTAGGTTTTTTTCTCATAAAATGTTCCACTATCATCATGTTTTATTGTGGAATATGTAGTTGTTCTATTGAATTAATTCCACTGACATTAATTTCATGTTTCTACTAATCCATTACTATCAAAAACTTCTCAGTTCCAATCCCTAACATTGCTAGCTGCAGATTCGGAAGGATATTAATCTATCAGTGCCTTTCTAATTTAGATTCATTGTTTCTTCTCTGGATATCCATTCTAAAAAATATATCTTAGTAGAAGAAACATGGTAATCATTAAATTATATAACATTTCAAATTAACTATAGAGTAAAAAATTATTTATGGTATCCTATTAACATCATCATAACCCCTAATGTTATCTAGACCATCCATTGATAATATATATAAGGACATAGCCTTATAACATTACATAATCATGAATTTAGTCATGAATTAATGTTCATTGGTATTGATGATCTTTTCACATTTATATATTTATAGAATTGGGACATAAAAGATTCATAAAATTTCACATTAATATAGAGCTGATACAATAACTTCGGTGTCTATTTCTTCCAAAATATAAAACATTTCCAATAAGACATGTTTTCATTGACCAATTTACATAACATTTTACATACATTCCTTATTTTTCATACATATAGTTATAACCTATGAAAAATATTCAAAACATGGGATGAACACAAAAAGAACATTAAGGGATATAAAAAATAGGATAGAAAAAATTATCCCATGAATACATATAATGTATGAAATAATTTTAAAAAAGGCATACTTGTCACCCATATAAATTTGCATGGAGAATCATGAGAATTCCACAAGATTTACAAAGATAATATAGAACATAAATAGAACCATAAAGGTATCATGGTGAATTAATTGAATAATCTTTTAACCCTCTATGATATATAATAATTTTTATCCCTCACCACTACATAACAATGTGACCCTTATGATTATCATATTATGTAACCATCATAATTACACTTAGAGTAACCATGTGAAAAAACTTTAACATAAACATATCCAATGAATTTTAGAGACATATAGGTCCCAACCTTAATCATAAAAAATTTCCAAGAACCATTATATTATCATACAACATGAATAATTTCCCAAAACAATTACTTTTGAATTTTGTAAAACAGAATTTTAAAAGATAATTTTAAAAGAAAATCCCCTAACTAATATCATATAATTAAAAAAATACTTTATATAGTGGATGGATAATGTATATAAACTATTAATAATCATAATTAAAAATAATATAAAAATACTGTTTCAGAAAAAAAATTAATACCACATAAATAATGAAGTAGAACATTATCCCAAAGAATGGAAATTAGGATTTAAATTCCCTTACATCAGATTTTATTTCTTCAAAATTGTTTAAACCACCTATATAATAGATAAAATAATGATATTAATATATTAAAGAAACACGTTCATGTTTATAATATCTTATATATTCATTTAATAACATTATTTCACCCATTAATTATTGGTATTTTGTTCTACCAATTGTTTTGTGTGTGTTCTTTACACGATTTCCATGGTTGTATTGTATATCATTATCTTATTGAATAGAAATGAAATTAAATAAGTGTATTGGAATGGTATTAATATGTCACAAGAATATATAATAATTCCAAATATCATTTTTAGTCATATATGATGCTGGATCATTAGATAAAATATTAATGATATTGTTTAGATCATTTTTGGCAGGTTTGTGATAATCATGAACTTCTTTCATTATATAATTTGATGTAAGGAATATATTTTCATTACAAAGCATACCACTGGTTAAAAAATACATAACATTATTTTTCTACCATTTAATGTGTTTTATGATAAACTTTGATGGATGTAATTGAAATTGAAGATACATCATCTAGGATTTTGGTAAACATGCATATTACAGATGATGTTTTTATTTTTAGAATAAGATGTAGAGGAGAATAATAATGATGATGAATAATTTAATTGAACATGATAAAAATTAATATATAATATTATGGATATTTCATACCTCATGGATTAGGGGATGGTAAGAGATTATAAAGAAATAAAGGAATTGATAAGAAAATAAATGAAAAAGTAATAGGATTTGTACCTCTTGATCTCTTCTTCTGGGCTTTTACAATAAGGCCTTTCGTTTAGGTGGTTTGGTGAGACTAGTATGTCTTGGACGCGGGGAAGAGAATTTAGGTGGGGAGTTTTAGAACTTTTAATATTCTCAAGGCTAGAGGGTGTGATTGGAAGAGGGGAATGATGGTGATATTTATAGTGGGTGATAGGTGGGAATTTAAATTATTTTAATCATTATTATAATATTTTTCTCATGACTATGAATAGTATAAATTCTTGTGAACCGAAATAGTAATAATTAAATTTTATTTAGAACCATATGGTCTTACATTATTCTTGAATCACCTAGGATGTAGTAAAATAAGTATTTATCCTTAATTGTAATTTATCATATTTTACTATTCATAAAAATATCAATAATTTTAATGAAATCTCAAAAAAATCACCCTAACCATATTTTGACATATACAAATCAAAAATGAACATAATTTTTTAAAAAAAATTCTAAATATTGATATATAATCTTTAAATGAAATAATTTTTTATTAAAAAATTAAAAATTATAAAACTATTACTGATTTTATATCACCTTACAAAATTAATCAAGATATTATTATCTTAAAGTCCTAAGTATATAAAATAAATAATAAAACAGACTATTCATTAGGTTCATTTTACTATCCATATTACTATTCATAACAGTATATTACTATTCACTAAAAAAACAAGTTGTTTATATTAGACTCCAAATAACATACTGATCATAACTGTAGATAATTGTTTTTTAAAATTCAAAACATAAAAATATATATTATATTTTTATAGGATAGCTATAACTATCTAATTAAAGATATGTTTCATGAATTTTATTTTATTTTATAAATAATGAGGTATTACAGACATTCATTTTTATGTCTCTTTTCACCATGATTTTCCATATCATGGGGAATTAACTAAAAAATCAAAATCAACATAATAAAAAAATAGAAATTTAAATATTAATGATTATTATTATAATCAAGATCCAATAAATGAAAATATTCTTAATTTTATATAATAATTTTGGTAATGTATTTCTATCGAGATAATATGTTTAAAAAAATATTTGATTTGAACATTGATATTATATTCCAAAATATGATATAACAGAAAAATATTTTTAGAAGAAACATGTTTCTTATATGGAATCTTGGATATACAGACTCCTCAATAGATTTCATAAAATATTAAAATTCATATGTATATGATTCATGTTTTGATATTTAATTCTGAGATTTTGAATTTTCAATAAATGGACTAACATCCAGATAACCTATATTCAGAAATGATGTATCCAAAACGAAGAAAATATATTTTACAGTTAATATTTTTCACAATGTCGATACAAAAAATTAAATATCTCCAAAATCCAAAATGACATTGATGAAGTGAAACACTATAAAACATTTTGGATATCCCATGATCACATTTCTCACATGGTCATTTAGTTGATCATTTAGAAACAAATCTGTAATTTCACGATGAAAAAGATTAATAGGTTTCAACACGATCAATATAGATAAGATATAGAAAAATGTCTATTGGAATTGTTGAAATGGTTTATACTATCAGGATCAAGTTATATAATTTATTTTATATTTTATGAGTTGATAGTTATCTAAAAATTCAATAAAAATTAGAGTTACGTTTACTTAATCTGTGTATTTATACATTATTATTATATTCTAGTTATTGTTAATTTATAATAAAATTGCATAATGTATAGAAAATGTTCTAAATTTAATTATTATAGATGAACTCATTATTACATATTACTAATTTTTTAGTGATTGTTACAATTGTTTTTATTACATCATTTCTACTAATTATTGATTTATTATTATTGTTAGATTTTTTTAAAAATTATTACAACACAATAAAAATTTTATAATAATTGTTAAAAATAATTACTAATTATAACTATCTTATAAATTTATTTACTCTGTGATGCAAATTATTTATTCTTTATAACTAATTTTTTAATAAATATTACTAACATCTAGTAACTATTATTATATTATTTATTCTCTTTTATAATATATATCATATTATCAAAACATTCTCATATTTACAAATTATCAATTATAATTAAATTTTTTAAAATTGTATATATCTAAATATGAATATGAATATCCAAATTCTTCAAAAACTATATTCACAAATTCTGAATGTGTTAAGACCAAACATAATATAAATTTTTAGTAAAAATATTCATTTGTAAAAATATTCATTAATAATACATTTATTAGATGTTTTATATTTTTGTATATATATAACTTCATAATATAACATAAATCTCATGATTAATCTCTGAAATTTGATTGACATTCCATTTTTATGAAAGCCCGATTTTTCTCGTTGTATACTAATCAAATAATTTTAAAACACTATAATATTATTTCATCAGGTACAAATAAATGTCCAAATAAATATAGTAATATAATCATTTTTTTAGTTTATATAAACATCACACGCCCCAATAAATAATGTGAATTATAATACAATTTCTTATAATAAAATAAAATATAAGTATCGAATTATTTTTCCGCAACTAAAAACACAACATCAACCTTTTGTTATCGCTATTAATAGCGCCAAAATAAGTAATATTTGATAAAAAATTAACAGTTGATTCATAAAAAACCATTTTTTATGAAATGAAGTATCAAATCCATCATGTTTGAATTTAAAATTATTCACACATTGGTCATCATAATATATATTAATTTATATACAAACGTTATAACAATTTACATATATCTATATGTTGATCTAATAATAATTCAATGATTATATATATTTAACATTAAATATCTCATATTAAAATATATAAATATATATATCATTTATAAAAATTATTATATATATACACACATAGAAAAATATATAAATATATACATTGATCTCTTAAATATAATGGTTACAATTTTCAAAACATACTAAAATTCAATTAGAACCAACCCTAGTAAAGTAAAAACATTTCATATTAATTTTTTTCCACCCAATCAGGGAATTATATTATTTTAGTAACCATAAATATCAATTAAAATGTAAAAACTGAGAAATGTTTTGGACTTGGAGTTTGACATATCATCTTATAGAAGGAGGGAATGAGATATCTATAAAATGGGGAATGTGGATAAAAGACGATTCAATAGGTTGGGGGTTTGAAACCCAATCATCAAATCATTGAGGGTGACAAACTCAATTGGGGATGATATGGGTCGATATACAGGGATTATGAATGATTAAGGGGAAACCATTGGATTAGGTATTGGAAAATAAAAAGGGGCAACATGTTTATATAAAAATTATTTTAGTGATGGGATTATAGAAGCATACTCTCTATCCATAAAAGATTAATTGGAATGATCTTTTGTGTTGGATCATGTTATCCATTAGAATGAAATATTCCATCAAAATATATATTTATGGAAAAAGTTATGTATAACTATTATGATTCCAAGATTGGGTAATAGTTATCGACAATATTTTCCAATTATTTATCCCATAAATATTTTTGTATTACATACATTATTTTCCATCATATAAGATGGATATACTATTTTATTTTTTGTGGTATCATCTAAATTTAAACTAAAAAGAGAAAATTTCATATTTTCTAGTTGTGTGATAGGAATTTTGAAATCCTTTATTTTATAAGAAAATTATTGTGAAGAATAATTATGATGATAAAGGATTAGATCCATATTTTAATAGATCATAATTATATGGCCATTGAGCTTGTCCTATTGAATCATCGAATCTGTGTTTGAATTCTATGATTTTTTTGATCCTTTGATTTGTTGTCAAAAAGTAGCTAGTTCAATAAATCCTTACCCAAAATGGAAACACTTTTTAGCAGGATTTTTTTAAATTAGTAATTAATTCTTAAAAAAATATTTTATAAAATATTTATAAAGGGATTTGAATTTTGGAATCTCATATTTTAATGGAATTTAATTTATTCAGTAGACTCTTTAATTTATGATGGACTGGATTTAATTTAACAATAACGAAATGTTTTTATGTGAATTCTTATGAAAAATTTCATAACATAATGGTGAATTGGAAGGGGATGAATTTTATGAAATCCCTTTTTTGTTTTGAAATAAAATGGAATCATCAATCTAATATTTTCACATAAATCTAGAAATTATTAAAATAATTAAAATTACTAATTTTAATATGATTTTTTGATTAATTATTGAATTACATTTGATTATTCATAGTTATATTATAATTATGGATATTATTTTATGTTTCTTACTCCATAGAAATTGATATATGTTGATAAATCTAGTTAAACCATGTTCAGAATGATTTCGTAAGATGGACACCAAAATGAGGTGTTTATTAATTTCAATTAATATTATTACTAACATGGTGTATATTTTTCTATTCACACATATCATGAGTCATGATGAATATTGATTGAGAATCATATTACCATAATGTAAGATGAATAAGGTTTTATGATAAAAATGCATTTCTAATGACTTTTTTATATTTTCCACTGTTATATTATTATTCTATCGATGAATTTTTTAATATAAATGATTTATATAAAATGATTATTGATTTATTATATGATATCTCAACAATTAAATTAATTTAAATCATGTTATAGATTAATATAATATTATTTTTTCCCACTAATTGATTAATATAAATTTAATTCTTAAATTGATTATTATTATGAAATAGGATATGGAACACTTAATGAGATCCTACATGCATTTCTAGATCATATACTAATATTTCAATTATGTCATTATTGGTCATGTTATTAAATGTGCAGGTAAGGGCAAATTACTACAATAAAGAGTAACTGTGCAAAATCTACATGACCCTAGAGTTGTCATTGTTACTAGTGGAATAATGGTCCTCTAATTTTAATGTGTTTTAGAATAGAAGTCATGGTGGATGTTGTGTTCTCCTTTGGTTGATTTCATACATTACATTGAGCATCTATCTTCATTTGGTACATTATCCTTGAGAATTGTTTCCTACAATTTATATTTTATCTTACATGGTTTTGAAAGAAAAATTATTCCATCATGATATTGATATTATTGTATATTCTAGTCACCAAATTTTGTTGAACGAGAATGCACATTGGGAAATGTCTGGACCATATCTTGTATTATTTTAATAGCGTGTGTAGTATGGTTCAAACAAAAATTAAGTATTTAATTTTTTTACATATTTCATTTAAGTTGTTAAAAATTTGATCTTTTTTCTTTTAAAAATAAGGTGAAAATTCCATGCCTTATTTTTATGTTACAAGTAACTGTCGAGTTATATACCATTATGACAATCTATAATTAATCATTGGTGTATATGAAATGTTTCCTGTTTGATTAATTATATATCTCTCTCTTCTCATCCATAACCCCAAATTGGTCATATCGAAATTATAGAAAGTTAATATGTGTTTGATGTAATTTATATCATTGAAACTTCTATTGGAATTGATTCTATACATATCATTGCTAATGTATCGATGTATTTTATAAATATTGTCTAACTCAAAACCCTGTATAATATATTTGAATTTGAAAATGAAGAACAATTTTTGTTAGATATAATCAGAAATAATCTATTGGACCAATGTCTTATGGAGAGACTAGTGAGTGAAGTTCATGCTTAAGGAAATGCACGTTATCTTCTTTCTATTGAGACAAAGATAGTAGAACCTAAAGGGGTTGACATAAAATATTTTTCTCAATATTTATTTTGATAGTATGCAAGAATATTTTCAGTCATTAAGATGTGTTAAACGAGTTAAAAAATATTGAGAATATTTCTTTTTATGAAACACCATATAAGATCAAGGTGATGTCTGCTACCATATTACTGCAAGCTTCATTAAGTCATGGGAGATTTAATTTTAATAGTGAATATATAGGAGGTAATTAAATTTAATGTAATTAGATTTATTTCCATGGAAACTTTCTATCTAGAGTCCATGGGTTTGGTATGTAATATGAAGTTCAAATGCCTCTAGAAAGGATACTTCACTCTAATGTAGTGTGAAATCCATTTTTAAAATCTTTTTTAGTATTCTCATAGTTCCCTAAATTTTCAAAAAATAATGTCTCAATTATTAGAGTTGGGTTTTCTTTATTTCATTTGATCTTAATTATTCATGTTGATCCCCAATTATTATATAGACAATCTATATAGAGCATTGATGGATGGGATGGAACTGGATTCAATGTACATGAATATTTGAGATTCTTTTTCTACCAATAATTCTTATTTGATTTCCATTAATAGAAATATAATTTTATAGGAAATTCATTGTGGTTCATGTTATTAGGTGAAATCCTTACATACATATGTTTATATAAAATGTCTTATAACGTCATTTTAGTGTTGCAATGTTTGGAATTAAAACATGGTTTCATTATGGGACACATGATCTATAGCTTTTGTAGATATTTAAGTCACCTAAAAATGTTCTCTCCTATATTTTATACAATATGCAATAACATGTGGTCACCAGTATAGAAATGTACTGCAATGAAATATGATGATTCATCCTGCAAGGGGTTATAGCCACATACATATTAAAGGAAGCTTTTTTATGCAGTATATGTTCTTCTAGAGGGAGAAAATGTGGGTCCCCTGACAGTGATATGAACAATCACTATGTAATAATGTTTAGTGAATGATTTAATTCATTTGGGGGAGTCGCATTCATCCTTAGTGATAGTTATTGATTATTTGTTAAATATTTGTTGTAATATTGTTTCTTATGTGGTTGATATTATTGTGCCCCTTGGAATGATGGGAGGGAAGTGTCTTTAATGTCTTTATTTTGATTTGTCTCTATTAGGGACTAAGAATAATGGAAATATTTTGGTTCTTAACATTACTCATATTTATTTTTTATTTGGATAAATAAAATAATTTCATATAAGTCCCAAATTGATAGGTACATTCTATGGGTCGCTTTACAAAACTCATTTGCGTGGTGATGTGTTTTTTATAAGAATTAGACTCTTGTTTTAATATATATTGAATATTTTTCAGGATTATGCCTTTTTATTTTAAAAATATTTATTTGATCTATAGTGGGATTCATGGAATGTTTACCTTCCATGAGCTTTTTTTGAGTTTTATGATAGGTTTCCTTATAAATTTTCTCAGTTTCCACTTATAAAGAATGTTGAGATCTACATTTGTTTTGTACTTGAAACTGAGACAGTTTATATAAATTATGACTCTATGGAACTTGCTATTAATAATGTGATAAAAAATTAATTATTTGATCAGTTGAAGAATGGATTTCTAAAACCAATTATTAAACCTTTAGCATCACATGTCCCCATTACAAATAGGGATAATGGGGAATGTTACCTATGTGATGAGTATTGGAAACTACATAATGATATGGTAATGAAAAAGTTTATATATTCAATGATATGTGATTTTTCTTATTTTATGAAATGGGATAAGAGGTTTATATAGATTTATTTTGGTCACAATATCACTAGATGAGAATTATTGAATACGGCACCAATGAAACTATATTAAAGAGTAGGTATGACCTTTATATGTACATTTTAATGACATTTCGTTTATCTAATATCATATTAGATTCTATTTATATGTTGAATATAATATTAAATGAGTACCTAGAAGCATTTTTATGGAATTTGTGGATGAATACTTGGTTTACATCAATCCTTAGGAGTGTAATATATGTCAACTAAAGAATGTTCTGTGAATTTTTAGTGATCATTGATTTTCTTCCATTCTAAAGCAGTGTATTTTTTTTATTTTTAATGGGATGATATTGGTAACCATGGCCTTAGAAAAATAATATTATCATCGATCATAAGATGGTGAAGAAAGAGATAAATTTTTATCTACCATGAAATGTTTTTGAAAACCATAGATTATTTTTTTAATAAGGAATTTCCATTGATTTATAAAATATTTATCAAATCCAGCATCTCAAATAACTACTATAAATCAGAATGGAGTGAATTTGTTGTCATATGAATGAAAAATTATTATTTTTTATGATTTGAAATAGATTTTGACTTATTCACCTTTATGGAATCTTCCAATGGTTTTGGACAGATATGAGATTTTTTTTCATACATCAGTTTCATGTTTGAGTATAATTATTTTGTAATAAGACCATGTGAAGGATTTAGGTTCCCAATATATTATTCCACTTAATAATTATTATCTTCTCCATGATCTGGAAATTTTATAGATGATCCAATCTCTATAGAGATTTTGACTAACTTTTTGAATATAATAACATTTATTTTGACAAAAAATATTAATGGAATATATGTTATCAAAATATGATTTGAATCTATAATATATTCATTGGGTTGAATATAAATATTTATTTCTTTTTAATATTTAATACACAAAAAAATATGTAAAATATAGTTGTAGAGACATTGGTAATGAATAATGTGACCTAATACAAGAATTAATCATCATAAGAGTGGAATATGATGGCTCTTTTTTTAGATCCATCTTCTGTGTCTAAGTGGATTTGACCGATATTTCTTTAAAAATGAATCGTCATCCTCAAATCATCTCATGATGTATTTTTGTAATAACCAGTTTGACAATGATTCTTTTTTAAATTATGGTCTATTTTTTTAGTCCGTATACCATTGATGATTGTTGGTTCCATTTTGGTGGTGTACAGTGTTTTCAACATTCTGTTTTTGTAAATTATCTTTCGTGAAATGATACAATGACGTATTGTAATAATTTCTTATTACTGTTTCACCAATTAACAATGATGATGTTCTATGATATGATATTATTATTCTATTGGTTGTGTATTACAAGAGAGTTTTTTAATTCCCCCCCTCTCTTATATACAATCTAACAAAGATTATTAGAGAACCAGAGACCTTCAATACAACTTCAGCCTCATTAAGTGACATGTTTGATGTGTGAAGATAAATCAAGGTACATATTGCTTGGGATTCCATTTACCCATTAATGTATTAATGTTATATTGTTTATGATCAAGAAACCCAATAAATCGTCTCACATTAGACCCATTAATTGTACAACTAATGTTGTGGATTTGTTAATATAGTATTTGAACAATGTTTTCACAGATGATGGTTTCCATTTTATATAATATTTTATTTTGATCAAGATTTTACTTTTTGCTTTATTAAAGGATTTATAAAGCAATTGGATCCCATATATGATGGATAATGATATATAATCCAAAAAAGAATTGTTATATTGAAAAATATATACATATATATATGATTACATTGGTATTTATTTTATTCTCAACATTATTATATTTTTTTATGTCCATATATGATTTATTGAGTTTTCATAAATAAATAGATAAAATTTATTAATAATAATGGACTAGTTTGTGGCCTCATATTGTAGGACTTGAAGATATCATCTTTGTTGGTAGAATATTGGTGAAACATGTTTGGGTGAACATATTTTGGTGAATGATATGAAGAAGAAGATTAATTTCATTCATCAAATAATACTGATGACATAGAGAGGGTATAAATTATATGCTAATAATCATCAATGATTGTTTCGATTTTTAGTGGTTTTCAAGGTGTTATAGAATATTTAGCCTCAAATGTGTCTCTATGTTACTGAAAAATATGAAAACATTACATCGTGTTTTATGGTTTCCTTTTAAATTTTCTAAAGGATTTCATTATTTTATTTACATACATCCTTTTCACTATATTTAATGTCAATGACTAAATTTTTAAATTTATAATTGCTTAGTAAGTATCTTCCCAACACATCCCATGTCCTTATCTGGGTAGAACAATATATTGAACTATATTCATCCATAATTTGGAATACATTCATTAATGTTGATTTTGAGATAGTGGTTCTCAATGAGAAGATGATATCACTAGTATATTTTCTACTAAAATGTTTTTCAAATTCACTTGAGACATGGGTGCTTCAGGAACTAATGATATAGATATATCCTCATCTCATTTAAATGGAATATTATTGTAGGAATTATAGTAGAATAATGTATTTATTATTGGGTGGTTTTATTATCACATTTCATTATTTTTGGAATTTTTAACACAAGGTCTTAATCCACTTTTAGTTTGGGTTTAGATTAATGTTTTTATTAAAATTTCTAAAAAATGATTATTTTTATTATGGATTTATTCCTTGGTGTTGAGGTTGTTTCATGATGATTACCATATATGGAATAGAGGATTATAGTATAGTGTAAATGTATGTGAATGGATTTTCTCAGTTATTCCAATTTGAACAATCATATCATTTGAAGAATTGGCTATTCCATGGAGCCTCATGATGTGGTAGCATCAACATGGTATATTGGTTGTTCCATAGCCTTACCCAATTTAATGTATAGAGGCATTGTTTTCCAAAGAGGCCAGTTGACATTGAGGTTTTGCAACATGTTTTGGGGTGCCACACCATGGTCACATGTATTTTTTACCATATAAAATATGGGAATGGGGGGACATGGTGTGGCCTACATATTTATAGACCTAAAATTGCACATAAATTTTAAATTCCAACATCCATTCTCATAAGAATCGGAAAATGGTTTTGATTTTGAAGGCTCATAATACTAATTATGGATCCTCTAACATCCAAACATCTAATAATGAAGCAAAAATTGATGTGTTTTAATCCTCTCATGTAACAGATCTCAATCTTCAGGGAAAATGACTCTCCATTCAATCTATCATTCATTTAATGTGATGAATCCTCATATTGATGATTAATTGGATCCATGTTTTTATGGATCGCGTTACTTTAAAAACATTCCAGGACCTTCTACACATTTGACTCCCCACTATCCATTATATTTTGGTGTTTATTATTTTTGTGAAATGATTGAGGGTAGCTTGTTATATAAGGATTTACCATTATATTTAAAAATTTATTTTATTTTATTGATTTTAATTTATTTAAAAGTTATTGTTTGATATTTTTGATTAAAAATTCCATGGAATTGTGGAAATATCCCATTTTAATATTAATTCATGATGATGATTTTGATGTTTGGGTTTACTAACTAATGTGTCTTAGTGCTTATATTAATCCTCCATTATTTTTTTATTGGATTATTCGTGGTATAGTTATGTAAATATTATATTAAATTAAACTATTTTATATAACAATTATTTTAATAAATATTATTATTTTTTTATATATCATCAATCAATTTAATTAAAATTATGTTTTGGATTTAAATATGAAAATTATTATCCATTCTATATTTTATTTACATTGAAATCCTAAATGGGTTATTATTAAGGAATTTATTATCGAATAATTGGTGATGTCATACTAGGAATTATAGCTGAGAACCTACCATTGCATTTAGTAAATTTTTTATCTTTTTATACTATGTCCATGGAATGGAAATATTCCCCATTTAAGTGATATTATTTCATGTTCCGTGGGACAATAGAGTTATAATTCTGACGAATGGATCTATGGTTCACATATTTCACTTTATATGGAAACTTATGCCTTAGTGGATGTTCTATTGTCCATCAATTGATTTTTTTAATTAAGAATTTTTGTATATCATATTGTGTGGCATTTTGGTTCATGTTTTTCTTCATATAGAGATGTATAATTTATCGTAATTTTTATAATGGAATAAATTTATTCTTGATCATGATATGATGCTAGGTTATAGTCTCCAACCCATTGAGATTAGGAACACCTTTTGGGTTATGAATGTATAGCTCAGGTGATAGTGTACAAGGGTATACTGGATGGTTAATGAAGAAAATCCATTCTCAATATCCTTATCTATATTATAGAGGATATGGTTTTCCAACAAGAAAATGTAATGAAAATTAATATTAGATATTAGAACATTATTTCAAAGAAGATGTAATCAACATACCTGATCAATTTTATTTTACTTCTTCATTACCTCCTCTGAATATACGATTTTTACACTTATCTATTTAATCAGAAAAATATATATAACGAATTGTCATTATGACTATGAATTGTCAATTAAAAAAATTATTTTTAGTCAAATGGGATTTTAATATTTCTCCCCATCATATTTATGGATTAACGATTCCACATTGCGATAAAATTCATTTTCACCACACAGTTTTATGGATATTTTTCATAATTATTTAAATCATTATATATAATTCCTTTTTAATGATTATAATTTATTAATTATAATGACATATCTACCAAATAAACTTCCCAACTATTGAAAAAAATAATTCCTCTCTTCCATACTTGTAGATTACCACCTACACCAATAGATGTGATTTTTTAATATAATTTTTACATTAATAGTAAAAATGATTGTTTTAATTAATAATAATGTTTATTATATAATAATAATCATTCTAACATGGTGAATAAATACATACTTTTATTTTTTCAATATTTGTAAAAGTGATAACAGTTTGCATTCACACATACGAACTACCGTCTCTTTAAAAGTGTGTAATCTAGTATTTATATCTTCATTCTTTGGATAAATCTAAATAAATAATATATATAGATATAATATTTTAATAGTAATTGACATTATGTAAATTATTTTAATGACCCATCACTTTCACCTAGGTACTAATAGTTAGTTTGTCTTTGTAAATGTATTATGTGGTTCTAATGAGGTCTATTAACCATGATAAGTATGTCACGTGAGCTTATAGGTAAACTATGGGTCTCTAATGAGAGAAATTTGTATGGCCCGCACAATTTTTCTACAGCCGTGCGACCTTGGCATACGACCATGAATTTGCTATAGTGGGGGTCCAGTTCCCATCTGCACTATCTATGAAAGGTTAGAAAAACTGTGTGTAGAGCCTACGTGGTTTTCCTAGTGAGGTAGTGTTCTATGCGCGGTGTGAACATGGGGTTTTCTCAAACCCAATGCATAAACCATGTGATCTAGTTTCTATGACCCAAATACCATTTCTCATCTCCCATCATATGATCTTTGTGTATATTTTCATATCCCTCTTATGGATAGAACCCAAAAATATCATCTTTAAAGCTAAAATCGCTCTTCTTCCTTTATCACCTAAAATCCTTTGTCTGAAGACTGATTCTCTATCTGTCAAAAGCATCTTATCCCAATAGGTATGTCTAACCTCAGGATATCTTCATTGTTAATGAAATTTCTCAATATGATGTTGTATTTAGATGTTGGATCATTCATCCAATATTCAGGGAATTGAAAATAAACACATATCTACTTCATACATATCTAAATATAGTGTTGATAATCAGCTAGAAATCTTCTACAAACCTATGGTCTGCGGTAACATATATATCAAATTGAGTTTTATCTGTTTCATTTATAATCTCATTCTGCTATAAGTCGTCCATTACTATGCTCCTTTGTTGTGTTGAATCCTTCATGTCTCAATTACCCATGTTCGTTGGTTTAAGTGAACTGGGTTTTAGTTAGGTGTTTAGAGATCACAAATTCTATGTATGGACTCCTAAGGGATGTTCAACATAAATCAACCACTTTGGAGCACATTTACCAAATTGAAAAATTATGGATTATACATATAGTCTAGTATTTATATTGAACTAACTTGTATTTCATGTTTATTTTTTCAAACCCGAGATGCCCCATGTGTGTTTGGATTCCGTAGATTTGGAATTATCAATTTGACCCTATGTCTATTTTTTGATTCCATTTTATGAATATATGATTCCTTCTAATGAAAATCACTGTGTTTCGAAATGGAATGGGATAATTTTAATTTATTTTAAATAAAATTACTTAAAATGGGTGGTTGAAGGGATGGGATGACCCCACACATGTTACACATTATTTTAGTGCCAACACATCATAAGGTTTCTTGGATTGAAATTTATTTATGTAAAACTATTTTACATACATTTTATATTATAAATGATTATGTCTAATTATTTCATAAGAGGGTGAAGAATTATTATGTAAATCCTCAACTTCATTTTGGAAGGAAACATTCTTAAACTATGCAACTATTTCATATGGGGGGAATCATTCTCCCCCATGCCATTATTTCATATGGGTGAGAAGCATTCTTACCCTATGCCACTACATTATATGTAAGGGTGGAATTCTTACCCAATTTAACTATCTCTTATGGGTGGGATCCATTCACACTACTCACCATCAATATATATATATATACCTATATGTGTGTGTGTGGATGAGAGGATTTATTACCTCATGATAGTGATAACCTCGATATATATATATATATATATATTGTAGTTATATATTCATAAATTCGAAAATTGAGGGGAAGCATGTCGACTGATCACATGTCCTTTAAGAACATGAGTGTGAGGTAAATTGTTTATTCAATATTACTTTACCTTCCTGCTGTTATACTCACACTATTTCTATATGATCACAACTTTTATTACACATAGAAATTGTTGGTGGTGGACTAATAAAATTTATCTCACACGCTACTCGAGAAGTCATTGGATCCTAAGAAGATTGTTTATATGCAAGTATGGATATGGTAAATCAACACTCTTATGGCGGTGGATTCTTTATGCCTAGTTGGAACAAAGCAGAAGAGTTATCGTCATAGGCCCGAGATGCTATGGATCGACTTTTTAATTTTGTTTACATTTTTTGTTCTTGTGTTAATTATAAATATTTATATTTCATTTGTGTACTGAAATTACATTCATGAATTTCAGTATCAAGAAATTCATATGCGGTTTTATTAAATTATTCAGTCTTTCAATGTTATCTATGATGGTTTATGTGGTTTACATTATCCTTCTTTTTGGGTTGGATTACACTATTGCATTTTGGTGTCAGACCTGTGGTGTACACTGACATGGGGGTAGAGTCACCCCATTTAATTTCATTCAAACAACCACTAGTAGTCGGTCTCCCCGAGATAATGGGGAGACATGCCAAGGATCATGTGGAAAACTTGGCTCATGTCACGAGATATGTGGTTGAGATGTCACGATGAGGTATCAGAGGTGGTTTCTATTATTTCATTTCTATTTGGATACAACAAATTGGAAATTTTTAACACATGAAAGTAGGTCACAAGACATCCTTGGGTGTCATGAACCCATACAAGGGTTAAATACCATCTTTATTAAATTATTTATATTATTGATTGTACTGTTACTATTGATGACATTTCAACACTGGGTATTTAAAATGTTTTGTGATGTTATTGATATTATTGATATTTTAATTGTGATTTAATGTCACTCCCTCATGAAATGAGGTTTTTATGATAGATAATAAATCATGATAGACATATTTTGAATAGGAAATGCATATTTCCATGTCATTTTCATATTTCAAGAAAAAAATTTGTTAAATATTGTTCTACAATGTTTTACATATATACAATTTTGTTGAAACCATTCCGCATGGGTTGGATTGTTCTATGGTGTGAATTAAGTGGGTTCCACACATTGATTAATATGGTGAATGGGCCCTTATGTTTAAAAAATGGCATTCCAATTTTCCAAATAATTTTATGAATGTTATGATGATATAAATAATCACAATATAAATAGAAATGGAATCCAATAGAGTGTGATATTTTCACTCATAAGGTGTATGGGCCCTTGTGGGACAAAATATTTAATATCCTTACATTTAACCCTTCAAAATGACTTATAACATGAGAATGTAAATTTTTATATGCATAACATAGAAATATGACACAAAAATGGCCTTAAAAGTGGTTAGTGTATGTTATACCATTTTTATGGATATTTATGGTATGTTGTAACATCTATTACTAACTATAGAAACAGGCAGAGAGGCATGTGAATTATTATAAGAAGTATTTGGTACCTATTACAGTTTCATAAATGAATTCAACCAAACCATATTAATTGATTATGAGGAAATCATTTATCAATGAAGAATCATGTCACCTTGATGTCCTCATTTCGTGTACCGATTAGGAATCAACAACCAGGTTTCTAAGGTGGCAAGACATGAGCTAATAGTTTTTCTTCTAGCTGAGACACATGTGGTTCCTCCTAATAAACCTGAATTTGGTGTCGACAACCTGTTTCGATAAGGATTCTTATGTATGTTGTTGAATACATTATATAGTGTACATAATTACACAATCATGGATGAGTTGACTCAAGAAGTTCTGCTGTAGGATCCCCTAAATTTCTAGGGGAATGTAAAACCACATGATGTGGGGTCCTAGATTGAGACGATCCTCTTATCATTGGGAAACTAGAAAACCCTCTAGGGTGGAAGGTCAATCTAGTTACTTACATTATACCTGATTCATTCATGTGTTGGTCGGATGAAATAACTATGGTATTTCTACAATGGGAGATGTTTTTGGATGATTTACAGACTATATTCTTTGAATACCTCTTTCCCCACACATTAAGTTCCGACGAAGCTACATATTTCACAAATCTACAAAAATGGAACATATTTTTCAAGGATTACACATCATGTTACATTTTGGAATCAAATTTGTCTCCTTATATAGTCAACAAGGATATGATAGTTTCTAGATTGATTGGGGATAATTTAAGTTTTGGCATATAATCAAGAGATAATGTTTTCAGGACGAAAACAATTTTAGAAATTTTCAACCGTTCCATAATCAGTGATCGAAATTTGATGGATGATGAGGATGAAAGCCACGGATTTTAGGCACCTAATGATTCGATTGGATCATATTCAGTAAAAGAATAAATTTTTTAGAAAATATTGTTGTGGAGGAAGTGGTCGTGTTCCTTCTATTCCTTGATATCTTATCTGTTACCAATATGTAACACTAGGGCACTACAGGAACCTGTTCACACAGAGTCCAGATTAGTGTAGGGGCTGTGACAGGATGGGTCACATCCCCCATTTTTACAAATCCTTATCTTTAGTTCCTAGTGAAAAAAGATCTACACATACTCCTTAGCTATGAGTAGAGTTAGCAGGATCAAGACAGTCAGGAAACTGAGATCCCATCAGTCGATCTGGCCACATCGGTGGTCGGGGCAGTGGAAACCAAAATTATTATTCTCATTTAATGTAGAGTGGTCATGTTCAGAATAGCTCAACAATGACATAAGGCTATGGTACATGCATGTTTCTCAAATTCCATCATATTCTATAGTAGTAGAGCGCCATACCATCTACTGTATGAGGTACTAATATTGTTGCCTCAACAATAGTATATGATTTGTTTGATACAGGCGCATCTCTCTCATTCCCATATGAGTCAATCACTAGGTGTTTGGGCCTAAATGTTGAGCACTAACATGGTGTTATGATGCTAGTTACACACTTTGGTATCATTTTAGAGGGAATTCACTACTATGAGAATTTCCCCTAGAGAAAGGAAGTTACATTTTTTATGGTAACATGTACGACATTTACAAAATGAGAATTGATCTAATCATTAGGATATATTGTTAGTTCCCTAAAGATCCGAAAATGAATGTTATATATTGTAGTGTGAATTTTCATCACATGGGATAATTACATACAAGTATATGGAAGAAGTGGTTCTTAGTGTGACATGAGAAGGACCAGAATAGAAGAGCATATGTAGTGTTAGTATAATGATTTCTAGTCTTTACATTGATGACCCGGGGTAGAAAACTGTTGTTTGTTCTACAATATTGGAGAATTTAAGAAACTTTTTTACTAAAAAATTCTCTAGTCTACCTCTATTGTGATTGGTAGAGTTCACTATTTATTATGTGCAAGTAGTAGAACATGTGACCATTCATCCATATTGGATTGCACATAAGGAGCTTCTACTACTCGAGAACAAGATGTAGGATATGGGGGTGAAATATTTAATATTCCCAAAACTTCTCCTTGTAGTTCACCTATATTCTTTTCACAAAATGTTTATGATACCCATAGACATTGTGTTGATCAGTGTGGGTTAAATTGTCTAACAATCAATAATTGATATCCATCACCGGTAATAGATTACCCGTTTGTTCTTCATTGAGGGAAATAAGAGTTTTCCATGATAGATATGTGTTTGTGTTATAATTAAGTGCATGAAAAGGCTTCCTAAAAACCTCACACAACTTATAGGATTTGTTATGGTCCTTATGAGTACGTAGTTATGTTGTTCGAACGTACGAACTAACATACTATCTTCATGGATCTTATTAATCATGTTTTCCACCCATATATGGATCAATTTGTAATTTTCATCATTGATTATATCAATGATTAGTCTCTCTCTACACATGACCATCCAACCCATCATGGGATCATACAGAATACACTGAGAATGTACATTTTTATATGAATAACATAGAAATATGACACAAAAGTGGCCTTAAAAGTGGTTAGTGTATGTTATACCATTTTTATGGATATTTATGGTATGTTGTAACATCTATTACTAACTATAGAAACAGGCAGAGAGGCATTTGAATTATTATAAGAAGTATTTGGTACCTATTACAGTTTCATAAATGAATTCAACCAAACCATATTAATTGATTATGAGGAAATCATTTATCAATGAAGAATCATGTCACCTTGATGTCCTCATTTCGTGTACCGATTAGGAATCAACAACCAGGTTTCTAAGGTGGCAAGACATGAGCTAATAGTTTTTCTTCTAGCTGAGACACATGTGGTTCCTCCTAATAAACCGGAATTTGGTGTCGACAACCTGTTTCGATAAGGATTCTTATGTATGTTGTTGAATACATTATATAGTGTACAGAATTACACAATCATGGATGAGTTGACTCAAGAAGTTCTGCTGTAGGATCCCCTAAATTTCTAGGGGAATGTAAAACCACATGATGTGGGGTCCTAGATTGAGACGATCCTCTTATCATTGGGAAACTAGAAAACCCTCTAGGGTGGAAGGTCAATCTAGTTACTTACATTATACCTGATTCATTCATGTGTTGGTCGGATGAAATAACTATGGTATTTCCACAATGGGAGATGTTTTTGGATGATTTACAGACTATATTCTTTGAATACCTCTTTCCCCACACATTAAGTTCTGACGAAGCTACATATTTCACAAATCTACAAAAATGGAACATATTTTTCAAGGATTACACATCATGTTACATTTTGGAATCAAATTTGTCTCCTTATATAGTCAACAAGGATATGATAGTTTCTAGATTGATTGGGGATAATTTAAGTTTTGGCATATAATCAAGAGATAATGTTTTCAGGACGAAAACAATTTTAGAAATTTTCAACCGTTCCATAATCAGTGATCGAAATTTGATGGATGATGAGGATGAAAGCCACGGATTTTAGGCACCTAATGAATAGATTGGATCATATTCAGTAAAAGAATAAATTTTTTGGAAAATATTGTTGTGGAGGAAGTGGTCGTGTTCCTTCTATTCCTTGATATCTTATCTGTTACCAATATGTAACACTAGGGCACTACAGGAACCTGTTCACACAGAGTCCAGATTAGTGTAGGGGCTGTGACAGGATGGGTCACATCCCCCATTTTTACAAATCCTGATCTTTAGTTCCTAGTGAAAAAAGATCTACACATACTCCTTAGCTATGAGTAGAGTTAGCAGGATCATGAAAGTCAGGAAACTGAGATCCCATCAGTCGATCTGGCCACATCGGTGGTCGGGGCAGTGGAAACCAAAATTATTATTCTCATTTAAAGTAGAGTGGTCATGTTCAGAATAGCTCAACAATGACATAAGGCTATGGTACATGCATGTTTCTCAAATTCCATCATATTCTATAGTAGTAGAGCGCCATACCATCTACTGTATGAGGTACTAATATTGTTGCCTCAACAATAGTATATGATTTGTTTGATACAGGCGCATCTCTCTCATTCCCATATGAGTCAATCACTAGGTGTTTGGGCCTAAATGTTGAGCACTAACATGGTGTTATGATGCTAGTTACACACTTTGGTATCATTTTAGAGGGAATTCACTACTATGAGAATTTCCCCTAGAGAAAGGAAGTTACATTTTTTATGGTAACATGTACGACATTTACAAAATGAGAATTGATCTAATCATTAGGATATATTGTTAGTTCCCTAAAGATCCGAAAATGAATGTTATATATTGTAGTGTGAATTTTCATCACATGGGATAATTACATACAAGTATATGGAAGAAGTGGTTCTTAGTGTGACATGAGAAGGACCAGAATAGAAGAGCATATGTAGTGTTAGTATAATGATTTCTAGTCTTTACATTGATGACCCGGGGTAGAAAACTGTTGTTTGTTCTACAATATTGGAGAATTTAAGAAACTTTTTTACTAAAAAATTCTCTAGTCTACCTCTATTGTGATTGGTAGAGTTCACTATTTATTATGTGCAAGTAGTAGAACATGTGACCATTCATCCATATTGGATTGCACATAAGGAGCTTCTACTACTCAAGAACAAGATGTAGGATATGGGGGTGAAATATTTAATATTCCCAAAACTTCTCCTTGTAGTTCACCTATATTCTTTTCAAAAAATGTTTATGATACCCATAGACATTGTGTTGATCAGTGTGGGTTAAATTGTCTAACAATCAATAATTGATATCCATCACCGGTAATAGATTACTCGTTTGTTCATCATTGAGGGAAATAAGAGTTTTCCATGATAGATATGTGTTTGTGTTATAATTAAGTGCATGAAAAGGCTTCCTAAAAACCTCACACAACTTATAGGATTTGTTATGGTCCTTATGATTATGTAGTTATGTTGTTCGAACGTACGAACTAACATACTATCTTCATGGATCTTATTAATCATGTTTTCCACCCATATATGGATCAATTTGTAATTTTCATCATTGATTATATCAATGATTAGTCTCTCTCTACACATGACCATCCAACCCATCATGGGATCATACAGAATACACTGATAGAGAATATTCTCTTTGATAAGATAAGTAAACTCCACTTCTGTTTTGATAAACTCTACTTCATGGGTCATATCATCTCAAATATATGAGTTTAATTAGGCTATACAAATACAGGAATATGCTATCATTAGAGAATCCAAAGAACATCTTTCATATTCTGAGATTCTTCGGGATTTCCAAACACCATAAATTCATTATTTTGATATTATCATGTATTATAGCACCACTTACAAGCCTGATGATATATGGAATGAAATTAGATTGGCTAGAATCTTGTGAGGAATCCTTCTAGGAGTTTATGAGAAGACTAACTTCGACATGAATATTTATTCTGGAAGATTATGTCAAGGCTTCTACAATATATTGTGAGAGATATTGAATTTATATTACAGCTATTGTGATGAAGGATAAGTGATTCATTATGTATGAATCTTATCAGTTCAGTCGAGATGACCAGAATTTCCAATCAAACAACCCCAATCTCACTAATTTTGTTCCTGACATAAGATGATGGAGACATTATTTATTGGAAAAGAATTTTCTAGAGCTCACAGACTAAAAAATCTAAAATAAAATTTCACAAAATAGGATTTGAATCTTAGACATAAATGGTTGGTCAATTACCTATAATATTTTGATTTCAATATTTCGTACAAAAAAGGGAAATGATATTCAGTAGCCAATACTATGAGATTATAGACATAGACACTTGCATATCAAGACTCCAATGATGAATAGAATCTTATTGCATTATTCTCAAAGATGCACATTGAGGTTCTGTAAGAACATGGTTAGAAAATTCTCTAATCCAGAGTAGTGGCATCTATTCTTATGGAACATGTATGGTCAACACAAGTATATGATCATGAAGGCCTTGTCCTACAAGAAATTGTCTCAGAAGACGATACGTCCTCTGGTTGGACTATTGATGGAGATGATACCCTTTTGTTCCATGGGGGTATATGGGTCCCTACAGACATCTAAGAGGACCATAATATGGATTTCCATGCCATTGCGTAGGCGGTTCACACAAGTATTACCAGAATGTATTGGGTTTTAAGACAACAATATTGGTGTCCCAATATCAAACAAGAGATAGCTAATTTCATTACATGATGCTCCACCTATCAATAGGTGATGTCAGAACATCAGAATTCGAAATGGATTTTTAAATGTTTTCCATCCCTGAGAAGAAAAGGTTTGATGTTTTGATGGAGTTCGTAACCAGAATTCCCAAATCACCTCATTACAATGACGTACTGTGGGTTTTAATTGACCTTATGAAAAATGTCACACACTTCTATCCAATGCAATAGACCTTTCTGTAGATTTTTTGAGAGAACTATTCATCATGGAGGTAGTACATCTTCATATAGAGGTTCATTCTATCATTTCATAGGGAGACACTCAATTCACACCATAGTTATGGTAGGGGTTGAAAAAGGTATTGTCTACACACCTAATTTTGATCACGAACTATCACACCTAGATTGATGGTCAAAGGGAGCATACAATTCAGGTTCTAGAGGATATTCTCTATGTGTGTGTTCATGACTTTGGCGTTTAATGGGAGAAACAGATTCCCATCGTTGAGTTCACTTATAATAATATCTTATAGGATACTTTTGATATGGATCCCTATGAATCCATGTATCGTATTCCTTATCACTCTCCACTGTGTTGGCAAGATGTAGGGGAATCGACTGTCTTGGTTCTCATATCATGTTTGATAATTTAGATAAAGTTGATCTTATTCGTAAGAGTATGTTGACAGCTCAATCTTGACAATAGTTCATTTCTAAAAGACGTAATAGAACTATTGAATTTGAGTTTGAAGACCGTGTTTTCTTGAATTTCTAACCCAGGTTAGGGCATGGGGGTTTACAGAAGCACTATAAGCTATCCCCAAGGTTCATTGGACCCTATGATGTTGTTATGAATATGGGACCAGTGGCTTTCGAGTTGGAACATCCTCAAAGATAATAGTCCATGCATAATGACATTCATTTATCTCAACATCGCCGATATTTGCTAGACCCATTGCATGTCTTCTAACCTGATGAGGTTAAGCTAAATATGGATACTTTCATCATGGAATAACCAATTTTATTTGTTGATCAGAGTACGAATTCACTCCGACGAAGGTCCATTAATATTATACTAGTGATGTGGAAGAACAACTAGGTATAAGATGATACCAGGGAGTGGGATGATGATATTGGATCTTAGTTGCTAGACCATTTTTTAACAGTACCTCTTTACCATGACATGGACAACTCAGGGAAGAGTTTCTAAAATGTGGGGATGTTGTAATGTCCCAAATCATTGAAAAAGGTATGGATTGATTGTTCTTATTTTTAAATTTCATAAACATTTTTAATGAGAACATCTAATCAAGATAAAGAGATAAAAGGAGAGTTCATGACACTTTTGGGGATCAGGGATCCAAAAAGTGGAATGCATGATGGGTTGCGCAGTTTGTCTGCAACCCAAGAACCCAGGAAAATTGAGGTATGGATGTTGTAGTTGGGGTCTGGATCCCATATGAACAATCTATACATGGTTATATAGACTATGCATGGAGGCCATGTGGATCCTCTAGTGATGATGTGATTTATGCACTATGTGAAAAATGTTTTGACATACCATACATAGAAACCATAAGAGCCATTATTTAAGGAAAAAATTACATTTTCTAATCTCCCATCTTAAGTTATTTTTAATCATTTATTAATCATTATAAGTATAGAATGAATTCATATCCTCTTTGAGAATCATATCCCTATTCCTCCTTCAATAACCGACAACTCGTTCATCTTACGATCGATTGTTGATTGGTCACAAGAATTAGATCAGTAGAGGTATGGCTAAGTTCATGTGATATTCCTTCCTTTTTTAATATCAACATTTGTGGTGCTATTTAGATGCAGTCTCATTTGACTTATCTCTATTGCATTGTATGGAAATACATATAAAGTCCAACCTACTTTAAATCTGAGTTTAATACCCAGTGAGGAATCATCTATGACCCTAAGTTAGGCGGTCACATAGTTTTCCATTTGAGTTTTGGTTGTTTCATATTTAATGTCATTGTTCTTTGAGAGAAAATTTACAAAAATCTACTATTGTGTTGAATCCATCATGACTAAATGACCATAATTTATTGATTTAGGTTAATTGTGTTTGAGTTTGGGGTTTTGTGATCAACCTTTCCATGTGTGCACTCATATTGGGCACATGTAAAAATTGGAAATTTGGGGACACATTTCCCAAAATTTCATATTATTGTATATATATATGATTGGTTTTAATTTGAATTAACTCATTTTCTCTTGTGACTTTTGACTATCCTAATATTACCTATGGGTGTTTAGATACCTTAGGCTTGGAATTTTAATTCTACAGGTTTACCTTTTTGTTATCCCTTTGTGACATTTTCCCCTTGTAATGAATATTGTTGTATTGGGTAAGAGGAATGCGATGGTTTAATTTATTTTAAATTAAATGAGTTTAATGTAATTGTTCAAGGGAAGGTGTAAGATCATCATTTTTAGGATTTATTGAATAAATAATTCACCATTTGGTAGATAACTTTTGACATTATTGATGTAAGAAGGTTTCCATTACATTATATATTATAAATTCTTATTTATTTTCTATTTCATATGGGCGGGAATAATTGTTACCCCATGAAACAATTTTATATGGCCAGGATGTATTGGCATCTCTTTCAACTATTTCACACGAGCGAGAAACTTTCATACAATGTTATATTATTTCTTATGAGTTGGAGAAGTTATACCCTATGCCCCTATTTCATGTCGCTGGGAATTATTTTTACCTCAATCCACAATCTTCTATTGGTGAGAGGCATTCTTACCCCATGACACTATCTCATATGGGTGGTAGGTATTCTTACCCTAATCTAAACATTTATATATAAGTTTAAATGAGAGGAATTTATGCCATGTTCTAGTGGTCCCCTCAACACACAAACACACACATATATGCCTAGGGACTTTTGCAGACAAGCCAACATTTTGTTAAAGTAGGTAAACCCACCACATGCAATTACGGAACTGATCATGCAGTTAATAGTTTTTTGTATATTTCATTACATTAATGTTGTTATCTTTACAAATTTTACATTTGATCTCCACTTGTATTACACGTAGAAATCGTTGGTTGTGGCCTACTAAGATTTGACACACACCCTACTCAGGTCTCCTTTGGCACCCGAGCAGATTGTTTTCTTGTAAATATGGATTTGGGATAACATCACTCTTCTAGATATTGATTTATACTGTTTAGTTTGATTATATGAGTAGAGGACCATTCGTAGGATCATGATTCTGTATAGAAGATTTAGTAATTAGTTTAATAGTCTATGTTGTACTTGTATTCCTACTACCTTTATACAATTATTTATTTACCAACATTCCTTGGATGCATATATATATATATATATATCAGACACGGGCTATGAGGTTTTTATTATATTATTCGATATTCCAATGTTATTTTTATATGTTCCATTAAATTACCTTTCTTTTTTTCTTTTGTTAATACGTGATGATGTTAAACACTTTGTGTAGTCAAACATGGGGGTACAATCTCCCCATTGATTTAATTTCACACCCCACTGCTAGAAGGTAGCCATTTCCTTTTGGGGAGACTCACCAAGATTCATGTGTACAACCGAGCCATTGGAATGTGTTATGATGCAGTTGAGTCTAGGACATCACAATTATGGATTCACAATTAATGTGATTGAATAGAAACCATCAAACCAAAACATAAATGAAAACTGAAAAAGATATTATCTAGAATTGTCATAATAATAATGAATTTAAAATAACTCAGTGATCAAAGAGGACAAGTGCATTTTAAACAGTATGATATATATGAGAATGTTTTTGGAATAGTTGTATTATAAATAAATAATTATGATATATGATGATTGAAACAAAATTGAGTATGTTGATCCCGAGGTAAGGTTATATTTAACAATATCATTATTATTCATGAATGTTTATGTTCTTGCCTCTAAAAGAGAAAATATTTTACCACTCTATCTTAAATCAATTATATATTTTCCTATACCTTTTATAATTTAAATTTATAAATTTTATATATTTTAAATTTTCTATTATACTATTTCAATGAAATATTTTGATCATTTTCTAAATTATTCAATTTATGAATTTTTAAAATGTGTGAATGCAATGTTTACTATAAAAATATATGAATGAATATAATTTAATACTTTTATTAATTCTGAGTGAAATCATAAATTATTTGAAATTCTATTATGTTAATTTCAAATAAAATAATTTCTTTATCATTCAGGACATTTTATGATTTTGAATAGGTTATTTCAAAATAAAAATTATATTTTACTCAATAAAAATTATTATCAAATATTAGATTAATATTTATATATATAAGCATTCGTTAGTGAATGTTATTCTCTTATAATTATTTATAATTATGAAACCAGTATCCATATTACACTCAATGCTTTATGATTATGTTTATTTATAGGGATAATAATTAACAATTAATATTATAGTTTCCAATATAGATTTTTTATTGATTACATTTCACCACATTCATATGATGACTGCATTTGACATGATTATTTCATGAAGGGGGATAGTATTTCCAATAAATGAATCCATATGTATCATGACACAAAATAGTTTTTTTATATTTATGGGTACATGTATATTTATATATGATGTCTTAGAATGAGACTATAATGGTAGTTAGATTATGTAATGTAATATGGAATCATTTATTATGAAGCTAGTTATTACTATCATTATGATTACTTATTTGGTTCTGTTATCATTAAATTTTACCACCATTTTTTGTATTTTTTATAAAGAATATATAATTATCAATTATCACATTAATATTATTAATGCTTTATTAGAATTTTGTTATCTTTCATAGTATGTCTAGACATAACAAAAAACTTATCTCACCACTTTATCATTAATCCTTCAAACAATATGTTTGGATATGTATAATGATTTATATGACTTGATATTCTAATGGAATTAATTGGGAAAAATAAAGCCATGCAAGATGAACTAAATGAATTCGAAAGGAATAAGGTCTGGACCATGGTTGAAAGACCTAAGGAAACTTCTCTTATTGGAGTAAAATGGGTTTTCAGAAATAAATGTGTTGAAAATGGAATCATTGTTAGAAATAAAGCTAGACTTGTTGCTAAAGTCTATAATCAGCAAGAAGGAATAGACTATGAAGAAACTTATGCTCCTGTAGCTAGACTTGAATCTATCCATATTATACTTGCCTTTGCAGCATTCTTTAATTTCAAACTTTTCCAAAATGGATGTGAAATGTGCTTTTCTTAACGGTTATGTTCAAGAGGATGTTTTTGTAGAACAACCTCCTGGCTTTGAAGATAAAAAACATCCTGATCATGTTTTTAGACTTACCAAAGCTTTGTATGGCCTTAAATAAGCCCCACAAGCATGGTATGATAGACTCACTGGATTTTTTCTTCAAAATAACTATGTTAAGGGAAATGTAGATCCAACCCTTTTTATAAAGAAAGACAAGAAAAAATGTTTTGATTGTTCAAATTTATGTTGATGACATTATATTTGGTTCAACTCAGCAATCTTTGACTGACTCTTTTGCTAGTCTAATGAAATCTGAGTTTGAAATGAGTATGATGGGTGAGTTAAAATTTTTCCTTGGTTTTCAAATTTCTCAAAAACCAGAAGGAACCTACATATCTCAACATAAGTATATTAATGATCTTCTTAAAAAGTATGGTTTTGACAACACTAAGAGTATAAGTACTCCCATTGGTACCTCAAACTCTTTAGATCTTGATGAAGCTGGGAAACCAGTAGATCAAACATCTTTTAGAGGTATGATAGGAAGTCTACTTTACTTAACAGCTAGTCGACCAGACTTAATGTTTTTAGTATGATTATGTGCAAGATATCAATCCAATCCTATGGAATCTCACTTAAAGGCAGTAAAAAGAATTTTTCGCTGCCTTAAGGGAACCATGGATCTAGGATTATTTTATACTTCTGGAAATGATTTTGTTCTAAAAAGCTTTTCTCATGCTGACTTTGGTGGATGTAGAATGGATAGAAAGAGTACATCCGGAACTTGTCATTTCTTAGGAGATTATCTAGTTTCTTGGTCCTGCAAGAAGCAACATTCTGTAGCACTTTCCACTGCTGAAGCTGAATATGTAGTAGCTGGAAGTTGTTGTGCACAAGTGTTGTTGATGCAACACACACTCACAGACTATGGCTTGAGTTTTACTAAAACTCAAATTTTGTGTGATAACACAAGTTCCATTTCCCTAAGTAAGAACCTTGCACATCACTCCCGTTCAAAAAAAATAGATATTAGGCATCACTTTCTTAGGGATCACACACTAAAAGGAGATATTATTCTTCAGTTTATCGGAACGCAAGATCAACTTGCTGATATTTTCACAAAATCATTGCCTTATGATAGATTTTAATATATTAAACAGAATTTAGGAATGATAACCATAAGGTAATCTTTCTTAATTAACTTTCTGTTGAAAAAGTCTCCTTACAGTAATAAACTCCTTTTCATAGGGGGAGTACATTTGATTGTATGTTTAAAAAAAGTTTTTCAAAATTTGTTTTCAAACTTTTCGGAACGAATATTTCCGGAATGGAACTTCTGGAACTAAAATTTTCCAAATTGGACATTCTCGTACAGAACACTTCTGGAATGGAAGTATTCATACTGGAAATTTCCGGAATAAAAATTTACGTACTGGCAGTTTCATAACCAGATATTTTTGTACCAGTTGTTTTTCGTACTAAATTTTTTTCGTAATGTATTTCTTCGTACTATGTTCTTCATACTGTTTTTCTTCTTAAGTTTGTTTTTCGTACTGCGTTTTTCGTAATGAGTTTTTTGTACTATGTTTATTTTTTCATAGTTAAATTTTTGCGAAATCTGCCATTACGAATAATCCTCCTAAGCCAATCCGAAAGGTATGGTTACCCTACTCAAGTTTTCATAGTCATATTTTACTTGCTGAAATTTTATTGTATTATGATTTCGGATTATAGTTTTCTTAACTCTTTGTTTTAATAAAAACCTCAAATGATCGGATTCAAGCTTCCAACCGTCAGATCTGATCTCAGCTCATTCTAACCGTTAGATCAATCGAGGTAGGTGAATCGTCATCTCGTTGCCTATATAAAGGGGACCCAAATACTTGTCCCACATCGATCTCAAAGCTCTCGCGTCCCGAATCTCTGCCTCTCTGATTTAAGGCCGTTCCAAACTTCATTCTTCCTCATTCCGAACTTCTCAGAGAACTTCAGATCTGAATGTCTTCGGAGTTAGCATCTCAAGAAATGTCATCTACTAAGCCTATTTCTCAGTGGTTAGTTTACAGAGAAAGGTTGGTCCATCCGAATATCTTCAACAACTATGATTCCCTCATCTCAAAGAACATCAAGTTGAATAGCTGGGAAGATGTTGCGGTATCAAAAACCGGGAATCATGATGAAGTATATTCAGACATACTTATCGAGTTTTATGAGTCAGTTTCTTTCTTCAAGGAAGATAATAGGGAAAAGTTCTCTTTTAAGTCTTATGGAAAGACTTACAAGATTTCTCACACCAAGGCCGCAAGCCTGGTAGGATTGTCTTATGAAGGAGAAGCAGAATTTATTTCGAATGTTTTACAGGACTCTAAGAGTAGCTTCGACATGGAAAAAGCCTTATAAACTCTCAGACTTGCTGATGAAAAGACTCCGAAGATTGCAAGTCTATCTACAAACTTCCGGATTCTGGAGTTATGGGTGCAAGGACTTATCGTACTGAGGAATGGTGATAAAGATAGCTTGATAAAAAGTGAGATCTATATCTTAGATTTCCTGATAAATCTAAGGAAGTTTAACTTGATGAAGCATATTCTTCTTACTCTTGAAAATTTGAATAAAGGAAATCTGAGAGCTCAGATTATTATGTATCCAGCAATCCACTCCAAGTTAATTGTTCGGTGCCTTGAGTCTTTCAAGGAAGCTTGAAAATCTAAGCCGAGAGTTTGAAAGATCATGCTGGTCAGTGATGGCACTCTTAAAAGAATGAATGTAGCTTTTGACAAGAAGCATGGAAAGTTTATTGATCTACCTGTTCAAGAATAAGTGGCTCTGAAAGTTGCTGATCCGGAATCATCTAAGCCAGTAAGGAAGAGAAAGCTGAAAGAAGTGGAAGTACAAGCAGAGAATCCTAAGTCTAAGGAAGTCCACTCCGCACCACCAAAGCCAAAGAAGAAAAAATCCTATCCTGATGAGGTTGTTACAAAGTGGAGAGCTGATAAAGAGAAAAAGAAAGAAGGGGATCCGCAGTTCGGATTGGACCCTGCGGAGGCTAAGGCCTTGAAGGAGAAAACTGCTGATGAGCTTGAAAAACAAGAAAAACAAAAGAAGCTCAAGAAGAAGATGCCTGAGGCTGAGGTAGCTCAGGCCTTGTTAAAGTTCAATGAAATGGTTTCAGCAACTATTCCAGTTCCGAGATCTTTCTCCCTGGAATCTCTACCTGAGACTCCAGGAAGGAATTTCGCTGCTCCGGAAGAGGCGGTTGCTAACAATTCTGAGGAAGTTGAGCAAGTGGAACAAATAGAAGAGGGTGCTTAAGGAAGTGTTGAAACTGAAGATGTGCTGAAACAAGTATATGATTACAAGGGAACACCTTCGGAACACTTATCACTCCGGACTTCAGAAGCTGAATCTTCGAAGTTAGTTACTCCAGAAATTGAACAAGAGAAAGGTGAAGAAGAAGTTGCCTATCATGGAGAATAAGAACAAATTTTACATGATATTTCTCAAATGATAAACGTAGAGGAAGGTATTCAAGAAGTTGCTGATGAGGAAGATAATGTCGTTCGAGTTTCTGATAGTGAGAAGAAAACTCCGGAATAGGACTCAATTCCGAAAAAAGATAAGGGGAAGAAAATTCTTGCTGATACTCCAAGCTCAGGATAAAGGAAGAGAAAGGAAGCTGGTAGTTCTTCTAAAAGGAAGTTGGAGCTTATTGAGGAAGAAAACTCTCCAAGCAAAATTTTGGATTCAGAGTCATCATCATCGGGGCATGATTTTGTTGTCCAGTCTTTAAAGAAGTTGGTAGGAACCATTCCAACCTTTTCTAGTATTGACTCAAGATTCCAAATGCTCCAACATGCGTTGAATCAGAAAAACGACTCCGTATCTATGGTTATGGATAAGTGCGTTGAGATTGAAGATCAGTTCAAAACATTCTTTGTTGGTTATGAAGCCCATAAAAGATCTTGCAAGAGGATGACAAGATGGTCGAAGAAGAATGTGGAAGAAATGAGGTCGCTTTATGAGTTTCAAGAAAATGTTAAAGATGCCTTTGAGACAGAGGACAAGAAGAAAAACGAGCTGACTTACTCCTTTAAAGAAAATATGACTGAAGAAAAGAACTTCCGGATCCAAGAAGTCATAGATCTGAATGGGAAACTGAATTATGTTTCTTAGAACTGGAAATTTGAAAGGGATCATCGGATCGATTTTGAAGAAAGGATGAAGGCTCAGGAAGAGAAGATCAAAGCTCAGGAAGAAAAGCTGAAGGCTCAGGAAGAAAAAATTGAAGCTCAGTCCGAAAGAATAGTCGTCTTAGAGAAGCAAGCGGAAGAAGATCATAAAGACTTAAAGAAGATCAAGACTATTCTAAAGGGGCTCATGTAAAAGGATAAAGATCCGAAATAACCTAATCCGATCTTTTTGTTGTATTATTTTTGTTAATAACATTCCAAATGTAATGAAAATTGTGTATCTCGTTTCCATTGTTGTCATTACTAATCTTTCGGGTACTTTGTTATTTTTTTTCCATTCCCTCCAATTCTTTTTGAAAATCACAAAGGGGGAGAAGGAAAAGATCCTTAAGAAAAAGAAGAACTCTAATAAGAGTTTATCAAAGGGGGAGAAAGGAAAAATACCCAAGGAAAAAGAACTCTAATAAGAGTTTGTTTAAGGGGGAGTGTTTCTTAAAGAATACCTTCTTATGAAATATCACTCCGGAAATATGAATACGATCCTTAGAGTGTCAAAGCCTAAGGGGGAGTTATTCGTATTCATCTATATCCTTAAAACAAGGGAGATAAGCATTAATATGTTTCTTTCTTCTCAGAATTTTTTTTCTTTCGAAAGGATGTTTGTGCTTTCCAAAAAGGGGGAGATTGTTGAGTCAATAAGGTTTTCCTTATGACTTTTCCATTCCTTCTTGTTTTGAAAATCACAAACACCTTATCTTAAGGAAAATTTCTTTTATAAGGAAAATTGTTTTCTTATGGAAAATTGCTTTTATAAGGAAAATTGCTTTTATAAGGAAAAATGATTTCTTAAGGAAAATCGCTTTTATAAGAAAAATTGTCCTTATCATATTTTCATCCATATTTTTCATAAGTATAATTTTCGGATTCATTTTCTCGGAATTGTTGAAACTTTGATATAAAGCATTCTGTTTTAGGATTCAGATTCTGGATAAAAACTATAAGGAAGTTTCATTCTGAATTCCAGATATGAACCCTGACTAAGTTCTATTCCAGATTCAGGATACGAATTATGAAGAAGAATTCTCATTACGAATTCTAATGAAGAAATCCCATTCCGAATTCTCATTATGAATTCCAATGAAGAATTCCCATTACGAATTCTGATGAAGAATTCTCATTACGAATTCTGATGACGAATTCTCATTATGAATTCCGATGATGAATTCTCATTACGATTTCTGATGACGAATTCCTATTCCGAATTCTCATTCCGAATTCACCTATTAAACAGAATCTGATTATATTTGTTTTATACACTCTGAATTTATTCACTCCGAACCTTCACTCCGGAGTTTTCATACCGAACATTTATGTTAAGAATTAAAACGATGTCGTACATTCTACACTTGTTTTGTTATAAAATGATGTCGTCTGTTTTGTTATAAACTAACCGTTTTCTAAGTGACACGTGTACAGGTCCCTCCGATCTTTAAGGAAAATATGACCGTTGGAGAAGGAGCCGACCTTACCTATAAATAGGAGCTCATTTGAAAGAGCTCGGAACTGATGACAGATGAACAACTTGGTTTTGTGCATACATGTTGTTGAAGTGATTTCTAGAGAGAGAGGCTCTTATTAACTCTCAAAGCTTCGTGCGACTCCGAATGTTGGTGATTACATTCGAGGGATTCCGGGGATAGGAAGACAGAGGTTGCCGACTACCTTAATGTTCGAGGGCTTTCTTGCTGAGGAAGACAGAGGTTGCGAACTACCTTGAAGTTGAGGGCTTGCGGGGATAGCAAGACAGAGACTCCGATCTTCGTATCGAGGGCTTACCCTGGTGTGGGTAAGACAGACATGCTTGAAAGTATAAATCAAGGGACCTTTATCCAAGGTTGTTGGATACCCTTCTCTTTGGGTTAAAAGACTATTATCTTGATACTTGTAGTTTAACTACTTGTTTTATTTCCGCTGAAAATTGTATCTTAAGGAAAGTATAACTTTCTTATACTTCCTTACTTACTCTGATTCATTTTGATTCTATACGCTTTAAGGTAGAATCTCATATTGTAATTGTTTGTTAAGTTTCAATCTCCGGAACCATATTTCTGGAACCTACTTTTGGAATCTCTTTCCAAGTTTAGTTCGGTGTTAGAGGTGTTGTGAATTTGCTTAGTTTAACTTTGTTAAACATAGCCCTTTACTTTTCTTAAGGAAACTATAGTTATTCATAACTAACTTTAAAGGTTCCAAAAGAATTTTTTAAAAGTATACAATTCACCCCCCCTCTTGTATATTGAGCATCTCATACTATATTTCGATCCTACAATTGGTATAAGAGCCTGGAAACCTCTTACTCTATACCAATCCTATACTAGTCACCTAAACAATCTCATCATACAAGGAAATAATGTCATGTGAAATCAAGGTAAGTTAATAAGTTATTATTCCATATAAATTAAAAATGTATTATTTTAATAATATTATTGTTGGAGACTCTATATAATTAACATTTGGAAAAAGGGAAGAAGGTAACATTTTTATTTCAAACTTGTAATAAATGTAGAATGAAATCCTGAGGATCATGCCATGTGGGAATGATTGTTTGGTTCATGTGTGGAGATAAATTCCACCAGTTTAATGAAACAAATAGAAACAATGATGCTAAAAATGTTAAACTCTTAAAATATATGTTTATTGGGTACTATAATGAAGATTTCTACAATCATAGTGGAATATTTCCCCAATATTGGAAAGGGATAACTTCCAATCTTATATAGTCTCAATAACTATGGTTTATGTTCTTAATGATATAGAGGTTTGTACTCAAAATAAAAATAATATTATATAAATACCAATTTAATTTGACATCATCACACAATTTTCTATTCTCCACATTTTCCATTAATATTATAAATTTCCCTATCCCATTTTCAAGGGAATTAATTGTCAAAATTTCTTTGGGGAAGTCTCCCCAAAAAAAACCTGTGTTTGTCAGTTCCAATTTTTTAAAATAAGTGTGAAAAATTTTATGACGTTATTATTATACCAATGGTGTATTCTATGATAATCAGTTGTAAATATTGATTAGAATAATTTGATGTTAATTTTTTTACTAATAGATAGAATGTAAGATTCATGAGGTAGATGATGAATTACATATCTTTTGAGGGGAGAAATAATGTTATGATTCATGACTATATCAACAACCAACAATTCTTTAGAAAGATATTCTCATAGAAGAAGAATAGTCCTCACATCCTGATAGAAAACATTATCTTCAAATTGTGAATGGACAGTTTTTTATAGAATACATTGATGTGTTTTATGATGAATTAGATACACATCTACTAGTGGATGAGGTTGAGTATCACATTTAATTAATACAACATCAATGAACTATATTAAATACTCTCTATATATTGTACGTTGTGGAATTAATAGAATTGAATAAAAAATAGTGCATATTTGTAATAATAGATTTATAATCCCAAAAAATACACCTTCGGGAACCCATGATCATTGATATATGGAGAAAGACAGGTCTACGTGGTTATAAATTGATTATATGGAAATCAATTCCAGCTAAAATTATTGTTGCACTACCAATGTTATTTACACATAATATATGAATAAAATAATGGAAGATTATACAACCACATTGATTCAATGTATCATAAATTATTAGATCACAATCATGAAAATAAATTGTTTTCAATGATTACACTTCATTTTGGGTATCATCACATAATTATTAATAATGTTTATACTTCGAATAAAATATTTCAAAATTGGTATGGAAATTTTGATTTTATACTAGCCCCATTTGTATTAAAAATATACCCTATGATATTATTGGTATAATAGACATAATATAAAATGCATTACATAATGATTTTTTGGTATATATTGATAATATCTATATGTACAATAACTTTTATATGGATAATTAAAATCAAATTCGAATCATTCATGGCACCCTTTGAAGAAAATACTGATTTTTAAATTTATGAATTCTAACTTATAGATTTATAATGATTCATTTTCTTAGTAGATTATCTATTAATATAAAATCCTAGATGATGATTTGAATAAAATGATATTCCCTGAATGTCCTAGATCAATTAACTTAAATAAGGTACATAAATTAACTGGTTTTTAGGTCACTACCTGTTATTGGATTAAAAAAACCATGATGGGAAAATCAATTACATTGATTACTTGAAATAAAGATATGTTTATATAGATAAATGAATATTAAATTTTTTTTGAATTGAAGAATATATTAGTGAATGCTCTGAACATGAATCCATCATTGATAAATTATGAATTTTTTATATGTAGTGACATATCATAGAATGGACTTAATTTTTTTGTTATGCATAATGGTAATGTTATAACATACATATCATGGTTGTTAAATAGTCATGGAAAAAATTATGCATCACTTTTATAAGTAATAATCACTGTGTTCTGACCAAAATGATATCAATAGGGATGATATGTTCATGAATATAGTAAATATTTACATGTCACTGATTAAGGAATGAGATACAGAACTACTTTTCCAATGGATTTCTAAAATAACATTGTATAGAAAAATAATAAAAACATCTAATCCTCCTTATGATAATATTAAAAAGAAAAATAATTTCATTAATGATGGAAAATTGGAATTTTTCATTTTTGGAGATGGGTTTTCAAAATTTAGAATGGTAATATGTGTTCCATCTATAGCTGATATAAATAGTGAATTGCTAAATGATTCTTATTGGAAACATTTCTCAATACATTATCATTGAACCATGATGTACAAATATTTGATGGAACATTTTATGTGGGAAAATATAAAGCTATAAATTTCTCATTATAATTGAATATGATTAGTTTTTCATCAATATATGATTGAGATACAATATCCAATAGGGTTATGGAAACCCAATCCAATTCATACATGGAATTGGGATGTCATTAATATGGATATTGTCACCATATTACAATCATTTCCTTGATTGAATGATGTGGTATGGTTAATTGCTGATCAAGACAGAAAACCTATATAATTCATCTCTATGAGAGAATATTTACCTCTAGGGTATACTAAACCCCCCCGCCCCATTTTAATGATATTTCATGAATTCGTGATTCAACATATTGAATTGTTCATCGTCATAATTGATCATTTACATTAATATTATATAATAGTCTTCATAATGATATTATTAACAAGCTACATTTGATCCACAATTATCAACCTCAAACTGATTAATTGTTTAAAAGGAATACACAAACATTATAATGTATTTACATTTCCTGGTCTCATGATATTCAATGTATGAAGGATCATTATTTACTATTGATATAGTTTTCTAATAGCAGTATTGTTAATTCATATATTTAAATGAAACCCTAATAAGAAATATTTTACATGATATATCGAACCCCAATGTTTTGGCATGGATTTTTCAAAATTAATAATGTAGGCCCAAATCATGTTTAGGATAGAAAAAATTCTTTAAATATTTAGTATTATATTAGTGTAGTTCAGATAATGAAAAAAATTATTTTGAAAACTAGAGGAAAAATTCCGGATATCAAGTATATGATCGTGCTTTCTACATAATATCTTTATGGAATAATGAAATATTTTACTGTAAGAAAAAATAACTAATTACATCATAAAAAATGACTTTTAAAAACCTAGAATGAATTTCATATGTGGATTACCATTAATAAATAAAACGAAGTCTCTAAAAATTACAATATGTGTTTAATATATCATTATTTTTGAAATACATGGCTTACCAAATAGATGTTATCACATGAAAATTAATAAAATAGGAACATTCTTTACCTTAAAATGAATCACCTTTAAATATTTATGACAATATAAAACATGTTTTATAAATATTAATTACTCTACTAGTAAAGGTAAATTATAGAAATAAAAATAAAGAATATTTGATGTGGGAAAATGAAAAAATTATTATGATGAATTACCCAAATATGATCAAGATAGGGCATTATAGAAACTATGTGGATGAAATTTATTTAGGGATGGATTATTTTATTTTATAATGATATTATTTTAAATGTTTTTATATGTTTTTAATGTCTTAAACCATATCATTTTTTCAATTTGAGTGTACTATCATGAATTTTATACTTTGGGTGTGTTCTCTTAAAAAAGGCCAAATATTTTAATCCTTAAAATTTAAAGGATATTAACCACAATGTTATATTAGGAATAAAATATAAAATATTATTCATTAATGATTATTTATTTTTTAAATTATTCCTTGAATTATGGACATTAACATTATCTAAATGAGTAGAATTTGATTTGAACATTTAGAGGCACAAAAAAATCATTGAAGATGAATAATTGATTTGGTGGATATAGTGGGACCCAACTATTGAAATGAGGCATAACATGGGTTAAACAATTAAAATTGAGTTGATTATAACAGGTATTGAAGTGGACACAAAAGTGTGTTTCCGCACTAAAGTACCCTAAGTTATACACTCATTAAGGGAGTCATTGGACGCTACACAAGGAAGGAGGATTTCTTCAAATCTCTTCCAAAAAAGTCATTCACATTAATAATTCCATAACTACATTTATAATCATCCAAAAAAATTTGAAATGTGTATGGGAGGAAGAATTTTCAATATGAACAGACTATATGAATCCCCCTCGCAATGAATAAAATACATGGTATGGCCAAGAGGAGAAATCTTTGAGTGCATAGATTCTACAGCAAAAAATTTCTCATTTTCGTCACCATTTTCTTTTTAATTAATCATTTTAGTCTATATTCAACAACATTCACCTCGATTACTCTACAACGGTGGGTTAAAAATTAACTGATTTTATATGGTGTGATTTCTTAATTTTTAATTCCTTAGTTCTTGGACATAATTGAATGAATGATTTTTTTATTATATGAGTTTCCTTTCAATTTCATATAGTAGTTTTTCATATCAAGTAAAACCATATTTAGTTTTAAATTAATTTTTTTTCTCTTGGAAATTGATCATTATATCTTCCCACTATGTTTACGATTATCTATGATTGAATAGACATTGTTTTATTGGTGATGTACTTGATGATCGTCAGTACATGTGATAGGGGTAGAAGATATACCTAATTTTATGGGATAAACGAGATCATGTAGGGTATAACCTATATTATTTGTGGAAATTTTAAGTAACTCTAAATAAAATTTATGAGTGTAGAAAAATCTATGATCGGGGAACAGTTACCTCTCACTGACAACATTTTACCAATGGAGTGAGAGAAAACTATCATTTAATCGCCCATTAAAAACAAAGAAAAATTTGATTGAAATAAATAGAAACATGATTGAATTTCAATTGGATAACTAACCCCAAACAGATCAACTATTTCATTTAATAGTTCTCATTTAATTTAATTAATAATTTCAATTAAATAATTTTAATAATTAATTATCTAATTGTTGGTTCATTAAAAATCAAACAATTTATAATCACTATAATTTTTCACAAATTAAATAAAATATTCCCTTAAATGAATGAGACTACCTATGGATATTCACTATAATATAAATAGGTAATATAATAAAAATTGTTTTTCCTCACCCAATGATAGTCATGCATCAAACATGGTACTGTTATAAGGTATATAGTGAAACTTAACAACAAAAAAATGATTTTCTTAAAATGGAATGACATGTTGTTAAACTGATCATTTAAATAAATTCTATATTTTAAATTTAATGAGCATTAAATAACTGCAATAATAAAATTTATAAAATGATTTTTCCGAAATAAACCCCTCTTATTCAAGTGACACACTTCATGTTCACTCTGAATGAAAAATCATGGCTAGAAATCCTAAACCAATCATCCATGATATTTTCATGACTCAATATAATATTCAAAATAACTATCAAATTGCACCTACAATGCCAAATTATTTTTAATTTGGTGTCAATATGATTCATATAAATCCAAAATTTCACTGTATTTTGAGAGAATACCCAAAAAACACCATAAATGTATTCAACATCACCTTCTCAATCGTCAGGCCAAAAGGATCACCTGATGAAAATTATCAAGGGGGGGGGGGTAATTCCCATTCTAACTTAATGAATCAAATATACAATTATTTAAAATCTAAAACTAATGTAGATCATTAATTTTGAGGATTTAAAAGGTTTTTGATGTATATACTTTATCCCACATCTAAGAGGACTTCAATGAAAAATGATATTTATGTCATATTAAAATCTATTGGGGATACCAACTATGTGTAATGGGAGTGTTTCAAGATTTCGTGTTCTAGAATACCGCTACATGAAATATAGGAAATCCAATTCACTATGTTCTTCTACCAAGTACATAACAATAATGATTTAAATCCACTAGATGTAACATCATTCGATTCCATAATTGATATATCACTAGTATATCGTAGATTTTTGTTTGATAAGGTTATGAAAACCTCATATTAATTTGGAATGATAGGTACAAGTACCAGAGGGAAACATGAGGTAAAAACATCTGATTCATTTATGTTAACTAAACACAATTTTGATGATCTGACATGGTTAGTCCATCAAATAATTGAAACCCATGACTATAGACTAAAATAATTATATTTGGTATATGGTTATAATCTTATAATAATAATTAAACTCATTAGATTTCTAATATATTAGGGAAACGATTATGTTCTATTACCTTTCATCCTAGAAAATTCCCTCAAAATCAAACATGTCAACCCTAATCCCAATAATGATATGGAATCCTACCAAACCAAGAAAGGTCATCAAATTATAACCAGTAGCATAATAAACATTTCTCCTAATAAAAACTATATCATAACCACTAATCATTCCAATAACCCTTAAAAATATTTTATTAACAGAAAAACATTTAACCAACACATTTCCATAGAGCCTAGGTAGAACCATCCACCAATGAACAACCATAAATTGTGAAACAAAAGCCACAGTCAGATGGTAAGGGTGTTAAACAATAATTTAAGGAAAAATCCAATCATTTAATAACTATTTTGGATATTCTAACCTATAATATAGGGAATCATCAATCCCATACAATTTCCAATATGAACCGGAATGTTAGTGAAATAGTAACTTGATGTGCAAACGAAGTCGTACATGCATCCAACCATGATCTTCAAACAATGGAAAATGTTATAATGGATATTGTGGTTGAAAATTCTAAAACATTCTTTAAAATTAATCATTATTATGATAAAAATTAACTTAGAGAAGGATAGATCTAGGACGAATTAAAAAAATTTATTAAGAAAACAATTGGGAAGAAATGCATACACCCACCTTTCTATCAAGAACTATTTAATCAGAGAGTTTTTATGAATTAACAATTCAAATAGAAATTATGATAACCATTCATAATGTGAAAATAAATATCCCATTATATGAATCAGTTAAAAAATTCCATTGAATAAAAAAACATTGAATGATCATTACACCAAAACGTAAAGACTTCCCTGGATTAAGAGGATCGTCATGGGAAGTAGTTTCTTATCCCTTTTCACACCACAATTGCACGCCAAATTTGAACATCCGAAGACATTTTCCATTCCATGCATTATTATATATTTAAATTTATCTAATGATATATCTTATCTCATTACCCAAATTGATATTTTTTATAAATCATTATACACATATTTACAAATTTGATAATTGAATCCAAAAAGTGTGTTGGCCCATCATGAAAATAGATCAATGGATTTCCAAATAGGATCATTTGAAGTAGTTCAAGAGAAAGATAAAGATATTTTTATCCTATCTATCTTCTATGTACTGAATTAATAATAATATAGAATACCATCACACTCACAAATATTTTCGGTTAGAAAATTCATAAAAACAACTAGAATTGTCCTCATTGTCCCGGAAGGGACCCTCATCGAGCAGTTTGGAGATAGCACTATCTAGTTCGATATTTGTGAATCCATGAGGAACCAATTATATAAAAACTCACCATTTTCACTCTTATATTAATTTGGTAGAAAATTAATTAAATTTGAAGAGGTTTTTCATGGATTCTAAGTCATAAACAACAATTTATCCATTGAAAATATCACTGAATATGTGAATGATGAAAAAAATAGAGAATCAAATCTCATGTAAAAAAGAAGATGTAAAATTTGATTTCATTGGTGTTTTGTTAATTTATGAAGGAAAATATATTATTTCATTAGTGTAGACTGTACAACCTTTGGAAATCTGGTACCAAAATTTAATTTCATCCCTTGAGAATTTCCCCTATATAGAATTAATACCAACCACCACTGATATGAAATATTTGTACCACATGGAGGGGGGCAAATTAGAATTGATAATTTCTAATAAATTGTATAAACTAAAACAATAAAAATTTATATATATTTTTACATATAATATATAACAAATATGAGGATTTTGAGAGATATCTCTAGAATAAAATGAAAATATGCTCTCATCGAATTCATCTTGAGGGAGATTCCAATCCCAATAGACATGACCAATGTTTCTTGAGTCACACCATGATAGAGGTTGTGTATAAATAGATTGATAGTCTCATAGAAGATGGGATCATAAATTCCAATCCAAATTCATAGTGGATTATCCCCATCCAGGTAGATCATGAAAAATCTATGTCTGAACACTGTGATGAATGAAAAAAATGAATTAATCAATGTTATAGATATAATAGATAGAGTGAGTGCACATATTTGAGGAAGTTTAATTAGGTCACTCAGAATTATTAATTTCCCCATCCTATTAATGTATCAAAAGAGTGATATATTGGAAGGGAGAAGTCATTATTTCTTTTAGGATGTGTTTTCATGTTATCTATTGGTACACGTTGTTCCTTATTATAAACATGAGACTACCATTATATATCCTTTTCAAACATCTGAATATTAATGTATTCTAATTAGATTATGTTCTACTATACGTAAATTTTTTATGTTCATGGTATGTATATATTATGATCACATTAAATATTTCTTGAATGTTTTCTTAGATGATGTCACAATTTATTGAGATTTCATTAACCATTTTTTAAAAAACTACATAATTTTTTATGATAACCAATATTTAATAGAATTTTGACATCAATTTTTAAGAGTTTAATTTCATGGTTGGTATAAGAATTTTAAATGGGAATCTAATTTCAAATAAGGAATTAAAGTGGATAAATCAATAACTAAATTGATAAATTCATTACCTTATAATTGTTTTAAACATGTTACGTCATCTTTTGGACATTGAGTATTATACATTCGTATTATCAAACATTCTAGTAATATTTTCCATAAAATCTTTAGATTATTTTTAAAATATGATACTTTTAATTTATATAGTTTATAAATGGAATCCTTTTATTAGTTGAATAATACATTGTTTTAGGAACCTCTAACATAACCACTATATTAGGATGAACCATTAAATCCAAATTGTGATGTTTCCCACTAAGAAGTTGGAGAATTACTTTTTCAAATAATTTATGGAGTTCTAAATGTAATTTATAATTACTACATAACATTAGTTGCATCCCATTTTAATTAAAAAACCATGGGAAAACAGTTTTTAATAATTATCTTTGATTTAGAATGATTTTTATCATATCTTCTTGGAACTAAAATCACTATGCGTTCTGATCATGTAGATGTTAGGTACATGATGAATAAGAATGATTCTAAACTGAGGATATAGTGATTGATGATACTACATCAAGATATCATTATACTTATCAAAGACATTAATGAAGTTGATTACTAAGTGAAAAGTCACTTAGGTAGACTTCAAAACACTATACAAATTAAATTCCAGAAAAACACCCACTAAATGATAAACTTATTGGAGAGAAGATATATATGATTGATAGAGAAGTTATTCGGTATGATGAAATGGTCAATTATAAGGTATCATCTTAGGTCCCATACCATTTCAATTTACATCATATTAAATAAGTAAAATATGAATCCAGATATTACAAAGGGATGATCTGTTTCATTGGATTATTTGTAATGATCATGTGATAATAATACTTTTTCATGAAAAAGAAATTTATTCTATATTTGATTTTAATAAAAAAAACCTTGTAGAGGCTATTTTAGACTACAAATGTTAATAAAAAACGATATACTATTTTTAATTTATTTTCACATCATTTTTAATGAATTTCAATAATTTTCCAAAATGTAGGAAAATGTCAATTTTATTGAAATATTTAAAAGACACAATAAAAGCCTGAATAGCCATTAAGCCTTTTTCATATTTTTGATGTCTAGGGGAAATATTTTAGGTGGCCCTTCCAAATTTCATTTGTAAATTCATATATCAGTCCTGATGTTTATTATATTTCAAAAGTGGTAATAAAAAAGGCTTCATGACTAATGAATCTACAGTTGTTTTTGATTTAGTCAAGGTAAAATATTTTTTAGGTTCGGAGTTCCTAGAACAAACATCAATGATCAAGGGACATTTTATTTCAATAAGAGGATAGATGCATTGTGGAAAAATAATGGGTTGAATTACAAAAAAATAACTTCCTATTATACATAGAGTAATAGACAAGTAAAAGAATCTAATAAGGAAATTAATGGAATTTTTTATATGACTTGTAGTAAAAATAATAATGATTGTAAGGAAAAAATGTAGTGGATACATTATGGACTTACAATATAGCTTACAAAAACCCAAATGGAATGAGTCAATATAAGATTATTTATGGAAAGAGGTTGTCACCTTCCTGGGGAATTGGAGCGTATTTTTTATTAGGATCTGAGAAAAATGAATTTTATCTTGATAGAGATGTACAAGAGAGAATATTATTGTTTGTATAAGCTATATGAAATAAGAAGGTAATCTTATGAAAAATCAAGATTTTTCAAAGGGAGTGCAAGAGTATCTCATGAAATTTTTGTCCAACAATAAAATTGTCCCATTATAGAGACAAAGTGTTGTTATTAAATTCAAGACTCATGTTGATTATAGGCAAACCACATTCCAGATGGGAAGGTCTGTTTATAGTTACTCATCTATATTATTTCTATATAGGGTGTATTGCGAAGTATAGAGGGAAAAATCTTGTATCTGATAATGGATATAACCTGATTAAATTTCATGAGAACATTCTATTACAACCAATGAATGATATTACACTCAACATCCAAAATTAACAATAAAATCCATAATGTCATTCCTATCAATTACACATTTATTTTTTTCTATGATATGATTTAAAATACAATTACATATTTAAAATTATTGGAATTTATTGAGGAAATTTCAAAATTTATGTGTGGGGAGAGGAGATTGATAGTTTAATATTTTAAATTTTCATTTTGATAATTTATTTATTTAAATGAAATGTTTTTTTAAAATTTTGTGGGTTTTATTGCAACTCCCTGACCCCAATTACCAAGAATAATTGTATTATTACTTAACATTGGCATGAGATAAGGAATCATTTCCTAAAATACTGGTCAGTTTAGTAACCTTGGATATACTATATTCGTACATATGTTTTACATTATATCATAAAAAAAATTTTGTCCCCTTTGAACAATCTTATATTCATTATCCTATACCTACAGGTTGATCGTAATATACTTCTTTGCATCCTGGAAAAAATAAAACAATAGAAAGGGTTGATATCAGATGTATTGTATGGATAACAACACTGTAGAAACATTTAAAAATAATCAAAAATAGTTATGGCAATGTATAAGACTAAAACAAATTCATTTTGTACTTGATAATCATCATAATATGGAAAATATAAATCAAAATAATTCCATTTACTTATTCACATTAATATTCTACTAGTATAATAATCACAAACAATATCAATATCAAATTTTATAATGATGGAATGCATAATTTCAAACTTCATCACCTCATAGTCAAGTCCTTGTACCAAGTCTACAAATAATATTTTTTCAAGGCCTTTTTCCAATATATTAGTTTATCACATGAGACCTTATGATGCATTGAGGTGCTATAAAGGGCTCCACACGTCACATAAAAAGTCCAATTCATTCCTTATATGAAAAATTATAAACATAACATAAACATTCAAATTAAAAGTAGCATACAGAATGTCAATTCTTTATCCAAAAACCATGAATGGAATAAAAATAACACATCCACTGTCAAAAATATCACAAAACCCACAATACAATATGGATGATTTTATCATAATAAATCATCCTCAATCATGAATAATATCCTGTAATGGATGTGGACATAAATAAAAATGATCAGAAAAAATAATTGAGAGAAATATGCCTTTTTCATGCAATCATTTAAAAGTCACATAATTTATAAAGGAAGCCATTTAAAAGATAGTTTTGAATCATAGTATCCCATAACACTTTGAAACTATTAAATGGAATTAAAATTTTTAAAAATTTATTTCCGTATTAATAACTCCATAAAACCATTTTGAAATCATGGACATTAATGAATGAAGTTTAGGAGATGAAATCATTAAAACATTTATAATGTTATTTCAGTTAGAGTTCCTAACAAAATTAGTGATTCATGAATACAAATAATTGAGTAATAAAATAATTATAATATCATGAAAATAATGGTATTCATGATATATTATTTCAAAGTATAGTATATATGATAAATAAAAGTAAATTTATACATAATAACAAAGATGTCTCAGTGGAATGTATATTGATATGAATTCCATTATAAATACAGTATCCTAGGTATTAGGAAAAATCAATTACATAATTTTGTGTGAAAAATTTTAATACACTCTATATGATTGGATATTTAGTGTAAATCAATCATATGAAATTCACAGATACTCTTATAAAAACAACACCAATGACTAGGATGTTTAACTCAATGAAAAAAATTGAGATCAAATTAACTGTATCAAGTTTATATCGATGACTGAATAATTTATCAACGGATTTATTATGTTTATCAAAATTATATTCACACAAATGTGAGTTGAAATTACTAGATATGTAAAAAATAGTGATTTCACACCTAATATTGTAGTATCGTAATCAATGAAATTTCCGTAAAACCGAATGAGTGGAAATTAAAATTCAAAATTCACATACCAATTTTTTAACTTTCGAAACATACACCTTATAAAAGATATATCATCTAATGATGATTTAAATAACCATAAATTTAAGTATTTTGTGAAAAAATAAAATAATGGGCAGTACATACACCACACAAATGGTAATAGTGGCAAATATAACATTAATCTCACGGGAATAAAAGTGAGATGAAAACCCATTACTATGTACATTTCCTTAGTATAGGGTAGGTTAACCTCAATTATATTAATATTTCATTAATAAGGTAATTACAACATCTTTATTATGTCATATATAAATAAAATTATTTAATTCCTAAATATAATAAATGAAATACCATTATGTAGGAAATATTATTAGCATTATAGTGAATATTTATATTAGAATTTAACTTATGCATAACCCTATATTAAAAATTATTTAGTTCATAAAATTTGAATTTTACAATTTTAACTATTCTTTAAATAATATAATAACAAATGTCATAATCTAATCCATGAGGACCAAAGAGGATCATATTTTATACCTAAGTTATTTTTGACAAATTAATCTTATTCAATATAATTAGGACATGTGTTAGGATAATTATAATATAATTTTTACCATTAATTAACCTATTTACTTTGAAAAATTGTAAATAAAAGTCCAAAGTTACAATTCACAAAAAATATTTTTAATTGATTGAAGAACATTTTACTTTATAATTTTAAATTTTTCTCTCGGAATATTTATATTCAACTCAAAGAAGTGGTAAAATTATGTTTTATGACAATTTTAAAATTCTCCTTGAAGGTGGGTAAAAGATTGTAAAAATTTCAATAAAATTTTATATATCTAAACATATTATAAAATGACTCCAATGAATTACATTGAAAAAATATAGGTATTATGTATCAGTTTTGACATAAAATAAATAAATTAAAAAATTATTTAAATAAAAAATCACTTTTAATCAATATCATAGTGTTTTTCAGTTTTCATAAAAATGTAATGTTTTTAGAAAAATACAACAATTCTCCCAAAGCTAATATTGATATTTCCAATTCAAAAATTAATTTCATTTTCATAAATTAAAAACACATAATTTTAATTAATTAATTTAAAATTATTTCCCATTGTCAAAACCGAAATACAGGTTTCTTAAAAAGTAAACACGATCAAAAGATTAACTTGTTTTTATGTCAAATTTAAACATAAAATTACTTATAATGACCTAAATTATATTAAATGATAAAAATATAATCTTATTATACTTCCAACCCATTCAAATTCATAGTTTAACACAATAAATTAATTTGATTGAAAATGTTGTCTGCAATTAAAATTTAGTATTTTTCAGTATTCATCAACATATGATATTTATCAGAAAAGATCCAAAAATTTATCCAAAAAAAATTTAATTTCCCGATTTTAATGAAGAATTTGATTACATTAAATTGAATATATTAAAGATTCAAATATTAGTTTTGAAAAGTGTTTTTCATTTAGAGGTGCTAAAATTGAATTTTTTGAAACATAATTCTTTTTTATAAAAAAATGAATTTGTTGATATATTATGTCTAAGAAACACATATTATGGATTGTAATCTTATATGGATTATATAAAATTCAAAATTCAATTAATACAATTCATAAATTTTTTTTGAACAGCTAGTTTGGTAATTTTTGGTGTTCATGAACTCAGTGTTTCATGTAGCCAAGATATTGAATTACTTTAATGAAAAAAACTTACTATGAAATATTAGGGTGTTACAGTATTCCCATATTTTAGAAATTTCCTCCTTGCAATTTTAAAATTGGGCTTGTGAACTTCATTGAATGTCCCACATCAGAAAAAGAGTCAGTAAAAGTATCACTTTAAAAGAAATAATTAGAAGTATAAAAGGTCACCCGGGATCACCCATACATGTATTCCATGTAGGAAAACATGCATATGGAAGATAAAATAAGTGTCATGTTATGATGGAGAGTGATAGAAAACATGATCAGGAGAATTTTTACAACAAGAAAACCCCACTCTTGTGATGGGATAAATGGTCATTAGTTTCCCATAAGGAAAAGTAAATGGACAACAATTTTTTTTAGGTTCAATTTCATAAAGTTGAGGAATTTATTTATGATATTGACTAAGGACATAAAGAGATATACTTACTTTTTAAGTAGAGAATCATCTTTTAATAAATTTATACCACTAACTCGCCTTTTTTTCAAATGATGAGTATTCAAGATGACATGGTCACACCAAATGTGCTATAATCAACTTCTACAGAATCAAATAATCCAAAAAACTAAATAATATGTTTACCTTGTCTTTAGAGATTATCCAAAACCAAAAATTTTATTACAAGATAAGGAGATCCCTAAAAAGGTTAATCCTTTAGAGAAAGAAAAACTATTTTTAATTTCTAAAATTAAACCAAAAATATCAAAAGTTTAATAAATACCATTAAATAAACAATTGTCTATAAAATCTTTCAACTTAATCTAAACTAATATTGAAACCCAAAACATAAAATAATTAGATTACACAATCTTCCAGGTTAAATTGTATCTCCAAATAACATCGACTACTCTTACTTTGAAATACATAAAATTAATTAACCTAATCACATAATTTCCTTGGTAGTATAATCATTTCCATAAATATCCCAAATCGCTAAAAATCCAAGATAAAAACATAGATAAAAATCCACCATTTCTCCTCAAATGAAATATCATAGTATTCTATTTTTCATAGTCATAGAGTGTTCCAAACTGATAAAACATCTTCCAAAATAACATTTATCACTTAATCAAAAAATAATTTTCCAATAAAAAGGATAACCATTTGATAAGACATATTTTCATAAATCAACCTTTTATTGATCAATAAAAACCTTTTAACTAAAAAGAATTAGTCACACTAAGCAGGGTAATCACGTAGTCTAGTGGTTGGCGATAAATCTCAATCTCAATATGGTTGTGTGTTCGATCCCCACAGCTTGGTCTGACACATCGGGTTGTCACATGGTCTCTGTGTTGTCCTTTTTTAAAAACTATATTTTTATAAAATTCCAAAAATGAGATAAATTCTAAAAAATAGTAATATCATAATTTCACAAAAAATTTTATTTCATACGTCGCATTTTTATACCAAAATTTAAGAACTTGTAATTGCCTCAAATTCAAGGATCATATAAACCCAAATGGTTATTTATTACCATATCAATAATAGAAAAGATAAATCATACTAAAATAGAATTTTCACATAAAAACAAAATCATTACACATACAAGAGAAAAATATTCCAATGTAATCCCATCAACAATGTCAACTAATTATTTTAAACATTTAACAATTTTTTAATTTTCAAATTGGTTCTTCCATGACAAAGATATTAGCTTACAAAATAGAGCATTCACTCATGTAATGCCCAGGTCCCCTACATTTATAGAAAATGACTTTAAATTGATTCATGGAATCATATTTATCTTCTTCCATAGTTATCTTCATTTTCCCTCGGTAATTCATTACTTCATGTTCTTCTTTCCCACACATAAATCATTTCATTGTTCTATTGAGACACATCCCCAGGTGTCTCCTTCAACATTTACTACATGATTAAAGTTGATATTTCTTTTCCTTATGGTCTCCACTATGGGAGCTCTTATCACTCACTTCCATTCTCAACCTTGTATAGTCTGGGAGTTAGTTAATATATATTTTATTGATCATATATTTTGAAAACTGATTCGGTCTGAACACAATATTGTTTACACCTATCACTATTCCATTTTGTTGATCGTTACAACCACCATAGTCACCATGTATATCATGTTCAATGTTACTATTACTTCATTGGAATCCATTCATTGACTAACACATGAATGCATAGTGGGAGTCATAAAATGTTGGGAAGAAATACCTCAAGGTATCATTGAAGCATTTTTGAGGTGATTGTGTTTGTTGAAAATGTGGGAATCAGTGTTGTGATTGTTGACAAAGCAATCCATGACATACAAATTTGTTGATAACGGGGATTTCATTGTGGAAGGTCGAGTTCAAGAGCTGTGGTTAACGATCAATGTTTGATTCAAGAAATTCGACAACGGAATCGATGATCTAGTGGTGGTACAAAAAGAATAGATACAAAGGAAAGTGAATAAACTTGTGCTCCCAATGTTTTACAAGATCAGAAGGTCAAAATAAGGAAAAGGAAAGAGGTACGCACATGTATTTGGTAGGTCGCACAAGTGACTTGCGCGCCAAGGAAGGACTTGCACGTCGATGCCTAGAAGGGTTGGAAACTTATGCACAATTTTTCCTATAGGATCATATAATAAAAATATTGAAAAGGAAGAAAGGGAGACCTAGTTTTTATGTTGGTCGAGCAAGTTTCCAGGGGGACAGACGACTTGCGTGCCGAAACATGCGCGCTGAGGGGAGAGTTGTATGCCATCGAATAGGCTGTTTAAAAGCCTATAAATATCATAACACTCCTCCACATTTTAAACGGAGCTCAACACTTATAAAAATCAGTGCTCCTATCACACTGGTGTGGTTGTCGCGCAAGTGGTGGGTGGCCACGCAGGTGGACATGCGCGCCAGTGTTGGTAGTTGTGTGCCATGTGTAAGTTTCACGCCTGAGGTGGTTTGGGCGATGAAGGAAGTGAGTCACGCAGGTTTGGAGTTAGAGAACATTGTGTCACACAAGTGTTAGATGTGACATGCATTCCAATTGTGACTTGTGCGACGATACTTGAACGCCGGATTAGACTTGCATGCTAAGTAAGGTTGATTCCCCGATAGTGTTTTCGGGCTGCATGGATTCTTGATGTTTGCCTGATACCTTCAGTGGAAATATATATTCATCTAAATGTGAAATTTGGACTTCAACAGAGCATCTACATACAGAGGATGATGAATTCTTTCATGAAAATGAAGAGACCTATAAGTCTATAAACTGTGAGTGGATCCTTTCTGGAGCAATGAGCAAAGGAAGAGAAAGCAATTGATCCTCTCCACCGGTAGTGAGCCAGAGAGAGATAAATAAAGAGTGACCCTTAGGGAAGCAGTGAGCCTGGGATAGAGTGATTATGCATGAACCATGTAATCCATATCAAGTGAATTTTAGTGGAATTTGGTATGACCGAATACCGGTCGGTGTATGATCTTTGGACTTAGCCCTTAGCATCGAACCAAGTAAAAATTATTGTGTCTTGTTCATGATTTACTTTCTGTTTATATTGTGCAATAGGAAAGATAAAGAAGACTGTTTTTCTTAACAGTGAAACAAGATCAAAACGGGTTTTTTTAAAAAAAATTATTCATACCCTGATTCACCCCCTCTCTCAGGGTAATCAGCCTTGTGGACCTAACATTTGGTATCAAAGGAAATGTTTGATATTTTTTCTTTTCTCATTGGAGATCAATAATCATAAAGGGATTCCGATCTTCGACAGATGTAATTTTCAGATATGGAAGAATCAAATGCCACAATATTTCTGATATTTGGGAATGGATGTGTTTTCAGCAGCTATGCATGGTATCATAACTGATATTAATAGTGGTGCATTACCAAAAGATGAGCATAGAGAGTTGGATGTTGATTCCAAAGAAATCAAATCCTTAGGGGGAACCCTTTCCAATCCCATATATACAAAGGTGATGTCATGGAAAACATCACATGCCATGTGGGAAAATCATTTGAATATATATGAAGGGGATACAATGGTCAGAGAGGAAAAGCTTCAAGTGTTGTGGAACAAGTATGGTGATCTGAGAATGAACCCGAATGAGTTGGTTAATGCATTCTTTTACAGGGAAAATGCTTGGGATAATACATGCAAGGTCTTGGTGAAATTATCGATGACATATAAATTGTGAAGCACATATTTAGAAAACTTCCACCTCGGTTCAATCTGAAAGTTTATGTTTTGGAAGATAAAGACCCATAATAATAAACATTGGATAACCTGCACAACACCCGTATTGCATTTAAAATGAGAAATGATGATAACAATGCTGTGGAAAAGGGTAAATCCAAAGAGGTGGAATTTAAGGCCATGAAGAAACTCACCATTGAATATTCTCATTAGGAATAAGAGATAGATTAGGTAATGTCATTCCTCTCATCAAACCATCAAAGAGGAAAATGAAAGTTCAAAGGAAAACTTCATCTTGCATGCTTTAGATGTGGAAAGGTTGGACATCTCGCAAAAAGATGCCCCAAAAGTTTTCAAGAAGAAAATGATTAAGATGATGTTGAAATTCCCTAGAAGAAATATTTAGCCTATGTGAAAGGGGAGAAGAAGATCAATATAGATTTGGTTAATAAGAAGAATCTTCTTTCACAATAAATAGATAGTTTAGATGAGTCTGAGGTTAAAGAGGTTGAGGAGAATTAAAACTGCAATGATCATGGAGAAAATTATATGAAGGTGGTCATCAGTAGTTCTCATGAAAAATATGAAACTAACACTAGAGAAGAAGACGATGATGTTGAAGGAATAGTTGATATGGAAGCCGAATTGGAAGAAACTCTTGAAGAGATAGTCGTTTGGAGAGCCAAAAAAGAAGAATGCCAATAATGTGGTTCGTGATGCCAAACTCTGTATGCAACAACCATATGAAAAAAATTATGATCTGTTAAAATAAATTGAATGAATAAAATCCTCAAAACCAAGGACCTCAAAAAATATTATTGCGTATAATAATAAAATTGAGGAATAAAATAAGGAAATTGATTGTCTGACTAACCCAGGAAAGGAGCAGGTCTGATGTATCAAAGGGATTGAAGAAGAAGTGGTCAGTCTGTGATGGAATATGAAGGATTAAGAAAAACTCTTGACCTCCAATGTGATGTCAGGAAAGCAGCTCATTATGAAGACTTAAAAGAAGAAATAGAAGCCTAGTTTTCAACAGAAAATAAACAGCAACAGATCTCAGACGTTAGGGCTGATTTAGGGCTTGATAAGAAGCAAAAACATGTGGAAATTGAAGTCAGACTGCAAGCACTCATCCAAAAATTAAAGGTTGATTTGGGAACAAAACAGAATCAAAAAATTCAGAGATCCCATGGGGAAAATCATAATATTGAAGTAACATGAAGGAATACAGATTATATCACGTGCTATTGTGGTGGGAAGATAGGATATTCATAGTATGTTTGTTCCATTTCCAAGTGATATCAAAGGGAACAAGAACCGAGGTGGCAGGAAAATAGAGAATGATTTTCCAGATCATATTTTGAAGGACAATGTTTTTTGTGTGGTGGATTTGGTCACATGGCTAGGTAATGCACCTCGACCATACATAGAAATGTGCCAAAGCAGAATCAAAACATTCTCTAGTAGCATATCAATAAAACAACATGTTAGTTAAAAATGCAAAACAGACTTGCGGCATTGCAAGATGAAGCAGGTCCATAAATCTCTGAGAAAGAACAAAAGTCTCAATCCATGTCGAGTGTGAAGGAAAAATTATGTACCACGAATAAGAAAAATGAGAAGGCATCGGTGACATAAATTTCCATTAAGGAATTAGATCACTCTAGTGTATGGATCACTGGTAGTGGTTGCAATTCTCACATCACATGTATTAAGGATCTTGTTACAGGCAAAAAATATGACAAAAAAGGAGTTGAAAAATTTGGAAACGATGAATTCCTAAAGATTATTGGCTTAGGATAATCCAATTATGGGGGAATAGAATTGGGACATACTGATGTCTTTGTTGTTGAGGGTCTTAGTCATAACTTGCTCAGTTTCAGTCAACTATGTGACTCTGGGCACTCTATCCAATTTACCAAGAAGATGTGTGTTGTGAAATGAAAATATGGAGAAGTTGTTCTACATGGAAAAAGGACTAAATGGAAATCATTACCTTGTAGGTGCGGAAACAGATACATGCCTTTTATCCAGAGAGGAAGAAAACCAGTTGTGGCATAAGAGACTTGGTCATCTATGCCAACCATCCATGGAAGATCTGATAAAGTGTGATGGTGCTAGAGACCTTCTGAAACTATCATGTGATCGCACTCATAAGTGTGATGTTTGCCAACAAGGGAAGATCATCAGAAAGACATACAGGCCAAAGTAACAGAAATCAACTAGAGTACTCGAATTGGTGCTTACTGGTGTATGTGGAACTATCTCACCACAAGCTATAAATGATAAAAGGTAATATGTTTTTTTCATTGATGATTATAGTAGAATGCCATGGGTATTTGAAATTTACCGATAAAGAAGAGGTGTTCATTTGCATAAAGAAGTATAAGAGGGAATCAGAAAAAATGGTTGGGCGGAAAATTCTAAAGTTTCGTACTGATAATGGTATGTAATTCACAAAAAGTCAAGTCGAAAACTATCTCGAGAAACATAGGATAAGGAATCATGTTTCATCAGTGAGAACTCCCCAACAAAATGGAGTGGTTGAGAGGAAAAATCGGATCATCAACAAAATGGAAATAATTATTCTTATTGAAAAGGACCTACTAGAGAAATTTTGGAAGGAAGAAGTTGTGACATAGATATATATTTCGAATAGGTCTCTGTTGTGTCTGAAAGAAGGGAAGACTCTATATGAAATGTGGTATGGAAAGAAACCAAAGATGAAATAATTTAAAATCATTGGGAGTAAGTGCTTAATTCTCAAAAAATAAAAACACAGGATGTTTGAGTCATAAGAAGATGATGGGATATTACTTGGCTACTCAGGGAAAAGAAAAGCATATAAATGTTTCAGAAAAAGGCTGGGAAAAAATGGTGACAGCAATGATGTCACTATAGTTGAAAATGCACATAATACTCGACGTCCTTGTGAAGAATTTCATGATGAATGTGACGATGGGGTAAGCAACACAGGGGGAGCAGAAGTGACAGCGGCTGTCTCAGAAGAAGATACGGATGATGAACAAGAAATTGTCAAGTCATTGTCTCCAAGGAATCCAAATAGACGAGCTAAAATTGATAGGAAAATATCATTGGTGATTGGATAGCTCCAGTTCATTCTCGAAGAATGAAATCATTACAGCAAACATCGTTTTTATCTTAGGTGGAAATGAAATGTATTTCTGATGCAGTTGAAGATGAAAACTTGGTTCAGGCTATGAATGAAGAGCTTGATCAGATTGAGAAGAACCATACATGTGAAATTGTTTTGAGTCTATAAGACAAGAATGTAATCGGGGATAAATGGTTCTATCACAACAAGATCAATGAATATGGAATAGTTATTTGGGACAAATAATGGATAGTGTAGAAGGGATACTCCCAAATATAGGGAATAGATGTTGATGATACATTTTCACCAGTTACATGGATGGAGACAATCAGATTAATTTTTTTCCATAGTAGTGAAATGAAAGTTCAAATTCTTCCAGATGGATGTCGAATCTGCATTCCTGAATGGAGTTCTGGAAGTGGAAGTGTATATTGAGAATCCAGATGGGTTTTTAATTCATGAGGATGAGAACAAGGTTTTTAGACTGAAGAAGGAGTTGTATGGGATGATACAAGCACCAAGTGTATGATACTCAAGGCTTGATCAGTACTTGAAGATGCTAGGTTTCCAACGTGGAGGAGTTCATTACAATCTCTATTTCAGAAATGAAAGTAATCAAAGGATGATGGTGATGGTATATGTCGATGACATAATTTTTGGTGGATCAGATGAAGCTCATTGAAGACAGTTTTCCAAATTCATGAAAAATGATTTTGAAATGTCAATGATTGGTGAGGTGACATTTTTTCCATGGTCTACAGGTGACACAATGAACTAACGGAACATTCATTTATCAATATAAATATGGAAAGGAGGTTCTGAGATAGTTTGGAATGGAGAATTACAAGGATATGAAGACATCAGTTTCTACCCGAATGAAATTATCAATAGATGAGAATGGAAAGGTAGTTAATATAACAGAATATAGGCAAATTATAGAAAGTTTGATGTAAATGACCGCAACAAGGCCTGTTATTATTTTCTCCACATGCCAAGCAGTGATATATCAAAGTAATTCCAAGGAAATCCATAGGCTTTCAGTGAAACTAATACTTCGATATATCAAAGGCACTGTGGATTTAAGTCTAATGTATAATTACAAATCTCAATCAGTGTTATTGGGTTATACAGATGCAGATTGGGCTAGATCAGCAGATGACAGAAAATCAAGTCACGAGGTTCATTCTATCTTGGTTGATTGTGTATTTATTGGCTATGTAAGAAGCAAGATTTCATTTCATTGAGCACCGTGGAAGATTAGTATATTGAAACCACTCAAGCATGCACACAATTATTGTTGATGAAGCAGTAGCTTGAATAGATGTGAGTTGAAGTGATGTCTCTGATCGGAATCGAGTGCGATAACTCAAGTTCTATCAATCGTATAAAAAATCCCATCCATCCGTAAAGGTCGAAGAAAATTGAGATGAAATATCATTTCATCAAGTAGAATGTTGAACAAGGAATTGTAAATTTGGAATATGTGCCTACAGAACAACCGGCTGCATACATTATATCAAAGTCCTTACGCAAGGAATCGTTCGAAAGGCATCGACTGGCTTTTGGAGTTTAGTCGACTCCCTGCACTTGAAATAGCATGGATGTGGAACCATCCCCCCTCTCCCCGAGGTATGATGTGTTCTTCCCTAATATGATTATATGTGTTCTCTACTCTGTTACAGATTTCAAAGGAGTGTCCTTTGGGTTCGTTGTCAAAGGGGGAGAATAGAGATTCTTCAATGTGAAGACAATGTTGGTATTTGATAAATTATGAATGATATGGGGAGAAGCTGACAGGTGGAGTATCCAGATAGGGGGAGTTGAAGTTGGTTCACAGTGCATAGCCAAACCATAGATTGGAAAACACAGGAAATAGTGCTAAAGAGTATTTGAAGCTGACAAGGGTCAAAGCTGTGAGTAGCAAGGGGGAGCATTTTAAATCTGACGATGCTAGAAGTGATCGATCAAAGAATAGATATCACGACAGCTGAGGATTGTGATAAAATAAGAAGAGTGGTGTTGGAATATGATATGAATATTTCCATCAATTGGAATCAATTTGGTAAAAATAAGTATCATTTTGGTGTCAACAGTGGGTGTGAGAGTTGAATTGATTCATTGATGACCTTTTCATTTACTCTAGTTTATCACGCTGAGCATTTCTCATGTGGGCTCCGAGTATGTGTTAATTAAATTCTTGATCGCTATCTGGAATCACAATAGGTGAATGGATGTTGAAAATTAATGATGTATCTTTTTATGGAAGATTTTTCAACAAACCCAAAGGGGGATATTGTTGGGGGAAAATCTCTCAAGGAATAATTAAAGCATTTTTAGGCCATTTTGTTTGTTGACAAAGTGGACATCAGTGTTTTGATTGTTGAAAAAGAAAACCATGACATATTTATTTTGAAAAAGGTGATTTCATGGTGGAATGTTGAGGTCAAGAACTATGGTTAATGATCAATGTTTGATTCAAGAAATTCTACAAAGGAATGGATGATCTGGAGGTGGTACAAAAAGAACAGATACAAGGTGGCGCAGTTTTGCAGTGTTTGCCAAATTTTTGGTCATGAAAATCGACAAAAGAAGAAAAGTGGTTTTTGGAAAAGGGACGTGCACGCCATGTACTTGAAGGTGAAGAAACATTCACTCCCAATGTTTTCAAGATCAGAAGGTCAAAATATGGCAAAGGAAAGATGGTCGCACATGTATTTGGTAGGTCGCGCAAATGACTTGCGCGCGGAGGAAGGACTTTCACGTCGATGCCTAGAAGGTTTGGAAACTTGCGTGCAATTTGTCCTTCATGATCAGATCATCAAAATATGGAAAAAGGAAGAAGGGGAGACCAAATTTTTATGTTGGTTGTGAAAATCTTCAGGGGGACATAGGACTTGCACGCCGAAACATGCGTGTCGAGGGGAGACTTGTATGACATCATGCAGGTTGTTTAAACGCCTATAAATATCCGAACACCCCTCACATTTTAAATGGATTTCAACACATATGAAAATCAGATCTCCTGTCGCGCAGGTGTAGTGGTCGAGCAAGTGGTGTGTGGCCGTGCAGGTGGACTTCTGCGCCAGTGTTGGTAGTTGCATGCCTGAGGTGTTTTGGGCGAGGAAGGAAGTGAGTCCCGTAGGTTTGGAGTTCCATAATATTGTGTCGCGCAAGTGTTTGAAGTGACTTGCACTCCAGTTGAGACGTTAGACGCCGATACTTGCATGTCAGATAAGACTTGCGCGCCAAATAATGTTGATTCCCCGATAGTGTTTTTGGGCTGCGTGGAAGCTGAAATTTTTCCCGATGCCTTCGGTGCAATGAGAGATTCATCTACGGGTGAAAGTTGGACTTCAACAGAGCATCTACATACAGAGGACGATGAATTAATTCATGAAAATTAAGAGACCTAAAATTCTATAAAATATGAGTGGATCCTTTCTGGAGTAGTGAGAAAAGAAAGAGGAAGACGGTGATCCTCTCTACCAGCAGTGAGCCAGAGAGAGAGAAACAGGGAGTGACCCTTGGGGAAGCAGTGAGATGACCCTAAACCTTGTAAAGGCAGTGAGACTGGGACAGAGTGACTGTGCTTGAACCATGTAATCTACATCTTGTGATGTTTAGTGGAATTTGGTACCACCGACAACCAGTCGGCGTATGCTCCTTGGACATAGCCCTTAGCGGTGAACCAAGTAAAAATTGTTGTGTCATGTGCATGCATTAATTTATGTTTATATTGTACAACATGAAAGTGAATGAAGATTGTTTTTCATTACAGTGAAACAAGATCAGAACGAGCATTTTTTTTTTAAATTTTTCATACCCTGATTCACCCCACCCTCTCAGGGTACTCAGCCTTGTGAAACTAATATAAAATCATTTTGAGAATATCATAACACATTATTTTCAATCTAAAAAACCATACAATTAACCATGGTATTTAATTCTCATCAAATATTAAAATCCTTCAAATGGGTTTGTAATGAAAATTTGAATTATCCTAAGCATATCCCCAGAAGTTTCATAACCAATAGTGCAGTAAGGCCTGTTTTCGTGTACTAGGATTCTCCATGTCTAGCCCGAAACTCCTTGTCGGAGATTTCACTACTAGGTAAATCTATTACAGTGCTGCCTCTACCTGCTCCTATCTAGAAATGTATGTATTTCTTAGAAAACCCACATAATATATACATTACCAAATTTTTTTGATGTTATTCAACAATAATCCTCAATTTATATATTAGGGTAGTGTTTCTTAATCAAAGTTTTTTCTAAGTCTTGCATCCAAGGGGTGTACTATTATTTATCTGATACCAACTGTAATGCCCCTACCATTGTTACCCAAAATCAGTGCGGTATAACATAACATTGGCATTAAATATGGAATCATGTACCGAATGACCGATCAGTTTAGTTTCCTTGAAAGTACAAGATACATACATAAGTTGTACATTACATCATGAAATAAAAAAACATTGTGTCCCATTTGAACACAATTATATTACATAGCATATTACTATAAGTTAATCGTACTATACGTCATTTTATCATGGGAAAAATAAATAATAAGAACGGGGTAAGCTAAAATTCTCATTATGGATAAAAATATAGTTAAAAATAACACAAATAAGTATAAACATTTAAGGAAATGTTTTTGACTAAAAACAAATCTTTTTAAACATAAACTTCATCATAATATGGAACATATAGATAAAAATAATTTCAATTAATTATTCACATGGATATTCTACTAGTCTAATAATCACATGAAATATCAATATCATATTTCATATTTATGGAATGTATAATTCCATACTTCATCACCACGTAGTCAAGGCCTTGTGCAAAGACTAAAATAAAGATTTTGTCAAGGATTTGTGCCAGGACACTTGTTTGTCCTATGATACCTACCAATGCATAGAGGAGTAATAGTGGGCTCCTCTCGTTTCTTATTATTTATAATACATTCCTCATATAAAAAATTTTAAACATAACATAAACATTTATATTAAAACTAGCTTATGAAATTTATATACTGTATACATAAACCATGAATGGTATAAAAATAACACATCCACCGTCGAACATATCACAAAACCTTAAATACAATATGGAAGATTTTTATCATAATAAATCAACCTCAGTCAAGAATAATATCCTGAAAAAGATGTGGACATGGTTGAAAATTACTAGTAAACATATTTGAGAGAAATATCCATTTTTCGTGAAATCTTATAAAAGTTACATAATTTATAATGGATGTAATTTAAAAGATAGTTTTGAATCAAAGTATAACATACTACTTTGAATCTTTTGAATATAATAATCATCTTAAAACATTCATGTCCATATAAATGGTTCCTTAAATCTATTTTGAATACAAGGAAATTAATGAGAAATGTTTAGGGGAATAAATCTTTAAAAAATTTAAAATGATATTTTAGTTTGAGTTCCTTACCGAATGAGAGACACATGAATACATATAATTGAGAAAATAAAATCTTTATAATATCCAACGAAGAAAGGGAATCATGATATACTGTGTCAAAGTATATTACATACACCATATAAAATTGAATAATTCCATAACAACAAAGAAGTCAAAATGAAATGTAATCTAAGATGAATTCTTTTATAAAGACCATATCCTTAGGTTAAAGACAAATCAAACTCATAATTATGTGTGAAAAATATTAATACACTAAATATTATTGTATATTCAGTGTAAACTAGTCAGATTACATTCACACATATTCCTGTAAAAACAACACCAATGACTTGGATGTTTAACTCAATGAATATAAATTGAGATAAAATTAATCTTTTCATGTTTATATCGATGACTTGAGAATTTATAAATTGAGTGATTATGTGTATGAGAATAACTTAAACACCAAGAGAAGTCAAAATTACAAAATAAGTAAATAAAAAGTGATATCACACATAATATTCGAGTATAGTAATCAATGATGTTTGTGTAAAACAGAGTGATTGAAAATTAACATTTGAAATTTTTTTACCAATTTGGTAACATACGAAACATACACCACACAGAAGAAGGATAATCTAATGATGATGTAAATAACCATAAATTAGAGTATATTACATTGACAATACAATCATGGGTATTACATACACCACATAAAAGGTAATAGTGGCAAATATAGAATGAATCTCATGGGTATAAAAGTCAAATGGAAACCCCTTACCATTAGATTTCGTTAGTATAGGGTAGGTTAACCTCATGTATAATGGTTAAATAATTGTTAATAAATTTTATAAGAAAAAAAATACTTAAATATGATATCATATATGATCATCTAATGTTTATTTTTTAATGATATGTTAGTAGTATCATTTTATTGGTTTTTAACTGATTTGTTTTCCATTATATGTTTTGTTACAGAAGTCATATTTGCTACCTATGTGATGTATTTTATTCATATTTAGAATGATATTATGTTCTTATACATTATTTTTAATCATAAAATTAAAATTATTCTTCAATCATTATGACGGGGAATGAATCTCATTGCGTTCGTGGAGATGGTAAGTCATACGTACGGACGAGCGACCATATCCTTATATTGATTGTAAAATCATATGTAGTTGTATGGTATATCATATATACACAATCAATAACATGTTATATTTATTATTTAAATCATCTATACTCAATATTATACCCATACAAATAATGAAGTGTTTGAATAACGAACTACACCATGACGTGGAGATGATAAGAAATACGTACGCACGTATGGTGACTTTGTCATTTATAGGATAAATATAATAATAAATATGATTATACCATATTTAAAATATAATCACAGTGTGTAGAATATACTCTCATTATTATTTTGGTATGGAATCAAAAAAAGAAAAAGGATGGGGAAGAAGAAAATAAGTTGAAAGCGGGTGGTGATATTATTACATTTTCTTTGGGTGTTTCCATTTGAGTTGATCAAAAGGGCTCTTTATGTTGCCTTTCTGATCAATGTAAGGACTCTAGGGTGATGTTATGGAAGCTTGAATAATATTTTGAGTTGGGGACGGCAGAGCTAAATGGATTTGGATGTGTGATATTTAGAGAAGGGTAAGTTATCTTTTATATGAGGGGTGAGTGCCACTTTAGGAAAATCATGAAATGTTATTTTATAATAAAATCATTTTCGGTGTCTAATGGCTCAAAAATGATTTATGTCATGGATAATGTGTGGATGGGTAAAAAGCCTCTCAACCCATAGTTTTGAGACAGGTTTAGGTCACCATATTAACCTCATCTTTTATATTTAACTCTTAGTAAAATAGTTTGACATTTACCATATCTCTTTGAATTTTTATATAATATGGTTAATAAACAAACTATAAATAGCCAAACGAACCCCATGTGGTTCATTATTAATATATATAACCATATATAAGTATTTTGGCTGATACATAGATTTTTATAAATATTATATCAATTAATAATATAGTATTTGTATAAAAATCTCAATTATGTCAATTTTGACACTGTTTTGTATTTGATTTTTTTAAAGACATAAAAATTTATCACTTTGAATAAAAATTCTATAATCAACCGTAACATGTATTATTAACCTATAAAATATGTTTAATTAATTAGATGTCACAATATTCATTTATTTGGATATTTATAATATCAGTTATGTTAATATTTCATTAACGAGGTAATTAATGCATTAACGTTGTGTCATATATGAAATAAATTATTTAATGTATAAAAATTATAAATAAAATACCATTATGTATAAAATATGTTTATATTTCTAATTAATATTTATTTTCTAATTTATCTTATGTGTAACCCTATATTAAAAATGTGTTATTTATTAATCATTGAATTTAACTCTTTTAACTCTTCTTTAAATAAAATAATAAAAAATATACTAATCTATTCAATGTGGACAGTAGATGATCAGATTTTCATTCTAAGGATGTTTTTGGTTGAATTACACTTATCTAAAAGAATTAAGATCTGTGTTAGGGTAATTATAAAATCATTTCTACCCTTAATTACCCGATTTACTTTTAACCATTATAAATAAACGTCAAAAGCTAATATTCAAAAAAATTAGTTTCATCTTATTAAACCAATTTTTAGTTACTGATGTTAACCGTGTATCTCATATATTTTAAATCCAACCCACATAAGTGGTAATATTTTGTTTTATGCAAATTTTCAAATACTATTAGAAGGTGGGTAAAATAATGTAATAAGTTCAATAAAATTTTACATATCCAAACATATAATAAAATGAATCCAACAAATTAAATTGAACATATGTAGGTATTTTTTTATCTATTTTGACTTATATATAATAAAATTAATATTTTTTTAATAAAAATCGGTTTTAAAAAATAATGTATTTTCTTTGATTATTCATAAAAAATTGAATGTTTTCAAAAAAACAAAAAAATAAAACAGAACTAATTTTTTCATTCCAAATTCAAAAATTAATTATATTTTTCAAATTAAAAACATTGTAGTTGCATTAATTTAATTTGAAATTAATTCCCATTGTCAAAACTAATAAGAAAGTTTTTAGAAAAGTAAAAAATATTAAAATATTGACATGTGTTTAGGTCAAATTTAAACATAGAAAAACTTATAATGACCTAAATTTCATTAAATGATAAAAATTTAATCTAATTATTCTTGAAAACAATTAAAATTCATAATTTAACACTATAAATTTTTTTGATTAAAAAAGTATTCATCAAAATATGAAAGCTATCAGAAAAGTACCAAAAAAATTTCCAAAAAAAATTCTTATGCCCGAATTCTAAAGAATCATTTAATTTAATTAAATTGAACATATAAATGTGTCAAATATTTGTTTTAAGAAGTGTTTTCTATTAAAAGGTGGTAAAATTGTATTTTTTTAATAATACTTCTTTTATATGAAAAAATAAATCTATTCTTATAGTATGTCTAAGAAACACATAATATGAATTCTAAAAGTATATAGAGTATATAAAATTCAAAATTCTGATAATATTATTCATGACCTCATTTTGAACGGCTAGTTTGGTAAGTAGTAGTGTGCTCTAACTCTGTGTTGCGTGTAGTGCATGATATTTAATTAATTTAAAGAAAATAACTAACTATGAAATCATGGGGTGTTACATTAATCCCCCATTTTATAAATTGTTTCTTCGTAATTTTAAAATTGGGCATGTGAACATCATTGAATGTCCCACATCAGAATAATATTTAAAAAATATATAACATTAAAATAAAGAAAGATAAGTACAAAGGTCACCTAAGATGTCCCATACTACGATTCAATATAGAAAAAATGGATATAGATGATAAACTAAGTGTTATGTTCTGATGGAGAGTGATATAAAACATGATTAGGAGAATGTTAACAATAAGAAAACAAAAAAATTGTGATTGGATAAATAGTCATTAGTTTCCTTGTTGGAAAAGTAAATGGAATTTTTTTAGTTTTTTATTCTATTTCATAATGTTGAGGAATTTATTTATAAGATTGAATAAAAACATAAAGTGATATACTTAATTTTTAAGTTTCATTTCATCCATTAATAAATTTCTACCACTAACTCATCTTTTTTTTTTCAAACAATGAGTATTCAAGATGACTTTGTCCCACCAATAGCGCTATAATCATCATTTTGAGAATCAAATAATCCATTGATGATAAACTATATATTTACCTATTCATTATTGATTAAATAAACCTGAAATGTTTAGTACAAGATTAGATGATCCCAAAAAAGGATAATCCTGTATAGAAAGAAATTCTAATCTTAATTTCTAAAATTAAACCAACAATACAAAAAGTTTAATAAATATAATTCAATAAACAGTTGTTTGTAACATCCTCCACCATAATCCAAACTAATATTGAAAACCAAAACTTATATGAATTTGATTATCCAGTCTTCCATGTTATATTGTATCTCTAAACAACATCGACTACTCTTAAATTCACATACATAAATGTAATTAACTTAATCACATATTCTCTATGATAGGAGAATAATTTCCATAATAACCCAAATCTCTATAAATACAGGATAAAAACATAGAAAAAAATCCACCATTACTCCTCAAATGAAATCCTATAGTATTCTATTTTCTTAGGCATACAGTGTTACCAACAGATTGAACATATTCCAAAATTACCTTTATCAATTAATCAAAAAATCTTTTTCCTATAATATGCATATCCATTTGTTAAGTCATAAGATCCCAATTCAATATATTATTGATCAATAAAATCATTCAACTAAAAATAATTAGTCACACTAACATGGGACATCACATTGTCTAATGGATGGAAATAAATCCCAATCGCACTCTAGTTGTGGGTTTCATTCCCGCATCTTGGTTCAATGCGACAGCTTTCACATAGTCTGCGTGTTGTCCTTTTTCAAAAAATAAATATTATAACATTCCAAAAATGAGATAAATTTTACAAAATTACCATAACATAGTTTAATGACAAATGTTATCTCATACCTCACATTTTCATCCCAAAATTTAATAACTTGTAATTGCCTCAAATTTAAGTATCAGATAAACCCAAATGATTATTTATAACTATACCAACAATAGAAAAGATAATTCATCCTATACTATTATTTTAACATAACAAACAACAAGGTTAAACATACATGAGAGAAGTCTTACAATGTAATCCCATCAAAAAATGAGCACTAATACTTTTAAACATTTAACCATCCATCTATATCCAAATAGGTTCTTCCTTGGCCTAGAGTTTATCATATAGAATATGGAATTCACTTGGGTAATTCCTAGGTCCCATGCATTTACAAAAAATTACTATAAATGGTTTTTTTGGATCATTTTTATTTTCTTCCATAGTACTCTTTATTTTTCCTCAGCAATTCATTACTTTATATCCTTCTTTCCCACACATAAATAATTTATTTTTTCTGTATAGATACTTACCTAGGTGTCTCCTTCCAAATTTATTGCAAGATGGAAATTGAGCATTCTTTTCTCTATGGTATCCACTACTAGAGCTCTTATAATTCCCCACATTTCACTTTTTTGTTGGGTCTGGGAGTTGGTTAATATATATGTTTTTGATCATATTTTTGGAATACTAATTCGGCATGAACACTATACCTTTTACACCTATAATCGTTCCATTTCATTACTCATTAATACCATTGTGCTCACCCAGTATATCATGTTCAATATTACTATGACCTCCTTAGAATCCACCCATTGACTAACACAACAAATCATAGGGGGATTCATAAAATCATACTGAGAATATCTTAACACATTATTTTAAATCTAAAAAAACAAAGTATTAACCAAGATATTTTATTCTAAACATATATTTAAATCCATCAAATCAGTTTGTAAATAAAATGTGAATTATCTTAAGCATATCCCCTGGGAGTGTTGTAATGAATAATGTAGGAAGGCCCGTAGTCGTGTACTATGATACCCTCGGTTAAGCCCGAAACTCTTTGTCTGAGTTTTCACTCCTAGGTACATCGGTTCCAGATCCATGTCTACCTGCTCGTATCCAGACAGCGTTGTATTACTTGAAAAACCTAAAAAATATTTACATTACCAAAATATTTATATGTTCTTCTATTCTAATCATCAATGTATTTCATATGGTAGTGTTTCATAAACAATGTTTTTTTTTCGAAATATAGCTTCCAAGGTTGGTACTAAACTTCCTCTGATACCAACTGTAATTCCTTGACCCAGTTACCATAAATCGAATCATTATTAAATAATGTTGGAATGATTTAAAGAATCATGTCCTGAAAGAATGACAAGTTTAGGAGCCTTGTAATTACTAGATACATACATATGTTTTACATTACATTAATGGAAAAAGAATTTTATCCCCTTTAAACAATCATAAATTACATAGCCTACTCCTGCTGTTAATTATAATATAATTCTTTGCATCCTATGAATAATAAAACAGAAGAATGGGGTGAGCTCATATGCTCTGTATAGATAACAATATATCAGAATCTATAATAAATAAGCCTAATCATTTAATCCAATGTATAATACTAAAACAAAATCCTTTTAAACTTAAAATTCATCAACATATAATAAATATAAATACAAATAATTCCATTTAATTATTTCCATGGATATTATACTAGTCGAATAATCACATATAATACCAATAGCCAATTTTATAATGATCGAATGCATCATGGGAGACCTCATCACCACATAGTCAAGACTTTATACTAAGATTACCAATAAAAAATTTTCAATGCCTTGTGCCAAGACAGTAGTTTGTTTCATAAGACCTACCGATGCATCAATGAGCTATAGTTGGCTCCACCCGTCACATACTATGTCAATTCATTCCCCTTATAAAAAATTTAAAACATAACATAAACATTCGTATTAAAACTACCATATGAAATGTCAACACATTATCCATAAACCATGAATGGTATAAAAATAACTCATCTATAGTCAAACATATCACCAAAACATCAATACAATATGGAAGATTTTTATCAAAATAAATCAACCTTGATCAAGAATAATATCCCATAAATGATGTGGACATATTTGAAAGTGATCAACAAAAAAACATTGAGAAAAATATGCCTTTTTTGTGAAATCATTTAAAAGACACATAATTTATAATGGAATTCATTTAAAAGATAGTTTTGAATCAAACTGTTCTATAACACATTGATTCATTTTAACGGAAATAAAAATTTAAAACATTCAGGTCCATATACCTTAATCCTTAAAACCATTTAGGAAACATGGACATTAATGAGAAATGTTTAGGAGAATAAATATTTAAAACATTTAAAATGATATTTTAGTTAGAGTTCCTAACCAAATGAGAGATTATTGAATACAAATAATTGAGTGAATAAAAACATTATAATATCATGAGAATAAAATTAATCTTTATTTTCTTTGTCAAATTACAGTATATACACCAAATAAAAGTGAATTGGCACATAAAAATAAAAAAGCCTTAGTGGAATGTAAGTTGAGTTGAATTCCTAAATAAAGAAAATATCTTTAGGTTAATGAAAAATCAATGAACAAATTCTGTGTGACAAATATAAATACACTAATTATTATAGGATATTTATTATGAATCAATTAGATGACATTCACACGTATTCTTGAAAAAAACCTAATGACAAGGATGTTTAACTCAATGAATAAGAATTGAGTTAAAATTACTCTTATCAAATTTATATCGATGTCTTGAGAATTTATAAAGGGAGTGATTATGTGTATCAGAAGTATATCATCTAAAATTGGAGTGAAAATTACTACATATGTAAATAAATTGTGATTTCACACATAATCATTGAGTATAGTAATCAATGATGTATCTTGAAAATTGAATTAGTGGAATTTGAAATTTGAAATTCCCTTTTTGATTAGGTATCAAACGAAACATACATCACAGAGATGAATGATCATCAAATGATGATGTATATATCCATTAATTAATTTATATTATGCAAAAAATTCAATCATGGTAAGTACATACACCATAGAAAAGTTAAAAATGGAAAATATAGCATGAATCTCATGGGAATAAAAGTGATTTGAAAACCACTTACCTTTTTATTTTCCTCAGTATACAACAGGTTAACCTCGTGTATAAAGTGTAATAATTATTATTCAAGAATCAATGGGGGGTCAATATCCCTTCGGTGACGGTACTATAGAATCACTGTAGCGGTACTATAGAAGCGGTGGTCCTATTGAACAATGGGTACTGTAGAGGCGGCATGACACTGAAGTGGCAGAAGGGAACTGTTGCAGTGGCGTGTACTGTAGCATCCAGTTTACTATTCACATAATGGGAATTGCTCCAAAAATTAGGGCCAATGGGATATGTTATGGGTTACATGCCCACTGGGCCTTCGAGCTATGTAATGGGTCTCCCTCTACCCAGTTATAGGAGGTCTTCTCTTTTCTTTACTAATAAAATGAGGCTTCGACCCCATCATTTTTTTAAAAACAATTGTTACATAAGTCAGGTTTATTATGTATATGTTGTATTTGATTAATATACAGAATGATATTATGTTCATAATAATTTTTTTAATCAAAATATGAAAAAAATTCTTGAATGATTACGATGGGGAATGTATTTAATCGACTTCGTGGAGATGGTAAGCCGTACGTATGCACAAGCGACAATATCATTTTTTTAATGGGGAAGCCATATGTAATATGTTGTAATATAATATATAAATAATAATTATCATGTTGTATTTATTATTTGAATCAGTTATACTCATTATTATACCCATCCAAATAATGATGTGTTAGAATAACAAACATCCCCACTACGTGGAGACGGTAAGTCGTACGTACAAACGTATGGTGACTGTGTCATTTATAGGATGGATATAATAAAAAAAATGATTGTACCATATTTATAATTACATCACAATACTTTTTCCGATGCTTTTTCCGGGGCACGTGCATCCGTCCGTGGAGGATGCGCTGGTTGTTGCCCCACATTCCCACTTTCCAAAGACGGGCGGCATCCGTTCCTTGTTCAGGGACGTCAGCTCCTTGATCGAAACTGGCATGATGGGATGTCGTTTCTTCCTTCCGTGGATTCCTCCTCAGAACTCGTCACCTAGTCCGGGTCTCCCTGATAGATTTAATACGTTGTTCGTGAAACTCTTACCAGTGCCATGTTTCCATGGACGCCAGTTAATTACACTGCTAATGTCGGGACATTCCAAAGGGTCCAGTCAAGGCACCAACCTTCAGTCGGGGGAGTAGTCACGTTGAGGCATCAGTAGCGTGTCTAGATGTTGGTGACCTGGCATGTCTGTCTATTATCCCTGGTCACAGGGCTTCTCAAGGGCGTGGAGGCCCGAGGCATCCCACATCGAGTGCGGGGAATTATATGCCATAGACACATATCTGTGGTTTTCCTCAGCTCCCCGTGTTTAACACAGGGTACACCACAAGTTTAACGTCCAGCAGAGACGGATCAGCCCGGTTGGAGCATTAGCTAGAGTAGATCAGACTGAGGGATTTCCCTTGAATGGGTGCCGATACCGGGACCAGCCACTGGGCGGCTGTGAAGAGGAGCATACCGAGATGATCTCACCGGGATATGACAGTCCGGGCTAGAATTAGGGTGGATTATGGATGAACAAATGAAGTGGGGGGGTGGCAAGGGGTCGTTGCAAGGGTGACAGTGAAGTCGGGCTTGAGCCTTGAAGTGGCTTCCTAGGTATCCCCGTGGAAGAGAATCATAGTCCGCGTAGTTCGGGATGGTGTCGGTGAACCGGCATGAGGGTGGACCTTGGTCTGATGGGAATCATCAGTGAACCGATGTGAAGGTGGACCTTAGTCCGATGGATGTCGTCAGTGAACCGACGTGAAGGTGGACCTTGATCCGATGTGTCACCGAACCGACGTGAAGGTGGACCGTGGTTCGATGGGTGTCGTCAGCGAACTGACGTGAAGGTGGACCTTGGCCCGAGGGGCATCGTCAGCGAACCGATGTAAAGGTGTAACTTGGTCCGATGGCTGATGAGCTTGAACCTCTGGGAGGCTTCCTACGTACCATGCATTGGCATGGATCAAAGTCCTCGTAGTTCGGAGGGTGTCATCGGTGAACCAACGTGTGAGTAGACCTGGGGGTCCGCTTATGGTGGGCCTGAACCTCGGGGAGGATTCCTATGTACCATGCCTTAACATGGATCAATGTCCTCGTAGTTCAAATCGTTGATGGAATACAGTTTAACGTCATGCGGGACGGTAGTGAACCATGACGTGAATAAACGACGGGCGGTGGGCTTGAACCTCGTAGAGGCTTCGTACGTACAATGCCTTGGCATGGATCAAAGTCCCCGTAGTTCGGGATGGTGGTGGGTGTCGGTGAACCGACGTAAATGAGGGACCTTGGTCCGATGGAAGATGGTCTTGAACCTCTGGGAGGCTTCCTACGTACCATGCCTTGACATGGATCAAAGTCCTCGTAGTTCGTTTTGGGACGATGGATTTCCGTCGGACTGGAGTGCAGTTTAACGTCATGCTAGACGAAGGTTGAACTCGACGTGAATTGGATGATGGGTGGGCTTGAGCCTCGTGGAGGCTTCCTACGTACTATGCCTTGACATGGATCAAACACCTCACAGTTCAAAGGGTTTCATCACTGAACCGACGTGAATGTGAACCCGGGGGGGGGGGGGGGTCCACTTATGGTGGGCTTGAACCTCGTGAAGGCTTCCTACGTACCATTCCTTGACATGGATCAAAGTCCTAGTAGTTCGGGGGGAAATGGGGGCTTGGCACACCGACAAGGAGACGGTTTGGGCCAATGATTGTTGGTATTGAACTTCAGGGAGGCATCCTACATACCATGCCTTAACATGGATCAAAGTCCTCTTAGTTTGGGTGGTGACAACGGCTTGCCGTCAAACTGGGGTGTAGTTTATCGTCATGCTGGACGAAGGTGGAAGTCAACGTGAATTGTATGACGGGTGGTCTTGAACCTCGTGGAGGCTTCCTACGTACCATGCCTTGACATGGATCAACGACCTCGTAGTTCAAAAGGATTCATCGGTGAACCGACGTGAATGTAAACCTGGGGGGTCCACTTCTGGTGGGCTTGAACCTCGTGAAGGCTTCCTACTTACCATGCCTTGACATGGATCAAAGTCCTCGTAGTTCAGGTGGGGGTGCAGTTTAATGACAGGCGAGACAAGGGCATGCAGTTTAACGTCATGCTGGACGGAGGCGTGCAGTTTAACGTCATGCTGGACGAGGGCCTGCAGTTTAACGTGATGCTAGACGAAGGCGTGCAGTTTAACGTCATGCTGGATGAGGGCATGCAGTTTAACGTCATGATAGATGAAGGCGTGCAGTTTAATGTCATGCTGGACGATGGCTTGAAGTTTAATGTCATGCTAGGTGAAGTATTGTCATAGCCAATTCCAGCTCTAAGCCCACGAGAGTCATGCTCAGTGTGAGAAACAAGAGACAGTAAGGACCTGGCGATCACGCCGCGAAGGGTGCATCCGTGAGAAGCGAATAGGGGCTTACGTGTTAGGCGGCCATTGGTGTTGGGACTTACTTCAGGATGGAGGCCCGAAGTGTGACAGAGCGCAACAAAAGAGGGATTTGGGACCAATGGTGGGAGGCGCCTTGTTCCTTATCACGCCCTCCACTGACCTTGGTAGTGCAGAATTACGGAGATGTAGGGGTGCAGCCATCCGTTGGGGAACTAGGGTCGCCCTTCTCCTGAGAACATACGCCACTCCAGTAAGAAGGATATCATCCCATGTGGGGGGATGATTCCACTCCTGTAGAGATGAGTGGCGTAAAGAATGTTCGATATGGGGGGACCCTTCGTGAGAGGCATGAGGTCGGGTCACATTTTACCGTCATGTGTTGAGGACGTGGTGCTTGGTAGTTTAACGTCATGCAGCTCGGACGAGGTGGGTTCACTCCTCTCCCCTAGGACTTACATAGCTGGTACCCTCTGGTCCTTGGGGGAGGGATGGTACTGGAATGGACATGGTTAAGGGGGGTTGTGGAGCGAACCATCGAGGGGTCCACATTTGCATGGCTACGTGAAGAAGAAATAGCCGTTAGCATGCCTATGCGAAGAATCATTAGGTGAAGCAACGCTACAAGTGGTATTGTCCATGGGACTTTGAAATCACATTGTGCATACCTGGTGGGTCGCACAGGAAGCAGAATTGCTAAGCAAAGGAGTGTGCTTTGCGAAGCGGAGTGCCTTATCCTTAGCATGGGGCATAGGTGTGAATGTAGGGTGCTTCGCGAAGTGTAACAGTATTCGCGGAGCACTGCCTCATGAAGAAGAGGTGCCTCGTGAAGAAAGGTGCTACGAAGCACTGTGCTTCGCGATGTGTGGCGATCCTGCCTTAGCATAGGGATCACTAGTATAGCTTGGGTGTTTCGCGAAGCATAAATGCTCTGCAGCTTCCCGGGTTCCCTTTGGAATCCCCTTCCTTCGCGAATTCCCTTGAGCTTCGCAAAGCTCATCCCTCTCGGAAGAGGGGCTCAAAACGAGACAAGGTGAAGGCGTCACGCGAATTAGAAGTACCTCGCGGAGCTCATGATTCCCGTGGGCAAAGGGTGCTTCGCGATTCGGGAGAGGAGAAGTCGAACAGTCGGATTGTCCATCCCTGGGACACAGGGGGAGACCCTTATTTATAGGAAAGGGGTGCCGCGAAGCCGAACTCGCGCAACGCCAAAGGTTCTTCACGGCGGGCTCGCGAACATCAAATGCATTCGCGTAGAGTTACTGCCTCCAGAGCTTCGCAGCGGGCTCACGAACGTCAAACCCGGTGGCGGAGAGTTTCCCCCTCCGGAGCATTGCGGCGGGATCACGAACGTCAAACCCGGTCTTGGAGAGTTACCGCCTCCGGAGCATCACGGCGGGCTCGCGAACGTCAAACCCATTCATGGAGAGTTACCACCTCCGGAGCTTCATGAGACTGTGATGCTCGGGCTGCTTCGCGGAGGTGCATCGCGAGGCAGTGTGCTGGCCTTCTTTTCTATCGCATCCTTTAGTGCAACATTTTGGCACCAACAAATGCCCCCCCTCAGACTTGGAGCAGCGGAGGGTGAAGGGTCAAAGTCTGAGGGAAAATCGCCAAAATTGTCTGCTGTTCGCGATGCGGCTTCGCGAAGAGGGACCGCGGTGCGGACCGGGGCCGCAGATCCGGATGCGCCGCGATGCTCCGCGCGTGTGAGGTGCGCCGCCATGCTCCGGGGTCGCCGCCTATAAATAGGGGGGTCGACCTCTTTTGTCTTCACATGAATTCCTTGTCTTTTTGTGCTCTTGACTTCGCGAAGCTCCGCGTACTCCGCGATAGCCCTCTACGAACCGAGCTTCGCGGCGATCCGCGGGTCTCCGACTCTGCGTCTGTGCCAAGCGATCTTCTGCTTGTCCACCTAGGCTAGAATTCGCGGCTCGAACTCGCAACCGACCTTCGTGGTCTGGCTTCACGATCTAGCTTCGCGATCCGTTCTGAAAAAAATATTTTCTGAGGTCCAGAATCGAAATGGCCCATCAAGAAGTTGTACTAGGGGTGCTTGCAGATGTCGCCCGTCGGGATGAGATGGCCAACTGTCCAGGCCTTGGGGAGATGGGCCGAAGCCATTCGGACCACACTTCTTTGACAGATCTGCTATCGGAGTGTCATAAGAATTATCTGCAGTGTAGGAAGCTGACATTGTACGACTTCGGGTTGAGGGATGACGTCTTCATCCATGAGGCGAGTAGGGACGAACCGACTTGCTGGTTCAGGAGTACACGATGACAACACCAATGGTTCAGGGCGGCTGATGGTCATACACGATAGGACATCACACCTGTCACCACTGATTGTCTCTACAACCATGTAAACGATATTGACGGAGAGCCACTGCAACTGGAGACGTCCCCTCCTCTCTATCGTACCATGTTGAAGGCGGCTTTGCAGGATTCGAAGAAGGGATGGTCTGATGCGTGGGAGCTACGCCAGGGTGGTAACTTTACTGATGACTGGGCCTGGGCCTAATGGGTAGGTTCCTCGTGTGATGAGTTTGGGGCCGAGCTGAGGAGAGTGGGGTTATATGAGGTGGCATGGGCCTCCCAATTCCTCATTTACCAACCAAAGCAACTGATCCCGGAATTGCTGAGCAGATGGTTGTGAAGGACCAATACCTTTCACCTACATCACAGGGAGGTGGGCATCAACCTGTGGGATGTCCACCAGATTTCTGGGGTTCTGATCCTGGGGGCCATGTAGGATGAGTTTCTCCCCGTCATGAGTGCGTGGGAGGATACCGAGCAAATTCCACGACTGGCATCAGTGCTGATGGCATTCATCCCTGGAGAGGGCAAGGAGGCAGTGAGGGATGTCCACTTTAAGAGATGGTTCAAGTGCTTCCTGAATTTCCCAGAGAATCGAGAGTTCCTTCCGAGGCCTCGAACTTGTCCGAGGGCGGCCCAACGGGGTAAGGGGCACTCGTATTGGCGGGTCTTGGAGGGCAGCCAATGGAAGACTTGGGGTTTCAGTGTCAGCACTGAAAAACAGCCGATAGTTAGGCTGGCAGCGTTCATCGGGTCTCTCATCTGTGGTTGGATCCTACCGGTGAGGGATACAAGCATGGGGGTGCGACACAACTCGTTTATTATGGCGTCCATGTTGGCCATGGGGAAGCAGATTAATCTGGGGATTCAAATGCTTTCAAAACTATACAGAATGATGCAGCACATTAGCGAGGACAAGAAGCCGCCAAGGATATGCAGGCCCTTCCACCTCTTGTATGGGTGGATCGTAGTGCACATCAGGGGGATCTATGAATATCCAAACCCTATTTCACAGTCGGGATCGAACTTCCGCCCCTCCATCCTGAACGCAGTCGGGAGATTACCGTTCAAATTAGTCATGCCGATGGTGCTGAATCAGGTGTGGAGGGCGGATGAGTTTAATTTCCACCCCTTCCCACTGCCGACGTGGATATTGACTGACGAAGGGAGCAGAAAGGAAGAACATCGGGATTACCTCCTGGCCTTTCGAGGTGGAGTTTTGGTGGCACAAGTAGACCGTGGGCCACTCTGCGAACTGTACACCCCGCATCGGTTTGTGAGGTAGTTCTGGTGCCTCCAGAGGCTGACCCCTCAAGTCTACTGGGAGGTGCGTCACGAGGAGCACCCGTGTCTGATGAGGCAGTTGTGGCTCATGTTCACCGCGGAAGACGGGAAGATGAAAATTGCATTGCCTCCATCCACCGCCACTTTCGGATTGGTGAGGGAGTATACCATTAGTTGGGAGACTGCTTGCCCAGGGGAAATGCTGAAGAAACCGACTATTCGAGTTGGTGACGGTGGGCCTCCTCTATCTCGAGGTCAGGGTCGGAGGGTTGCTAGGGCCGCTCGCGGTGGCGGGGCTGCCACGGTGGCGAGACCCGCACCGGACGAGGGTGTGGCAGCAGTGGCGGATCTGGTGATTCCAGAAGAGTGGGGCCATCCAGAGGGGCAGCCACCGAGGGGATTTTGTAGGATATCCACTCAGGCTCCAGGGAAGCATCTGCGTCATATCGACATGGAAGAGGATGTCGTCATCTCGGAAGCATGGGACATTTGGGATGTCAACCGGAAATTCCTCTGCCCACTTGAGGTATGGGACCACCTAAATCGCCTCGGGATGGAATTACCAGGCATAGACCCAGTCCGGGCTGGATTAATGGAATCTCCGACGGAGGTAGAGCAATACCTGGATGAGATGGAGGATTACGTCCACTCCAGTGGTGTCCCTCGCCCAATGACAGACCGGGTGAGGGTACTGCTAAATCGGACGGTCCCCCCACAGTTATCAGCCACCGATCTGAGGGAGCCATTCCCCCTGCTGAAAGAATCATAGGACTCCTCTCGGGAGGATGAGGCTGGAGGAGGGAGCCTGTTGGAGGAGGGCGAGGTCAGAGATCAAGGCTCAGATCCCGACGATTTCGCAGAGGCTCTCGATGTAGCATTCCGAACATTTTTCCTTCCGCTACGTTCTCGGGCCACTATGGACTTCTCACCGATGATTGAGCCATACAGGAGGAACTTGTTCGTAGGCCTCGTTCTCACCCCTCGATAGGTGATGATGCGAGACCTTCAGAACCCGCGCCTATGGCTGCGTCATGTTCCGCATCTAGTGGGAACATAGAACCCGAGGTGGCTCCTCCAGAATCTACAGACCTTCCAACAGTATACGGAGGGCCTCGCCTCGGGGTCCCATCAGTACCGGCTCATGAGCAGCGCCAGGAGGTCGATCTCTGTAAGTTTCCTCTACTGGTTTCCATGTCGTCACATGTAGACTATGCCAACTAACGTTTATTTCCCTATCTGATGTACATTTCTCCGACTGGAGTGGGCTACTGCGGCAAGGCTAGTCAGGATGTCTGGTGGCGTCCCCCCTATGGGCATGCCGGTGATGGTGGCGATTCTCCCCCCATCTCCTCAAGCTGCAACACACATCATCACTGGCGGGACCACCACCAGGGTCGTTCCCGAAGTCATAGAGGTGGACTCTAATGAAGAGGATCAACTGGTCGGTCCCAGACCTGTCACGCTCGCTTCGGCACCAGATGCCGTACTGGCTTCAACACCAGATGTAGATCCTGCCGAGGATTTCTTGCAGGCGTATCCCATGTACGAGCCTGCCAATCGCGTAGACTAGGACGAAACGACCTACGACGAGGAAGAGAACAACATATTCCACTGCCGGTCATGGAAGCTAATCACGCGTTTCATCAAGGACACCCCCAAGCGCAATGGCTAGCTGAAATGGACAGACTTTGCTCGCGGTTGCACAAACTGTGCATTGAGGGAGTGGATGCCCAACGTCCTCACACAATTATCCGAGATCTTATGGCTGAGAAGATCCAAGAGCATGATCGTGGGCTCAACGTGGGATTGAAGCGGAGGAAGCCGACCAACATCAAGAAGTTCCAGGAGGCTGATGGAGAGGTCCAATAGATGCAGACCCGGGCAAATCAGCTTTCAGCCTCTCTTAATGAACAATCTGAGCTGATCTCACGGTTGAAGGTCCAGCTGGCAGAGGCAGAAGAGAATATGAGGCAGGCCTCTGGAAAGATGGTTGTCGTTCAAGCTGGCGTAGAGAGGGCCAATGCCATGGCTGACGAACTGCGCCCCACCACTGCTGAGGAGGAACGTGAGCTAAGTCAGCGGCAACAAGCCTTGGACGCCACAAGCCAATGGGTGGCAGAGCTGCAATGTTCTTTTGACGGGGTCAACCCGTCCATGGGGGGAGTCAACCCCCGGGTATTGTAACATACCAAAGAAATCTTTTACTGGTACTTTCGTGCTTCAATTTCTTCTTTCTTTGTTTTGAATGCTGTAGCACGCACGCTTCCACTGTTTGAATCGCCTTGTTACATCCCTACAATGTTTGCCGGACGTTCGGCGATAATTCCCCAAGCCCAAGTGGTTCGAGTTACCGTTTTTTCAATGTTCTCTTATGCACGAATGGTGTAACACCAAGGACACTGGAATCAGTCCGAACAGACGGAAACGGGAAGCGTGAATTATGATTCCCATGATTCGGAGCGCTGTGGGGATGGTGTGATAATAAAGGACAGCCTTTAACCATGGTGGAGAAGCGGTATCCTCACTGTGTTAGCCTGTAATGGGGACAAAAATAAGGTTCGACCGCTGAACATGTTCGAAACACGGGACCATGTCACAAATATTGTCGGTCAATTTTTTAGGACATTGACCCAGGACAGTTGGAAGACCTTAGTTCAAACTTCTATACTGTTAGGGGGTCCTTCCAAACATGACCAGTCTTCCAGAACGTTTGCCCAGGACGGTAGGTGAGTCGTTGCGGCATGAGACCAGGCCGTTAGGGGGTCCCATGAGACATGAAAGGGGATGAGGGTCCGAGTTAGGGGAACACAAACGTGGAATATGGAGTGATGGTTTGTCCGAACAGAATCCGGAACATAGGTAGTTACGCCACCGTGGTGGGAGTACACCATATGGGTGCATTGTTTTGATCATGGATCATTCATTCTTTTAGACAGGGCCTCTCTGGTGAGGGTATTTACAGCTTCCCAATGTAATGTTGGGGAATTCCGAACTTGTTCAGGACAGAGTCATAGTTACACGGTCCCCTATGAGGGATCCAACTAGGGGGCAAAACAGGATTTTACGATTCCTGGGGCTGGACCCTAGGTGAAATACCTAGGTGTCCCTACCTATCCCATAAGGATGGGAATGAAGCCATACATAGTTCTGGAAGCACAGTGTAATCAAAGACCAACACTAGCAGGTGAAATACTCTTTGGCAAAGGCTCTGGTGCATCCCATTATTAACATGGGGCATCTTGAGCTTGATCAGGGTAGAACCGCAGTTAAGTGTCATGCGTTGAGGACACATGGACTCCCGTAGTTTAACATCATACAATAGGACGTGGAATAAAAGGGAAGATCCCAGGGGCGTGTGGTGTGGTAGACATGAAACCGACATGAATGAGGACTTGGAGTCCAAATCGCACCACATACCCCCGAAGGAAACTCTTCAGGTCGAGGGACCAAGAGTGAGGATTAGGCTGGGCCCGAAGTAGGGTGTTCGAGCGTTCCTACATACCCATGAGAATGGGAATCAAGCCATACACAGTTCTGGAAGTGCAGTTTAACGTCATGCGGGACGATGTGAAGCCCGACCATGTTGGTACAAATCATGCCAAAACTACTAAGCCCACGTTAGTCGTGCTCGGTGTGGGAAACAAGAAGTAGTGGTGGGAATTTCCCGACACAGAAAGGGGGTAGGTTAGGGCAAAGGGGCGCTCGGTGAATACCGGCCCAACGACACTAACATGACCATTTAGCGCACCTAGATGCGCGAAGAGAAAGAGCCGAGTATGATGGAATTCCACTTGAACATGAGGAAGTGGAAATGTGTGAATCATGGTGCTTGAGATTCAGATCACGATGATGGAGGCCTGATGATGGAGGATGACTGCTGATCATGGCGGAAAACCAGCATCCATATCACGTTAGCCCAGAATGGGGACAAACAAATGGGGGTCGACCGTTGACCATGTTCGAAACACGGGACCATGTCACAAATGTTTCCAGAGATTCGTAGGGATGTTGGCCCAAAATGATTGGAGGGCCCTTAGGTCCAGCATTCATGGAGATCCCTTTAGCCTAGTATACATGTCGTCCGAGGGTCCTTTTGGATGTGGAAGAGGAATGAGGATCCAAATAGCGGGCTCATGAAGCATGGTCATGGGATGAGGAGGATGTCCCTATAAAAATCCCACACGTCGGGTTCTTTGTCGAAACACATGTAAATACAACAATGAGACATATTCGATAGAGGGAGCGGATTCCCTTCCCATAAGGAGATCTTAGATTAGGGTCGTAGAATTCGGACCATGGATGGGAGGAGACATAAGAGGCACATGGTGGAGTAACTCAAACACCTGGGGTGAATGGGAATATGGGGTATGTACGGTGTGGTGAACAACCTAACGTGAATGAGGACGTAATCCCATATTAAATCACATAACCCCCCTTGGGAGTGGTTTTAGGTTAAAGGGCCAAAAGTGAATGTTAGGTTGGGCCCTCGAGGAAGTGCCCGGGCGCTCCTACGTATCTCATAAGGATGAGAATCAAGTCTCACGTAGTTCTTGGTGGACCTTAGAACAAAAATTGGTAAAGGGAGCAGGGGACACATGGCAACAAGACCCGTCGTGAAGGAGGACCTCAGCCCTTACTTACCATGCGTTCTCTGGGGAAATGCTCGAATCGAGGGACCGAACACAAAAGTTAGGTTGGGCCCGCGGGGAATTGCATGGGTGCTTCTACGTATCTCATGAGAATGAGAATCAAGACACACATATTTCTTAAAGGTGACATGGTAAGATACCAGTGCCTGGGGAAAAGGTGAGCGCGGTCGTGGCCCTTGCACTAAAAGAAGCGGAATTTGATAAATCATGTTTGTCCTTTAAGTTGAGTGGTTTTTTTTGTGAAGCAACAGGCCTAGAGTAGTAGGCCGTGGTGTCACCACAAGAATCTAGCCATGATGAGAAATTACAAATGCCATGGCACGTGACCAATACCCAATGTGATGTCCTATAGAATGATGTCACCACAATGCAGTGCCGTTTTTTGTCGTGCGTCCAGGACGATAATGTCACAGTTTAGGGTTGTATGATAGGACCAAACATGCATTTTATCATCACGCAGCGTAGATGTAGCAGAGACGATGCTAGGCGGGGAACGTGTGTAGTGTTATAAAACAAAATTGATGGAGACATGATCCCACATCACAGTTCACGCCACTTGGAGAGTGAGATCTTAGGCCGAGGGGCCTATATAGAGGTAAGACGTGAAATAGGGGGGAGAGACTGGCTCCATAAATGGGATGTGCCCGAAGACAGGGTGTTCGAGCGGTCCTACGTATCCCATGAGAATGGGAATAAGCATGAACGTAGTTACAGATGAATCTTAGTTTATGGTCTTAGAGATCGGACCATGAATGGTAACAACTTCCCAAGTTAGCGCAGACGTCAACCTGATCCCTAAGCCCATGTGAGTTAAACTCGGTGTGGGAAACAAGGGGGGCATCCTTATCGCAATACCTGGGGTGTCCATCAGAGGGGAGTTGGAAGAGAGCATCGAAGGACACCTTTGACGTGGCTTGTTTCCCCAACGCGCATACGTTCACGGAGGAAAAGTACCAAGTGTTCCGAGACTCTACTTGGATACGATGAAGTGATGAAGGGTGTGAATTGTGTACCTGACATTTTGGGCATAATGTGTTGGCATGGCGATAATGGAAGACTGTTAACCATGGTGGAAATGAAGCGTCCATATTGCGTTAGCCTGCGGTGGGAACAACAAACCAGCATTGACCACTGACCATATTCGCAATGCGGGATTTTATCGATTTGTTGTCCAAAACCCTCGGGGGCGTTGGCCCGTAATGGTAGGAGAGCCCTTGGGCGTAGTATCCAGGCCATTCATGGGGGTCCCTCTGGGTGAGAAAGATGTAGGAAGCCCTGATGCAGGGATACACAAAGCCTGGAAAGTGGGTGCGGATGTGTCTGAATAAAGCTTGGCACTCCAGGTAATAAACCAGAGTACTCTTAGGCACATTGGTGAACTTGCCGAAAATGGATCGATGAAACAGCTCAGGATGGTGAGGTATATGGCGTGGTCATTATGAGACCGATGTGAATGAGAAAATAACCTCACGCCACACCATACACTCCTATAAGAGAGAACCCGTGCCGGGGCCCGAAAAGGCCAAGGGGCCTGATGGTTAGGCATTGGTCAGGATGGCATGACGGGTCTGTAGTTTAAAATCTTACATGAGGACGGGGGTCGGGGACCTGAGGAGGCAAAGGGCCTTGTGGCTGTGCTTCGTAAGGGAAGGTGTACGACATGGAACATGATCCTGACGTGAATGAGGACATAGTCCCACACCACACCGTACACCCCTTATATGGGAATCAGAGCCGTGGGCCCGACCGCTAGCATCACCCCGGGGGAAGTTTGTCACTTCAGGATGGGGTAGAATGAAACACTGCAATCGATGTCTGGGACATCTCGGGGTGGACCCGAAGATCCAGGACACTGTTGACCATGTTCAAAACACATCATTCCTATGGTGACCTTATATGGGAGCAACAAATGAGCTTCGACCGCTGACCAAATTCGCAACACGGGACTTGTATCAGCTTGTTTCTTGAAAACCCTCGGGGGCATTGGCCCGTATCGGAAGGAGAGCCCTTGGGCGTAGTATCTAGGTCATTATTGGGGGTCCCTCCGGGTGTGAAGAATGATGGAATCCCAGTCAAGGAGTGGGTGAAGCATAGCTGTATCCATCCACGAAAGAGGCAAACATCTCCATGGGGACATGCAGCCGGGTCGAGGCTTGGTTGATGTGAGTTGGGGCAAAAGTGTGAACCCTGCCATATGTGTTGACCCGAGGGGAAGATTTTGGCTTTCGGACTAGGCCAACGGACGAAATTCCCGGGCGTTCCTATGTATCCCATTAGGATGGGAATCAAGCCACAGATATTTCTTGAAGGCCATGCAGTTTAGAATCATGCGGTGATGACATGGGAGGATAGAAGAACGGAAGTGGGCACATGGTGAAACCCTTAAAATCCTTGTGTGAGCGGGGTTGTATGAGCGGGATAAGAAAGCCTACTCCTTGCTACAAAAAGATCCTCTATGGAAACTATTCCCATGGGGGATAGAGGAAGATAAAATCTTGGGGCTGGGCTCAAGACGAGGCCTCCGAGAATTCCTACGTATCCCATTAAGTTGAGAATCAAGCTACACGTAGTTCTTGAGATGCAGTTTAACGTCATGCGGGACGAGGATGCATCTCATTTGGGGATATGCATGGTATGGCAAGTAATCTGACGGGAATGAGGATATAATCCTACACCAAACCGTACAATCCCGCAAGAGGGTAAGTCGGGGAAAACCAAGGGGCCTAAGGCCATACCGCGATCAGGGAGACAAGACCTACTTGTAGTTTACCATTTGCAGTTAGGATGGGGGCCGTGGGCCTGAAGAGGCCAAGGGTCCTGAGGCTGATCCTCGGTCAGGAAGGCCTGACCGGCTTGCAGTTTAACGTCTTGCAGGACGAAGATGCAGTTTAAGGTCGTGCAGGAACTTACAGTTTAAGGTCGTGTTGGATCATAACGTGCTGTTTAAGGTCATGCGGGACCCTGCCATTCATTTTAATGTCATGTGGGACCATGATGCAGTTTAATGTCATGTAGGACCCTTTTTCCCTTGGAAAAGTATCGCTAGAGGAACTTGGCATTGGTGGGAGGAGTTATGCGCTCTCCATCCGTGGTGACCAAGGAGTATGCTCCATTGGGGTAAACCTTATGGATGATATTAGGCCCTTTCCATTTGGGTTCTAACTTCGGTGGTTTCCTACCGGGAATAATTGGTGCTTGAAGGGCTAGCACCAGGTCACCCTGTAGAAAAGAGTGCAGATGAACCTTCTTGTTGAAAGCCCTCGCTATCTTATCCTGATGCCTCTCCAGATTGTGCAGGGCACGAAGCCGGTTCTCGTCCAGTGCTTCTAATTCGGCTAGACGGATTTTGGCTACCTCATCTAATTTCTGATGATCATAGACAATAGTGTGTAATGATGGCAGATGGATCTCAATGGGTAGGACGACCTTAGCTCCATACACCAGGGAATATGGGGTCACCTGGGTAGAGTTGCGAGTCGTCGTCCGATAAGCCCTAAGGGTGTTGGGGAGCTTGTCCGGCCAACTTTTCTTGTTCTGACCAACCATCTTCTGCAGAATGTTAGAGAGGGTTTTGTTGAACGTCTCGATCTGTCTGTTTCCCTGCGCGTGGTAGCGGGAGGTATGGTTCGAACGGATGTCGTACTTGGCGTACAATTTCTTATGTTCAGCAGCTCGTAAGTTGGTGACATTATCAGTGAGGACGGCGTGAGGGACCCCAAACCGGTGGATAATATTGGAGCTCAGAAAGTAAACGATGCAACGGTCCATGACCTCTTTGAGTGGAACTACCTCCACCCACATGGAGAAGAAATCTATAGTAGTCAGGATGAACCTACACTGGCGAGCTGTTGCCAGTGGATATGGTCCCTCTACATCAAGTCCCCATACCACAAATGGCCAAGAGTACTTGGTGGGGTGGAGGGGCTCCAGCGGCCGATGCAGGAAGTTGGCGTGAACTTGGCACGCATGGTATCTCTTGGCATACCCAATACAATCATGGATCATAGAGGGCCAGATGTACCCCATCCATCGGAATTGATGAGACAACTTCTGCCCAGCTTGATGGGCGCCACAGGAACCGGCGTGAACCTATTGCATAACTTGAAGAATCTCTCATCCTTGAATGCAACGGAGGAGGACGCCATCGAAGATCCTCTTATAAAGGATCTGTTCAAGACTGGGGCCGCTCTGGAGGGTAAATTTCAGCACGCGGCGTCGGATTCGCTCGCGCTCGGCCCGGTCATCCGGGAGAAGACCATATTGAAGATACTCGACAAATGGTGCCCTCCAGTCGGGAGTGATTTCAACCACTGTGTCTGACGAACCCGGGACCTCTGACGTAGAGGGTCCGGTGGTGAGATGACTTACCCGTAGGCCATCATTGTCCTCTTGGGTGACGAGGGCGATGACTCTCCAGTGCGCCACATGTATGATCAAATCATCTTGCTCGGGTTCTGCGAGCGACATGGCTAAGCCAGCCAAGGCGTCTGCTTGACTGTTCTGTGACCGTGGGACATGGGTAACCTCCAGTCGAGAAGAGAACTGGTCCATTATGTGGAGGGTGTACTCCAGCAATGGTACAAGTTCCGACTTCCTGATTACATAGTCCCCACTAACATGTTTGATTACCAGCTCAGAAACTCCTTTCACATGTAGATGGGGCACATCGATCTCAAGGGCCAACTCGAGACCGGCGATGAGAGCTTGGTACTCTGCCTCGTTGTTCGTACAACCTTCTGACAATAGGAACGAGTATGGCAGGACGGCTGGCGCCGGGGTAATGAAGGAAATACCCAGGCCCACTCTGTTCAGCTTAGGATCGTTGATCCTCCTACAGGTGGGGCTCCGGGAGGCGCCGTCGAAATGCATTTGCCAACACGGGACGACATGTTCGACTGAGAGGATCGTCTCATCAGGAAAATCCAGGTCCAGGGATTGATCGACAGAGGTTGGATGGGAAGCTAAAAAGTCTTCCAACACCTGTCCCATAATGGCCTTCTGAGTTATGAACCTGATATCAAACTGCTGGAGAATCACTGCCCACCACGCTAGTCGACCAGTCAGCATGGGGCGGTTCAGGATGTACTTCAGTGGGTCTACCCGGGAGACCAATTGCACCTCGTGGTGCTGCAGGTAATGTCGTAAAATCTACACGGCGAAGACGAGTGCAAGGCATCACTTTTTGATATGGGAGTATCTAACCTCCGTATCGTGAAGCATGCAGGTGAGATAGTAGAGACTGTTCTCGGTACCCTCGTTATTCGTCTGGGCGAGCAGTGCACCGAGGGATCATTCCAGGGCGGTCACGTAAAGGACCAGCGGATTTCTGGAGACGGGTGGCATCAAAACCGGAGGATGGAGCCGATATTGCTTGATTTCCTCGAAGGCGGTATGACACTCCTCATCCCATTCGTAGGCGGCACCCTTCTTCATGTGCCGGGAAAAGGGCTTACACATTCCGACCAGATTCGCGATGAATCGGCGTATATAGGATAAGTGGCCTTGGAGCCCTTGAAGTTCCCGAATGTTGCCCGGGGAGGCATTTGGCTGATGGCCTTGATCTTCTCTTGGTCGATCTCAATACCTCAGTATCAAACAACAAAGCCCATAAACTTCCTAGAGGTGACCCCGAAGGCACACTTCAACGGGTTCATCATCAGGCAACAGGAACGGAGGAAACCAAACACCTTCTTGAGGTCATTGAGATGGTCCTGGCACTGACATGATTTGACCACTAGGTCATCTACGTAGCATTCCACCAACATTCCGAGAATCGGTTTGAATATGCGGTGCATGGCCCTCTGATAAGTGGCACCTTCATTTTTCAAACCGAATGGCATTACCTAGTAGAAAAAGGTACCATGCAGAGCCCTGAAGGCAGTGGACTCCTCGTCTTCGGGGGCCATCTGGATCTGGTTGTACCCGGAATACTCGTTCATGAAAGAGATAGCTTGGAACCCGGTCGTGGCGTCAATCAAAAAACTCTATCATCGGGAGTGGGAAGTCATCCTTTGGGAAGTGGTGATTAAGATCACGGAAGTCGATGCAGACTCTGATCTGCCCATTCTTCAACATGACTGGCACAATGTTGTCAAGCCACATGGGGTACTTGACTTCCTTGACAAAGTTGGATTTGATAATCTTGTCAACTTCGGCCTAAACCATAGCACCATGAGAAGGGTGAATCTTCCTGGGAGGCTGCTTAAATCCGCGATGGTTTGCCGGGAGGCCCAAAAGGTGAACGGCTACCTGGGGATCTAGTCCTGGCATCTCATTGTAACTCCAAGAAAACACATCACGGTGTTGTTTGAGGATGTCTACGTACTTCTGCCGCTCCTCGGGGAACATGGATGCACTGATCAATGTGGGTTTAGGATCTGCCTCGCCACCAAGGTTCACATGTACCAGTTCATCAATTGTTGTAGAGACGCCTTCCTCAAAGGCGGGGGGAGAATCCTCTAGGTCTTCCTCCCTGCCCGGGGGGGGGGGGATTTCTCGTGACGGGAGATACTTCAGGGCTATCAAAACCTGAGGGGAAGATGGTGCCGGCTCGGGCAGAAATGGTCATCATATCAGGAGACTCAATCGCCATTGAGACCATAGCAATGAAGGCGGTCAACCCTATCCCATCTGGTCGTCGGCCTAAGGGGCCACACTTGATGATATCAAAGCAGTGGCGACGTGTCGGTCCGAGTCTGTGGATTCCAGCCTGGCGGAAGTGACATGTTTGGCGTACTGCCGTTATCATAAGCTTGACATTCCGGTACAGTACATGGGTAGGAGGTTCTGGGATCACCTGAGCCTGGTTGATGTAGGAGTAAAAGGTAATTTTCCGCCGTCTCTTGGACACGGGAACATGCCTTCCTTGTGTACCCGAAACAATAAAACATTGCCCCATGTTGGGGGTTGTGGCCTCCAATCAGTGGATCGGGAGGATGTAGGCGTCATCCATGCTTGCCGAGGGATCACTTGCGACCGGGGCAGGTTCATCCTCACTTACTAGGATTTGCTTATCCTTACTTTTGTAATAACCCGCATCTAGATAGCGGGCATCACAAGAGGCGAAAGGAGACTCATCTCCTTGGAGCACACCTACTTGACCGTTGAGTGAGTATTTGAGGCACCGGTGATACGACGAAGGGATCGCTGCATGCAGATGGAGCCATGGCCTACCCATCAACGCGTTGTAGGTGGTGTCCTGAGAGACGACCATGAACTCAGTGCTGGAAATTAATCCACCAAACTGAGTCATCAGGTGGATCTTTCCGACTGGGGTTTACTCGGTCCTATCGTTCCCCTGGATTCTGTGGTCAGAGGGAGTTAAATCTCCTTCAGATAGACCCAGCTTTCGCAACATCTGAGTCGGAATTAGGTTGATTCTGGAACCCGTGTCGACGAGGCAGTGGTGGATTTCCACACCATTGAAGTGGCCAGTGATGTACATCCGGGGAATGTTCCCCTGTATAGGAGGGTCCTCATATTCACCAGAGAACGAGATAACCGCTTGAAATTCGGCGTTTTCATTCATCTCGGTATGGAAGGCTTCTGCAGCTGCTACCTCCGTCTCAAACTGGAGGGGGCTACTTAGGTCCTCGGCAAGTGCCTCATGCATTTCAGATGATAGGCGAAGGGCCTCAAGAATAGAAAGCCTTTCCGGAATTCCGTCCAGGTGCTTCAGGACATCATACTTTCGTGCCAAACGCGAACCTCTGCCTATAAGAGGTCGTTCGACAGTTGGAGGCATAACGGGTCTTGCCGGTTAAACCGGTGATCGACTAGTACTGGGTGCATCCCGCTTCCTACTGGTTGAAGCCTGGAGAGTAGTCGCCGGACTAGGATTGGACAGCGAAGGCTGGCCTGTAGCCAGGCAAGACTGACTGTGATACGAACGAGGCAGCTCTCCCTGATATAGTAGCACGAACGGCGTTGGAGGTAGAGTCGAGGGCGTTAGATGGGGTTGTGCGTGTTGGGCTCTGCGTTGAGCCTGCTGTCTGGTCTCAGTAGCTTGCACGGATTGGCTGAAAGTGCCTGCTGGCGTACGTCGATGACCGTCACGGTTGCGATTCTGCGGACGTTGATGTCGGCTGGAAACATTGGGGAGGTTCGCCTGACATTTCCCCTCGTCCGGAGTCATATAGGGCTTTACCAGCTCCACGGTGTTAACCGAAGAGTACCCCTGACATTCACTCGAGGATTCATCCACCACTTGGTGCATTTAGGGAGGAATCCCCATTTTAGGGGGCATAAAGTCGCCGAGAGTGCGGGATGATGACGACATCAGCGGAGTGTGTTTCTTCTTCTTGCACCGTCGCTGCTTGCCCTTTTGGGAAGTGGTCGACTGTGAAGGTGATGCAGAGGTACTAGCTACTTCTTCTGAAGGTTCCGGCTGCATCAGGCGCACCAGGATGATACCATGGGCACGAGAGATGGTTTTTCAAGCCATCCAGTCGTTGTATTTCCAGGATCCGCGGCTGAGAACCTACGGCCACTCGCCTTCGCTGTCGCTGCCGATCTCTGATCCTACAAAGACACCCGTCACATGTTCTAGCGTCGGGCTCAACCTGACTACGTTGTTGTTGACCTGGTCTTGAAGCCAGTCATTAAACACATAGCATTTATTGAGGGTGTTCCACAGAATCTGATGACAAGGACAGTAATTTGGGTGATCAGTGAGATGCTCCTCTGCCGGCTTTCTGCACTCGGGCAGGCGCACAATCCCTTTCTCTAGAGCACTTAGGATGTACCCAAGGACCTGATTTTCGTTGAACGAATAGGTTTGGTGCCTTATTTCTGGATAGGTGGCACTGGGGGCCTGGCCCTGATGAGGGTCCGGAGGGGCCTACCATGGAGGCGGCGCCTGATTGTCTCGCCTGGGTGGCAGTGGCGCATTGCGCAGGGGAACCTGTCAATTCTGAGGCGGTCGCTGCTGGGCAGTAGCCTCTTCTTGAGGTGGAGGACCTCTTTCGAGTTGCAGGGATGGTGTCGCTGGAAGTAATTATAGCTGCCTGGGGCTTCTATTTGGGCCACCGTGGCGGGTTCGGCTCTGAAGGTCCTCCTTGCTGAATCATAGTGGGAAACAAGCGTGCCTGACTAGCCTGTTGTAGAGCTTTTTCAAGGCGCTGAGCCTTATCTGAGAAATATCTGAACCCTCCAGGGATGTTCTGGGTAATTAGGGAGGGTACCAGAACCGTCTAGACGTTCCCCACACACATCGTCAGTAATTTCTCCTAAGTCAGTGACATATCGATGGAATACATAAGTCCCTTCCACCGGGAGATGAAGTCTGCGACTCACTCATCAGGCCTTTGCTTGCACTTGAAGAGGTCTGCAATGCTAGTCTTCCGCGTGGTGGAGCTGAACTGGTATAGGAACTGCCGTCAGAGATCCTCCCAACCGGTCACCGATCCGATAGGGAGATGGATGTACAGGACGAATGTTGTACCTTCCAATGTCTATACGAAACATCAGAGCTTGGCAGCTTTCTGCTGAGCCAGGGTTCCCAGCATGGGGCCAGACCTGGAAGAAAAATGAGCCAAGTGCTGTGGCGGGTCCCATATCCCGTTGAAGGGTGAGAAAATGGGGTTCCCAAAACCCGGGGGCGTGGGCATATCATCCCCCCACACGGGATACAACTTTCCGTCTGGTGGGACTGCCACCTGCCGTGTTTCCAACGCTTCGAGGTGGGCTGTGAGTTCCGCTATCAGATCATCTGGGTGGGGGTCCCTATATTGACGGGGATCCCTGATCAAAATTGTGTTTCCAGGTTCTTCAACATGATATATGGCTTCATCAACTCGTGGATCAACTGGCGGAATGACCAGTGGGGCGACTGAGGGAACCCGGACTGGATTCTTCAGATTGCCCCGTCGCTCGGGGGTGTTTGGCAAGACGTATCGCACCCTCTTGCCGTAAGTTCCGACATCTGCCCTGTCTGCGGGAGTAGCATGATCAGGGTTGCCTGGAGGCATCTCACTGGGGGGGAATTGTTCCTGCCCCTGCTGCCCCAGCCTGGGATTACCATAGTCGGGTCGCTGCTCCGCAACGCGCTCAGCCAAGAGTTCATCAACCAGCCTCTTCTAATCAGCAAGCTGATGGCGTAACGTGGACTTTTCGGGATCTTCGTCTGTTTTCTGCACATAGTCAGACGGGTCGGAGTGCTTGACAGTTCTGACATCCTCCTTACCCTTTCCGGTATTTTGACCGAGTACCAGCGACTCGGTGGGTACGGGGAGGCCTAACAGGTTCCTCTGCTGACCGGTAACCCTCCCTGATGGGTCCAACAGTGGTGTTACGCCATCGGGGGGTAAGTCACCATCAAGGAATTCAAGCTCGTCTTCCTTTTCCACTATTTCAGCCATGTGGACCGCGAACCCTCTTGAGGGCATGTCCTTGATGTCGCATAACGAATCGGGCTACCGTCGGATAGGGTCGAAGAGGAGAGCGGCATAGTGTCCCCAAACACTGACATGCACATGGGGGGTAGAATCCCTGACGATTCTGCCGGGTACTTTGAAACTCTGAACACATTTCTGTTGAAGGGCGCTCTGACGGCCTGTCGACTCATAGTGCTGGGCCACAAGGAGTGCGGCCAAATCGATCGGGCGACATTGTTCGCCGATTTATTCGAAGTGCTCTCGACTCCTGGGGTACACCACCCGCTCGTAACAAATGTGTAGGTGTGTCTCCCATAGGTTTTGACAAAAGCACACCGCTTCTTCGTGACTATGTGACTCTGGTGCGCGAAGGTTCAGTGCCGCCGTTGGCCATAATTTCTCTGGGACGTGATCCGCTGCGAGAATACTCCAGAAGCTCATGGGTTCGGACTCGGGGTCTGGACCTGTATTTCCCTACTCGTCAACCGGGGGCGACTGAGGGAACGGTAGCGTTACCGAGGCGGAACTCTGGGATAGTAAACTCGGCGGTAGAGAATATGGCGAACGAGCTGACTGGCCGCCGAATTCTGGGCCATCCCTTCATGAGTAAGGTGACCTGGCCACAATGTCACGATACGATGGGCTGATAGTCGCAGCTTCCGGCACAGGAGTTGTGGGTACCGACGACAGGTCATGTCGTCAGTCTACCGCCGTTGGCCCCCAAAATAGCTCTATGTGATCTCTGGTAGAGGTAAAGGGCGCTCTTGGTGACAATGGCGGTGATTGTGCGGTCGAGACATTCGGAATTCCCAAAATTTCTTCCTCTTGGATGTACCTGCGGAGAGAGACGGGAATCTGGTGGACCTCATATTCCGGGAGAATGAGTCTAACGCGCCTGGTTCCTGCACCATTCCTTGATACGAAGGTGCGGGGAGAAGGTTCCATCGCTGAGTTGCACTCTGCATCAGAGTCGAAGAAGCGGGCAGGTTTGATGACCACACGGGCCTTCACAGGACACTTCCTGTGGCGACGACAACCCACTCTCCTGCCCTGGGGTGGCTCTTTAGGACACGATTGATTCTCATTATGTAGCCTTGGGGAGGCGCTGGCGCCATGGCGGAGAGGGCCCCCACTTGAGATAGCCGAAGTGCGAGGGGCACTAGGGAAAATGTCGAAGGGTACATGGGGAGGACCTCCATGGACCGCATCCAAGGGGGCGGAGCCTCTGTTGGAACTGGCAGGAGCATGGGGAGGACCTCCATGGTCGATGCGGGCGAAGCGAGGCTGACCTTCACTCCTCGAGTTGCTGGGGCGAGGAGGACCTTCGCCGGTTGCAGAGAGGACGTAGGGAGGTCCCCCACGTTGGTAAAGGACCGGATGGATGATGCCTTCAGATCGGCGGTCGGGGGTAGGAGGATGGACTCCATACCCTGTATAGTGGGCGCGGGAAAGGTTTTCGCTCCGAGCATCATTGCCAAGGGGCAGGTTTTCCTTCGGGATGGGGGTAGCACGAGGCATACCTCCATGAAGAGATTCGGAGCGGGGAAGGCCCACGCTCTATGGAGTAGTGGTATGGGGAGGGCCTCCGTACGGGATGACATCACCGCGGGTTAGTTCGCGGTGATCACCACTGAGGCCTGCAACCCGGAGAGTCAACCCAGCATTCCCGTGGGGCGGTTGCGGTCTTGATCCTGGTTGGGTGAAGGAGTGACCCTGCTCAGCGTATGCATGGGACCCATGATGCACGTCGATGGTGGCTTGGTCCACTATAGCGTATGACGTCGACGCACCTAGGAAAGCATCCTTAGCCAGGGCCCAGCGCTGACGTCGGGTCAGTTGAGCTGGCGCAGGTGGTGCAGGGGCATGGCTTGCCTGTTCCTCCTGCAGAGTCGGACGGCGGCGCTGACTCGGCCGGACGGGATCCCTTGCCTGGAGCCCTTGGGTCGGGACCCTGAGCGGGATGAGCCGGATGACGCCTGCCTCATCAACGTAAGGTGAGGATTCATCGAGGCGTTCCAGGGACAGGCTCCCGAAACGGTTGAAAGTTGGGGTGGGGAGCAGGGGCTCCCTGTGCGGCCTGTTAGGGCGGCGTTGTCGGCGGGGCCTGGATGCCTCCAGGTCCAGGCGGGCCATATCCCGAGTTGGGATGACCCCTTCCTCCTCGTACCTGCGTACGAGATTATTGATCACCCTTCGCTGGATGACCTATGATGGGTAAAGGGGATGTGGGCACCCCATATTCCACGATGTGGTGGCCGTCGTGGCGGTAGCGGTGCCATGCGGGGTGGTTGTGGTGGTGTTTCCCCAGCCCCTGCGTGGGCGAGCGGGTGGTGATCGTGTCTCTGTAACAGCAACCTGGTTCCTGAGAAACGAAGGGATCAGATCATCAGCACTGAGAGGAAAAGGATTGACAACCAGTGCCCCATCGTCCTTCCATTCTCCACGTCGGTAAGAAGGATCCACGCCAACACGCTGTAGAACGGAGTGCCCCACTTTCTACTTCCCTGACTTCCGGTGAGTTTCACGGCATACCCGCTATTTGCATGGCGGGACCAGGTGTCGGATATCTGGATCTGGTGACATGTCAATATACTAGTGCCTTGAATGCTACTAATCTCCACATTTTGGAGAAGAAATTCACATCGGGTTCACCATTTTTGTTTCCGACGCTTTCACCGGGGCGCGCGCATCCGTCCGTGGAGGACGCGCTGCTTGTTTCCTCGCATTCCCACTTTCCAAAGGTGGATGGAATCGGATTGTTGTTCAGGGACGTCTACTCCTTCATCGAAACTGGGATGATGGGATGTCGGTTCTTCCTTCCGTGGATTCCACCTTGGAACTCGTCACCTAGTCCGAGTCTCCCTCATAGATTTAATATGTTTTTTGTGAAAATCTTCCTAGTGCCATGTTTCCATGGATGCCGGTTAATTACACTGCTTCTGTCGGGACATTCCAAAGGGTCCAATCAGTGAAACAATCTTCAGCCAGGGGAGTAGTCATGTTGAGGCATCATTAGCATGTCTGGATGCTGGGGACCTGGCATGTCTGTCTTTTATCTCTAGTCACAGGGCTTCTTGAGGGCATGGAGGCCCGAGGCATCCCACATCGAGCGCGGGGAATTATATGCCATAGAAACATATCTGAGGTTTTCCTCACCTTCCCATGTTTAACACAGGGTACGCCAAAAGTTTAACGTCTAGCGGATACAGATCAGCCCAATCGGAGCATTAGCTAGAGTAGATCAGACTGAGGGATTTCCCTTGAAGGGGTGCTGATACCGGGACCAGCCCATGGGCGGCTGTGAAGAGGAGCGTACCGACATGGTCTCACCAGGATATGACGGTCCGAGCGAGAATTAGGGTGGATTATGGATGAAAAAATGAAGTGGGGGTGGGGGGGGGGGGGGTGGAATGGCAAGGGATCGTTGCAAGGGCGACGGTGAAGGTGGGCTTGAGCCGTGAAGAGGCTTCCTACGTACCCCTGTGGTAGAGAATCATAGTCCGCGTAGTTCGGGATGGTGTCGGTGAACCGGCATGAGGGTGGACTGTGGTCCGATGGGCATCATCAGCGAACCGACGTGAATGTGGACCTTAGTCCAATGGATGTCGTCAGCGAACCAACGTGAAGGTGGACTATGGTACGATGCGTCAGCAAACCGATGTGAAGGTGGACCGTGGTTCGATGGGTGTCGTCAGCGAACTGACGTGAAGGTGGACCTTGGTCCGAGGGGAACCGTCATCGAACCGACATGAAGGTGGACCTTGGTCTGATGGGTGATGGGCTTGAACTTCTGGGAGGATTCCTACGTACCATGCCTTGGCATGGATCAATGTCCTCGTAGTTCGGAGGGTGTCATCGGCGAACCGACGTGAGAGTAGACACGAGGGTCCGATTATGGTGGGCCTGAACCTCGGGGAGGCTTCCTACGTACCATGTCATGACATGGATCAAAGTCCTCGTAGTTCAAATCGTTGATGGAATACAATTTAACGTCATGCGGGACGGCAGTGAACCCTGATGTGAATAAACGACGGGCGGTGGGCTTGAACCTCGTAGAGGATTTCTACGTACCATGCCTTGGCATGGATCAAATTCCCCGTAGTTCGGGATGGCTGTGGGTGTCGGCATACTGACGTAAATGAGGGACCTTGGTCCGATGGTAGATGGTCTTGAACCTAGGGGAGGCTTCCTACGTACCATGCCTTGACATGGATCAAAGTCCTCGTAGTTCGGGTTGGGACAACGGCTTGTCGTCGGACTGGAGTGCAGTTTAACGTCATCATGGACGAAGGTTGAACTCGACGTGAATTGGATGATGGGTGGGCTTGAACCTCGTGGAGGCTTCTTACGTACCATGCCTTGACATGGATCAAAGACCTCGTAGTTCAATGGGTTTCATCGGTGAACTGACATGAATGTGAACCCGGGGGGGGGGGGGGTCCACTTATGGTGGGATTGAATCTCGTGAAGGATTCCTACATACCATGCCTTGACATGGATCAAAGTCCTCATAGTTTAGGGGAAAATGGGGGCTTGGCACACTGAAAAGGTGATGGTTTGGGCCAATGATTGTTGGGCTTGAACCTCAGGGAGGCTTCCTACGTACCATGCCTTAACATGGATCAAAGTCCTCATAGTTCGGGTGGTGACAATGGCTTGCCATCGAACTGGGGTGCAGTTTAACGTCATGCTGGACAAAGGTGGAACTCAACGTGAATTGTATGAAGGGTGGGATTGAACCTCGTGGAGGCTTTGTACGTACCATGCCTTGAAATGGATCAAAGACCCCATAGTTCAAAGGGTTTCATCGGTGAACCGACGTGAATGTGAACAGGGGGTCCACTTATGGTGGGCTTGAACCTTGTGAAGGATTTTTACGTACCATGTCTTGACATAGATGAATGTCCTCTTAGTTCAGGTGACAGTGTAGTTTAATGTCATGCGGGTCAAGGGCGTGTAGTTTAACATCATGATGGACGAAGGCGTTCAGTTTAACGTCATGCTGGACGAGGGCAGGCAGTTTAACATCATGCTGGACGAAGGCGTGCTGTTTAACGTGATGCTGGATGAGGGCATGCAGTTTAACATCATGTCGGATGAAGGCGTGCAGTTTAACGTCATGCTAGACGAGGGAATGCAGTTTAACGTCATGCTAGACGAAGTATTGTCATAGCCAATGCCAACTCTAATCCAACATGACTCATGCGCGGTGTGAGAAACAAGAGACAGCAAGGACCTGACGATCACTCCGCGAAGGGTGCGTCCGTGAGAAGAGAAGAGGGGATTACGCATTAGGCGGCCCATGGTGTTGGGACTTACTCCAGGATGGAGGCCCGAAGTGCGACATAACGCAGCGAAATAGGGATTTGGGACCAATGGTGGGAGGCGCCTCATTCCCTATCACGCCCTCCACTGACCTTGGTAGTGGGGAAGTACGGAGATGCATGGGTGCAGCCATCCGTTGGGAAACTAGGGTCTCCCTTCTCTTGAGAACATACGCCACTCCAGTAAGGAGGATATCATCTCTTGTGGGTGGATGATTCCACTTTCGTGGAGATGAGTGGCGTAAATAATGTTCGAGCTGGGGGGACCCTTCGTGAGAGGCACGAGGTCAGGTCACAGTTTAACGTCATGTGTTGAGGATGTGGTGCTTGGTAGTTTAACGTCCTGCAACTCGGATGAGGTGGGTTCACTCCTCACCCCTAGGACTTACATAACTGGTACCCTTTGGTCTTTGGGGGAGGGAATGTACTGGCAATTCTATGGTTAAGGGGGGTTGTGTAGCGGACCATCGAGGGGTCCACATTAGCATGGCTATGCGAAGAAGCATTAGGTGAAGCAACGCTACAAGTGTTATTGTCTGTGGGACTTTGAAATCACATCGTGCATACCTGGAGGGTCGCACGACATGTGGAATTTATATGAAAATTAGTGTTCTTAGTGAAGCGGAGTGTCTTAGACTTAGCATGGGTCATAGGTGTGAATGGAGGGTCCTTCGCGAAGTGGAACAGTATTCGCGGAGCACTGCCTCGCGAAGAGGAGGTGGCTCACAAAGCAAGGTGCTACGAAGCAGTGTGCTTCGCGATTTGTGGCGATCATGCCTTAGCATAGGGATCACGAGTACAGGTTGCGTGTTTCGCGAAGCATAAACGCTCTGCAGCTGCCCGGGTTCCCTTGGGAATCCCCTTCCATCGCGAATGCCCTTGAGATTCATGAAGGGAAGCCCTCTCAGAAGAGGGTCTCAAAACAAGACAAGGCAAAGGCGTCACGCGAAGTAGAAGTACCTCGCGGAGGTCATGATTCCTGGGGGAAAAGGGTGCTTTGCGATTCGGGAGAGGAGAAGCCGAAAGGTCGGATTGTCCGTCCCAGGGACTCAGGGGGAGCCCCATATTTTTATGCAAGGGGCGCCGCGAACCCGAACTCACATGCCGCCAAAGGTGCTTCGCGGCAGGCTCGCAAACATCAAACACGTTCGCTGATAGTTACCGCCTCCGGAGCTTCGCGGCGGGCTCGAGAACGTCATACCCGGTCGCAGAGATTTACCGCCTCCAGAGCTTCGTGCGCGGGCTCGCGGACGTCAAACTCGGTCACGGAGAGTTACCGCCTCCGGAGCTTCGCGGAGGGCTCGCGAACGTCAAACCCGTTCGCGGAGAGTTACCGCCTCCGATGATTCGTGGGACCGCGAAGCTCGGGGTGCTTCGTGGCGGTGCTTCGTGACGCAGCGTGTCGGCCTTCTTTTCTGTCCCTTCCTTTCATGCAACATTTTGGCACCAACAAATACGTACAAGGAACTAGATTTATTATTTTGGTATTGAAAAAATGAAAACAAAGAGCAAGTAGAAGACGAATTGTACATGATAGAGGGTGGTGATATTATTGCCTCTTCATTGGGTGTTTCCTTTTGAGTTGATCAAAAGGGATCCATAGGTTAGCTTTCTGGTCAATTTAAGGACTCTGGGTTGATATGAGGGAAGATGGGAGGATATTTTGGCAGGGCTTGGCTGATCCAAATGGATTTGGAGGTGTTATTTTGAGACAAGGGGAAGTGCCCTTTTATAAGAGGGGTGAAGGGTACTTTAGGAAAATCTTGAATTATTATTTTATAAGAAAATACTTTTCCATATATAATGGTATAAAAATGATTTATTTCAAGTATACGGTGGGTATGGGTTGAAAAACTCTCAACCAATAGGTTTTAGATAGGTATAAGTCCCCATATTAACATTATCATTTAGATTTAACTCTTAGGTAAATAGTTTGACATTTACCATGTCTCATTGTATTTTTATATTATATGGTTAATAAAATTACTATAAAAATACAAGAGAACCCCATATAGTTCATTATTAATATCAATAACCTTTTCTACATCCTTTTTCCAAACCTTAAATATTTAGGAATATTATGTAAATTAATAATATAGTATTTGTTTTAAAATCTCATTTATATCGATTTTGACACTATTTAGTATTTTATTTAATTTTGAAAGCCATATAATCATTATCCCCTTGAATAAAATATATTTAATCCACTTAAACATGTTATATTAACCACTAAAATTAGTGCAATTCATCAAAAGTCTTAATTTTCATTTATTTGGATATTTATAATATCAATTATTTTAAAATTTTATTAATAATGTAATTACTACATCATCATTGTTTCATATATAAATTAAACTATTTAATGTCTAAAAATTATAATTAAAATACCATTATGTATTAAATTTTATTAGATTTATAATTAATATTCATAGTCTAATTTATCTTATTTGTATCCCTATATTAAAAATGTGTTAGTTATTAAACATTGAATTTAACACTTTTAACTTTTCTTTATATAAAATAATAATAAATTTCATAATCTAATACAAATGGACCAAATATGATCATATATTACTCTTAAGGTTGTTTTTGGTCGAATAAAACATATCCTATATAATTAAGACATGTGTTAGTGTAATTATAATATCATTTTTACCATTAATTACCCTATTTACATTTAACTATGGTAAATAAATGTAAAAAATTACTACTCACCCAAAATAATTTTCATCTTATTGAACCACATTTTATATACTGATGTTAACCGTGTCTCTTGGATTTTTGAAATTCAACTCACAGAAGTAGTAAAATTATGTTTTATGCGAATTTTCAAATGCTTATTGAAGGTGGGTAAAATACGGTAACAAGTTCAACAAAATTATATATATGTTAACATATTATAAAATGACTCCAATGAATTACACAAAAAATATATAGGTATTATGTATCTATTTTTTCTTAAAATAAGCATAATAATAAAAATATTAAAATTAAATCATTTTTAAACAATAACGCAGTGTATTTCATTGTTCGTTAAAAATGTACTATTTTCAGAAATATACCAAACATTAAGCCAATTATATTTTTTTCATCCAAATAAAAAAATTAATTATATTTTAACAAATTAAAAACATTAAATTTTTATTAATTAATTGAAAATTAATTCCCGTTGTCAAATCTAAAAACAATGTTTTATTAAAAAGTATAAACTATCAAAATATTTACAAGTGTTTATGTCAAATTTAAAAGTAAAATTACATATAATGACTTACATTATATTAAATGTAAAAAATATAATATAATTTTACTTCCAAACCATTCAAATTCATAATTTAAAACAATAAATATTTTTTAATAAAATTTTTTTTTTCAATTAAAATTTATTATTAATTAGTATTCATCAAAATATGAATGCTATCGGAAAATTACCAAAAAATTATCGAAAATAAATTTTTATGTCCAAATTCTAAATAATAATTTAATTTCATTAAATTTAATATATAAAAGTGTCAAATATTGGTTTTAAAAAGGGTTTCCCATTAAATGGTGGTAAAAGTTCATTTTTCTAAAAATACTTCTTTTATCTGATAAAATGAAATTATTCTAATATTATGTCTAAGAAACCAATAATATGGATTCTAAAATTATACGAAGTATATAAAATTTAATATTCATTTAATATTATTCATAACCACTTTTTGAATGGCTAGTATGGTAAGCCATGGTGCACTCGAACTCGGTGTTGAGTGTAGCGCAAGCTATTGAATTACCTTAAAGTAAATAACTTACTAGGAAATATTGGGTTGTAACATTTATATGTAGTTAATATATATTTTTTATCTTTGAGATGAAGCGATTATCTTTTTATGTTTATTCCATGAAACTGATAAGAAATTAATGCAGAAAGCTGATATGTTTTAGGTTCAAATATTTGTGTTATTTAATTAAAAGTACTATAATTTTTTAATAATAAGATATAGATCATTGTATGTATATTTTAAATCACATTCTCACGAGGCCTATAAATACTTTTTTCATAATCTTTACATTCACCACACTTCATCAAAGAAATAAAACCATGCTTGTTTTAAATATAATTTTATTTATTTCTATCAAAACATGAGAGTTTGAGGTACTTATGTTTTAAATTATTATAGAATTTATTTTGTTTTAGAGCCCCATATTCAAGAAAATTATTATTTTTGGAATGTGTTTTTTATTTCATCCATTTACCCCATATAATACATGAACACATGGTTAGTTTATTGAAATTAAAATCTAAATTTCCCTCTTCAACATTCTCTTTAAGTGAATTTTCGTGATTTTGGTGAACATATGTATACATGATGCTCTTTTGTGTTATTTTACATATCTTGGTGCTACCTTGTGTGGAAAAAAAATTAATAAGATTTGATTTAAATTATGAAATAATTCATTATATTGAAATCATTTCCTTTTTAGAGAATTCATGATAAAATATGTTGTCACTTTAAAGATCATCCCAATGAGAAACATAATTGTGCCTATCTAGAGAATTAAAAAACATGCGTTGATAGTGTTGTAGAACTATAGAATGTATATAATTCTCATAAAAAAAATTTTTGGTATTATTTTGGAGCTGTTTTACTACTATGGTATTAAAGAAGATACCATACTATAGTAAAAATTTGAAGCATGTATTTTTTCTTTAAAAATATCCATAACCTCTTCATTCGACCTCATAATTTTTAACATAAATATCATTCAAAATAAAAAACCACAGAAAATACATGAAAGTCCAACATGATAGTCACATGTTTTTGAACTATATCAGGTGGATTCTTGTGAATTTATCAAACCTATAGTTAGTATTTCATGGTTTGGATGAAAATAAATCTTGATAAAAATGAAATTTGTGAGATGATAGAAAATTATTTTAAGGTAATTGTTTTATTTTAATTGGATGGAATATGAGGTGTAAATATATTTAATTATTTCAATACATACCTTGAAATAATTTTTTTTTCAAGAGACATGAATTTTTTTATTCGTTTTGAAATATTGGTGGATCTCATGGGTATATGATTTAAATTTCATTGATTTAATGCTAACATATCCTATATTCCATGTGCTATGTGGGAACAAATTTATAGAGATATAAATATTCTCATTTAATATTTCTCTAAATTATTTAATTCCTACCAATTTATTAGTTTGAGTTAATTTTCAGTAATTTTGGATTTTTTGTGTGTTTCGTGCTAAAAGGTGAGAAATTGTTAATTCTGGAAATTTAGCAGATTTTAATCACAGTGGTATTTATGGAATGACATATAAAATCTTATAAATATTTTACTGATTATTTATTAAAGTATTCATTGATTTATGGGATTAAATATTACCTTTTGGACCATGAGTTTAGGTGAACAACTAGATTCCTGAAAAAATCAATAAAATGTAAAATTATTTGGGCATATAGAGTGGGCCCCCCATCAATAAAAAGGAATAAATTGGTCTAAAAAATAAAATATTTTTTATTAGTGTATTATATGAAAGAGGGATCATATAATTATTACACTATTAAATTTAATGTTTTCATACACCCATTAAGAAGTCTATTAGAAGATAAATGTTGAAGGTGGATTCTAGATTTCTCATACAAAGAAATTCATAATCATTACTAATTCTATAACATCCCTAATAAACATACTATTAATGTGATCATTGGAAGGGATATAAAAAAATATACAATTATAAAAATATCAGAAGGGCCATTAGGGTGACTCAAAGACATTATGTCCCAATAAGGAGCCAATTTTCAGAGGACTAATACTAGAGGACAACTTTTCTAGATTTTTATTTATATATTTTCATTTTCAAAGTTTTTAATTACTTCTTCTTACAAATTTATAATTATTTCTCTTACATAGATGGGTAAAATTTGTGTTGTTGTTAAGGAGTTGTGTTTTTTTAAAAACATGAATTTTTTTATATAATTTATTGAAATATATTTCTCAATTATGTGATGTTGTGTTCAATTTCATATGGTTATTTTTATTATGAAATTTGATCGTATTTGTATTTAAATTATCTTATTGATTCTTTTGTATATTATTTTCAACTTTCTCCATTAGTTTCATGTTTATATAATATTAAATATTCTAGTTCTTAGTAGTGAAGTACTCAACAATAATCAGTATGTGTGATGAGGGTAATAGATGTTTGTGAATTTTTGGGACAAAGAAAACACGATAAGGTATTACTTATGTAATTTCAGGATATTCATTGTAACACAATTGAACAAAGAATTATACTAGACCAATCATAGATTTTGTAAATGTTTTCTCTTGTAATCATCATTTGACTCGGGAGTGAGAGGAAAAATTTGTGAAATCTCACTTTAATAAACATAGCATAACAGGATTGAAATAAATAGAACATGAATTGCTTTATAATTGGAAACCCAAATCTGATATGATCACCATTATATTATAATATATTTAATTAAATTTAAATTCCAATTTTCTATTATAATTTTCATATATTTGTATATTTATTTCATTTCGTTGAAAACTAATGAATCCCAAAAATAATATCTTTTCATTATAATTAAAAAGTGACAAATGTTTTTGTGTGCACTCCTCATTAATAGTATACCTTTGGTTAACCACTAGATTATAATTAGGATACACAATAGACACTAAATTTCTATACCTCATGACATGGGTTCTTCAGTATTACCATAATATGTTATTATATATTTAATTATAAATAAATTTAATTTCATTAAAATATTATGATTCATAGAATCGTATGCCTAAATGTTCCATTATTTGGTATAAAATTATAATACAATCATTAAATTATAATTTATTATATAAATAACTAAATAATTAAAACTAAATTTTTTAAACACATAAAAAAATACATTTATAATAATTTTATTTAATAAAACATAAAAATCATTTGAAATTAAAATAAATGATTTTATGAAATAAACTTTTTATGCACACAATGTGTATTCATCTAAAGAAGTATATTAAAGACTATTGTGGAATAATATTTTTATAATATATTAAAATTATAATAATGTTTTAACATTCATCAAATATTTTTAATGTTCATGTGATATGAATAAATCACGTTTTATGTTACAATAACTATATTTTTCTAAAAACAATCATCACATATTACACAATAATTCAGTGAAAACTATTTTACATGTATAGGTATTGAAAATGGAAAAGGAATTAATTAGTTTTAGTCATGATTTTTGTAATTTTAAATTATAGTGCCTTCATTTTTTTAATTATTAATATTAACCATGGTAAAAATAATAACTCCAGTAAAGGGTATGTAATGATAATCTAGATGACAACAATTTTTTGAGGTCAATTAATTTCATCTTAATTATAATTGGGTGAATTCAATTTGAAAAATATCACCATTGAATATATATATATATATATATATATATATATATCAATTTTTAATGGGGAGTTATTTTGGAAAATGTCATAGATAATATTCTTCATGATAGTTACAAACGAAAACTCTTGTAGTTTTAGATATCTCATATGTGTTGACATAGGAAAACCTAATTTTGTTGAAAAATAATAATGTTCCATTTTATCATAATGAATTTTTTCATGAAAAGGTAATTTATTAAATATTTTTGGTATCAAATTATCATCTTAAAATATTTCTAAATGCTAATAAGAGATATATTTATTTAATAAAAAATAAAATAATAGATTAAAATGGTATTAAAGGATAAATAATATGATTTAGTTGAGGTTCTTCATGATTATATTAAATAATTATATCATATTATATATGTATGAATGGAATGTATTTCAATTTAAACTTTTCCCATTTGGTCATTGTGTTTATTATAAATGAATAGTTATATAATTTAAATTAAATATATTTAATAAAAAAAATATTCTTCAAAATGATATAAAATAAATAAAAAAATAATCATAAGTTGTTTTAATATTATATAATTGAATAAAATATTGAATTGATATTTATGAATCCTATGTTTTCATTTATAATATCATTATATTATATTTTGGGTTAAAATAGTTATTTTCATGGTAATGGTAAAAAATCATTGAAATTATTTTAAAATTCCAAGTAATAAAATGAAATACCAAAACCTAAGTTAATTTAATTTGATGATTTCATTTCAACCATTACCACCCATTCATGGAGTTCATGTCCATCACCAAGAATTTGGATTATGAATTAGTTTATTATATTTAATCATTTACAAGATAACATTTTTGTCTTCTACATCCCTTATAAATAAACTACTCTTTCATATTCCTTACGACACATAAAGCCTTATAAAAGGATCATTTCATAAAATATAACTTCCCAAATTATTTATAAACATTATATAGGTGAAGTCTTTCCCGATTGATAAAAATTTGGGAACATATTGACATCTATAATGGAGTTATTTAAATAAAATGAAACCACCTTAACCATATTCATTCTGTTTACATATTATTTACCTCTGATAAATATATTGTATTTTTTAAAAACAATATATTATATATAATAAATATAATAAAATAATATTTTGATTATGATTACACAATTATCCACCCTCTATGAATCTAATGGGTTGAGATGTGGCATATGTCTATAGGTACATCATATCACGTCAATATAGAAATAAAATTAATTTTCCATCATCGTATTTCAAATATTATTATTATTATAGTTTTAATTATTATATATTACTCTTATAACATAATTATACGATGTGAATGAATATATAAATTTTACATTCTTACAGACTAATATGTTTTAAAAAATAATGTCTCTCCAGCGTATGTATAGACTACCAGCAATATGAAGTGATGTGAGATGTTTGTCATTTACTTTTTAATTATATGGTAATAATGGTGGATATAATTAATATAAATTATTTATATGATAAAATATTTATTCTTTAATGTTTAATTATTATTTATTGTTACTTTTTCTATCTTTTGAAAAATGAAGTCATTATTTACACGTGCATATGACATATCATATATCTGAATTGTATAATTCATATATTATCTCTATATTATATATTTGACTATAAAACTTAAAAATTTATAAATTTAATATAGAAATAATTAATTAAATTATAGATATAATTGGAAAATATATAATGTAAAATAACTGAATCTTTAGAAGCAACTGATAAATTATAATGGAGGAAGGTCATACCCTAAATAATGATTTTAATGAATAATTTTTTAAAAATTGGTGAATAAATATTATAACTAACATATTTATATATGGAATAATATATATTAATATGGATATATAATAGATATATAAAAACTATTTATTTATTATGTTGTTGGTTCTTACACATTCAATCGATGTCAAACGGCATGTAAGAGATTATTTTTTATTCTCACCATTATTCATTATTGATTAGGTTTATGTTTCAATTGAATTTTTTTAAAAATTTATATCGTAAACCATTTAATATTTTATATTAATATATTTATTTACATAATTATTCTTTTTTATCAATGTTATATATTTTTAAACTATTTTTATATTAGTATTCTTGTCATTTCTGAATGAGGTAATTTTAGTGTTTTTATAAATGTGTGAATGAATGGTTTTCATAAATAATATAATCCATGAGTTTTATTTATGCACAATCATAAACTTTATTATTCTTACATTATTATTTTCCATGTTCATTTCATGTAAAATAATTAACCTATCTATTATTGAGTTTTAGAATTTTGATTATGTTTTTTGGAAATGTTGCGTGCATTTTTTTCAAGAAATAAATTTGTTGTATTTTTAAATTTTATTCACAAATAAAATAAATCATTGCTAATATTATTTTTTAATAGAAATTTAATATTTTGAAACCATTTACCATGTTACCCTATTTGGTTTATGATAATGTTGAATAATTTGGAAAATTAATAACATTTCTAGTTCATTGTTTCATTATGATTATTTACGATGATTTTATCGTACCACTTTTATAAGATAAATGCATTGTACATTTTATTTGAATAAAATGGTCCTTAATATCCTATTGATTCTATATTAGGTATCTTAAAACAATACAATTTTGGTATTTTAATGATTCCTTACCCATTTAAATTATATGTCTTGGAAGAAGTGCTTGAGCTTATGTTTATAATGTCCAAAATTATGCATTAAATCATTTTGAAAATATTTATTTTTATCAATTTGGTTTTGGTCATATTATGCATATATTTTCCCTATTATTTGGTATTATATGTATATATTATGTTATTATTGTTTATTATGACCATATTAATGATGTTTTATATGTGTTGGGTTATCATTGTCCGTACTCATACCCTTACTAAACATATATGCTAACACAATTTTTTGTTCCATATATCTAGTATTCTATAAAGTGTATTAACATTGATATGTAGAGATATTGTAATGTGAATTTTTTTTTAAAATTAAATTACCATGATGAATATTTTGGGTTCACATTTAATGTGATATTTAAGTACATATCTAGTTCTATAGATTTTCAAAAACAACCATGTCATTTGTGAATTGATTGCCAATATCTTCTTCCAATATATTAAATTAACCACCAATGAAACCAAATTCGTTAAGGTTCAGTACACATTCCCTCTTTATATGATCTCGAAGAATGCACATTCATTAATTTATCATTATCAATAACATACATTTATAAATATAAAAAGAAAAAATATAAAAACACAATTTTAATATTATATATATGCCTTAATACCTTCAATTTTGAAACACCATAAAATAGAATAATAAAATATATCTCCATAGTAAAGATAATGGTGGTAGAAAAAATAAATCAAATGTATATGCTTCAGCTTCCTTACAAATGGTATTATATCACCTAAAACAACACAAATCTCTAAAAAATTTCATTAAAATATATTTATAATAAAACCAAATTAGAAAACAATCATTTAATCTTTGATTCTAATTTCATTCATAGATTCACTAAATAATAATAAAATTATATTATATTAGATCATCTTTGTACCCATATTAATAACACACTTAACGATATCATTGTACTCCTATCTTGACCATAAACACCGTAGTGATGTATATATAGAGAGTGTGATAAAAAAAATAACTAAATAAAAAACATGAATATTAGATATGTTCAATAACCACAAAATAGTATAAAAATGGAGGATAAATTAATATTTTCAATGGTACATGACATACAAATTATCATATCCTTGGAACACTCTAATAATTTAAATAATATAAATTTGATTAAATTAAAAAAAAACCAATAATAAACTAATGTAATGAACCATTTTCCAAATTAAGATTTCTTTGTGCTAATGTGTGAGTAAAAGAAATGATTAATTCTTAAAATATAATAAATTAATATTTTGGGATAATTACCTAGGAACAACATGTAATATCTCCAGAAGTGTAATTATTCTCTTAATTATCAAGGACATATAATTTTAATCCCTCACAATGCATTATAATATATCAAGATTTTATGTGAAATATATAAACATAAATGTTACTCTAAAAATTAATTTTAAATACGATTATTAGAAAAATATTGTCTACATAAAAATGATAATATACTTATATTAATGAATAATCATTCCAGTTCCCAAAATAAGATGTTAATATGTAATATTTCATGTTTAATGGAATCTATTGGTATGAAATATCACAATAGTTCCTGAAAATAGTATGTGATTGTATAGATTCAATACTAGGATGGTCTGGTTGATGTGTGATAAATATTATATATACAATCCATATACATAGATAATTATTTATATAATTGAAAAAAATAATAGACTATCCCATGAAAATTAGGGAAAAATAATGGACTATGTATCAATGAGATATGTAATTATAAATTTGAAAGGTAATATGTTAATGATTTTATTGGATTTAATGTCATTTAGGTAGATGTTTTACATTTTAATTTCATAGTCACAACATTGAATCATATTTTTGGTGTGGGTAAACGGTGCTTCACACATTGATTTATATTATGTATATTTTTACTGGTTTTCTTTCATTTAAATCTAATAATATAATTTACTAATAGATAAATACATTCTCTGGAATAGAATCATATAATAAGTCATTTATGATCATGTTTTTAATGCAATTGAAATAAATGTAATGGATTATAATTAATAATATTATTAATGTTTTTTTAAATGATAAAAAATAAAAATTACGTATTTTATTATTAATAGCATTATAATACTTGTGGAAAATAATATAGAAAAAATTAAAATGTGGCAATGAGAAAAAAAACATTGCTCACATTGTTGGTATAATCCATCAATGATGTAATTAAATTTAACCTTCACTGAGGTGCCACCATTGAAACATAATTTATAGATTAAATTTATGATTTCTTGGTTATACACGGGATTCATGGAAATTTAATTGAGGGTTGAAGGATATAATATTTAAAATTATTTCTATGAAAATTGTTTCTATATGAGTATTACATGGTATAGAAATAGAGTGTTTATAGGTGAATTATAGGAATATTTTGATTATAATAAAAAATATATAAGTAATTATAATAAAATTATTGGATGGAATTAATTATATTTACTATAAATTGAATTTGATTAAAAAAATATCTTTAGACACATCTGAAATAGAAATAAATCATTGATATACAAAATTCAACATAATGAAAAAATAATAGATTAATTTAGAATGAAATATTTATTATTCTTCATATATATATATATATATATCAATTTATGTATTTGGTAAATAAAATAATGTTATAAATATATTTTCTTCTCATAAAATGCTAAACATACGTTGTTTAAAAAATTATAATTTATTAAGAAGGTTATAGATTAAAATGATTTCTAAAAACAAACCATATATGGAAAAAAGTTTTATTACTATTTACTATAATGTAAAATTTATTCTAAATATTACTTAAAATTTACTATAGAGAAAACTAAATGCATTACTTCCAAAAAAATATCATTTTTGTCAATATGATTTATAAATTAGTATACTCCAACTTAAATAATTTTATATAAGGATTAATTTTATAAAATAATAAGATAAATAATTCATTATAAAAACATTATACATAAAATAACTGATGTTATATTATTATAGATTGAAATTTATGGTGTCTAATTATTTATTTTACATAAATTTATTTTTCATTGGTATTCAACATATATTATTTAATTATTTCTAAAGATGGATAATTATTTTAAGGGTTTCGTTTCTATCATAATATCAAGGTTAATATTTTAATTTTAAAATGACTAATCTAATTAATGTAAATAACTCATATTTCAGAAATTATTCATAATATGAATTTTATTCAAAATAGTATCAATAATTTGTTTAAAAAATATAATTTTTATTTATAATTTATTTCATTATTTTTGAAATTTCTATTTACATCTACGGAATTCTTAGGATATCACCTCCAATACAATTTTTATATTATAGTTTTATTTTAGAAATCTATACATTAATTAATACAATTTAATATATTCATCATTAATTTATAATCTTATGTTCTTCAATTAAATGTTTTTTATTTTTTTAGATATGTTAATATAATATATAAAAATATTTATTAAAATTTGATTGATACGATGCATATTAGTTTAAATAAATTTACATAAAAAACATAACATATATTCATAAAATATTTATAAATTTAATCCACGAAATATTTATTAAAACATTGTTTGGAAATTATATTTTTTTTATTGTATAATACTATGGTTCTCATGTTTTCTCTTTGATCCTTCTATTATTTTCATCATACAATTTCATGATCAATTGTCTTATTTCATAGAAGTATATATATATATACTATGATCATATCTATTTATTCCTCATAATATTGTTCATCGGTTATCTTCACTACCAATTGATTTAGTACATGTTACCGATCTAGAGTATACATAATAGATATAGAAAAATAAATCACAATATAAAAATGACCTATATTTTTGTGAATATCTCATTTTTATGATATATTTTTAACAATATAAGATTATAAAAGGAGATAATAGTCCTTAGGGTTAACATACAAGATGATCAAAACCTTATGAATAACCTATATAATTATATTGAAAAAATAAATTATCTATAGAGTATATTATGTGACCTCATTGATGATTATAAACATAAAAAGCATTTTCAAATTTTTGTAGATTTGATATATTGTTGTACGGATTATACGATTTTAGTTATTTCTCAGACATGTTTTGGTATGATTAGATTTTTTCTAAAATTTTATCCCATTAAGTTGGATTTTTAAATCTAATACCATTAATACCATCATACGGGTTCTTCTGGATGCATGAGGTAATTTTTTCGTTGAATGAGAACTCAATTAAAAAAAGATAATGATCTCATAATCCTTTAATATACAAAGGGATAGAGCTTAAGATGAATTATTATTTTGTCAATTAACGTTAATATTGAACATATTTATATGAATTATAAATCATTATAAAGTTCACTACTATGATAAATTAATTTTACAATAAAATATAAAACCAAGAGTTTATGATATAAGTTAAGTCATATACAATTGATAATAGTCTTATATAAATTGTTACCAATTATCCAATAAAGTAATTATTTTTAATAATTGAAAATATTTAATGAAATTTGATGATGTAATAAATCCTTATAATATGATTATTGTTTTACGTAAGGAACCAAATAATTTTCATGTATCAATTTTACCCATTGAAAAATTATTTGCGCTATTCTTCTACTGCAATTTTGTTATTGGTAATTATTGCATTATAAAATTATAATTCTATAATCCCTGATGATCATTTATCATACCAGGAAAATTGATTTATATTGTGCAACCACATTCTATATATTTTTTCAGTAAATGTTATTTTAGAGGCAATTATATGTGTTTTTCTTCCAGTTTGTTTAAAGAAATACAAGTTACAAAAATCATCAAATAACTAATTATTAATTTTTATCAATAATGGTACACATTATCAACTTAAAAATATTAAGGTTTTCACATTATAAATTTATATATTCATCATTTTACCCTTTTTTATTTCCCTCACATTCTTTTATATTAATTATATTGTATTACCATAATCTTTGATAAGATAGATGGTTAAGAACTAATTTATGAAATTTAGGACATCGACCAATCCATTAAGTATCACATGTTCATAAATCTAAATTTCAAATATGAATGGGTAAATTTCATTTTTCATTATGGATTAGGATTCATGTGATTTTTTATTTAAATCATATTCTAAAAAATTTTCCATTGTTGGATATTGTTGTATTATTTAGTAATAGTCAATAATTACCTATAAAAGTTTTCATTGTGATTTTTTATTCACATTATTTGTGAATGTATACTTGAATATCATATTATATATATATATATGTCACATTTATTTCTATATTTATAATTATTAGAAATCATTAGGTAGAAAAAGAAGTGTTAACTTCATATCATATGTAGTTTAATTTTACAAATGGATCGAAAACTATATTTCATTGAATAATTTCAATGTATAGTTTTTCATGAAAACAGAACATGTAAACGTCATTTATCTTCACTACCAATTGATTTAGTACATTTTACAGATCTAGTGTATGAAGAATCAATATAGAAAAATAAAACACATTATAAAAATGACATATATTTTATTGAATATCTCAATGTTATGATATTGTTTTAATAAGATAATATTATAAAAGGGTATAATGGTCCTTAGGATTAACAGTCAAGATGATAAAAACCTTATGAATAACCTATATAATTATATTGAAAAAATAAAGTATCTATAGTGTAGAATATGTGACCTCATTGATAATTATAAACATTAAAATCAATTTCAAAATTTTGTAGCTTTGATATATTGATGTATAGATTACAAGATTTTAGTTATTTCTTACACAAGTTTTGTTATGAAATACTTTTTTCTAACAATTTATCCCGTTATGTTGGATTTGTAAATCTCATACCATTAATATCATCATATGGGTTTTTCTAGATGCATGAGGTAATGTTTCTGTTCGATGAGAAGTCAATTAAAAGAAGATAAGGATATTTTAATCCTTTAATATCCAAAGGGATAGATCATAAAATGCCTTATTCTATTTTCATTTCCCTTTTATATTGAACATATTTCTATGAATTATATATCATAATAATTTTAATCACTATGATAAATTTATTTTACAACAAAATCTAAATCCATGAGGTTAAGACCTGAGCTCAGTCATATACAATTGATAATAGTCTTATATAAATTGTTACTAATTATCCAATAAATAAATTATTTTTACTAAGTGATAATTTTTCATGAAATGTTAGGATGTTATAAATCATTATAATATTATTATGTATGTTCTATAAGGAACCAAATAATTTGCATGTATCAATTTTATCCATCAAAACATTATTTGCGCTATTCTTCCACAACAATTTTGTTATTTGTAATTATAGAATTATAAATTTATATTTCTCTAGTTATTTATGATCATTTATAATACTAGGAACACTGATTTATATTGTAAAACCATATTCTATATATTTTTTCAGTAAATGTTATTTTAAAGATAATTATATGTGTTTTTTTTCCTGGATGTATAGAGAAATTCAAGTTACAGATATCATCAAATAAATCATTATATATTTTTATCAATAATGGTACACATTTTTAACTTAAAAATATTATGGATACAACATTATAAATTTATATATTCATGATTTTACCAATTGGTTATTTCCCTAAAATTATTTTATATTAATCATATTGTATTACAATAATTATTTATAGGATAGGTGGTTTAGAAATAATTAATGAAATTCAGGACATCAACCATTACATTAAATATCAAATGTTCATAAATAACATTTCTAATAATAATGGTGAAATTTCATTTTTTATTATGGATTAAGATTCATGCAGTTTTTAATTTAAATCATATTCTATAAAATTTTCCATTATAGGATATTGTTAGATTATTTACTAATAGGAAATCATTATCTTTAAATGTTTTCATTGCAATTTTTTATTCACATTATATTTGAATATATAAATGAATATTATATTATATATACATGTCGCATTTATCTCTATATTGATAATTATTAGAAATCATTAGGGAGAAAATGAGGTGTTAACTCTATATAATATGTAGGTTAATTTTACAAATGGACTGTAAAATATATTTCATCACATAATTTCAATTTATAGTTTTTCATGAAAACAGAACATATATTGATCATCATGTCATGGTCATTTTGAGTCCCGATAAAATAGTGAATATATAAAATATGTGGTTTAAATACAATGTTGTTATATTGTATTATTGAAATAATTATTCACATTTAATTAATTAACCCCAATAGAATTTGAACCCCCATATAGAATTATGATTTTAAATGATAATTTTTTATTAAAAAAATTCCATTATTACAAAATTAACTAAAGAGAGAAATTAAAGTCCATCACATAGTATTTTTATTTTATTTCATTTATCCCCATCCGAGAAGCTTACTCTTTTATGGGACTGGGTTTCACGAAATAATTGAATTTCCACTATAATGATATCTTCAGTGGAAGTTGGTTGGATATGGATTATCTTGATAGTAGGATACCTATAGTTCATATGTTAATAATCCACTATTTCATGACTGTTATACTCACTCCCATGAGGTCATAACAATTCCGAAAATCTATTAAGTAGTTATTCAATAATTACAAGATGTCTCTGTATTAAAAAAATCTAATTTGATACTTCTCGTAGATAAATATTTATATCCTAATATTTATTAATTTTACATGTAATTCAAATCTCAATTTCATATTTTCAATTTTCTAAATATGTCACTAAAAAATATCATCAATAAACGATATAGAATTTATTCGGTAAAATTTTTCCCATTATATCCAATTTATATATTATAATAATATTATATTTTGGTGTCTCCTATGACCAAGAATGTACCTTTATCTAAAATAGTTGTCCCTAGTAAAATAGTATAATTTGTTTTTTCAAACTAAATCTCATTTCTCATATATTAATAATTATCTAATTTTTATTTCTAATGTAGTATTTATTAATATTAAAAAAATTAATTTACTCATTAAAAACATTTAATAAAAATATTTCCATGGTTGAATAAAAATTATCAGTAGTTGCATCATACGCTCACCATTGAGAAAAAAAATTTATATATTTCCATGAAAAGAAAGTATTTAAAAAAAATGTATTTTAATATCCTCTTCATCTAAAAAAATTCCCCTTATCACTCATAAAAACACAAAATTTAGTTTGAGATACTTTATTAAATTCAATGACAAGACCATCATAACCACATTTACATTATCATTCACTAAACTTAAAAAGCACAATACTTCAGAAAATATCACCCTTCTTTAAACTTATTTTTAGTATAAAGAATATATTCTATTTCTAAATTGATTGATTGAATAACATCATTTTATGAGATATTTTTTATTTATGTATGTCCCTTGAAAAAATAAATTTAACTTCCAAATTGATCACCACTATCTAATTTCAAATATTATCATTTGATTTTCATAATATAATTAATCAATGATACTGATATCATTATCAAATTTACCAACCTCATATCTATAAAAATCATATTGCCAAATATAATCATGATTTTTAATCTTATTTTTAATCATTATCTCCATCAATTTATATTATCATCTAAAAATGTTCTTATGGATACTCTTTTTTGACCTACTCACCTATAAAAATAAACAATGTTTTAATACATATATAGAAATGAAAAATTTCATGCTTATTTAGAAGAAGTTATTCTTATAATGACATGATTATACTTATGTATATCAACAATCATATATACATTAATTAATGTATTTTACTTATTATGTATTTGATTATATCCTTACATCATTCAGTTTTATTTTTACATAGAGGCTTTATTCATATGGGTTCTACAGATAACATTTTCATATGTGACAATGACTATAACACTGCTCTTGAAGGAATCATACATAGATAACAATTTCAATTATGTAGTTCTCGATACAAAATATTTGGTGTGAAAAAAATCTTATACATTATAGACTTAGACAAATTTATATCTTTTAATATCATAATATTATTGGATAAATCATACACGTAATTAAAAAACACGCATACACATATATATGTTTGATTCTAAAATATTCATATTTTTTATTAAAATGTAGTCATATGTTGAAATTGTATCCCCTATGATAAATAATATATTTACATATAAACAAATATGTTTTTCATCATTGACATAAAATCAACTCATAATCATTTAGAAATAACACAGACCAATCATGGACATTTCTAGTAATAAAAAATGGTTTCATCTCTAAATAAAACTTCATGTTTTATATTACCCATGGATATATTCATCATAATTCACCTAAAATAACTCATAAAATGATTATGTGTTAAATTTTGTATTACAATAATTAATGTTATACAATGTATAATTTAGTACCATCCAACAATAATCATTTTTTATAACATGTTTTACATAGTATTACTCTATTCATTATCACTTATATTTTTAATTATGAAAAAATAAATAATCATATGATATTAAAGGATTCATATAAAAAAATCACCAATATTATTAATTAAATAACATCAATAAATCCTCAACCATTTATTATAATGGAAGAATCATCTTTCACATTACTCATAAAATACATGGGAAACCATAAAATTATCATATATGGGTATATATTTATTCAATAACCCATTTTCAACACTCAATTTGTTTCCTAAACACTATAATGATAAATAATATTACCGTAATTATAAATTAAATTCAATATCCCACTTTTTATTTGTTTTTAAGACTAATTTTATTTGTTAGGTCTATGTATTTCCTTTACCTCATTTTTATATACATAACAATGTTTGGGAATATATTTCACCTATTAAATGATTGTAAATAATTATTGTATTATATATTCTTACCAGTATAGAAATTATAGAAGAATGGTAAGGCTTTACATTGTTCAATTATTATCCCACATTCTCCATTTAATTATTAATTCCATCATCTTCCATTCCTACATCACCATTCAATGTTCTTCTCATTCTTAATAGAATTAGTCGATTTTATTGAAATAAGTGTGGTACCGAATTCTTCATAGAAATGTTCCACAACCAATAAAATCTATGAATATGGGTTCAAACCTAGTGATGAAATTCAGACTGAACACAGTATAAAATGATGTTAACAATAACATACTCACATTGGGATACCAACACTAACATCCACACCATTAATAATTAACCAATATTTTTTCCTAAGATTATTCAAACGTACAGTCAACATGTATATGAGTATCATTAAATTTAATTTACTATTTCATTCACAATTTTTCATCTTAATATTCACTATCCTTATAATGATAATTTTTTATAAACATGAATAAATGTTTTATAGTTATCATCAAACCACATGATCTAGTTTTGTTCAATGTTTTCATGATTGAAATATTAAAAAAATTACATCAATAATTGATTCATATCCAATGTAGCACTCATTCATGGTATTCTTTCTATAAAACGAAAGTTTTATTTATTATAAAATATTTTAAAATTGGACATAATTTACTATTGTGAATGAAAAATATGGATTTTAATTTTTTTTGAAATGGTGATTTAAAATATCATAATTCAATCTCGAACATTATTGAATATTAATTATTTTTAAATAGCTAGATTAATTTATATAGATATTAATAAAATGGGTCTTAAATTTGGTATTTAATGTAATAATGAATGATGAAACTTCTCTCTTACCCCAAATAATCATCTCACTGATGCTCTAATGTGTCTGTATCTCTTCATCATTTTTTATGTCCTAACATTTAAAAACTAATTAACTTTCAAAAACATGGATGTATATTTACACTCTCCATTCTATTGAGATAGATTATTCTTCTTCACTTTTGTTATTAAGGTACATTAATCTTTTACCTCATGATATATTCTTCAATCCTCAACCAACTAGTATGAAAATATAATTATGAATACTTTGACCACACTCTGAATACTTTTTAGGTGTGGTTATCATATTCATAATATCTCTCATGGTACACCGAATCTTGGGTTTATTTTACATTTCCTTTTATGAATTTTTTTAATGGAATCCATTTCATAAAAACAATTGAGATATACATTCCCTATTCATTGATATTATTAAGAGATTCTAATTTACCATTCATCTAAATATTTTAAGGTACTAATTTTGGAGTTCGAAAAATTTCGAATTCTATAATCTCATTCAAAATAGTTAAACTAATTTTTGTTGGATATACTATTTTGTCATTTTAAATTACTTATTTTTGTTCCATAAGAATTGGACACAATTTCCACAACTGAATATTCTTCACATTGTAGATAAAATAGGATCAATTATCTTCTCTTACATATAGGTAGTTATTTGTTTCGATTTCTTCTTTTTTATACTCATCATGAATGTATTGTCTAGTTTGATCAAATACACAATTTTATATAATATCCTTATTTTCTCATTAGTAAAGGGGTTTTACTGACCTTGTATATACCAATACACATATTTAATAATATCTCTTATGTTTCTAATAACATATGAGTACTTTAAGAAACCAAGTCCATCTTCATTAAAATAAATTGATTTTTCTATGAACTATTCTCCATACAAATAAATTTATATTTATTTTTATATCTACTCGCCCATGTTTTAGGAATTATATAGATTCTATATACCAATATTAAAAAAATAGAATTGATTTACTTGTGTACAAATCTCTAATAGAACATACATTGTCCAGCAGACCATTATCATTTCACATTGATATTAACTATTCCAATATTATATGCTAGTTATATTTTGGAATGAAATAAAAAACTATTAAGATCAATTTTTGGATATTCCCTTCTTGAATTTTCAAAAATCCATTTTTGATACAATTATTGGATTCTAAATAATTGATTCATTCTATATATGTCTTTATATTGAATTTTATCTTGGTTATTTTCAGAATCTAATACATTATTATATAATTATTTAAAAATACAAAAACCATAGTAAGTTATATGGTTGTTTTTTGATCATTATTCGATTATCACCAATTTTTCACTATTTTTTACTTCATATAACTAATCCACAATTTATATTTCATTACGGAATAATTTTTTTAAATTTCATCTTGAGTAATACTAGTTTTTCCATCATTTATATTTTTAAAATTTATATCTAGTTTAAGGAATATTATGAGGAAATAATTAGTCAATACTATAACATATTTCACCATGTATTCTACCTCATTACCTTTTAGATAAACATAATACTTATACAAAAAGATATTTATTTTATACAATTTTCATGGACATTTATTTTAATGGAATTTAACTCAAACTAAACGACATTTAAATGAAGAGTATTTAAATGAGTATATTATTGAAAATGAATCTTATAATATAAATATGTATAAAATTGAAACAACAATAAATATTTTTCTTAATTTATTAAATATATTTATAATGTTTTAATTTAAATGAGAATATGAGATGTTATCCAACAATCATTGTTTTTCAGAGAATTATGTAGTTTTGTGACATCTTGGTAATTTATTTATACATAAACGTTTCCTCAGATATATGATGATTTTTATCATGATATATTACCTGAATAATTTAAATTTTATAATTAAAAATATAAATATTAATTTTCCTAACATAATATTTACACTCAATGAATAGGATTTCAATTGAATGACTCTATCTATCCAATTAAACATATTATTGGCATAGAGGTTTACGCTAAAAAATTTACTAGATAAACCACCACATTTAATACCATTAAATTTTTTATTTCACGTTATTCTTGTTATAAATTTTGTTTCTTATCTTCATATTTTTTCAATCATGTTTTCACTCTTTTGACTGAAACGAACAAATTAATAATGATAAGAATTGAAATATATTTCTATCTATAGAGATCTTCTATTTCAAAAAATACATTACAGTAAGAAACCAGGTTTTCACATAGGTATGTATCCATTTAAATTTGGTCTAGATCATTACATTGGATCAAGTATATATTTTTAATTAGTTAGAAAATGTTTAAGGGCTTCTTTTGGGTTTTTGTAGCTCATAACTCATTTTTTATGAATACAAGCCATGTCGCATGGTTTGCGCATGCTTTGTGCACAGTTTTCCTAACCATGAAGTTAGTGTTATTTTGTATAGTAGAATCTCTCATGGATTTCACATTGTTTGTGCATGACCATGTAGCCTAACTATGTGAACCACCCTTTCTCCCAGTTTTGGGTAGAACCATCAAGCATCCTTTATGCAGGATTGGAAAAACAATGAATACAACCCATGTATGGGTTGAATACATGTTTAAAATGTCTAAAATATCCGTAATGATCTATTAATCCTCCCCCATTCTCCCTAATCCATGATTATGCAGTAATGGCCTCTTTCTCTCTCAATTTTCAGGTTTTGTATGATCCCAACATATAATCATGAGATATTCTTCATCAGAATTTCTATAGATATTATGTTCCTCACGTTGGACGTGAACTGGTAAGTAGTAGAGTATTCATTTTCCATATTTATTCTCTTTGACTATCATCATAGATATCACCATGTGGTAATTTTCAGTCTTTGTTATATATACTCTTATCCAAGGAAAATCAAGGCCCGATACCGAAGGAGAAGGCTTGTACAACCCAAAGGAGGGTGGTTTATAACTCATCCATAAAGTTCATTGTTTTGGATTGTTTCTGTGGGGCCCACCGGTTTCATTGGATACTATTTTTTTAATTTACATTTAATGATTGAACTTGTTTGAATCATATGGATATGATCATTCCAAATATCTGGTTATTTTTTAGTGGTTTCATGAACAACTCAATCCATCGCATGTCTAAGGTTATTCCTTAATTGGGGTTTTAGTGTTTTGACGCATTTGAACAACCGTTCAGGTGTGACTTTGATGGTCATTTATAAAGGTGAATCTCATTCTAATAAATGGTTTGTTGTTACTGAGAATTTCATAATGGCATGTACCATGTATGCTTACCACTTGAACCACCAATGGTAAGTTCTTCCAAATTTTTATTAAATGTGAAATATGAAATGTGAAATGGAATGTATACTAAGTATATAACATGGCCTCAATAAAATATATTTAATAAAGGCTACACGTATGCATCACCAAATTTCCATGTTGATGGAAGGTAGTGGAGTGAGCCTCAATAATTGAATATACCTTAATGGTTAATAATGACTTGATTAAATGGATGAAATACTACTTGATCTGTCTACACTAATGGAAGACAAGGATTACACCAGTGGTTTCAACTGTGCCTCATATATCTTCACTAATGGGAGGAAATACATGAACCAATTGATTTATTACTTTATTACAATATCAAATTAAAATTGACATACTCGTGCTCTCCTGGGATTCTGATAGGTGAATACCATGGGTCTCAAGAACCCCATTCTGATTCAAGGATATGGTTTTCTTAGGATGAGACACACATACAAATTGGTTCTTTTCTAGTTCATGGATTCTAGGTATAATACCATTGGGTCGCTTTATTTATTACAAGATACCTCAAATACACTCCTTGGATCCAGCAATGACTCGTAGGTGCCACAGTTAAAGACAATAAGATCATGTCTTTCCTAAAAATCGTTTTACCTTGGTCGATCACCTTAGACTTGGTAGGAACCATATTGTGGAATAATAGGGAATAGGTTCCCATTATTACACTCTTAAACCTTAGATAGACTCAAATACTACCGAGTTAGATTTCCATGTGTTTTTGTTACATTGGATTTTAACTAGGAACATCCCTACTAGATATCATTGTTTGGTTGCCTCGTTACGTCTGGGGACCTTCACTACTTATACTATCACGAGGTGATGTTAGTGTCAGAAATGCCTCACATGATCTGTTTGCATTAAATGGTAATAGATTAATTAATGAACTATTTACATGTTCTGACACCAGCCAATGGATAAAGTAGATACATGGTTATTTAGTTATTTTTTAATTCTTTCTTTACATTATATATGCATTCCTACACATAGTTACCTTCCACTACATGGGTCAAATGTTATAGACATTTTTGGTGGTGCCCACTAAGATTTATCTCACACCCTATTAGGAACCTTTTGGTACCCGGAGTAGATTACATGGTTGCAGGTATTGAAAAAGAAAAGCATGTAGCTTCTAATACTTGACTTTGTGTTGAATAGATTAGGCTTGATAGCAGATGACCGAGTAGGATCTATGGATTCTTGGAGTATGTTTTTTTATTTTACATTGTAGATGATTTTATTCTTTTCATCTTGTATCCATGATTTACGGTTTTCTAGTGATGTGACATTTCATCATTACTCTTCCAGCTTATACAGTTATTGTTATTCTTGTTTATCTATTACATTATTTTGCTTCTAGTATTTATTTATATTGTGCTAGTTGTTTACTATTCATTTATATCCTTATCATTGTGCTACCCTACACTAATGAGGGAATATTCTCTCCACATACACAACATTGGTCCTCGCAACTAGTTGGAAACATCTAGAGTTTAGGAAGATTCCCTTGATGCAATGTGAACCATCATGATTACGACACCCATGATATGGCATCAGGGTTCTGGTCATAAAAAAGATTCATCAGAGGAAACATCTTTTTATTCATTACTATTTTGAGAAATTAAATTGGAGAATAAGAGTGCTAGAGGCTTGGTCGTAAGTCATGCTTTGGTATCTAGAACCCATTTTCAGGGAAAAATACATCTTACCCATAGTGCCATTGTTGATATATTTTTCCCTATTACAGTTGATATTATTTCAATGTTGGGTTACAAGCATGTTGTGTGGTGTTTATGATTATTACTCAGTTTGAAATTTTATTCTATTTGTCTCCCAATGATACAAGGGATAAGATCATTGTAACATGAATCATTATATTCACCTATAATTCATATTTCATGCATATTTCTATGCTATAGAGGTGCTTTTCACTGCTTTTCATTGCTTGATATGCCTAGGATTATTGAGTGATGTTGTGATAGTTTCTTTTACAAGTATTACTTTGGATACGATTGAGTAATTTTTTGTCTAAATTCATGAGGTGTATGGGACCTCATGGGTTTGAATGAGTAATTTACTGAGTAAGGGAATGTTTATATAATTAAATGGGTTTCATTTTTGGTAATAGGTGTATGGGAACAGATTCATTAATAATGGCTATCATTTATAAATTTAATCCTAGAAAAATTAACTAGTTTCACATCCTAATCCTGCCTTGTCAGGTTGATGAAAGGTAAAACATTGAAGCTAGAAATTAATTGAAATATATCATAAAACATATACTTGATAACATACCGATTATTGGACATCTAAGAGTGTAGTTTGGGTAGTATTCCATGGGTAGTATGTTTTCATTCATTCATCTTCTTCTAGTGTTGTTATCTTATTTCTTCTAAAGTTGTTCTATGGTACATGCTTGACATTTGTAGACTAATGATGCCTTTTCGTGCTCATGTTGTTCCCCAGGAGAGTGGTGAAGACCATGCTGCAGACATGGTGGGCCCTGTGCTGACAGTCTTACTTCTAGGAGTTCAACATGAGGCACTACCTACATTACCTAATTAGAGAACACATTCCCTATTCTGTGATAGTTTCTTATGTATGAGTTATTCAATGATTGGTTCTCCACGGTTTGCACCAACGATGGATGATCTTACCCGTTAGTTCGAGCAGCAGCATCTTCCTACTTTTTCCGGGTATGGAAGATCCCCGACTACTGAGTATTAGATTGAGGCCATGTTGTCTATATTTCAATATCTGGAAATTCCACCAGATAAGAGAGTCAAGATTGCTATATATATGCTTTAGGATTCAGCCCAGCGTTGGTGGGATTTCATTACCCAGGTGTGACATTATCATAGCATGATATGGGTTGACTTCTAGAATGACCTCTATGATAAATTCATTCTTCTGTCAATGAGAGGTGATAGAGCCAGAGAGTTCATGCATATTAAGTACGGTTCTATGCCAGTTGTGGAATATTCAAAATGTATAACTGATTTATTATGATTTCCATCATTATTAGTTGACGATGAGATTTTTCATGCTATATGTTTGGTGTATGGGCTCAGGTACTCCATCTGGACTCATGTGAATGTATTTTTCCATCCAAACTTCTCTATAATAGTTGATCAGATCCAAATCACTGAGCATATCATAAGGTATTGAGGGAGTACTAGGTTTAAAATAGTAGTACAACGTCAGGATAATAGTTATTCTGGTGGATGGAAATGTTTCCTTGTGGTTTTTCGTTAGGGCAATTGTAGAAAGTGTTTCTTTAGTGATAGCTCTATAGAGTGCAATTAGTGTGAAAAGCTAGGGAATTAGAGGCCCCAGTGTGATAGAGACCCTATGGAGTACTGCGATTTTGCGTTTATGGGTTATCATCAGCACTTTTGTAGGAAATTTCTAGTAGCTTTGAGTGGAAAAGTATGATATTTAACACCACCTTTAGGGTAAAGTTCTTTTGCACCACTTCAGGAGGGATGTTGTAGTACCACCGATAGGTCTGGCTGAGGTGGTGGTCCTGGTTGTGGTAGTTCGCTCCCTGATCACCAGCTGCACCATCAGAGTAGTCATGATCTTGGAAGCCCATCTTTTACACATGGTTGTGAATCATGTCAATTTCATTCCTTACAGTGGATACCCGAGGATCAGCCTATGAGACCATCTACAATACGAGGTACTATTCTAGTGGACTATAATATTGTCACTTTTTTGGTTGATATATGTTTTTCAAACTGTTTTATTTCTATATATATATGTCATGGAATGTCATGGACTAGAGATACAATATCACTATGGTTTAATTCCCCTAAATACACCATTAGGTATATGAACGGAGGGCATACCCTAGTGCAAGGATTGTACCCTTAATGTTGGTTGTTACCCTATCTTTTGGAGATTATTTCTTCTCTAGATGATGGTATTCGAGGTAATTTCATGGAATGGAATGGTTGGTCCACTATAATTCCTATGTATATTGTTATCAATGAATGGTTTCTTTTACATCACGAGAAAGAAAAAAAGTTACCTTTTCAATGGTGAGTTGAATATCCTGGCTGGGAAAGTGTGACCAAGTCATCATGGGCTAGGATAAGTGACCACCTAGATTGAAAATAAATTCATGGATGATCATTGTTTTCATCAAACTGATTTTCCTCTAGTATTTGATTGTTTCAGGGATGTATTTGAGAATAAAATTTCCAGATTACCTCCTAAGAGAGAGGTAGTGTTTATAATTGAGCCTTTTCCAGGAGTATCTCTAGTGTCCATTCCAATGTAAATTATGGAACCCAGTGAGCTTCAAGAGATCAAGCAGTAGAAAGTGGACTTAGAGGGAAAATAATTTATACAACCTAGTATATCCTCTTGGGGTACACCCGTGTTTTTCTCTAAGAAGGCATAAGTAACTCTCTGTTTATGTGGGGATTATAGAAGGTTGAACCAGCATATGGTCAAGAACTGGCTACCAATTCTTCAAATAGATGATCTAATTGATCAACTCCGAGGAGCTAAGGTTTTCTCTAAGATCAACCAGAGGTCGGGTTGTCATCAATTATGATTCATACCATCAGACATACCTCATACCACTTATCATGGTAGTTCTGGTCAATATGTTTATATTATAATTTTGTTCAGTCATAAGAACATGCCCTTCATTTTCATGGATTTGGTGAATGGGGTTTTCTATCCCTATTTAGACTCTTTTGTCTTGGTCTCTATAGTTGTGTTATTGGTTTATTCACGCACTCATAACAACCATGCCAAACATTTTGAGATCATTCTGAGTACATTAAAAGAGAATCAACTTTATGACAAGCTTTCTAAATTCAACATCATTATAAAAATGGTCCATTTCTTGGGGCATATTAATTTAGAATATTTGACCCTGAAATGGTTAGTATTATGGTTTCCTAGGAGCATCATATGAACGTTTTTGATATCTGATGATTCGTATATCTGGTTGGATATTACAGAAATTTCATACAAGATGTTTCTCATCAAGTTACACCTCTCACTATACTTACAATAAAGGGTGTTATGTTCTCATGGTTAGAAGCATTTGAGAAACCCATTCAATAGATAAATGAGATTATTTTCATGGAACTTATTCGGATTCTTCCAGAACCCGGTAAGGGTTATACGATCTACTACAATGCATTAGGCATTGGCCTATGAGTGGTGTTGATGCAGTAAGACAAGGTCATTGTTTATGGATATTGATAGTTGGGTTATCACAAGAGAAATAACCTTAAAACTGACCTCAAGCTTGCGGCAGTTGTCCATGACTTACGTTGCTGGAGGCATTATCTCTTGGAAGAGTGTTTTGTGGTGTATACCGATCAGAAGAGCCTCTATTATATCTTTTCTCAGTTTTACTAGAACCTATGACAACCGATATCGGTCGAATATCTATAATTTACAGATTTTTAACTTTCATATACGTCTAGAAATAGAGATTAAGAAAAAACTCAAACACATGCTGTACATGTATCCATTGATGAATGGAAGTTAATGACCCACTTTTCTAAACATCATCTAGAGTTTCACAATTGTCATGAGCATTACTACCTCTCTTACTTAACTATTACCAATTCCCTCACTGAGAAGGTGATAACGAGGAAATTTTCAGATCCTGGAGGTTTGGATCTCCGTGAGAGTATGTCCGGAGATAACCCACATACGGATTCATCTGTGGACAAAGATGATGTTAAACATCTACGTGGACGTATCTGGGTTTCGGCAAATGTGATATAGGAGTTGATGAAGGATCCCCATGCTTCCCAGTGGACAATTTGTCTAGGAATCTTGAAGATTTATCGAGATATGTTACACAAGTATTGGTGTCCTGGAATGAAAAAACATATTGTAGTATTCATCACTAGGTGTTCCACCAATCAGCAGGTGAAGGCAGAGCACTAGAGACCTGAATGCTTTTTAAAACACCTTCCCATCCAAGAATGGAAATGGGAAGACGTTGCTATTGATTTCATAGTCAGCTTACATAGGTCTCCGATGAGTAGCGATGCTATCTCGGTATTCATTGATAAATAAATGAAATCGTTCCACATCACATTTATTCAGGATAATTTCTCAATTGATGAATTTGGAAAATTGTATATATGTCAGATCATACGCCTACACTGTGTTCCACATACTATCATTTCAGATAGGGATTCCTGGTTCCAATCAATATTCTGGAAGGGTTTCCATAATATTATGAGAATAGAGTTGTTTGTAAGAACAAGTTTTTAAACTCAGACCAATGGACAGTCAGAACAGACAATACATGTTTTATAGGATATTCTATGGGCATGAATCCTTGATTTTAGCAGTTCTTTTGTAAAGAAGATCCCAAATGTTGAGTTCCCATATAATAAAAGACTATATGTGATGAATTAAATCTCTCCTTTTTATGGACTTATAAGGTAGGCCATGTTGTTCACCTTTTTTCTAGCTAGAGAAAGATGAGGCAGCCCTACTAGGTCCTCATCTCATTTTGGTGAGTTCAGAACAGGTCCAGCTGATCAAGATGCCTATGAATACTGCTCAGTCTAGAACGAAATCATATATCAATTTCCTTGGATGACCTCTTCAGTTTGATGTTGGGGATCATGTTTTTTTGTATCACCTAGGAAAGGTTATAGACGGTTAATAAATAATGTAAAGATATCCCCTTGTTACGTCAGGTTGTTTGAAATTCTAGAGATAGTTGTGCCTGAAGCCTATCTATTAATACTACCTCAGAGGTACCATGCCATGAATGATGTCTTTAATGTCTCACTGCTTTGAAAATATCATGATGATCCATATCATACCTTTGATCCTGAGGAATTTGAGTCAGATGTCGGTACTATCATTTATTTATATTCAGTACACATCATTGATCGAAGCATGAAAATTCTTCGAGGAAAGTATGTCCCTCTCATATGGATGTTATGACAACACGATAGAGTAATCGAATAGACATTGGAATGTGAATTAGATATACTTTCTCAATGTCTAGAGTTGTTCTCAGATAGTGTTCTATTACCCTAGGAAGGTGAAATTGAGGGAGAGTTATTTTAAGGTGAAAGACAGTAAGAACCCTATTTTTCACTCATCTATAAATCCTTTAATTTTTAGTGTAAATATTATCTTTGGAACTAGTACAGATTCTTAATGAGTTAGAAAAGCATCTGAGGGAGTATGAGACTTATTTAGAGCTCAAAAAACCTTTTTTAGAAAATTAGGCCAAGTCGCATGATTTGCGCGTGGTTTACCTAGCCCTACATTTTGTGTTATTTTGGATTGTGGAATCTCTCATGGTTATTGCATGTCCATGCGACCTGCCCATGTGAACCACCCTTTTTCCCAGATTTGGGCATAACCATCTCAAACGGTTCGTGCACTATTTTAAAAACATTGAAAACCAATCGTGCTTGGGCTAAAACCAAGTGTAAAATGTCCAAAATGACATCAATGACCTATTAATCCTTGTCCTTCCTCCCTAATATGATCTTATGTTGTATTGAACTAATTATCCCCCAATTTTGAGGTTTTAATAGAACCAAACATGGAATCAATAGATCTTCATTATCTGGCATTTGATCGATATTACGTTTGTCATGTTGGATGCACAACAGTATGTAGTCGAGTCCACTTTAGCCGTATTTCTTCTCTTTCACTCTCATACTTGATATCTTTACGTGACTGTTTTCACCATTTCTTAGATATAATCTAATTCGTGGAAAGTAAATAGCCGATAATAGAGGAAAAGGCTCGTACAACCCTAATGTGTGTGGTCTATAACTCATCCCTAAAGTTAGTTGTTTTTGGAATGATCAGGTGGGTCCCAACGGTTTCATTAGAAACAATTTCATAACTTAACATGTCATGATTATACTTGTTAGAATAGTATGGTTCTCCTCTTTCCAAATATTTGATTAGTTGTTAGCGGTTTCAACCACAACTCAATAAGCCTCATGTCGAACATTATTCTTTAATTGGGTTTTAATAGTTTTGATACATTTGAGCTACCATTCGGGAGTGCCTTTGACTGACCATTCTAATTGTGAGTCTCCATATAATAAATTTCATGTTGTTCATGAGAATTTCATAATGGAATGTACCATGTATACTCACAACTTGACCAGCCTACGGTATGTGCTTCTAAATGTTTATTAAATTTGAAATATGAAACGCGAAATGGAAGGTATAATAATTATATAACATATACTCTTCGAAAGAGATTGAATAGAGGTTATGTATCCATATAACCCCTTTCCATGTTGATGGAAGGTAGAAGAGTGAACCTAAATAATACAATATTCCATAATGGTTAATTATAGCAAGATTAAATGGTTGCAATGATACTTGGCCTTTCCACACAAATGGATGATGGGGATTGGACCAATGGTTTCTAATCTACATGACCTATCTGCACTAATTTAAGGAAAAACATTAACTGAATTAATTATTACATGACTACAATATAAAATAGAAATGTAATGACTTGGGCTCTCCTTGGATTCATGATTAGAGAATACCTTGGTTCTTGGGAACCCCATTTTGATCTAGGGATACAGTTTTCATAGGTTGATACCCACCTAGACACTAGTTATTTTCTATTCCTTGGATGCCCGGTATACTAACGTTCTGTCCCATTCATTATTACAAAATACATCAGATACACTCCTTGGATCCATCACTTACTAGTATGTAAAATGGTTAATTCCCATAGGTACATATCTTAACATTTCATTGTTTTACATTAGACGATCACCATGGACTCAGTAGACACCTTATTGTGGAATTCATTGGATTACACTCCTTGGATTACACTCTTACCACTCTGATAGACGTAGATACTACTATGTTAGCTTTCCGTGAGTTTACTTTACCTTTGTTTTTACCCTGGAACTCCCTCAATGGATATCATTTTTTGGATTCCTTGTTACAGATTGGGAACATCACTACTTATACATTCACGAGGTGATTTCAGTGTAGTCTTTTCCTCATGTGACCTATTATCATTAAATGATAACTGATTAATTAAGGATCTAGTTACATGTTCAGAAACTAGCCAAGGGATAAAGCAGGTACATGTTTATTTAGTTATATTGAACTACTATCCTTACCTTATATATGTAATCCTACACACTGTTACATTCCATTACACAGACCAGATGTTATAGAAACCATTGGCGGTGGACCACTGAGATTTATCTCACACACTCTCGGGGTGCCATTTGGTAAATGATGTGGATTACATGGTTTTAGGTATTGAAAAATGGAATCATGTAGCTTCAAATAATTGATTGTGTGCTAATAGGATAATTCTTAATAACATATTACCATGTAGGATCTTGAGATTATTAGAGTAGACTTTGATTTCTTTTACCTTGTGGAACATGTTATGAATTTTTTCATGTATCCATGCATTCCAATATTCTAGTGACATGACATTACATCATTACAATTCAATCTAAAATAGTTAATGTTATTATTGTTTATTAATTTCATCAATTATATTCTTATATTTATTTATATTGCTTTAGCGATTTACCAATAATTTATATCCATTTTGATGTGCTACACTCTCTAATGTGGGCATTGTGTTCCCATGGACACACCTTAGGCCCTAGATACTAGTCGGTAGCCTCTGTCATTCAGGATGATGCGATTTAGGCTACGTGGCCCACTAGGCTCAGGGTACCTGATAAGTGGCATCTGTGTCAGGGACGTCAAAATTACATATTATTAATAAACACAATTATGTCTAAAAATAGAACCCTCTAATGGAAACATCGTAACCACAAATACCAAATTGTGATACCTAATGAAAATGGAAGACAAATGATTGGGGGGTAAATTGAGTGATGCTAAATTCCATTATAAAATTTTGAATTTCTCTTTTAAGAATAAAAACACAATTAAATTTTTACGATAGTAACATATATATATATATATAGAAAGATTAATTTATATTTAAAAACCTAATATACAACAGATAATTAATTATTTATTGTAAATTGAAACTTATAATCTATCTATATGGGATAGTCCCCTCGACCCGAAACCTACTCCTAATATTTATTGGGATTCAATGAGTCTTCTATTTTCCAATATAACCATTTCATCAGAAATATTTTATTTCCCCTGGGATGTCCTAAATCCTTTTACACAATATTTCACATGGGTAAAAATTATTATTTATTTCTTTATGATCTCTCATATGTTTTAAAAATATGTCCCCCAATCAATGAAATTGATCTTCACTGAGAAAAATATATAATAACATATATAAAATCTTATCTACATAATATGAATCCATTATTCTTTATTTAAATATATTTCTAAAAAATAATGGAATCATCACAACTATTACTCAATATCATTTTTTTTAAATCATCCTCAAAACATTATCATGTGATTCCCTCATGATAATATCAACGTATTGAACTACCTTATGATTATTTATTTTGTTATTATTAATTTCATTTATATAATTCTCTTTATATCACTATTATTTTTTGTTTTTACTTTATTCAAAATTAATTATATTATATGAACAAATTTTCATTTTTCATTATTAGGTTTGACTAGATTTACTCAACAGAATAATTATTGAATTTAGATGTTTATTCTATTCATAGATACATTGCTGTTATTTTTCTCTTCACTTAATCTTGTTAGCCTTCATAGTGAATCATTTATATTTGTCCACTTAAAGAGTTATATTAGATTTATATTCCCCTCGTTCATCCATTTCTTATTATATATAGGTTAGAAAAATATACATTCTGTATATATATAATATAAATTATTAAATTGTATTATATTCCATAAATCGTACTTTTATGTTTCTCAGACATCAATATGTGGCTATATCCAATGATCCATAAAATATCATTATCATCAAATAGTTATTCACAATCATAAAATAAGAATACATTTTTAATTTATATGTTTCCTTAATCTTGTCCTAATAAGAACATAGTTTTTTATTTATAATTAATGTCTCAAGACCCCTATTCTATTTCTCATATTGTTTTAAAAATTTATTGATAATTTTTCTTATGGAGATATAATCATATTAAAGCTATTAAGACATAGAGTCACTATTACATCCTTAATATATATATATATATATATTTCTATAACAACTGTTTATTTCTATGATAGACTTTATGATCATTACATTTTCTTCATCTTATCACACCTCCTCTACTCATCTGTAAATACAGATAAATCAAAATCTAATATTAAAAAAACTGTAAAAAAACAGAATCATTATATATATTTCCAATTTCACATGTCATATAATTTATATCAATTTATATACCTTAAATTTTTATAAATTATTCCTAAATTGTTATTATTATAAAAATACTAAAGAAATTATATTTCACAGTACACATAATGAATGAAAACAATTGTTGAAATATAAGTCATTGAAGTTCAACACTTTACGAAGTAACATACTTTCTATTTGAATTGTGAATATTGAGTTTTTAACATTTTAATTATAAAAATCATCGATGTTGCTATTATCTACATCTCATCCATAATCACCAAATCAGAAATGAATTTTTTATAGACATATAATAATGATTATTTTAGGTTGAATCATAGTATTATCATCATCTAATGATGTATTATTAATCATAATTTAATTAAGGGAACACAAATTTTAAACATTTAGACATGAAAATATTTTCTAATTATGAATTATCACATTGAAAATAAAATTTCAATTCTTATGTAGAATAAATTATTCTTTTTTAGAAATTATTATTCATAAAATTATAGATAATCACCCTCTTATTTCTCCAGAAATCATCCTTATGATGATATTGATTGTATGCTTACATAGGTAATGTTCATGTTTACATGGAGTCATTATTCATATGGAATATAAAAATATTATCTACATATGTCTTAATGAGTCAAAAGAATATCTAAAATGGTTTTTATATATAATATCATGACATATAATCATTTCTGAATTACTTGTACATAGTAGGGAATGACTCATAAGCATTCCATACATAAGAAAGCGATCATCAATGAATATCATCATATGATTTGGGGAATCATATGAGCTTCCAAATCACTCATACATAAATGAAGGTGTCTCTCTAAATGAATCATACATATATTAAAAATTCGGCCATAAATTGAAAAAAATTCAATTAATACATATTAAATTTTGATATTTAGACTCATACATTTTTTTCATCAACATCTAATATAGTCAGAATATGTTTGAATCAAATTAGACACATTTAAAACAATTATATAGTTCATCTAAATTATTATTGTAAATAAATGTAATAAGTATTTTGATATGCAGATCATGGATGAATTCCTCACAATTTATTTTCCCCCTCTCATCACCATAAACCAATTTAAACCTTGCTAGTTATATATATACAATATATCGAGCCAAAGGTCTAACAACGTCCATATTACCTTTTTATGTTATAGAATGATTTCGAATTTACTAAAATATACTAATACACTTTTATTTTTTATGAAGTCAGTCTCACCAATATACTGATTTATGATTCTCCTATGTAGATCTATGCATCATTGTTGTCCAAGTAATAGTTTAAAACCCACATATCTATTTCTTTGGCTGAAATACCTATAATATATTAAATAACAATCATTATGGTTATCAATTAAAATTATTTTTTTGATGTATTATTCATCCATCACCCCTTATTAATGTAAATATTCATTCCCCCAAAAACTATAGTGATGACAAATACAACCAAAATTCAATGTTCATTAAAATTATATATCAAAAATCAATTCCTACATGAGGGTTATATGATTTGATGTTCATTGACTAGGCTCTTATTTGATAGATTGAATCACTATTTGAATTATTTTATACAAATAAAAATAGTTACTATTTTTTACATTGTTAATTTGTTACAAATTATGAGTGGTTCATCACAAACCATTAATGTTACCCATGTAGTTCATGGAATCTACATATCTCCATCAAGGTAATATGGTCAATTCATAAATTAAATTTTCATTTAATGGATTAATATATATACCCTATATTCAGTTTACATTTATAAATATTATAAATTCTCAATCCATAAGTGAAAATTTTATAAAACATTTCCCTTCATCGATTACATAGCACTGTAGTCAAATTCCTTCACTATTTTCCCATTATTTAATTATAAATGATGAAATCATCAATAAATAGTATTGAACATTTAATCTGGAATCATATATACAAAACATTAAATATTTATAAAATAATTTTTCTAAATAATTTTTGTTTAAATGGAATCATTGTGAACTCATTATGTCCATAGATACTATTAAAGGTAGATTATTGATAGTATTACTATTCATATTAAGTTGATGATATGTCAATCAATAATTCACTTTTTATAATTGTTGAAACCACAAAGTTGATCAAAAACTCATCCATCAATTACAGAGGAAAATTTTTATTTATTATTTTATTATTAATATTTTGATAGTAAATATATAAGATCATTAAAACATCCATATATATAGAAAATAATATTATGTCAATCCACATTAAAGAAAAAGTTTCCATGAAAAACTTATTCATAATAGTATATGGATTCTATCCTAATTGATGAGGACTAAATGATTTAATCATATGTATATTTTTTTGAAATGTTATTTTTGTTTTGGTATAATATTTAAATATAAATTTTCATCATAATTAGGAATATTGGAATGAAAATATTTCGATAATACATCATTTTATTTTTCATATGACAATAATATCCATGCATGGAGATGATTTTATCAAGGTGATTTATTAATATCGATTAGTTTTTAATATAAAACATGGTGATTGGACATATATAATGTTATTTATCTCCCATAGAAGTTATAAATTATCCAATATATTGATTTTAAATCCATTTCCAGTATCGAATGAAATTCAACCAAGATAAGAATAATTAGATTCAAAAGAATCTTCTTACTAATGTTTTTAATCACAGATGGAAAATATTTCTAAGATATTATAATTGGACAAAATAATTATTTTAATGTTACCTCAACCTCTATATATTTAGTAGGTTTTTCAATATTTATTAGAAACCTAAATAAATAATATAACATTGAAAACTAGAATGAAAAAGAAATAATATATTCTTGAATGAATAATAGGCATAAAATTTATCACATAATTTAAATGATCCACATTAATGTTAGTGATATAATAATAATTTACATCTTCCCATTTATTTGAATTTTTACTTCACGATTTATTTTTATACACATTTATCTTTGTGCATTGACATGCGTAGTGTCCATGTTTCATGTAGTAGAAACACTTGATCATGTGATGAGGTTTGAGTGGAATATTAAACTCTTTCACTACTAGAATTTAATTATTTGCATCCCTCTATAAATATTGATCATGATACTAAAAGTTTTTATATATAATATATTATATAGTTAATTTTTTTCAGTTCCCATGGTTCTCTATAGTATTATTTTGGACACATTGGTTGTTGAATATTATAAAAATAATTAAAAATTCTATAAGAACCTCTAAAATAATTTTTTTTGTTATATTAATTTCTAAAGTCATTCTGTAGAAATTCAAATCACATATATCACGCTCAATCATGATTTAATATGAAACTATTTATTTTTAGTTATCAAATTATTTAATTACTAATTCATTTTGAAAATTTTGATTTAAACCAATTATTATACATTAAAAATTAATTCCAATCTCGATGGGGAAACTTGTTGTTTTACTATAAATCAGTATAAAAATAAATTTATAAGACAAAATATATATATCATATAGTTATTCTATTTAAGAAATTCCCTCTTTATATTAATGTTGATAATGTAATGAAAATATTTATATAAAAATATTTCCATGATTAACAATAATTATATTAGTGTCTATATTCATCTGTTTAGATATTTTTGATTAATTTACAAAACTACTAAAACACTCCATTAATGATACATACAAAAAATATAACCATACATTTCATTGAGAAGTGATGTATTAAAAATATTTTTTAAACGAAATTTTTCAAATTCAATAACATTAATTCATTGAAACTCTACCAAAATACGGTGATCATTTTAAAATAAAAGAATAAACAGAAACTTATTGATTAATTGGAATTGAAAGGACGTATATATTATTTATGTTTTTATTTATAACTTTTGATAATTTATAAAATTCAATGATCAGGATTTCACTATTTCCTGACCATATTATACATTTCATTTTGGAAATTATTACATTTCCAATAACATTTATGGTTTAAATGGAATCTACAGTTTTATTCAATATATATAATGATTGAGAATACGAAAATTATGATTACCTGTTTAGTTTATATATAAAATAATGATTATTATATTTTATGGGATAAGCCTAAATTCTTTAACATACCCTAACATATATATTCCTCTAATTCAATCTAGGATATTTAGTGTTTATATCCTATTATGTTCTTTAACCAAACCTTTAAAAATAACTATACCATAATTTGATGAATAATATAAAAATTTACATCACTTAAATAAATTAGTACAATATTTATCCTCATAAAATAATTATATAATACCTTCACTGAATGTAATTAAATAATGTATTTTAAGATTATCTACATAATGGTCTGTTTAAAAGTGATACTAAATCATCTTTTATTCTTAAAAAAATATATTCTATAAGAACCCAAAATAGTCATATCACATAATTTGATGCCCTATATACATATATAATTAAATATCAAGAAAAAATAATTTTAAGGGGATTATAAACATGATGGTGCTATATAGGTTCCAAAATTTATAACAAGGGATAATAATTTATTAGAATGAATAAATAATAATAGAATAATATAAAATAATGGGAATGAAATCATATAGATATTGGAGTAAAATAGAAAATAATATTTTTTCAAAAACATAATACATGTAATAATAAATATATGTATACTCTCATTTCCATGATACCATAACATTCTCTATTTCGATAATGATCCACAGACTATATATTGTATCTTATGATAAGTTAGAATTTTGATATTGAATATTTATTTCTATAATGCCAAGGCATCTTCTTAATTTATAATATGACATTCATTTTTATGTCATATTGAAAGATAAATCAAACATCCATAATTATTATGATACACAATAGTGATTAGAAAATGGGTTATTTAAATAGTCATGTTGAATATGTTATTGAATAGTCATATATGTACCCCAAATAATGTGATTTGATTATTTTAGACGATTATTGATTATGAATTTGAATCCATAAGATTATTATATAAAAAATGTAAAAGCTCTATCTTTGAATCCATATAAGAAAATTTCGGTGAGTTTTTAAGAAGATTTTCTTTATCATTATTATAAATTGATAAGGATTTATATAATAGAAATAATGACATTAATATCTTCAGAAAAAATGAAATTGATAAAGAATATATCAAAGAATCATGAATTTAGAATATTTATTAATAGTAAGTCTCTATCCCAAACAAATATGGTCCACCCATCATATGGGAACCTGATTTGGCCCTTGGATATTCTTGAATATTTTTTTTTATCTCCAATGGAGAAAACTTTCCATAGAATCACAATGCACGGATAAGGTATAATATATTATTGAAAAATAATAATTATCATGTAGTATAATTATACTAATAGTCTTAACATTTTATCTATATAATATATATAGATTCACTAACACAATATGTTGTTTTAAAATAAAGTATAGATAATGATGAAAAATAATAAGAATCATCCAAATTTCAATAAATAGAAACAAATATAATAAACTTATCATGATTAGGTATCCATTTTTGTTTAATATATGATGAAAAATGATACTAGAAATACTAGAAGAAATCTCTTCTTGACCAAATGTCACCATCCAACAAAAAAATATTTCTGAACATTCTTCCTAAAAATAAATTTTGAAAAATATATATGTTTTCCAAATAAAGTATTTGAAACATTAAAAATATTCTTTCTGCCTACTAACATCATATATGATATGTATAGTGTAAACATAAATTGTTAATTTGGATTTCACTAACAATTTTTTTTAATTTTTCATATTATTATAAAAAATCAGTTTCAAATATGATATTTCAGAATAGGTTTATAAAAATTAAAAAGATAAATATAATAGAACATATGAAAAACCTTTTTAAAACTAAATATAATAAAAATAAATTAATATTTTTATTAAAAAACAATTATTAAAATTGATGTATTGAAAACAATTTACCTATCCAATTTTGGGATATTATACTAAAATAAAAAATATAATTACCCATGTAAAACCTCCATTGAATTAAAAAAATAACAAGATTGATATATTGAAATATTATTAATTAACATAATTTTTTTCTAAAACGATGGAAAACATCTATGAATTATCAATTATAAAAAATCCAATAAAAAGAAATATAAAATGAATATAATTAAATGTAATATATTATAGTAGAAGATAAATAGAATATCTATTTTTATAAAAAATTTTGTATGATAATATAGAAAATTGTTTAATGTGTAAATATTTATGAGAAACATAAAATAATATACTGATATTATCAATTATTTTTTTAGTTTTAATTTTATATAAATCCATTGAATAATTCCTAGTCTATAACCAACCTGTATACTTTCAAATATCCTCAGTATGTACACTATATGTATAACTGAACAAATTCAATAGGATACATGTCCTTCTTATCCATACAATTAAATAAAATCACTCCCAGTATCTCAATAATGTTCATATCATCCAAATTATTTAGTAATAATATTTACTTCAGATGAATAACATACAATTTATAATTAAATAATAATATTAATGGAAACCCATGCTAAAGAAATAACTCAATCCACCCTTATACACACATCTCATGTAATCTTTTGCTTAAAATCACATAATAATCATCATCAGTCAAATAAATTATCGAGCACATTTTTATATAATGGTTCATCAATCCTAAGAAAAGGGTGTATATTAATACATTAATAACCATTTTCATAAAATTCAAAAGTGGACAGAAGTTAAAACTAGTAATAAATTTTCATAAATATTCAACAAATACATATAAACATTTTTTCCATTCTAAAATATTCTTTAAATGTTTTAAACTAGCTTCATTATATATTTTTCAAATCTCATTATAAATTAACATTGAATATTATTTTTATAATCATTATTTTATTATTAAAATTATTTTATTCTATTGAAAAAATTTATTATAAGAAGCACTCATTGTAACACAGGTATCATCCACATTTAAAACCATAACACTAAATAAACAATAAAATCAACATGGAATAGAATTAAAAAATAATTATAAACATTTATCACCATAAGAAACCTATAAAAAAAATAAAATCACATATATATATCAATAAAAATATACCCCAACAGTATAGACCCTCTCATCCAATGTTTTTTCCATTAAGAAATAAATAAAAAATTTAATAAAACCCTTTATACCATCTATTATTTTTTTTAATTAAAATTGTTCCTTTTCTTAATTTTTAATAATAAATTTATAAAGGAAATATATTTTTGAATCCACATATAAAATATAGATTATTATTTCTATAAAATAAATGAAAAAACCATCCCATGTCTTTCACTATTGAAGGAAACCCTTCAAATATTCAATAGAAGAAATCACATGATAAATACCATAAATCCTAGAAGATAATTACATAATCATTTATTACCAAAAAACTTATAGATTTAATAAAACAACTATATAGCTCAAAATAATGACATAAAAAAAGAAAATTAATGGAATATATTTATGTAATCCAATATATGAAAAAATCCATAATAATTAAATATGTAAGGACACAAATCAAGGGATATGGTATAGGGTTCCTCATAGGGATCACTTTAGTGGTTACACATGAGTGTATAGAATAATGATGGATTAAATATATAAAATAGACATGAAAATAGCTAAATCCAAAATTTATGATGTTATGGGATTTTCTCGTATTTTGGAAACACAATTTTTGAAACTAAATGCTAAATGTGGGACCCAATATGAAATAGATTGGTTACATAGGATATATTGGACTCATGCCTAAGAAAACCATGAACCAACAACTCTAGAACAAAAAAATTATTATTTTGGGTTTTTAGGGGCTGGCCAAATAGTTATAAATGTCTATATTCAAATATAGTTAATAGAATTAAATCCTTAGATTTTGAAATATAATTCTAATTCAATAATAAAATCAATGTTAATGAATAAAATAATTAGTTTAATAATAAGAAAAATATAGGATGGAGTATTATTGTTCTACCAACCATATCATATTCACCCTAATGAATGTCACCGAATTTCTAAGGAATGATACTAAATCAAGGAATATAATACAATAAACATATCAAGATCCAATATTTTACCAAAAACCAAATCATTCTGAAACTATGATCTCATATTAAAACTGTTAAAATAAAATAAAATGGAGAAACTTGAAAACATAAACCTTGATGTTGTGACCATAAATATGTCTCCGAACTATATATCTATTCCACATACCGTGGTTGGTAAAACATGGAAAATATATCGAGAAGAATCATAATAAATAATCAATTATCTCTCTAACCAGAGGAAACCGAGGTTGATCTGTCAACCAAATAGCACTCAATAATTCTCCCAAAACAATACAAATCTATCTAAAATATGAAAATAAATCATATAACATAAATAAGATAAAAAAATAATCTATGAAATAATTGAGGAATAATGAATACATAGAAGATACATATTGAAAAATCTTAATATACTACCAAAATTATCCATAATAATGTAGATATTACTTCCTTTTCCAACACCCATACTATTTATACAATTGGAGAGGGAACAAATGACTGCAAAAATGGTAGGTCATCTAGTATCTCTAGTGGGAGGGATTATAATACCTATGATAACCAAACAACTATAATATATGGGATTTATTCTACAAATAGTGAAGTATAAAAATAATAATATTCCATTCCTTCATTCAAAATCCCAAGCATAAACTCATCATATATAAAATTCAAGCATGTTGTTGAACATGCATTGTTACATAATGGGATAGGATCATCGTTTGAGTTTGTGAGGGTTTCAGATGTATTAAAATCAAGTTGAGTCTGTGATAGATGAAGGGTTTTCATTAGATACAAAAAATGAAATTGATGGACATGATGAAAAGAGAATTGTCTCTATATTATATATAAATAACCACAAATAATAATCCTTGAAATATAGAGAGGATCAATCAATGTTGTGTTTATTATTATTTTAATTTCCTAAAATAATATCATATTTATGTTCATTTTATGATTATAGCTATTTATTATTTCCAAACCTATTAATTTTTATATTAATGGGTTGGGAGGATCCAATGAAAAATACCTCTAGTGGTGATCCTCTTATTCCCATTTTGATACAAATAAATCACTAACGGATATTTGGTTTCTAGCAAGGAGGTAATGAGGGTCTTCTAGTCATCCATTTAATTGAAACACATTCAATTTTTGTAGAAGGATTGAAAATTATTTTTCACATTCATTTGAATGGGAAGGGTGTTAGAAGATATTATTTTGGGAATTAGAAAAAAATGAATACAAAACATTAAATATGTAGCTTCTATATAAAAGAAATAATTATCTACCAAAAATTGTATAGATCCAAAACAATTGATATAAATAAATATATTTAACTACATGGTTAGAAATATGGTAATTAAAAAATGCGTATTAACAAATAACTTAAACATTAGTGGACCCCACATCTAATTAAACAATTAATATTATTATTAATTTGGGAATTCATTTCCTTTTGATAAAAATTAATATAATAAATTTAATTAAAATGTATTTATATATTATTTAGTATATCATCCTAATTATTGAGGTATAATATTCATCATGTACATAATCCTCAATATGTATTATAGGTGAAAAAAAACATAGAAATCATTTAATAAGTGAATTAATGTTCAATTAAACATCTAGGGAATCCAAATTTATTTTAATTTTATATTCAAATAAAATTGTGACTAAATATATAAAATCATTATATCCTGATTTCATAATATTAGTTGGTATAGATATTTTAATTTATTTTAAAAAAATAATTCATGTCAAATTAAATTGATTTAAATTAACAAAATATGTGTGTATCCCTCTATGATAGATCCTCATTGGAATTATATGTGTTTCCCTTTGTCCAATATCAATGCCTTGTAACACATAAAGTCACAATTATAAGACGAATTTAATGTAAAAATAACTAAAACCACATTTAAACACATACCACATTTTTATGACACATAAAATTGATTATGTTTTAAAGGAACATTTATAGTTTTTGGAAGACACGTGGTCATCCCTCAAGGATAATTGATAAGTTTAGATGATGAAATGTTAATAACATGTTCTAAAAATTGGGTTTGATTTGAAAGTAGTAAAAAGAAAAATACAATATAAATAATATTTGATATATTATGGGGGTGTTTTTTGAATTATGTGAGAAATGGGTCATTGTTACATCACTAAGAACATTTTCTTTTAATTTTTCATACAGATTCATTTAGATTTGTTGTAATTCATTGGTAGAAATCAATTAGAATCCAGATTAATTCCTTAGAAATTATTTCATTACAAAAATAACCAAACTCTATATTTACAATCGTATTGTAAAGGACCATATCATATGGATGGTATAAGAGATTCCAAATAATATTTAAATATCAAAAATGTCGGTAAAAACAAAAATATTCTGTTGTTAAATTCGAATAACACTAGTCATACACTCAAAACATCCCAATGATCAGTTATAAATTAAGAGAAAACTAATCACATGCGTCAAAACCATCATTCAAATACGAAATAATTTTAGATACATTGAGTGAAATATCATAACACCCAAATCACACTAAATTATTATGTAATATATGTTTTGGAACTCCATTGACATGTGTGTATCTCCCTCACAATTAACAACCACCATTTTGATCGATATCAGGTGAAGGATAAAGCTTGGGTGGAACTCTTTCTTAATTAATGACCCCTCTTTGAGGATAGGGTCATCTAGAACGTCATGAATGAGTATAATACTTATTTTTCCTAAAAAATACTAGTGCATTTCCTCCTGGATGAACATGATGATGAGGATCTCAAGAATCCATTTTATTAGAAAAGTGGAAGTTGGTTTTGGGTAACAAATTGTGTAAAAGCACTTGGCCCATGATATTCCACCACTAGAAAGTCAAATATTACTTCGAAAAAAATCTAGAAACACATTTCCCCAAATCATTAATATCTCCACCGAATGGTTGCTACCATTTTGACCACTATTGAATGAGATATAGACAGATCACACCACACCACTTTTGACTTCGAGCAGATTTGGTGTGATGGAATGATCAGGTCAGTTGTGACAACAGATTGCCCTATGAGTCCTTGGTCCCATCAGATGAAATGTATCCAAGATAAATTTGTACATGTCCAAATTTTATTCCCATTAGGATGCCTAGTTCAACATCATTATGTGAATATATACACTGGTGTACATAGATTTCCCTATGAGTCCTTGGTCCCATCAGATGAAATGTATCCAAGATAAATTTGTACATGTCCAAATTTTATTCCCATTAGTTTTGTGACATCTTGGTAATTTATTTATACATAAACGTCTCCTCATATATAGGATGATTTTTATCATGATATATTACCTTAATAATTTAAATTTTATAATTAAAAATATAAATTTTCATTTTCCTAGCATAATATTTACACTCAATGAATAGGATTTCAATTGAATGACTCTATCTATCCAATTAAATATATTATTGGCATAGAGGTTTACGCTAAAAAATTTAATAGATAAACCACCACATTTAATACCATTAAAGTTTTGATTTCACGTTATTCTTGTTATAAATTTTGTTTCTTATCTTCATATTTCTTCAATCATGTTTTCACTCTTTTGACTGAAATGAACAAATTAATAATGATAATAATTAAAATATAATTCTACCTATAGAGATCTTCTATTTCAAAAAATACATTACTGTAAGAACCCAGGTTTTCACATAGGTATGTATCCTTTGAAATTTGGTCTAGATCATTACATTGGATCAAGTATATATTTTTAATTAGTTAGAAAATGTCTTAAGGGATTCTTTTTGGGTTTTTTGTAGCTCATAACTCCTTTTTTATGAATACAAGCCAAGTCGCATGGTTTGCGCATGGTTTGTGCACAGTTTTCCAAACCATGAAGTTAGTGTTATTTTGGATAGTAGAATCTCTCATGGATTTCACATTGTTTGTGCATGACCATGTAGCCTAACCATGCGAACCACCCTTTCTCCCAGTTTTGGGTAGAACCATCAAGCATTCCTTACGCAGGATTGGAAAAACAATTAAGACAACCCATGTATGGGTTGAATACATGTTTAAAATGTCTAAAATATCCGTAATGATCTATTAATCCTCCCCCATTCGCCCTAATACATGATTATGCAGTAATGGCCTATTTCTCTCTCAATTTTCGGGTTTTGTAAGATCCCAACATATAATCAAGAGATATTCTTCATCAGAATTTCTATAGATATTATGTTCCTCATGTTAGACGTGAACTAGTAAGTAGTAGAGTATTCATTTGCCATATTTATTCTCTTTGACTCTCATCATAGATATCACCATGAGGTAATTTTCAGTCTTTGTTATATATACTCTGATCCAAGGAAAATCAAGGCCTGATACCCAAGGAGAAGGCTCGTACAACCCAAAGGAGGGTGGTTTATAACTCATCCATAAAGTTCATTGTTTTGGAATGTTTCTGTGGGGCCCACCGGTTTCATTGGATGCTATTTTTTTAATTTACATTTAATGATTTAACTTGTTTGAATCATATGGATATGATCATTCCAAATATCTTGTTATTTTTTAGTGGTTTCATGAACAACTCAATCCACAGCATGTCAAAGGTTATGCCTTAATTGGAGTTTTAGTGTTTTGACGCATTTGAACAACCGTTCAAGTGTGACATTTTTGGACATTTCTAAAGTTGATTCTCGTTCTAATAAATGGTTTTTTGTTACTGAGAATTGCATAATGGCATGTACCATGTATGCTTACCACTTGAACCTCCAATTGTATGTTCTTCCAAATTTTTATTTAATGTGAAATATGAAATGTTAAATGGAATGTATACTATGTATATAACATGGCCTCACTAAAATATATTGAATAAAGGCTACACGTATGCATCACCCAATTTCCATGTTGATGGAAGGTAGTGGAGTGAGCCTCAATAATTAAATATACATTAATGGTTAATAATGACGTGATTAAATGGATGAAATACTACTTGATCTGTCTACACTAATGGAAGACTAGGATTAGACCAATGGTTTCAACTGTACCTCATATATCTACACTAATGGGAGGAAATACATGAACCAATTTATTTATTACTTTATTATAATATCAAACTAAAATTGACATACTCGCGCTCTCCTGGGATTATGATAGGTGAATACCATGGGTCTCAAGAACCCCATTCTGATTCAAGGATATGGTTTTCTTAGGATTAGACACACATAAAAATTGGTTCTTTTCTAGTTCATGGATTCTTGGTATAATAACATTGGGTCGCTTTCTTTATTACAAGATACCTCAAATACACTCCTTGGATCCAGCAATGACTCGTAGGTGCCACAGTTAAAGCCTATAAGATCATGTCTTTCCTAAGAACCAGTTTACCTTGGTTGATCACCTTAAACTTGGTAGGAACCATATTATGGAATTATATGGGAATATGTTTCCATTATTACACTCTTAAACCTTATATAGACTCAAATACTACCGAGTTAGATTTCAATGTGATTTTGTTACATTGAATTTAACCTAGGAACATCCCTACTAGATATCATTGTTTGGTTGCCTCGTTACGTCTGGGGACCTTCACTAATTATACTATCATGAGGTGATGTTTCTGTCAGAAATGCCTCACATGATCTGTTTGCATTAAATGGTAATAGATTAATTAACGAACAATTTACATGTTCTGACACCATCCAAGGGATAAAGTAGATACATGGTTATTTAGTTATTTTTTACTTCATTCTTTACATTATATATGCATGCCTACACATAGTTACCTTCCACTACATGGGTGAAATGTTATAGACATTGTTGGTGGTGGCCCACCGAGATTTATCTCACACCCTATTAGACACCTTTTGGTACCCGGAGTAGATTACATGGTTGCAAGTATTGAAAAAGAAAAGCATGTAGCTTCTAATACTTGACATTGTGTTGAATAGATTGGGCTTGATAGCATATGACCGAGTAGGATCTAGGGATTCTTGGAGTACTTTTTTTGTTTTACATTGTAGATGATTTTATTATTTTCATCTTGTATCCATGATTTACAGTTTTCTAGTGATGTGACATTTCATCATTACTCTTCCAGCTTATACAGTTATTGTTATTCTTGTTTATCTATTTCATTATTTTGCTTCTAGTATTTATTTATATTGTGCTAGTTGTTTACTATTCAAATATATCCTTATCATTGTGCTACCCTACACTAATGAGGTCATATTCTCCCCACAGACACAACTTTGGTCCTCGCAACTAGTTGGAAACATCTAGAGTTCAGGAAGATGCCCTTGATGCAATGTGAACCATCAAGATTACGGCACCCATTATATGGCATCAGGGTTCTTGTCATAAAAAAGAATCATCAGAGGCAACATCCTTTTATTTATTACTATTTTGAGAAATTAAATTGGAGAATAAGAGTGCTAGAGGCTTGGTCGTAAGTCATGCTTTGGTATCTCGAACCCATTTTCAGGGAAAAATCCACCTTACCCATAGTTCCATTGTTGATATATTTTTCCCTATTACAGTTGATATTATTTCAATGTTGGGTTACAAGAATGTTTTGTGGTGTTGTTGATTATTACTCAGTTTGAAATTTTATTCTATTTGTCTCCCAATGATACACGAGATAAGATCATTGTAACATGAATCATGATATGCACCTATAATTCATATTTCATGCATATTTCTATGCTATATAGGTGCTTTTCACTGCTTTTGATTGCTTGATATTCCAAGGATTATTGAGTGATGTTGTGATAGTTTCTTGTACATGTATTACTTTGGCTATGATTGAGTGATTTTTTGTCTAAATTCATGAGGTGTATGGGACCTCATGGGTTTCAATGAGTAATTTACTGAGTAAAGGAATGTTTATATAATTAAATGGGTTTCATTTTTGGTAATAGGTATATGGGAACAGATTCATTAATAATGAATATCATTTATAAATTTAATCCTAAAAATATTAACTAGTTTCACATCCTAATCCTGCCTTGTCAGGTTGATGAAAGGTAAAACATTGAAGCTAGAAAATAATTGAAATATAACATAAAACATATACTTGATAACATACGGATTCTTGGACATCTAAGAGTGTAGTTTGGGTAGTATTCCATGGGTAGTATGTTTTCATTCATTCATCTTCCTCTAGTGTTGTTGTCTTATTTCTTCTAAAGTTGTTCTATGGTGCATGCTTGACATTTGTAGACTAATGATGCCTTTTCGTGCTCATGTTGTTCCCCAGGATAGTGGTAAAGACCATGCTGTAGACATGGTGGGCCCTGTGCTGGCAATCTTACTTCCAGGAGTTCCACATGAGGCACTACCTACATTACCTAATTAGAGAACATATTCCCTATTCTGTGATAGTTTCTTATGTATGAGGTAGTCAATGAATGGTTCTCCACGGTTTTCACTAACGATGGCTGATCTTACCCATTAGTTCCAACAGCAGCATCTTCCTACTTTTTCTGGGTATGGAAGATCCCCGACTACTGAGTCTTAGATTGAGGCCATGTTGTATATCTTTGAATATATGGAAATTCCACCAGATAAGAGAGTCAAGATTTCTATATATATGCTTTAGGATTCAGCCCAGCATTGGTGGGATGTCATTACCCAGGTGTGACATTATCATAGCATGATATGGGTTGACTTATATAATGACTTATATGATAAATTAATTCTTCTGTCAATGAGAGGTGATAGAGCCAGAGAGTTCATGCATATTAAGTACGGTTCTGTGCCAGTTGTGGAATATTCAACATGTTTAACTGATTTATTATGATTTCCATCATTATTAGCTGATGGTGAGATTTTTTATGCTAGATGTTTGGTGTATGGGCTAAGGTACTCCATATGGACTCATCTGAATGTATTTTTCCATCCGAAATTCTCTATAATAGTTGATCAAAACCTAATCACTGAGCATAACATGAGTTGTTGAGTGAGTACTAGGTTTAAAATAGTAGTACAATGTCAGGATAATAGTTATTCTGGTGGATGGAAATGTTTCCTTGTGGTTTTTTGTTAGGGCAATTGTAGAAATCATTTCTTTTTTGATAGCTCTGTAGAGTGTAATTATTGTGAAAATATAGGGAATTAGAGGCCCCAGTGTAATAGAGACCCTATGGAGTACTACGATTTTGTGTTTATGGGTTATCATCAGCACTTTTGTAGGACATTTCCAGTAGCTTTTAGTGGAAAAGTATTATATTTAACACCACCTTTAGGATAAAGTTCTTTTGCACCACTTCAGGAGGGATGTTGTAGTACCACCGATAGGTCTAGCCGAGGTGGTGGTCATGGTTGTGGTAGTTCTCTCCCTGACCACTAGCTGCACCATCAGAGTAGTCAGGATCTTGGAAGTCCATATTTTACACAGGGTCGTGAATCATGTCAATTTCATTCCTTACAGCGGATACCAGAGGATCAGCCTATGAGACCATCTACAGTACGAGGTACTATTCTAGTGGCCTACAATATTGTCTCTTTTTTGGTAGATATATGTGTTTCAAACTGTTTTATTTCTATATATATATGTCATGGAATGTCATGGACTAGAGATACAATATCACTATGGTTTAATACCCCTCAATACACCATTGGGAATATGAACGGAGGGAATACACTAGTGCAAGGATTATCCCCTTAATGTTGGTTGTTACCCTATCTTTTGGAGATTCTTTCTTCTCTAGATGATGGTATTCGATGTCATTTCATGGAATGGAATGGTTGGTCCACTATAATTCCTATGTATATTGTTATCAATGAATGGTTTCTTTTACATCATGAGAAAGAAAAAAAGTTATCTTTTCAATGGTGAGTTGAATATCCTGGCTGGGAAAGTGTGACCAAGTCATCATGGGCTAGGATAAGTGACCACCTAGATTGAAAATAAATTCATGGATGATCATTGTTTTCATCAAACTGATTTTCCTCAAGTATTTGATTGTTTCAGGGATGTATTTGAGAATAACATTTCTAGATTACCTCCTAAGAGAGAGGTAGAGTTTATAATTGAGCCTTTTCCAGGAGTATCTCTAGTTCCCATTCCAATGTAAATTATGGAACCCAATGAGATTCAAGAGATCAAGCAGTAGAAAGTGGACTTAGAGGGAAAATAATTTATACAACCTAGTATATCCTCTTAGGGTACACCCGTGTTTTTCTCTAAGAATGCATAAGTAACTCTCTCTTTATGTGGGGATTATAGAAGGTTGAACCAGCATATGGTCAAGAACTGGCTTCAAATTCATCAAACAGATGATCTAATTGATCAACCCCGAGGAGCTAAGGTTTTCTCTAAGATCAACTAGAGGCCGGGTTGTCATCAATTGAGATTCATACCATCAAATATACCTCATACCACTTATCATGGTAGTTCTGGTCAATATGTGTATATTATAATTTTGTTCAGTCATAAGAACATGCCTTTCATTTTCATGGATTTGGTGAATGGGGTTTTCTATCCCTATTTAGACTCTTTTGTCTTGGTCTCTATGGATGTGTTATTGGTTTATTCACGCACTCATAACAACCATGCCAAACATTTTGAGATCATTCTGAGTACATTAAAAGAGAATCAACTTTATGTCAAGCTTTCTAAATTCAACATCATTATAAAAATGGTCCATTTCTTGGGGCATATTAATTTAGAATATTTGACCCTGAAATGGTTAGTCTTATGGTTTCCTAGGAGCATCTTATGAACGTGTTGGATATCTGATGATTCGTAGATCTGGTTGGATATTACAAGAATTTCATACAAGATGTTTCTCATCAAGTTACACCTCTCACTGTACTTACAATAAAGGGTGTTATGTTCTCATGGTTAGAAGCATGTGAGAAACCCATTCAAAAGATAAATGGAATTCTTTTCTTGGAACTTACTCAGATTCTTCCAGAACCCAGTAAGGGTTATATAATCTACTACAATGCATCAGGCATTGGCCTATGAGTGGTGTTGATGCAGTAAGACAAGGTCATTGTTTATGGATATTGATAGTTGGGTTATCACGAGTGAAATATCCTGAAAACTGACCTCAAGCATGCGGCAGTTGTCCATGACTTACGTTGCTGGAGGCATTATCTCTTGGAAGAGTGTTTTGTGGTGTATACCGATCAGAAGAGCCTCTATTATATATTTTCTCAGTGTTACTTGAACCTACGACATCCGATATCGGTCTAATATCTATAATTCATAGATTTTTAACTTTCATATACGTCTAGAAATAGAGATTATGAAAAAACTCAAACACAGGATGTACATGTATCCATTGATGAATGGAAGTTAATGACCCACTTTTCTAAACATCATCTAGAGTTTCACAATTGTCATGAGCATTACTACCTCTCTTACTTAACTATTACCAATTCCCTCATTGAGAAGGTGATAACGAGGAAATTTTCAGATCCTGGAGATTTGGATCTCCGTGAGAGTATGTCAGGAGATAACCCACCTACGGATTCATCTGTGGACAAAGATGATGTTCAATGTCTATGTGGACGTATCTGGGTTTCTACAAATGTGATATAGGAGTTAATGAAGGATCCCCATGCTTCCCAGTGGACAATTCGTCTAGGAATCTTGAAGATTTATTGAGATATGTGACACAAGTATTGGTGTCCTGGAATGAAAAGACATATTGTAGTATTCATCACTAGGTGTTCCACCAATCAGCAGGTGAAGGCGGAGCACTAGAGACCTGAAAGCTTTTTACAACACCTTCCCATCCAAGAATGGAAATGGGAAGACGTTGCTATGGATTTCATAGTCAGCTTACCTAGGTCTCTGATGAGTAGCGATGCTATCTCGGTATTCATTGATAAATAAATGAAATCATTCCACTTCACTTTTATTCAGGATAATTTCTCAATTGATGAATTTGGAAAATTTTATATATGTCAGATCATACGACTACACTGTGTTCCACATACTATCATTTGAGATAGGGATTCTTGGTTCCAATAATGATTCTGGAAGGGTTTCCATAATACTATGAGAATAGAGTTGTTTGTAAGCACAAGTTTTTACCCTCAGACCAATGGATAGTCAGAACAGACAATACATGTTTTATAGGATATTCTATGGGAATGAATCCTTGATTTTAGCGGTTCTTTTGTAAAGAAGATCCCAAATGTTGAGTTCCACTATAATAAAAGATTCTATGTGATGAATTAAATCTCTCTTTTTTATGGATTTATAAGGTAGGCCATGTCGTTCACCTTTTTTCTAGCTAGAGGAAGCTGAGGCAGCCCTACTAGGTCCTCATCTCATTTTCGTGAGTTCAGAACAGGTCCAGCTGATCAAGATGCGTATGAATACTGATCAGTCTAGAACGAAATCATATATCAATTTCCGTAGATGACCTCTTGAGTTTGATGTTGGGGATCATGTTTTTTTGTATCACCTAGGAAAGGCCATAGACGGTTAACAAATAATGTAAAGATATCGCCTCGTTACGTCTGGTTGTTTGAAATTCTATAGATAGTGGGGCCGTAAGCCTATCTATTAATACTACCTCAGAGGTACCATGCCATGCATGATGTCTTTCATGTCTCACTGCTTTGAAAATATCATGATGAACCATATCATACCTTTGATCCTGAGGAATTTGAGTCAGATGTCGGTACTATCATTTATTTATATTCATTACACATCATTGATCGAAGCATGAAAATTCTTCGAGGAAAGTATGTCCCTCTCATATGGTTGCTATGACAACACGATAGAGTAATCGAATAGACTTGGGAATGTGAATTAGTTATACTTTCTCAATGTCCAGAGTTGTTCTCAAATAGTGTTCTATTACCCTAGGAATGTGGAATTGAGGGAGAGTTATTTTAAGGGGAAAGACAGTAAGAACCCTATTTTCACTCATCTATAAATCCTTTAATTTTTAGTGTAAATCTTATATTTGGAACTAATACAGATTCTTAATGAGTTAGAAAAGCATCCGAGGGAGTATTGGACTTATTTAGAACTCAAAAAACCATTTTTAGAAAATTAGGCCAAGTCGCATGGTTTGCGCGTGGTTTACCTAGCCATACAGTTTGTGTTATTTTGGATTGTGGAATCTCTCATGGTTATTGCATGTCCATGCGACCTGCCCATGTGAACCACCCTTTTTTCCAGATTTGGGCATAACCATCTCAAACGGTTCGTGCACTATTTTAAAAATATTGCAAACCAATCATGCTTGGGCTAAAACCAAGTGTAAAATTTCCAAAATGACATCAATGCCCTATTAATACTTGTCCTTCCTCCCTAATATGATCTTATGTTGTATTGAACTAATTATCCCCCAATTTTGTGGTTTTAATAGAACCAAACATGGAATCAATAGATCTTCGTTATCTGGCATTTGATCGATATTACGTTTGTCATGTTGGATGCACAACAGTATGTAGTCTAGTCCACTTTAGCCGTATTTCTTCTCTTTCACTCTCATACTTGATATCTTTACGTGACTGTTTTTCACCATTTCGTAGATATAATCTAATTCGTGGAATTTAAATGGCCGATAATAGAGGAAAAGGCTCGTACAACCCTAATGTGGGTGGTCTATAACTCATCCCTAAAGTTCATTGTTTTTGGAATGATCAGGTGGGTCCCAACGGTTTCATTGGAAACAATTTCATAACATAACATTTCATGATTATACTTGATAGAATAGTATGGTTCTACTCTTTCCAAATATTTGATTAGTTGTTAGCAGTTTCAACCACAACTCTTTAAGCCTCATGTCGAACGTTATTCCTTAATTGGGTTTTAATAGTTTTGATACATTTGAGCCACTATTCGGGAGTGCCTTTGCCTGACCATTCTAATTGTGGGTCTCTTTATAATAAATTTCATGTTGTTAATGAGAATTTCATAATGGAATATACCATGTATACTCACAACTTGACCAGACTACGGTAGGTGCTTCTAAATGTTTATTAAATTTGAAATATGAAATGCGAAATGGAAGGTATAATAATTTTATAACATATACTCATCGAAAGAAATTGAATAGACGTTACGTATCCATAGAACCCCTTTCCATGTTGATGAAAGGTAGAAGAGTGAACCTAAATAATACAATATGCCATAATGGTTAATTATAGCAAGATTAAATGGTTGTAATGATACTTGGCCTTTCCACACAAATGGATGACGGGGATTGGACCAATGGTCTCTAATCTACATGACCTATCCGCACTAATTTAAGGAAAACATTAACTTAATTAATTATTACACGACTACAATATAAAATAGAAATGTAATGACTCGGGCTCTCCTTGGATTCTGATTAGAGAATACCTTGGGTTTTGGGAACCCCATTTTGATCTAGGGATACAGTTTTCATAGGTTGATACCCACATAGACACTAGTTCTTTTCTATTCCTTGGATGCCCGGTATACTAATGTTGTGTCCCATTCATTATTATAGAATACATCGGATACACTCCTTGGATCCATCACTTACTAGTATGTAAAATGGTTAATTCCCATAGGTCCATATTTGAACATTTCATTGTTTTACATTAGACGATCACCATGGACTCGTTAGACACCTTATTTTGGAATTCATTGGATTACACTCCTTGGATTACACTCTTACCACTCTGATAGACGTAGATACTACTATGTTAGCTTTCCGTGAGTTTACTTTACCTTTGTTTTTACCCTAGAACTCCCTCAATGGATATCATTTTTTGGATTCCAAGTTACATATTGGGAACATCACTACTTATACATTCACGAGGTGATGTCAGTGTAGTCTTTTCCTCATGTGACCTATTATCATTAAATGATAATTGATTAATTAAGGATCTGGTTACATGTTCAGAAACTAGCCAAGGGATAAAGCAGGTACATGTTTATTTTGTTATATTGAACTACTATCCTTACCTTATATATGTAAGCCTACACACTGGTACATTCCATTACACAGACCACATGTTATAGAAACCATTGGCGGTGGACCACTGAGATTTATCTCACACACTCTCGGGGTGCCATTTGGTAAATAATGTATATTACATGGTTTTAGGTATTGACAAATTGAATCATGTAGCTTCAAATACTTGACTGTGTGCTAATAGGATAATGCTTAATAACATATTACCATGTAGGATCTTGAGATTATTAGATTAGACTTTGATTTATTTTACCTTGTGGAACATGTTATGACTTTTTTCATGTATCCATGCATTCCAATATTCTAGTGACATGACATTACATCATTACTATTCAATCTAAAATAGTTAATGTTATTATTGTTTATTAATTTCATCAATTATATTCTTATATTTATTTATATTGCTTCAGCGATTTACCAATAATTTATATCCCTTTTGATGTGCTACACTCTCTAATGTGGGCATTGTCTTCCCATGGACACACCATAGGCCCTAGATACTAGTCGGTAGCCTCTGGAATTCAGGATGATGCGGTTTAGGCTACGTGGCCCACTAGGCTCAGGGTACCCGATAAGTGGCATCTGTGTCAGGGATGTCAAAATTACATATTATTAATAAACACAATTATGTCTAAAAATAGAACCCTCTAATGGAAACATCGTATCCACATATACCAAATTGCGAGACCTAATGAAAAATGAACGACAAATGATTGGGGGGTAAATTGAGTGATGCTAAATTCCTTTATAAAATTTTGAATTTCTCTTTTAGGAATAAAAACACAATTACATTTTTACGATAGTAACATATATATATATAGAAAGATTAATTTCTATTTAAAAACCTATTATACAACAGATAATTAATTATTGATTGTAAATTGAAACATATAGTCTACCTATATGGGATAGTCCCCTCGACCCGAAACCTACTCCTAATATTTATTGGGAATCAATGAGTCTTCTATTTTCCAATATAACCATTTCATCAGAAATATTTTATTTCCCCTGGGATGTCCTAAATCCTTTTACACAATATTTCACATGTGTAAATTTTTTTATTTATTTCTTTATGATCTCTCATATGTTTTAAAAATATGTCCCCCAATCAATGAAATTGATCTTCACTAAGAAAAATATATAACAACATATATAAAATCTTATCTACATCATATGAATCCATTATTCTTTATTTACATATATTTCTAAAAAATAAGGGAATCATCATAACTATTACTCAATATCCTTTTTTTAAATCATCCTCAAAACATTATCATGTGATTCCCTCATGATAATATCAACGTATTGAACTACCTTATGATTGTTTATTTTGTTATTATTAATTTCATCTATTTAATTCTCTTTATATCACTAATCATTTTTGTTTTGACTATATTCAAAATTATTTATATTATAAGAAAAAAAATTTATTTTTCATTATTAGGTTCGACTAGATTTACTCAATAAGAATAATTATTCAATTTAGATGTTTCTTCTATTCATAGATACATTGCTGTTATTTTTATCTTCACTTAATCTTGTTAGCCTTCATAGTGAATCATTTATATTTGTCCACTTAAAGAGTTATATTAGATTTATAGTCCCCTATTTCATCCATTTCTTATTATATATAGGTTAGAATAATATACTTTCTGTATATATATAATAGAAATTATTAAATTGTATTATATTCCATAAATTGTACTTTTATGTTTCTCAGACATCAATATGTGGCTATATCCAATGATCCATAAAATATCTTTATCATCAAATAGTTATTCACAATCATAAAATAAGAATACATTTTTAATTTATATGTGTCCTTAATCTTTTCCTAATAAGAACATAGTTTTTTATTTATAATTAATGTCTCATGACCCCTATTCTATTTCTCATATTGTTTTAAAAATTTATTGATAATTTTTCTTATGGAGATATAATCATATTAATGCTATTAAGACATAGAGTCACTATTACATCCTTAATATATATATATATATATATTTCTATAACAACCATTTATTTCTATGATAGACTTTATGATCATTACATTTTCTGCATCTTATCACACCTCCTCTACTCATCTGTAAATACAGATAAATCAAAATCTATTATTTAAAAAACTGAAAAAAAAACAGAATCATTATATATTTTTCAAATTTCACATGTCATATAATTTATATCAATTTATATACCTTAAATTTTTATAAATTATTCCTAAATTAATATTATTATAAAAAACTAAAGAAATTATATTTCACAATACAAATAATGAATGAAAATAATTCTTGAAATATAAGTCATTGAAGTTGAACACTTTACGAAGTAACATAATTTCTATTTAAATTGTAAATATTGAGTTTTTTACATTGTAATTAGAAAAATCATTGA